>CAMTDV010000030.1:51562495-52762495 GCA_947069175.1 Scalesia atractyloides
GGGGCTATCAAAGATTCAAAGACAACAAATGGAGGAAAGACGGTAGTGGTGACGAGAAAGATCGGAATGAGGAGAAAGAGTGGTTTAAAGATTTCAAACCAAAAGCTCGAAGTGATTGGTTCCTAAAGGCTGAAGTTGATAAGCCTAAGAAGAAACGAGCAACAAAGAAAATCAATATGGTGCTTATTGATGAAGAAGAACAGGAAAATGTTCAAGCTGAAGCTGGTTCTAGTGCAGCAGTGGTTGTTGAGAGTCAGGAAACAGTTAAAACGACTCAGGAAGATGATGTGATATCAGCTACTTCAGAGAATGATGATTCTGACGATTCTCTTGAAAGAGTTACCAAGAAAACAATAGCAGAGACTGAGGTAGAGAAAGCCAAAGAAACTGATGCTGACTTCGATCCAAACCTTGAAAAAGAATTTGATGAGGAAAGACCCAAGAAAAAAGCTAAGCGATTGAAATCTACTACAGTTTCATCGACAAAGACTACAGGGTCTCCTCAGACAATAGGCAGGAAGAAAACAAAGAAAGCTCAAAAGCCAGTTAGTAAACGATATAAGGGAAAGCTGAAAAGCGCAGGAGTTACATAAGAACCTTCTGGCGCACAGGAGAAAGGAGTTACACAAGAACCTCCTGTTGTTGTTACAAGTGAAGCTGAACGTCCAGGAGTCACACAAGAACCTCCTGTGATCATTTCATCAGAAGCTGAAAGGCCATGAGCAACACAAGAACCTCCTGTGTCTGGTTTATTGGAAGTGCCTATTATTCAGTCTCCTGTTGGTCCAACGACTTCACATTTTGAAAGTTCTACTCCAAAGAAGACTACACCATAGACTGCTACTCTAAAGTCTACTCCAAGGGCAAATCTGTTTGGTGATATGCATAATGATCCAATTAGTCTTCAAGATCTAAATGATTTCTTTCAAGAGATGAATGTTGATCTTCTTGAAAAACGTGTGAAGATTTTAGAAGAGAAAGTTCAACAAAATGAAGTTCAGAAAGCTGAACTGGTAAAGAAAATGAATCAGAATGCGGTAGAAAAAGAGATGTTAGATGATAAAGTCAAAGTGTTAGAGAATGAACGCGAATTTTTCAAAGCATTAATTGAAAGTTTACAAGACGCAAATGATAAACTTCCAACAGATATTGCTGATCTAAAGTCAATCCAAGCCCTAAATGATCGAAGATTCATGAGAATGCAGAAAATGTTATCTAATACACTTGGAATTGACTTCATCACTGAATATGATCGTCTGGATCGTCAGGAAGCTAAGGAAAGATCTGAAAAAGAATTAGCAGCAAGTGGCAAAGGTAAAGGTGTTGAGGGTGAAGCCCCTAAATCATCTGAAGCTGCAGAGAAGCCTGTTGATGATGTTGTTATAGCTTCTGAGTCCGATATTCCAAAGGTTGATGAATCTGTCAAACCTTCTGATCCTATCGTTGCTTCTAAAGATAAGGACGATGAAGAAGCAGAGAAAGAAGATAAAGATGATGATGAAAAGAAAGACGATTCTGAGTATGAAGATTGGAATGTTGCTGATGATGACGATCAGGGAGGAGTTGGTATGAGAATCAGTGAAGGAAAAGTTTTTGATGACGTTGATTTTTCTTCTCTAATGGACGATGAATCTAATAAGATGGATGATTAGATTCAGGGGGAGTCAGGGCAAACAGGACCATCAGATGATGTTGATATGATGAATGTGGATAAGTTTGCAAAGCCTGTTGCTGCGACAAAGCCTATGATCTTGATGTTAGAACATAACATGGAGGAAGGTGAATTCGTGCACAACTATACCAAAGAAGATCTTGCAAAGTTAATTGAAGTTGATGCAGAATCACTAGAGTTTGATTTTTAAGAGGAAGTGTTGAATGTTAACACGTTTGAGCCGAACGAGTATCAGTACCAACGAAGGTTTGAAGCTGATGAATACAACAGAGTGATTGAAGATTGGTCTTCTGATGATGAAACAGATCAAACTGCGAAGTACGTCGGTCCTAACACTGATAGTTTTCCTACATTCGAGGAGATGTACAAGCAACTAGATGAAGACATGTTGAAAGAAAAGATAGAGGAATCAGTTCGTGAAGGTAAAGTTCCAAAGCCGATGACGAAAGAGGAAATTGCTCAAGCCAAGAAGTCCTGGTTTAAAGAAATGTCGCGCAAACGTAAGTTTCGACGTCCTCTAGCATTCTTTACCAGAGACAAAGACGTGTCATTAGGGGATATTCTCAGTTGGGATTGGTTTAAAGAGCTGAACGTATATGCAATCAAAAGGGAATTTGGAGTGCAATACTTCAAGTATCTTGCTGATTTCAAAACTTTACCGTATTGGGATGTTGAGGAGCTGGTTCAGACCGTGAATGTTACATATCAGATGAAGTTCATTGATCAGTTGTTATGGAAGATGATCAAGTATGAAGTGGTAAAAGGATTTAACTATTGGAAGCCATTCATTCCAGGTCGTCGAATCAAAACAAACAAAAAGACGGGGGAAAAAGATATAACTTTGATAATGAAGCGACCTAGAGCTATGAGAAACATGACGTTGATGCCGATTGAGCAAAACTTCTATCCAGTGTTCAAGTGGTGGCAGATAGATCCAACTACTTGTGAAGCTATTATTGTGTTACGATTCGAAGAACACTTGGATATTACAAAGGAAAGAGTTGAGGTATTGGGATTTCAAGGCATGAGAGGATTATGGAGAACAATCAGGATTCTAGATCCAATGTGGCTTGTCAATTGCTCAAGAGAAGATATAAAGTGCGGTTTATAGCAAAATTGTGTTTGAAGAACGTAAGAAGGTCCAAGTTATGCAATATCAGAAAGTTGTGAACGTTTGCTATGCACGTGAAGTGAATTCAGGGAAGATGTGGCAGACAAGCTGGAGGGAACTAGAACGGGTTGAGTTTTTGAAAGAGGAGAAGCGTCTTGAAGCTATTCATGAGAAAGGAAGAAAGGCAAGTATTAGAAGATTTCAATTCATGAACAAAGTGCCTCCTACAGATCAGACGCCGGATCCTAAGCAAGAACGACGAAAGAAGCCTTACAAGAACTTCTTCAGTCGTGTGCGTTAATGTTTATTCGAAGACAGAGTTTTTGAAGGCTGGTACAAGAAGAAGACGATATCCAAGGGGGAGTCTTTTGGTGCATAATGTCTATGTATTAGTCTTATATCGAGTCTGTATAGAATAGAGTTGAATAGGGTAGCAGAAAGTTGTATTTATGTAGTGTTGAGTCAAGTTCGCCCATATGTGACATGTTAAGTCAAGTTCGGGCGAACTTAGCTCTCCCACTGGCGAGCTTGGACTTCTAGCTTGTTGTCCTCATTTGTAACTTTGGCATCTCTGAGGCGAAGCTCTGTCAATTTGGATTCTTGAAGTTTAATCAATAAAATTGACGTTTAACTGATTAATTCTTGTCTATTGGTAAACTTGTCGTAATATTTCCGCTATTATGGACAATAGATATCAAATCTAGGTTCCTAAGCATTGAGGATCTGTCCTACACTATCTTTCGAACCTCCTTTTGTTTTAAAGGGCGGTTCAACCCCCTAATATTCCATGAAGCAAGACTAACCATTGGAAACCCCTGGGTTAGGAGTGCTTGCCCCTTTTTAGCATTAATATTACATGTGCCTTTCGTGATAAACTCGTCAGTTTCATTATATACTTCCATGACCTCTTCATCATCCGACTCTTGTTGTCCACCTTGTCCCTCCTTACTACATTGACCTTTCTCCATATTAAGACCTCAAACAACAGTATTTAAAGATTCCGACTTATACAAGTTATCCTTCGGCTTAGCTCCACCCGGCCTATATTCAAATTTCGGCTTTTGTTTGTTAACTTGAAAACCCGTCTTCCGAGCCACTCTCTTGGTATGAACTCCCGTAAACCCTTCCTCATCAATAACAGGCTTTTTATCAGGTCTTCATCCTAGATCATAAGGCTTACGAGCTTTGTCATCACTCACAAGTTTTCCCGGCTTCTTTTGATTAGGACAATGATCATCTGAGTGCCCAAAAAGAAAACAATGCGAGCACCTATGCGGATTCCATTCATACTCAACATACATAGTCTCCTTGACATACCCATCACCCTCAAGTTCCGGAATTGCCATAGTAATTTCCTCTTTAAGCTCCTTATCAGCTGACACTTCAATTAAAGCTCTAGCATAGCTACTACGGCCCTAGGAATCCAAGCACATCGAAGTAGTGTAAGAATCTAGATGTTTAGGATCACCAATGGCTGTAGCGATCAAACTAAGACCATCCTCTGTATACGCGGCTAAAGGAACATCATGTATCTTGACCCATAATTGCACTTTCTTAACCTCCTTTTTTATCAGCTTAGTAGTAGGAGTCCACTCACATATCAAAGGTTGTGATCGAATAATCCATGGGCCCTCGTTGAGAACAGCCATGATACCACTTTGGTCTGAAAACTTGAAGAAAAAGAAACCATTAGCGTTCATCATAGATTTTTGCAATCCAAACTTTTTTCAGTTATTTTTCACATAATACTCCACAACCGGGTAGGCAATTCGATCCCCCAGGAAGTACCCGTATAATGTGTTTGCTAGCTTGTGTTGAACTACCCGGATCGAATCCTTTAGCAAAACCACATCACAATTCTCATGCTGCATTGGACTAGCAAGAGATCTGAAATTAAGTTTTTTGTTACTCGACTTGGCCACCAAATCAGCATATGATAGTGGCTTAGACCCCTTCTCCTCCTCGTTTTGGCTAATACTTGCGGTGCGAAAACCATCATCAATCTTTTGATCCGGTTGGCCTTGTTCCATGACAAGCACAGTAATCTTGGTCAGTTCATCAATAACATTAAACACATCAGGTACTTGTCGAGCAGGAGTCACAATACCCCTCCGAGGCATTAACGTGTTACCTTCAAGATCTACCACTCTTGAAGCTAAATCCTAGAACGATAATGAATGTTTTCCACGATCGTTGATCGAATTTCCACCAGGTTTTTTACGTACATTCTTAGTGTCATCTTCAACTCCCTCCATCAGCAAAAACACCGCCAACCATGCAAAAGAAACCGAGAGAAAAACGAGAAACCTTCAACCGAAGAAACTAAGAAAACCCTAATCTAGCAAAACCGTAATCCATAGATCATCACGAAATCAAATAAAGAACCAGGTAAATCAAGGTTACTGCCACACCAGTAGGACTGAAACACCCAATACAATATTCAATTAGATCAGAAACTATGATTATGGCCGGCGATAAATGAAAAGAAACAAGAAAACCCTAAAATCTGACCGATTCAGACTTGCTACCAGAGTTCGTATCAATGTATGATTAACACACAATAATCACAGATCAGTTACACAAGTTATCCACGATCAAAAGATAGGATTACCAAGAAGAACCAAAATCGTCATGCTAGGAGAGAGAATTAGGGTTTTTTAAACTTTCCTACTACGATTGCCACTTGTGATCTATTTATTATGGCCGAATATGTTTCGTTAAGATAAATATGACGTACAATTACCCGTTGTGATTCATTAAGGCCCAATATCATCCGATAAGAGATTTATGACCTACCATTGCTCGTTGTGATCAATTAAACCCAAATAGAGTCCCCCGTTAAGAATACTTCCGTTGTGATCCATATAGGCATAAGAAGTTCCATTAAGACACATATGACCTACATTGCCCGATGTGACCCATTAAAGCACAATATGGTCTGTTATATATATATATGACCTACTAGTGCCCGTTGTGATTTATTAACGACCAATATATTCCGTCAAGACATTTATGACCTACTATTGCTTGTTTTGACCCGTTAACGCCCGATAAAGTCAATGAAGAAATACATGACCTATGATTGCCAGTTGTGATCTATTAATGCCTAATATAGTCCAATAAGACATATATGACCTACTATTGCTTGGTTTTATTCATTAAGACCCAATATGGTTCGTTATATATATATATATATATTTGCTCGTTTGGATTCTTTAAGGCTCAATATGGTCCGTTAATAACTATATGACCTACTATTCTTGTTGTGATAAATTAAGGCCCAACATAGTTCTTTAAGACATTTACGAACCTACTATTGTTGTTGTGATACATTAAAGCCCATTATGGTCTGTTATGAAATATATAACCAGTATTACGCGTTGTGATCCATTAAGGCCCAATATGGTTCATGAAGAAATATATGACCTACGATTGCCACTTGTGATCTATTTATTATAGCCGAATATGATCGGTTAGGTCTTATATGACCTACAATTGCCACTTGTGATTCATTTAGGCCAAATATGATCCGTTAAGACATATACGACCTCCTATTGGTCGTTGTGACTAATTATGTCCCAATATGGTCCTTTAAAACATTTCTGACCTAGTATTGCCCTTTCTGATCGATTAAGGCCCAATATGTTTCATTAAAACATACGTGACCTACTATTGCCCCTTGTGATTCATTAAGGCCTAATGTTGTCTGATAAGAGATTGACATACAATTGCTCGTTGTGATCCATTACGCTCGATAAAGGCAATGAAGAAATATTTGACATACAATTGCTCGTTATTCATTTTCAGTACATGCAATACGTTCGGCTCCGTTTGATTGAGCCTTGAGCGCACAGACAATTTCATTTTCAGTACATGCAATACGTTCGGCTCCGTTTGATTGAGCCTTGAGCGCACAGACATTTCATTTTCAGTACATGCAATACGATCGGCTCCGTTTGATTGAGCCTTGATCGCACAGACATTTTCATTATCAGTATCTTGTGGTTGTTGTGTTTGTTGTAGAGTCGCATAGAACTAATCATAACTTGCGGATAAAGTCAATGAAAATTTGGCAAGAATATGGTGGATACGCCGCTGGTACTTCCTATATATAAGTATTCTTGTCAAATGATCGGAGGCATTATCAGGCGGTTATGAGAGGTTCCATGCATAGGATGTTTGTGTGATAGTTGTTTAGATTAAGTTATTCATTTTCAGTACATGCAATACGCTCGGCTCCGTTTGATTGAGCCTTGAGCACACAGACAATTTCATTTTCAGTACATACAATACGATCGGCTCCGTTTGATTGAGCCTTGATCGCACAGATATTTTTCATTTCAGTATTTTATGTTTGTTGTATTGGTTGTAGAGTTATATAGGACTAATCATAATTCACTGATAAAACCAATGAAAATTTGACAAGAATATGGTGGATACGCCGCTGGTACTTCCTATATATAAGTATTCTTGTCAAAGGATCAGAGGCATTGTTAGATGGTTATGAGAAGTTCTATGTAGGATTTAGTAGTTTCTTGGTAACTAATCATAACTTGTGGATAAAACCAATGAAAATTTGGCAAGAATATGGTGGATACGCCGCTGGTACTTCCTATATATAAGTATTCTTGCCAAAGGATCAGAGGCATTATCAGGCGGTTATGAGAAGTTCCATGTAGGATATAGTATTGCCTTGGTTGAAATTGTGTTACATTTATATCATCTTGCTATTTAGAGAAATTGGATTTGTGTTCCATTTCTACATAAACTAATCTCTCCATCATAACAAACGAGAGAGGAACTTCCACCATTCAAACATATATGCTATCAGAATGTGGATTCAAATATTAGCTGTTGTGTTTATTTATGTTCAAATATTAGCTGTTGTGTTTATTTATGTTCAAATATTAGCTGTTGTGTTTATTTATGTTCCATGTAGGTTGTAGTATTGGAAGTTTTGCCTTAGGATATAACCATACCTTTCCAAACATATCCAAACTCTTATGCATGACATCATAGTTAGCGAATAAATTTTGTTTATCAATACTTTTACAGTAGGCAACAAAAAGCGATTCCTGTAATAGGGTACTTAACCCTTACAAGGAACGTTACCGCCTCGAACAAAAACTTAAACCCTTAATTTTCCTAAGCATGTAACTGCCAAAACTAAACACCATCATTCTTTGAGTCAAATATATCACTATTTAAATTTCGGGACGAAATTTCTAAAAAGCAGGGGATACTGTAACATCCGTCAAAAACGGATTTACCAAACCCGCTCCGTTTATCAACCGAACAGTCAGTTAAAATTTTCGTTGCGAATTAAATGCCCAAAATAATTTTAAACGATACATAATCAATTATTATACGGGAATATATAATTAGTTTTTGAAAAACTGTTAAAAATCGCAAAATAAAAATACTTTGGTTCTGCCGGGTTTCGAACCCGGGTCAGTCACGGTTCATCAAACAACTTAACACACGCGCACCAAACCACTGCGCCACTGATGTTCCTTGTTAAATGTTAGGATCATTTAATTCATATCATGACTTTCCGAATTCAAAACCGGCGCCCAAAAGTTCAGTCGTCGAAAATCCCGGTAATCTCGCGAAACTTAACGTTTCTTTCAGTTATAACGTAAAACATAAACGCTACATCGGTTATAACCGACGTCTGAGTCCGCGACCAAAGTTATAACCGCCGGAGTTTTTATAAACCGACGAACCAAGTCGGAAATCGGACCAAATCCATCGACGACTTGCCCTATAAATACCCCCTCGAACCTCTGCAAACATTTTCGCTCAAAACCGCACCCTTTCTCGGCGAAAACTCACTCGCCGGAATATTTCTGCTCATCGCCGGAAAACCGAGTTCTTAACTTCTAAGCCTTACTAAACCCTCTGAACTTATACCGAAGTCACCCACATACTTTGTAAGCTTTCTGAAGACTCTCTGCTGCAAGACACCCGACGCCGGAGCCTGTTGCTGTCGCCGGAGTTCTGCCGGAAAACAGAGGAAAGCTAGTCGGTATACCTCACGCCTAATTTCCTTTCTTTTTACTTAATCTCATCTGTAATTAATCATAAGACGCTAAAGAAACCTGAATAAAAACTCGAACCAGTCAGTCATCATTTCTGGTTATAACTCAACGAAGAAGACGATGTTCGGTAGTGTTTAAGTTTAATTAAAAGCAAGATATTACTCGGGTTAGACACACAGTCCAGCGGTGGACTGTGTGCACATTAAACACACAAAGGTCTCGAGTTCGAATCCTGTTCCACACACGCTGCCTTAATAAAAATGATTTTTTTGTTAACCGAACCGGAGTCACACTGTTATATGTTAAGTATATTAATAACCGGAATAATAACCAAGTTAGACACACAGTCCAGTGGTGGACTGTGTGTATGTTTAATTAAAGCACACGAGTTCGAGTCCGGTCTTCTGCATCGACCCGGACAATTATTTTACCTTTTTAATTAAGTCAGAAATGAAAACAAATAGTTTGTATTTAAGTATAATAAAAATTGGACTATATAACATGTTAAACACACAGTCCAGCGGTGGACTGTGTGTTACGCAACCCACAGGTCCCGGGTTCGAGACCTGTGGAGCGCACCGGTCCGATTCAAATTAAATCGTTTTTAAATAAAAGGATTTTCTGTTTAAATTAATTAATATATAAATATAATTAAAAACAGATATATGACGGGTTAGACACGTAGCTCAGTTGGTAGAGCTGCGTGCACGCGTACGGGAGGTCTCGGGTTCGAGCCTCACTCAGCGCACAACAATACGCATACGAACCGGTCAACGGTCAAAGTCAAAGTCAACGGTCAAAAAAAAGTCAAAATTTTTTATTATTTTTATTTAATTATTTTAATTAAAAATCAATTAAAAATACTTAAAAATAACATTTTTAAGGTTAGAAAATAGCCTTAAACTCACAAAAATACACCCAACAATCCTACTAAAATAGATTAATAAAATCCGTTTACTTACCGAACCATAATGATATTTATCTAGGTTAATTTCACTCGTGGTTAAAACCACTTCACGTGCATTCAACATCATCAACCGAACGCACCCACTGTGAGTGAATCTTACAACTCCCCCTTTTAAATTACACGTTTTGGGGTGTGTCATGTGTCATAAAAATAATTAATTCGTTTATTTAAACTTGTGCCATACCATATCATGATCTAAACTTAGATTGTTTATATTGTTGTGATTTCTTATTTCATTTTGTCAAATTATATGAAATTCATTCATTAAGCCCATCAGTTCCTCGTGTGAGACGAGTTGAACAACGCGTGCCTCAAAACCAATTCATTATTGTTCATGTGTGTATCATTGAGTTTATATTGTTTGTAGTTGTGTCATTCATATTATCATGTTTATGCAATTCATTCATTAGGCCCATCAGTTCCTCGTGAGAGACGAGTTGAGCAACGCGTGCCTCTAAATGTTCCATTATTGTTCATGTGTGCTTTATTTAATATCTTATGATTGTTGAATAAGTTTACATCTATTTTTACTCATGTTTGGTTGTGCACTCATTTCTTAATCAATCAAATAAACTTGTTCAAATGTTTTCCATAGGATTCACTCGCCAACATTATGTTGATCCAAAAACCCTTTTACACATGATACAGGTGAACAGGTTGAAGCAAGGAAAACATAGGAAATGCCTTAGAAGAGAACAAAGAAGCTTAGATTGATAGTTAGAACATGTTGTAATATTTATTGTAAAGTTCCATTAAATTGTATTTAATGAATATGAAACGCATAATAAATGTCATGAGCTTTGATGATAACCCAATCATGCCCCGATCACCTTTTCCGCTGCGGGTCGGGGTGTGACAGATTGGTATCAGAGCCATGACTATAGGGATATAGGATAGGTTATTAGACCCTTAGAGCCTATACTATAGTCTGCCTAAATTTTAATTGATTAGGTGGTTACATACAAACTTGTGATATTTATTTGTTTCATATTTGTTTACATTTACAGTCAAACATACATACTTATATACATATTCATTATACATATATAGATGTTCATGTATTCAAAGATTTTGTTGCAATTTTCAAATCTCATCAAAGTAAGTTCTGCGACGGGCATGTAGTAACTGGAAGGGTACAAGTACCGGTAGTCGGAACGTCCTGTTTAGGTTGGCATTCGTATAAATCCAAAATAACGGACCAGTTTGCCTACCTGGGGACTAACGATGAGAGTACGAAGGACCTATTAGGCCAAAGCATGCCACACCAAACGTCGTTCGAACTAACCCACTTTGAGGTGTCACCGTGTCTACACCTGGACACATTCCGAATATCACACGTTGTATACATATTTCTCGATTTTCTCCGGGTTTTAGTGTACGCAACCTGGCAAACCCGTGCGAACCATATGAAAAACCGGTATTCATGGGGGCCCACATGATTACACAGGTAAAGTATGGCGGCATGTAGGGCCTAATGGCGAGCAAAGCCCAAGACATCCTATGGACGTAGTAGATTTATTTTTCTATAATTATTTTATGAATGTTCATTCCTAGTGCGACCCATGAACCCAAAACATCCAACTCATACTCTTGACATGTATTCCTTGTAGATGTCTTCTAACCTCGCTCGTAGGAAGATGAGAGCAGGAAAAGCCCGCGAGCGTATGGCTGCCCTAATCGCTCAACAAATGGCTGTCGTAATACCCAACATTGTAATCCAAGTTCAACAAGCACTCACCGCTAATCTTGTCACCAAAACATTATCAACTCTCCATCAAATACCACTAAATGCACCTACAAGCATTTCAAATCATGCGACCCTCCGAAATACAAAGGGACTGAAGGCGTCACCGCCCTCCTCCATTGGTTTGAAGAAATGGAGAACACTTTTCTAAATTGCGATTGCCCTGACGATCGCAAAGTGCGTTATGCTACCGGTCGATTATATGGGATAGCACTTACTTGGTGGAATACAGAGAAGGCCAAACGAGGTGTTGAAGATGCTATGTCCTTAACTTGGAACGAATTGAAGGAAATCATGACCAGACGATTTTGCCCAAGGAGCGAAATCAAGAAATTAGAAGATGAATTTTACTCATTGAAGCAAAAGGAAGGAGACCACACCACATACAACAAAAGATTCCTCGAATTACATCAAATGGTTCCCAACATGTTCACTCCTCTCTACCGTTTGATCGAGCACTACATTCGTGGTCTTCCGTCAAAGATTCAAGACCCTGTAATAAGTACCTCGCCTGCAACTTTGGAAGCGGCAATGGAGTTAGCAACAGAGCTTACCGAGAACCGAATCCAAAACAAAGACTTCAAGGAGGAGAAGAAGAAGGACAAAGAATCGACTGAAACCTCCGACTCCACCCAAACCGAATCCCCTTCTCAACCCAATTCTAAGAGAAAAAGAGACGGGCAACTTTTCGCTGCTATCCAACGAAATCAACCAATTTCACACGCCATACCCATCCAAGCTATCCCAATCACCCAAGTGGCACCCAACTCAACTTACCCAAATAAGAAACCATATCTTGGACCTCACCCTCGATGCAACAACTGTTTTTATCACCATCCCCATACCTTACCTTGTCGTCTATGTGCAACTTGTGGACGCTATGGTCATTTGAGCAAGGTTTGCCGCACCTTTCAAAACCAAACCTCTTCCCCTACTCAAACCATAAACCAAACCTATCAACAACCCCAATACCCCATGTTCCCATATGCTCGAGCTTGTTTCAATTGTGGCGACCCTACCCACTTTAGAAACACATGCCCTCAACTGGTTAACGTCATCAACACTCAAGCCCAATCAAACCCAGTTAACCAAGTAAACCAAGAAAACCCAACCGCTAGGCCACCAGCAAGAGGAAGAGTCTTCAATATCAACGCCAATCCTGTCGAAGATAATGACGGCCCAAACGAAGATACCCAACTAGTCCCTTTTAACCTAAGATCCAGATTCAACTCCTGTCGTTTAGTTTTATGTTTTTCTTTATCACATCGAACCAATCATAACTTAAGGATAAAGCCAATGAAACTTTGACGAGAATACGGTGGATACGCCGCTGGTACTTCCTATATATAAGTATTCTTGTCAAAGAATCAGAAGCATTATCTGGCGGTTATGAGAGGTTCCATGTGTAGACTGTATGAGTAATTATTGTCTAGTATTTTCAGTATATGCATTTGCCGAGGCCGCAGCTCCCCATTTATGAGGTTTGAGCTTGTTCCCCATTTTATTATGTGGTTGAACTTGGCGTGCCCGCAACGATCGGCTCCGTTTGATTGAGCCTTGATCGCACAGTTCATTTTACATTTCCATTACATGCAATACGCTCGGCTCCGTTTGATTGAGCCTTGAGCGCACAGTTCATTTTACATTTTCAGTACATGCAATACGATCGGCTCCGTTTGATTGAGCCTTGATCGCACAGACATTTTCATTATCAGTATCTTGTGGTTGTGGTGTTTGTTGTAGAGTCGCATAGAACTAATCATAACTTGCGGATAAAGTCAATGAGAATTTGACAAGAATATGGTGGATACGCCGCTGGTACTTCCTATATATAAGTATTCTTGTCAAATGATCGGAGGCATTATCAGGCGGTTATGAGAGGTTCCATGCATAGGCTGTTTGTGTGATTGTTGTTTAGATTAAGTTATTCATTTTCAGTACATGCAATACGTTCGGCTCCGTTTGATTGAGCCTTGAGCGCACAGACAATTTCATTTTCAGTACATGCAATACGTTCGGCTCCGTTTGATTGAGCCTTGAGCGCACAGACATTTCATTTTCAGTACATGCAATACGATCGGCTCCGTTTGATTGAGCCTTGATCGCACAGACATTTTCATTATCAGTATCTTGTGGTTGTTGTGTTTGTTGTAGAGTCGCATAGAACTAATCATAACTTGCGGATAAAGTCAATGAAAATTTGGCAAGAATATGGTGGATACGCCGCTGGTACTTCCTATATATAAGTATTCTTGTCAAATGATCGGAGGCATTATCAGGCGGTTATGAGAGGTTCCATGCATAGGATGTTTGTGTGATAGTTGTTTAGATTAAGTTATTCATTTTCAGTACATGCAATACGCTCGGCTCCGTTTGATTGAGCCTTGAGCACACAGACAATTTCATTTTCAGTACATACAATACGATCGGCTCCGTTTGATTGAGCCTTGATCGCACAGATATTTTTCATTTCAGTATTTTATGTTTGTTGTATTGGTTGTAGAGTTATATAGGACTAATCATAATTCACTGATAAAACCAATGAAAATTTGACAAGAATATGGTGGATACGCCGCTGGTACTTCCTATATATAAGTATTCTTGTCAAAGGATCAGAGGCATTGTTAGATGGTTATGAGAAGTTCTATGTAGGATTTAGTAGTTTCTTGGTAACTAATCATAACTTGTGGATAAAACCAATGAAAATTTGGCAAGAATATGGTGGATACGCCGCTGGTACTTCCTATATATAAGTATTCTTGCCAAAGGATCAGAGGCATTATCAGGCGGTTATGAGAAGTTCCATGTAGGATATAGTATTGCCTTGGTTGAAATTGTGTTACATTTATATCATCTTGCTATTTAGAGAAATTGGATTTGTGTTCCATTTCTACATAAACTAATCTCTCCATCATAACAAACGAGAGAGGAACTTCCACCATTCAAACATATATGCTATCAGAATGTGGATTCAAATATTAGCTGTTGTGTTTATTTATGTTCAAATATTAGCTGTTGTGTTTATTTATGTTCAAATATTAGCTGTTGTGTTTATTTATGTTCCATGTAGGTTGTAGTATTGGAAGTTTTGCCTTAGGATATAACCATACCTTTCCAAACATATCCAAACTCTTATGCATGACATCATAGTTAGCGAATAAATTTTGTTTATCAATACTTTTACAGTAGGCAACAAAAAGCGATTCCTGTAATAGGGTACTTAACCCTTACAAGGAACGTTACCGCCTCGAACAAAAACTTAAACCCTTAATTTTCCTAAGCATGTAACTGCCAAAACTAAACACCATCATTCTTTGAGTCAAATATATCACTATTTAAATTTCGGGACGAAATTTCTAAAAAGCAGGGGATACTGTAACATCCGTCAAAAACGGATTTACCAAACCCGCTCCGTTTATCAACCGAACAGTCAGTTAAAATTTTCGTTGCGAATTAAATGCCCAAAATAATTTTAAACGATACATAATCAATTATTATACGGGAATATATAATTAGTTTTTGAAAAACTGTTAAAAATCGCAAAATAAAAATACTTTGGTTCTGCCGGGTTTCGAACCCGGGTCAGTCACGGTTCATCAAACAACTTAACACACGCGCACCAAACCACTGCGCCACTGATGTTCCTTGTTAAATGTTAGGATCATTTAATTCATATCATGACTTTCCGAATTCAAAACCGGCGCCCAAAAGTTCAGTCGTCGAAAATCCCGGTAATCTCGCGAAACTTAACGTTTCTTTCAGTTATAACGTAAAACATAAACGCTACATCGGTTATAACCGACGTCTGAGTCCGCGACCAAAGTTATAACCGCCGGAGTTTTTATAACCGACGAACCAAGTCGGAAATCGGACCAAATCCATCGACGACTTGCCCTATAAATACCCCCTCGAACCTCTGCAAACATTTTCGCTCAAAACCGCACCCTTTCTCGGCGAAAACTCACTCGCCGGAATATTTCTGCTCATCGCCGGAAAACCGAGTTCTTAACTTCTAAGCCTTACTAAACCCTCTGAACTTATACCGAAGTCACCCACATACTTTGTAAGCTTTCTGAAGACTCTCTGCTGCAAGACACCCGACGCCGGAGCCTGTTGCTGTCGCCGGAGTTCTGCCGGAAAACAGAGGAAAGCTAGTCGGTATACCTCACGCCTAATTTCCTTTCTTTTTACTTAATCTCATCTGTAATTAATCATAAGACGCTAAAGAAACCTGAATAAAAACTCGAACCAGTCAGTCATCATTTCTGGTTATAACTCAACGAAGAAGACGATGTTCGGTAGTGTTTAAGTTTAATTAAAAGCAAGATATTACTCGGGTTAGACACACAGTCCAGCGGTGGACTGTGTGCACATTAAACACACAAAGGTCTCGAGTTCGAATCCTGTTCCACACACGCTGCCTTAATAAAAATGATTTTTTTTGTTAACCGAACCGGAGTCACACTGTTATATGTTAAGTATATTAATAACCGGAATAATAACCAAGTTAGACACACAGTCCAGTGGTGGACTGTGTGTATGTTTAATTAAAGCACACGAGTTCGAGTCCGGTCTTCTGCATCGACCCGGACAATTATTTTACCTTTTTAATTAAGTCAGAAATGAAAACAAATAGTTTGTATTTAAGTATAATAAAAATTGGACTATATAACATGTTAAACACACAGTCCAGCGGTGGACTGTGTGTTACGCAACCCACAGGTCCCGGGTTCGAGACCTGTGGAGCGCACCGGTCCGATTCAAATTAAATCGTTTTTAAATAAAAGGATTTTCTGTTTAAATTAATTAATATATAAATATAATTAAAAACAGATATATGACGGGTTAGACACGTAGCTCAGTTGGTAGAGCTGCGTGCACGCGTACGGGAGGTCTCGGGTTCGAGCCTCACTCAGCGCACAACAATACGCATACGAACCGGTCAACGGTCAAAGTCAAAGTCAACGGTCAAAAAAAAGTCAAAATTTTTTATTATTTTTATTTAATTATTTTAATTAAAAATCAATTAAAAATACTTAAAAATAACATTTTTAAGGTTAGAAAATAGCCTTAAACTCACAAAAATACACCCAACAATCCTACTAAAATAGATTAATAAAATCCGTTTACTTACCGAACCATAATGATATTTATCTAGGTTAATTTCACTCGTGGTTAAAACCACTTCACGTGCATTCAACATCATCAACCGAACGCACCCACTGTGAGTGAATCTTACAACTCCCCCTTTTAAATTACACGTTTTGGGGTGTGTCATGTGTCATAAAAATAATTAATTCGTTTATTTAAACTTGTGCCATACCATATCATGATCTAAACTTAGATTGTTTATATTGTTGTGATTTCTTATTTCATTTTGTCAAATTATATGAAATTCATTCATTAAGCCCATCAGTTCCTCGTGTGAGACGAGTTGAACAACGCGTGCCTCAAAACCAATTCATTATTGTTCATGTGTGTATCATTGAGTTTATATTGTTTGTAGTTGTGTCATTCATATTATCATGTTTATGCAATTCATTCATTAGGCCCATCAGTTCCTCGTGAGAGACGAGTTGAGCAACGCGTGCCTCTAAATGTTCCATTATTGTTCATGTGTGCTTTATTTAATATCTTATGATTGTTGAATAAGTTTACATCTATTTTTACTCATGTTTGGTTGTGCACTCATTTCTTAATCAATCAAATAAACTTGTTCAAATGTTTTCCATAGGATTCACTCGCCAACATTATGTTGATCCAAAAACCCTTTTACACATGATACAGGTGAACAGGTTGAAGCAAGGAAAACATAGGAAATGCCTTAGAAGAGAACAAAGAAGCTTAGATTGATAGTTAGAACATGTTGTAATATTTATTGTAAAGTTCCATTAAATTGTATTTAATGAATATGAAACGCATAATAAATGTCATGAGCTTTGATGATAACCCAATCATGCCCCGATCACCTTTTCCGCTGCGGGTCGGGGTGTGACAATGATTGCACCTGCCCAAAGAAGCCGAAACTAGGTGGGCCTGATGTAGTGAAAATGAACCAGGAAGGATATCAGGATGCTAATGCTAAAAGCAAAAAATAAGAAGGTTATTCAACACGGATTCAATGTGAAAAAACAGAAATCGAGGTTTGCGTATCGTCCAGTTGTTAATGCCAAGCCAAATGGAGAAGCTTCTTCATCTTCTCAAGCTTAAGTGTCAAAACCTAAAGGGGTGCAAAACCAAGTTGGTGTGTTGCAAAACCAATCGAGGGCTTTGGATCAGGTGCCAGTGTCAAACCAATTTGGTGTGTTGCAAAACGAGCAGTTGGAAAAACTAGATGAGCTGCCTCCAAGACGAGTGGAGAAACAGCCGAGGGATAAAATTAAAGAAGGCAAGGGTAATATAGATGAGGTGATTGTTGATGGAGTGGAAGTGGATGACCTCTTAGCTGATTTCCCTAAGTTTATGGACACAAAGTTGGAAACAACTAAGCCTGAGGGTGCAAGCACACCCGATGTCAAGGTTTCCTATGGGTAGTTTAGCTGCATGGAATATAAGGGGGTTGAACCGCTCCCTAAAACAAAAGGAGGTTTGGGAAGTGATCATGGAAAGTCATATTCAAGTGTGTGCTATTATGGAGACGCATGTGGATGCTTCGAATGTTTATACCGTGTGTAAAAAAGTGTGCCGTTCTTGTAATTGGGCTACGAATGTGAGTTGCTGTGATAAGGGTACTAGGATTATGGTAGGATGGGATGTGAATGTTATGGATGCTATGATCCTTGCGCAGTCTGATCAGGTCATGCATACTCAAATTGTCTTTAAATTTGATCAAATCTGTTTTCTGCTTGTTTGTATATGCTGATAATCATTATAAGAATAGGAGAAACTTGTGGCAGAATTTAACCTTACATCATTCGTTCGTTCATGATAAACCTTGGGTTATTATGGGGGATTTCAACGCTTCGCTGTTCATGGAGGATTCCTCTTCGGGTTCGTCTATGACTAACATAGCGATGATGGAGTTTAAAGAGTGTGTTAACAAAATTGAAGTGTTCGATATCAACAGTTCCGGTATGCATTATACTTGGACGAACATGCGGAGAGAAGGTAGTGCTATTTTTAAGAAGATAGATCGTATTATGGGGAATACGAAGTTTAATGATATCTTCCCTGCTGCTTCAGCGTGTTTCAAGCCGTATCGTATATCGGATCATACTCCTCTATCCTAGTTTTGCCGAATATTCAGAGGGATAAACCGAAACCGTTTAAATTCGTTAATTTGTTGGCCGAGAAACCGGAATTTTTGGATGAAGTTAAACGGGTGTGGGGTACTTATGTGAATGGCTATTCCATGTTTAGAGTTGTTAAAAAGTTAAAGATGTTGAAGACTCCTTTTCGTAAGCTTCTGTTTAAACAAGGTAATTTTCATGAGAAGGTTAAAGCAGCTAGGGGCCACCTTGATGACTGCCAGTGGGAGATGGACAGAAATCCAGGGAATGAGGCGTTAAAAATGCGACATACTCATTTACTCCAGCGTTATAAGGATGCGGTGCAAGATGAAGCTTTGTTTCTGCAACAGAAGTCTAAAGTTGACTGGCTCTCTTTGGGTGATTCTAATACCAAATTTTTTCATAATGTTGTAAAAATGAAGAACCATAGGACCAGAATTTACTCCATTCGAGATGCAAATGGGAACTTATACGAAGGAGGTTTGGCTTCGCAAGCGATGGTGGATCATTTTACGCTGTTTTTCAGAACTGTGGGAAATGTAAACTTGCAACCGACCTCGGACGTTTTTCTTAACGTCCTGTCGACTAAGGTTGCTGATAATATGGTAAGGGATATCACGGATGAGGAAGTTAAAAGAGCGATATTTGATATAGCGGGGAATAAAGCTCCTGGTCCAGACGGGTATACTTCGGTATTTTCAAGAAGGCTTGGAATGTTGTGGGCAATGATGTTTGTGGAGCTATTAAGGAGTTTTTCTGTAATGACCATCTCCTTCAACAGCTTAATCACACCGTTATATCGCTTATTCCGAAGGTAACTACTCCTGCATTAATCACAGATTATAGACTGATTTCTTGTTGCAACATGTTATATAAGTGTATTAGTAAAATAATCACTAACCGTATAAAAGAAGGATTGGCCGGGATTGTAAGTATTAATCAGTCAGCTTTTGTCCCGGGTAGGAAAATTTCTGATAACATCCTTCTAACTCAAGAGCTTGTGCATAACTATCACCGTAATATTGGGCCTCCGAGATGTGCTTTTAAAGTGGATATTCAGAAGGCATATGATACGGTGGAATGGACATTTCTAGAGGATACATTGAAGGGATTTGGGTTTCGTCCGAAGATGGTTAAGTGGATAATGGTGTGTGTGGCATCTACTTCATTTTCTATGTTAATAAACGGCAGTTTATATGGGTACTTTAAAGGTAAACGGGGATTAAGACAGGGGGACCCTATGTCTCCGTACCTCTTTACCTTGGTTATGGAAGTCCTCACCTTGATCCTTCATAGGCAGGTGTCGTCGTCGTTGGGGTTCAGGTTTCATAATAAATGTGAAAAACAAAGAATTCTTAATCTTTGTTTTTCGGATGATTTGTTTATGTTTGCTAGAGGTGACCCAAGATCTGCTAAAGTTGTGATGGATGCTTTAAATATGTTTAAGAATATGTCAGGTCTTGTTCCGAGTATGACGAAAAGTACGATATTTTTTTGGTAATGTGGCGGATGCTGTGAAAACTCGTATTCTTAGTATTATGCAGTTCGAGGAAGGGAAATTACCAGTTCGGTATCCAGGGGTTCCCTTAATATCCACTCGATTACATTATAAAGATTGCAAAAGGCTTATTGAAAGCATGGATGCGAGGATAACGGATTGGAAGAATAAATGTTTGTCGTTTGCGGGTAGAGTTCAACTTATTCGGTCCGTTTTATCTTCTATGCATGTGCATTGGGCTTCGGTGTTTATCCTTCCTAAACGCATCATCGGTGACCTGGAGGATAGAATGAGGAGGTTTTGTGGTCTCAAGGGAACGATATAAAAGGTAAAGTGAAAGTTAAATGGAAATCGGTGTGTTTGCCTAAATGTGAAGGAAGTTTGGGTATTAGGAGGGTGGGAGATATGAATAAAGCCCTCATGGCTGCTCATATTTGGAGCTTAATCACACATCAGGAGTCCTTATGGGTCAAATGGATACATTTGTATCGCATTCGGAATAGAAGCTTTTGGGATGTTCCGATCAAGAACAATATCACGTGGAGCTGGAGGAAAATACTTGGGATTAGACCTATGATTCGAGACCATGTTTGGACCAAGGTGGGAAACGGATCTAACACACTGGTTTGGTTTGATAAGTGGGATGTTGTTTGCCCGCTTAGCTCTTTTCTTACGCCAAGAGTTATAGCCATTTGGAGGAGTCAATATGTCTACAAAATTGGCGGATGTGTATGTCAATGGTCAATGGTCAATGGTCATGGCCGATTACCTGGGTCACTCGCTTCCCTATATTACTTAACTTGCAGGATATAAATATTAATCAGTCTACTCAGGATAGGGTGGAATGGAGATCTAGACGAGGAGACCGATCAGAGTTTACCGCGTCAATTGCTTGGGATGATATTCGGGTTGTTCAGGAAGAAGTCAGCTGGGTTAAGATGGTTTGGTTTCCGCAGGTGATTCCTAGGCATTCGTTTATAATGTGGCTTATCATTCAGAAAAAGTTGAAAACGCAAGATGTTATGAGAAATTGGAATGCTTCGGGTAATGCAAATGTTAATCTGATGTGTTGCTCGCTATGCACGTCAATGCCTGATTCTCATGAACATTTATTTTTTGAGTGTGGATTTGCTACGGCAGTTTGGAATGGGGTTAAAGGGAAAGCAGGAATGAATTATGTTCCAAATACTTGGGTTGTGATTTTGACTTTTTTGGAGGGGATTGCGAATTCTCCTAAGGCGAACCATATTATAGCTAAGATGGTAGTTAATGCGTCAGCTTACTTTGTTTGGGAGGAGCGGAATAGAAGACTATTCTCCAGCAAAAAAAGGAATGCGGATCAGCTTGTGGAGGTTATCTTATCTACTATGAGGCTAAAGCTGCACACGATGAAGTTCACGAATTCGTTAAGCATGATTAGAGTCTTGCAGGATTGGGCTTTGCCACGTGGGCTTCTGATGAGGGATGATGATTGTGGCTAATGTAGTTTTGGGTTTTTGTTTGGTTAGCGATGTATAGTCGTTTGTTTGTGGTTCTTCTTAGCATTTGTTTGTTGCGATAAGTAACTCTTGTATGGTTTGTCATACTTGAGAACTGGGGGGGTACTCTGCCCTTCACTTGTATTTATTGGTGTCTTTGGAAATAATATTCACCGGGGTAACCCTTTACCCAAAAATATTATGGCCGAATATGGTCTGTTAAGTCTTATATGACCTACAATTGCCAGTTGTGATTCATTTAGGTCAAATATGATTCGTTAAGACATATACGACCTACTATTGGTCGTTCTGACTAATTATGTCCCAATATAGTCCTTTTAAACATTTCTGACCTGGTATTGCCCTTTGTGATTGATTAAGGCCTAGTATGTTTCATTAAGACATATGTGACCTAGTATTGCCCCTTGTGATTCATTAAGGCCTAATATGCTCTGATAAGAGATTGACATACTATTGCCCGTTGTGATCCATTACGCGCGATAAAGGCAATGAATAAATATTTGACCTACGATTGCCAGTTGTGTTCTATTAATGCTCAATATAGTCCGTCTCGACAGTTATGACCTACTATTACTCGATTTTATTCATTAAGGCCCAATATGGCCTGTTAAGATATTTATGATCTACAACTGACCAAGATTACTATGCCTGTCATGGAACAAGGTCAACCGGATCAAAAGATTGATGATGGTCGCGCCGCAGGTATTAGCCAAAACGAGGAGGAGAAGAGGTCTAAGTCACTATCATATGCTGATTTGGTGGCAAAGTCGAGTAACAAAAAACTTAATTTTAGATCACTTGCTAGTCCAATGCAGCATGAGAATTGTGATGTGGTTTTGCCAAATGATTCGATTCGGGTAGTTCAACACAAGTTAGCAAACACATTATACGGGTACTTCCTGGGGGATCGAATTGCCTACCCGGTTGTGGAGTATTATGTGAAAAAATAACTGGAAAAAGTTTGGATTGCAAAAATCTATGATGAATGCTAATGGTTTCTTTTTCTTCAAGTTTGGAGACCAAACTGGTATGATGGCTGTCCTCAACGAGGGCCCATGGATTATTCGATCACAGCCTTTGATTTTTTGTGAGTGGACTCCCACTACGAAGTTGATAAAAAAGGAGGTTAAGAATCTGCAATTATGGGTTAAGATACATGATATTCCTTCAGCCGCGTATACAGAGGATGGTCTTAGTTTGATCGCTACAGCCATTGGTGATCCCAAACATCTAGATTCTTACACTACTTCGATGTGCTTGGATTCCTGGGGCCGTAGTAGCTATGCTAGAGCTTTAATTGAAGTATCAGCTGATAAGGAGCTTAAAGAGGAAATTACTATGGCAATTCCGGAACTTGAGGGTGATGGGTATGTCAAGGAGATTATGTTTGTTGAGTATGAATGGAATCCGCATAGGTGCTCGCATTGTTGTGTTTTTGGCCACTCAGATGATCATTGTCCTAAACATCAAAAGAAGCCTGGAAAACAAGTGAGTGATGACAAAGCTCGTAAGCCTGATGATCTAGGACAAAGACCTGATAAAAAGCTTGTTGTTGATGAGGAAGGGTTTACGAGAGTGCATACCAAGAGAGTGGCTCGGAAGACGGGTTTTCAAGTTAACAAACAAAAGCCGAAATTTGAGTATAGGCCTGTTGGAGCTAAGCCGAGGATAACTTGTATAAGTCGGAATCTTTAAATACTGTTGTTTCTAGAAATCCGTTTGAGGTCTTAAATGATGATAATATGGAGAAAGGTCAAAGTAGTAAGGAGGGAGAAGGTGGACAACATGAGGCGGATGATGAAGAGGTCATGGAAGTATATAATGAAACTAACGAGTTTATCACGGAAGGCACTTGTAATCCTAATGCTAAAAAAGGGGCAAGCACTCCTAACCCAGAGGTTTCCAATGGTTAGTCTTGCTTCATGGAATATTAGGGGGTTGAACCGCCCTCTAAAACAAAAGGAGGTTCGAAAGATAGTTAAAGATAGTAATCTCAGTTTTTGTGCTATTTTAGAATCTCATGTTGATGTCGGAAATCTTAGTAAGGTCTGTAACTCAGTGTTCCGTCATTGGGATGAGGGTTCTTGTGATAAAGGAACTCGTATTATCATAGGTTGGAACCCGATGGTTTTTGATTTGATGGTGTTGTCTCAAACGTCGCAAGTCATGCATATTCAGTTATTCGTTAAAGAAGACAAGAAATGGTTATTCTGTTCGGTTGTGTATGCAGCTAATTACTATATCACTCAGCGAGAATTATAGTCCCAGTTATCTATGCATAAACTTATGATAGGTGATAAGCCGTGGCTGATTATGGGAGATTTTAACTCGGCTCTATACCTGGAGGAAAAGTCTATGGGTGCCTCCTCTGTTTCAACGGGTATGCGAGACTTTCAAGCTTGTGTTTCAGATATTGAGGTGATGGATATTAACCAGTCGGGTCTCCATTTTACATGGAACCAAAAAGCCAAAGAAGGGTGTTGGCTTGCTTAAGAAAATTGATCGTATCATGGGCAATACTCCGTTTATTACTGAGCTCCCTATTCAATGGTTGTTTTTCATACTTATAGATTGTCAGATCACTTTCCTTGTGTTCTAACAATTAAACGAGTTGTTACTAGTAAGCATAAGCCCTTCAAGTTTGCAAACTTTTTGGTTCATAAGCCTGATTTTCTAAGGATTGTGAAGGAGTCGTGGGAGATGAGTGTTAATGGGGTTTATCAGTTTAGGGTTGTGAAGAAGCTTCGGATGCTAAAGACTCCTTTACGTGCTTTACTCTTTAAGCAAGGTAATCTCCATAAGAAGATTGCTGATCTTCGTGGTAAACTGGATGACATTCAAAAGGATATTGATAAGGATCCCATGAATGCGGACCTTAGAGCTCGAGAAAGGAAGCTGAATTCTGATTTTCAAGAAGCGTCTCTTGATGAGAAAAGGTTTTTAAAACAGAAGTCTAAGATGGAATGGTTAAGAGCTGGCGACGCTAATACTGCTTTCTTTCATGCAGCAGTGAAGAGTAGAAACCATCGAAGCCGAATCCAAGTTGTATTGGATACGAATGGTGTAGTGCATGAGGGTGATGCGGTTCAAGATGCTTTTGTGAAACATTATGAAAATTTCTCGGGTAGCCAAGATGATTTATCCATGCATCCTACTCCTGATCTGTTTACTAAGGTTGTGAACCCGATTGATGCTTCCCTCATGATCCGTCCGGTTACGATGGATGAGGTTAAGAAAACCATGTTTTCTATAGGTAATGACAAAGCTCCAGGCCCGGATGGTTACACTGCTGCTTTCTTTAAAGTTGCTTGGCCGATTATAGGTAATGATGTTTCTATGGCAATCATTGATTTCTTTAATACAGACAGATTACTGGGCCAAATCAACCATACTCTTGTTGCGCTAGTGCCGAAGAAACCCTCGCCAGTTATGGTTTCTGATTATCGTCCTAGCCTGCTGTAACGTCTTATTCAAATGTGTTAGTAAGATTATTGCTGACCGTATAAAGGGTGTGCTCCATCAGGTTGTTAGTATCAACCAATCTGCTTTTATTCCTGGTAGGAAAATCTCGGATAAGATCTTGCTGACTCAAGAGCTTATGCATAATTATCATAGAAATTCAGGTCCCCCCGGTGTGCTTTCAAGGTGGATATTCAGAAAGCTTATGATACGGTTGATTGGAGGTTCCTGAAAAACGTTCTGATTGGGTTCGGCTTTAACACAAAGATGGTGGATTGGATTATGGTTTGTGTTTCGACAACATCAAATTCTATTTGTGTTAATGGGAATGTGCATGGTTATTTTAAAGGTAAGCGTGGCCTTTGACAAGGAGACCCGTTATCTCCTTATTTATTCACGCTGGTTATGGAGGTTTTCACGTGTATATTACAGCATGCTTCTAGGATTGATACATCCTTCAAATTTCACAATAAATGCGAAAGGCAGCGTATCATTAACCTGTGTTTTGCAGATGATTTATTCTTGTTTGCGAGAGGAGATGTTGAGTCGGTGCAGTGTGTTTTCAAGTGTCTTTCGAATTTTTCGAACATGTCCGGTCTAGTTCCTAGTATTCAAAAGAGCACGGGGTTTTTCTGTAATGTGCCAGCTCATGTTAAACAACATATCTTGTCTTTCATGCCGTTTATGGAGGGATCTCTTCCAGTAAAATACTTGGGGGTTCCTCTTATTTCTTCTAGCCTTATGTACAAAGATTGTAGTGCCTTAGTGGAGAGGTTGGATCAACGGATTTCAAACTGGAGGAATAAACTTCTTTCGTTTGCGGGTCGGCTGCAGCTTATAAACTCTGTTCTTTCTTCAATGCATATTTACTGGTCTTCGGTTTTTATCCTGCCTAACCGTATCATTCAAGATCTGGAAGCCAAAATGCGAAACTTCTTATGGTCTTTGGATGGTTCCTATCACAAGGGGAAGGTTAAAGCTTCCTGGAAGTCTGTTTGTGTTCCAAAGTAAGAGGGTGGCTTAGGTATTCGTCGTATTGGGGATATTAATAAAGCGCTCATGTCTTCTCATATTTGGAGCATTCTGGTTGAGCGTGATTCTCTTTGGGTTGCTTGGATCCATTCGTACAGACTTAGAGGTAAAAGCTTTTGAATTTGTAAGTCGGTGGCGAATTGTTGTTAGAGCTGGCGGAAAATAACAGCTTCGGCCGTTTATTTGAGAATTTGTTTGGTCCAAGTTGGGTGATGGTAGCAATACTTCAGCTTGGTACGATTCGTGGTGTCACTTGGGTCCGCTTGGTAACTTCTTGACTCCTAGAACCATCTCAAATGCAGGTTTTACTCTTAATAATACAGTTCAGGAGATTCATGTTAGTGGTGTTTGGAGGTGGCCAGTGGCGTGGAGGGATATGTTTCCGGTTTTAAATCAGCTAGATGATATCCATACAGATCCGAATAGGTCTGACCAGCTCCTATGGAAGGATGATAATGAGTTAGTTGAGTACTCTTCATCTCAAGTGTGGCATTCGGTTAGACAGAGAGCATCAGAGGTGGATTGGGTTAAGTATGTTTGGTTCTCGCAGTGTATTCCAAAACATGCTTTCTTTATGTGGCTGGTGAATCGTCGTAAGCTCCTCACTCAAGATAAAATTGTGCAATGGGATCTTTCCAGAAGGAAAAATATGAATATGATGTGTTGTCTTCATTGCTGTGCGGAAGTTGACTCCCATAACCATCTGTTCTTTGATTGTAACTACTCAACTCAAGTTTGGATCACGGTTCGCGGAAAAGGGGGTATGAGTACTGTTGGCCCAGAGTGGGATGCTATTGTTGACTGGCTGGGGGCTCGGGCTGGGTCTAAGTCAGCGACCAACTATATTAGTAGGCTTATTGTGGCTGCTGCGACGTATTTCATTTGGCATGAACGTAATGCGAGACTTTTCAAGAACCAGACGAGACCGCCGGATGTTCTAAGTGATACAATTTTGAAAACGGTTCGATATGAGCTAATGGGAGTCAAGTTCAAGGATTTGCACAATGTGCGAAGATTGCTTGAAACATGGGAGATTTATAGCAACCGAGTGGAAGATGAAGAAGGCTGATTATTTATTAGTTCTTTTGTTTCTCTAGATTATTGTCTAGTAGTTTGTCTTCGATGTTCTTGGTAGTTTAGTGTGTTTTTTCTTTGGCTTACATTCATGGGGAATTCCCATGTTTGAACTAGTGTGGGCGTTTCCACGCTACTTGTTTTTGGTTTGTTTATATATAAAATCACCGGGGTAACACTTTACCCAAAAAATTGCCTGTTGTGATTCTTTAAGGCCGAGTATGCTACAATAAGTCCAATATGACCTACTATTCTTTTTTTTTATTACTAAGGCTCAATATAGTCCGTTAAGACATTTATGAACCTACTATTGCCCTTGGTGATCCATTAAAGCCCGATATGGTCCATGAAGAAATATGTGACCTACGATTTCCACTTGTGATCTATTATGGCTAAATATGGCCTGTTATGTCTTATATGACCTACAATGGTCAGTTGAATTCATCATGGCTCAATATGATCCGTTAATATATATACGATCTACTATAACCCGTTGTGATTAGTATGTTTCAATATGGCCCGTTAAACATTTATGGCCTACTATTTCCCTTTGTGATCCATTAAGGCCGAATATGTTTCGTTAAGATATATATGACGTACAATTGCCCGTTGTGATTGATTAAGGTCCAATATCGTCCGATAAGAGATTTATGACCTACTATTGCTCGTTGTGATCAATTAAACCAAATATGTCCCCCGTTAAGAATACGACCAATTGTATTCCGTTGTGATCCATATAGGCCTAAGAAATTCCAGTAAGACAGATATGACCTACCATTGCCCGATGTGACCCATTAAAGCACAATATGGTCCGTTAAGATATATAAATGACCTACTAGTGCCCGTTGTGACCTACTATTGCTCGTTTTGACCGGTTAACGCCCGGTAAAGTCAATGAAGAAATATATGACCTACGATTGCCCGTTGTGATCTATTAACGCCCAATATAGTCCGATAAGACATATATGACCTACTATTGCTTGGTTTTATTCATTAAGGCCCAATATGGTTTTTTAAGATATATATATATATATATATATATATATATATATATATATATATATATATATATATATATATATATATATATATATATATGTGTGGTGTGTGTGTGTGTGACCTACAATTGCTCGTTTGGATTCTTTAAGGCTCAATATGGTCCGTTAATAACTATATGACCTACTATTCTTGTTATGATTCATTAAGGACCAATATAGTTCTTTAAAACATTTACGAACCTACTATTGCTGTTGTGATACATTAAATCCCATTATGGTCCGTTATGAGATATATAACCAGTATTATGCATTGCGATCCCTTAAGGCCCAATATGGTTCAAGAAGAATATATGACCTACAATTGCCACTTGTGATCTATTTATTATGGCCGAATATGGTCTGTTAAGTCTTATATGACCTACAATTCCCAGTTGTGATTCATTTAGGTCAAATATGATCCGTTAAGACATATACGACCGACTATTGGTCGTTGTAACTAATTATGTCCCAATATGGTCCATTTAAACATTTCTGACCTAGTATTGCCCTTGTGATCGATTAAGGCCCAATATGTTTCATTAAGACTTATGTGACCTAGTATTGCTCCTTGTAATTCATTAAGGCCTAATATGGTCTGATAAGAGATTGACATACCATTGCCCGTTGTGATCCATTACGCGCGATAAAGGCAATGAATAAATATTTGACCTACGATTGCCAGTTGTGTTCCATTAATGCCCAATATAGTCCGTTTCGACATTTATGACCTACTATTGCTCGATTTTATTCATTAAGGCCCAATATGGTCTGTTAAGATATTTATGATGTACAATTGCCTGTTGTGATTCTTTAAGACCGAGTATGGTCCAATAAGTCCAATAAAACCTACTATTCTTTTTTTGATTTACTAAGGCTCAATATAGTCTGTTAAGACATTTATGAACCTACTATTGCCCTTGGTGATCCATTAAAGCCCGATATGGTCCATGAAGAAATATGTGATCTACGATTGCCACTTGTGATATATTAAGGCAAAATATGGCCTGTTATGTCTTATATGACCTACTATGGTTAGTTGTGATTCAGTAAGGTTCAATATGATCCGTTAAGATATATATGATCTACTATTACCCGTTGTGATTAGTTATGTTTCAATATGGCCGTTAAACATTTATGGCCTATTATTTCCCTTTTAGATCCATTAAGGCCGAATATGTTTCGTTAAGATATATATGACGTACTATTGCTCGTTGTGATTAATTGAGGCCAATATTGTCTGATAATAGATTATGACCTACTATTGCTCGTTATGATCAATTAAACCCAAATATGGTCTCCGTTAAGAATACGACCAGTTGTATTCCGTTGTGATCCATATAGGCCTAAGAAGTTCCATTAAGACACATATGACCTACCATTGCCCGATGTGACCCATTAAAGCACAATATGGTCCGTTAAATATATATATGACCTACTAGTGCCCGTTGTGATTCATTAAGGACCAATATATTTCGTCAAGACATTTATGACCTACTATTGCTCGTTTTGGCCCGTTAACGCCCGATAAAGTCAATGAAGAAATATATGACCTACGAGTGCCCGTTGTATTCTATTAATGCCCAATATAGTCCGATAAGACATATATGACCTACTATTGCTTGGTTTTATTCATTAAGGCCTAATATAGTTCCTTAAGATATATATATATATATATATATATGACCTACTATTCTTGTTGTGATTCATTAAGGCCCAATATAGTTCTTTAAGACATTTACGAACCTACTATTGCTGTTGTGATACATTAAAGCCCATTATGGTCTGTTATGAGATATATAACCAGTATTACGCATTGCGATCCATTAAGGCCCAATATGGTTCATGAAGAATATATGACCTACGATTGCCACTTGTGATCTATTTATTATGGCCGCATATGGTCTGTTAGGTCTTATTTGACCTACAATTGCCAGTTGTGATTCATTTAGGTCAAATATGATCCGTTAAGACATATACGACCTACTATTGGTCGTTGTGACTAATTATGTCCCAATATGGTCCTTTAAAACATTTCTGACCTAGTATTGCCCTTTGTGATCGATTAAGGCCCAATATGTTTCATTAAGGCATATGTGAGCTACTATTGCCCCTTGTGATTCATCAATGCCTAATATGGTCTGATAAGAGATTGACATACTATTGCCCGTTGTGATCCATTACGCGCGATAAAGGCAATGAAGAAATATTTGATCTATGATTGCCAGTTGTGTTCTATTAATGCCCAATATAGTCCGTTTCGAAATTTATGGCTTACTATTGCTCGATTTTATTCATTAAGGTCCAATATGGTCTATTAAGATATTTATGATGTACAATTGCCTGTTGTGATTGTTTAAGGCCGAGTATGTCCAATGAGTCCAATATGACCTACTATTCTTTTTTTGATTTACTAAGGCTCAATATAGTCCATTAAGACATTTATGAACCTACTATTGCCCTTGGTGATCCATTAAAGCCCGATATGGTCCATGAAGAAATATGTGACCTACGATTGCCACTTGTGATTATTAAGGCTAAATAAGGCTCAATACGGTCCGTTAAGATATATACGAACTACTATTACCCGTTGTGATTAAATATGTTTCAATATGGGCCGTTAAACATTTATGGCCTACTATTTCCCTTTGTGATCCAGTAAGGCCGAATTTGTTTCGTTAAGATATATATGACGTACTATTGCCCGTTTGATTCAATAAGGCCCAATATGTCCGATAAGAGATTTATGACCTACTATTGCTCGTTGTGATAATTAAACCCAAATATGGTCCCCTTTAAGAATACGACCAGTTGTTTTGTTTGGATCCATATAGGCCTAAGAAGTTCCATTATGACCCATATGACCTACCATTGCCCGATGAGACCATTAAAGCACAATATAGTCCGTTAAAATATATATATGACCTGATAGTGCTCGTTCTGATTCATTAAGGACCAATATATTCCGTCAAGACATTTATGTCCTACTATTACTCGTTTTGACCCATTAACGCCCGATAAAGTCAATGAAGAAATATATGATCTACGATTACCCGTTTTGATCTATGAAGAAATAATGCCCATTATGGTCCGATAAGACATATATGACCTACTATCGCTTGGTTTTATTCGTTAAGGCCCAACATGGTTCGTTAAGATATATATATATATATATGTGACCTACAATTGCTCGTTTGGATTCATTAAGGCTCAATATGGTCCGTTAATAACTATATGACCTACTATTCTTGTTGTGATTCATTAAGGCCCAATATAGTTCTTAAGACATTTACGAACCTACTATTGCTGTTGTGATACATTAAAGCCCATTATGGTCCGTTATGAGATATATAACCAGTATGACACATTGTGATCCATTAAGGACCATATTGTTCATGAAGAAATATATGACCTACGATTGCCACTTGTGATCTATTAATTATGGCCGAATATGGTCTGCTAAGTCTTATAATTGCCAGTTGTGATTCATTTAGGTCAAATATGATCCGTTAAGACATATACGACCTACTATTGGTCGTTGTGACTAATTATGTCTCAATATGGTCCTTTAAAACATTTCTGACCTAGTATTGCCCTTTGTGATTGATTAACGCTCAATATGTTTCATTAAGACATATGTGACCTACTATTGCCCCTTGTGATTCATCAATGCCTAATATGGTCTGATAAGAGATTGACATACTATTGCCCGTTGTGATCCATTACGTGCGATAAAAGCAATGAAGAAATGTTTGATCTACGATTGCCAGTTGTGTTCTATTAATGCCCAATATAGTCCGTTTCGACATTTATGACCTATTGCTCGATTTTATTCATTAAGGCCCAATATGGTCTGTTAAGATATTTATGATGTACAATTGCCCGTTGTGATTCTTTAAGGTTGAGTATGGTCCGTTAAGTCCAATATGACCTACTATACTTTTTTTGATTTAGTAAGCCTCAATATAGTCCGTTAAGACATTTATGAACCTACTATTGCCCTTGGTGATCCATTAAAGCCCGATATGGTCCATGAAGAAATATGTGACCTACGATTGCCACTTGTGATCAATTAAGGCTAAATATGGCCTGTTATGTTTTATAAGAACTACTATGGTCAGTTGTGATTCATTAAGGCTCAATACGATCCGTTAAGACATATACGATCTACTATTACCGTTGTGATTAGATATGTTTCAATATGGCCCGTTAAAACATTTATGGCCTACTATTTCCTCTTGTGATCCGTTAAGGCAGAATATGTTTCATTAAGATATATATGACGTACTATTACCCGTTGTGATTCATTAAGGCCCAATATCGTTCGATAAGAGATTTATGAACTACTATTGCTCGTTGTGATCAATTAAACCCAAATATGGTCCCCCGTTAAGAATACGACCAATTGTATTCCGTTGTGATCCATATAGGCCTAAGAAGTTCCATTAAGACACAAATGACCTACCATTGCCCGATGTGACCCATTAAAGTACAATATGGTCCGTTAAGATATATATGACCTACTAGTGCTTGTTGTGATACATTAAAGACCAATATATTCCGTCAAGACATTTATGACCTATTATTGCTCGTTTTGACCCGTTAACGCCCGATAAAGTTAATGACAAAATATATGATCTACGCTTGACCGTTGTGATCTATTAATGCCCAATATAGTCTGATAAGACATATGACCTGCTATTGCTTGGTCCCATTGCCTGGAACTATACTTTGATAGCATGCGCTACTTGTGGGGTGTCAAAACCCAATTCGTGTGAAAGGTGAAAACCTTTAAACCGTAGAAGGTATTGGATACCTTAAGCTGGGGACATGCCCAAAGTCTTGGAGAGGTGGCCAACCTCTTGATCCTTTGTAATAACTTCTGCAAAACTTAAAACTTGATAAGGTTGAATGTTGAAAATTCAACATCCTTACTTTAAAATAAATAATAAGAAGTACAATAAGAATGAAAGCATTAGTAAAACGTTACCGAATCAAGAATCTCATATCCTTTGAGGATCCTTCAATCTGAATTGATCATTAGGATACTTAAGGATCCCTGATCCTTTACATAAAATACTTTTTTAGGTGGATAGCATTCCAAGCTCTTGGAAGAGGTCACCATCCATAGTCAGTAATCGATATGCCCCCTTTCCTGCCTCGGCTTCAATTAGATAGGGGCCTTCCCATTTTGGTGCCAATTTGCCATCAGAAGGATTCGTGGTATTCTGAAATGCTTTCCTCATCACCATGTCACCGACTTGAAATCTTCTTATCCTGATATTCTTATTATAAGCACCAGCCATCCTTTGTTGATAACTAGCCAGCCTTATCCTTGCCAAGTTTCTTTCCACGGTATCTAGGTCTTGAGCCAGAGTCTCAGCATTTGCTTCAGGATCACGGATGCTTGTTCTGGCTGTAGGGACTACCATTTCTGTACGGATCACTGCCTCAGCTCCAAAGACTAAAGAAAAAGGAGTTTGACCCGTAGCATTCTTGGGAGTTGTTCTATCTGCCCATAAGACATACGGTAGTTCTTCAGCCCACTTTCCTTTCTTTGATCCAAGCTTTTTCTTCAAATTGTTGATGATGATCTTGTTGGATGATTCTGCATGGCCATTAGCTTGTGGGTGGACTGGTGTTGATGTTATCATCCTAATCCCCTAGCTGTCACAAAAGTTAGTAGTACGGTTCCCAATAAACTGGGATCCGTTATCACAAACAATCTCAGAAGGAATACCAAATCTAGTAATGAAATTTTTTTGATAAAGGATATAACTTCCTTTTCTCTGACTTGAACAAAGGCTTTAGCTTCTATCCACTTGGAGAAATAGTCGGTCATAGCTAGCATGAATACTTTTCCTCCTGGTGCCTTGGGAAGCTTGCCTACTATATCCATTCCCCATCTCATAAATGGCCACGAGGAGGATATAGGATGCAGAGGTTCTGCGGGCTGATGAAGGATATTACTGTGTCTTTGGCAAGCATCACATTTCCTTGCATACTCCACAACATCCTTCTTCATTGTAGGCTAATAATATGCTGTTATGAGGATCCTTGAAAATAGTGCTCTACCCCCAGTATGATTTCCACAATCTCCTTCATGAAAATCCTTCAAGACTTCTTGGATCTCAGGATCCTCAACACATCGTAGATAGGGTCCTGCAAGAGATCTCTTATATAACATGTCATTAATGATAGTGAATTGGGATACCTTTATCCTGAAGGTTCTGGGATTTTCTCCAATGGAAATTCCCCATTTTGGATATAATTCAGGATTGGAAGGATCCATGATCCTAGAGTTGATTGGGCATCATCCCTAGGTATGATTGCAGCATCATCCACTATTTCCATTATCTCACTCTCCTTGATTGCGGGAGTTAGAACCTGGATCATGGGTATCTTCACATCATCAGGCATCTTCAATGAGGATCCTAGATTAGCCAAGGCATCGTCTTCTGCATTTTCCTCCCTGGGTACCTGTGTTAGACTGAAAAAAGCAAAAGAATCCGCCAATTTCTTGACTATCTCCAAATATTTGATTAGTTTCTCACCTTTAACAGCATAAGAACCATTATAGTGATTAGTAATTAATAGAGAATCCACAAACACTTGAAGATACCTGATCCTCATATGCTTAGCTAATTGCAAACCTGCTATCAAGGCCTCATACTCTGGCTCGTTATTAGTGGTTTGGAATTCACATGCTATTGATTGGGGTATAATGTCCCCCTGTGGCGATTTTAGTAGTAAACCTAATCCAGTTCCTTTGACATTTGAGGCTCAGTCCGTGAAGAGTGTCCAAGGATCTTTGGTCTCCTCAAGTTGTTGAACCTCCAGTTCAGCTTCTCTTTGTAGATCACTACTGAAATCAGCTACAAAGTCAGCAAAAGCTTGGGATTTAATAGCAGTTCTAGGCTCATACTTAATGTCATATGCACTAAGTTTAACAGCCCATTTTGCCATTCTCCCCGACATCTCTGGTTTCCTAAGAACATTCTTGATAGGAAAATTAGTAACGACAATAGTATGAGTTTCAAAATAATGTCTCAGTTTAGTTGAAGCCATAATTAAAGCGAGAATAAGTTCTTCTAAATGAGAATACCTGGCCTCAGCATCAAGTAAACTTTTACTTACATAGTATACCGGATGTTGCTGACCTTCATGATCCTTAACAAGGACCGCACTTACTGCTTTACCTGAAACAGCTAGGTATAAGGATAATGGTCCCCATTTTCAGGTTTCATTAAAGCCGGTGCTGAGGATAAGTAATCCTTGAGAGCCTGTAGAGCAAATTAATGCTTCTCCGTCCACTCGAACTTCTTATTCTTCCTAAAAATATCATAGAAATCCTTGCATCTTTCTAAGGATTTTGAAATGAATATGTTCAGGGCGGCGATTCTTCCTGTCAATCTTTGCACATCCTTGGTGTTGGCAGGGGACTTAATGTTGATTATAGCCTTTATCTGCTCCGGACTTGCTTCGATCCCTCTCTTGGTCACCATGTATCCTAAGAATTTTCCAGCTTTGACCCCGAAATGACATTTAGACGGGTTCAACTTCATGTTGTATTGATCAAGAATGTTGAATGCTACTTCAAGATCCTTTAGGTGATCCTCAGCTCTTTTAGTTTGACCACCATATCATCTATGTATACTTCTATTGTATGTCCAAGTTGCTCCTTGATGCATTTCTTAAACCAAAGGGCATAGCAATATAACAATATATGCCGGTGGGTGTCATGAATGCAGTATCCTCTTGATCAGATGGTTCCATCTGGATTTGCTGAAATCCAGATGAAGCATCCATAAAAGTTAACAATTCATGACCCGCCATAGCATCCACCATGGAGTCAATGTGGGGTAAAGGGAAAGGATCCTTGGGGCATGTCTTGTTCAAATTAGTAAAATCGACACATGCCCTCCACTTTCTATTTTTCTTTTGAACAACAACCACATTGGCTAACCATCTTGGATACTTGACTTCTATAATCATACATGCCCTTAGCAGCTTATCTACCTCCTCTTGGATGATTGCATTTCTTTCAGGAGCAAACTTTCTTCTCTTTTGGTGAATTGGCCTGAAAGACCTGTCAATGCCAAGCTTATGAGTAATGATATCCTTCAAAATACCTGTCATATCTTCGTGCTTCCGGGCGAAGGTAGATTTTCATCGTTTAAGGAAGGATACTAGATCCTGCTCTATGCTATCATGGATCCCGGATCCTATATACACCTTGAATTCAGGATCCTCAAGCTCTAAGAGTATTTCCTTGACGTCCTGTTCTCTTGCCTCCATGACGTCTTTTGGAGGATGCTTTAATTGCTATGCTTCCCTAGACTTGGAAGCAGGTTTCATCGAGGAAGTGTAGCAATTCTTCGCCTCCTGCTGATCACTTTCTATCTTGACTATCCCCCACGGACTTGGAAGCTTGACACACTGGTGGTATGTTGATGGGACCGCCTTCATGTCATGTATCCATGGCCTGCCAAGGATAGCATTACAGCAAGATAAGCTATCTATTACACAAAATTTCTGGATAGAATTCACTCCCTCTATGTAAATTGGAAGCTTGATGTCCCCTAATGTATTCTTGGTTTCCCCACTGAATCCCACGAGCACCGATGATCTCGGTATGATCTCAGATTCAGGAATGCTCATCTTTTTTAGGACATCCAACTGGATTATGTTCACTGAAATCCCTCCATCGATAAGGATCCTGCGAACAAAATGATTAGAAATAAACAAAGTAATGACAAGACAACATGATGAGGATCCTGAATGTCTACGCGATCCTCCTCATCAAAAGATATCACTTTTTGCTGTGTTAGGGTAGACGTTCGAACTGGACTCTCTCCATTCTCCATCTTCGTCTCCTTAGCATGCCTTTTAGCCGCTAAAAACGAAGTTCCACAGATATCAGAACCACCGGAAATAAAGTTAATGATCTGAGCATCCGCTGGTGGTGGAGGAGCTCTCTTAGGCACTTTCTCAGTATCCTGAGTCCTTGAACGTTTCCTTCCTAGCAGTTCCTTCAAATACCCTTTGCTAAGAAGATAGCCAATTTCCTTCCTCAACGCTATACACTCATCAGTTAGGTGGCCAAAATCCTCATGATAAGCGCACCACTTAGATTTATCCTTACTACTAGCCTTGTCACCTAAATTCTGCATAGCAAGGATTAGTTCATTATTATCAGCAGAAAAACAATATTCAGAAATTGGAGGATAATCCTAATATCTTCCTCCTCTTCAACTGCATGCACATTGTGATTGTCATTATTAGGGAATCACTTGGATCGATTATTCTTAAAGATTGATCCTTGTTTTGAGGATCCTGACAATCTCTCTTAGATACTTTTTATCATCCTCTAAACGAATGAACCTCAATGCCCTGTTCCTTACTTCGTCTAAATTTCTGCAAGGTGTCATAACATGATCATCATAGAATTTTGAATCTCTAAGTAATCCCATTTTAAATGCTTCCACAGCAGTGGCAATTATCCAGATTGGGGATATCTAAGGATTCTTTACTAAACCTAGTGATATAATCCCTTAAGGATTCATCACGACCCTGTGTTATCCTATATAAATCACTAGTTATTCGTTCAAAGGTTCTACTACATGAAAACTTATTATTGAACAAATTGACTAGATGAGAAAATGAAGTAATTGAGTAGGGAGGAAGACTTAGCGGCCATTTCAGTGCTGATCCAGTGAGTGTGGATCCGAAGCCCTTACAAAGACAGGCTTCCTTTAACCTTTCTGGAATGGGGTTGATATCCATTCTTTCCCGGTATTGTGCCACATGCTCCTCCGGATCAGTTGTGTCATCGTACAGTTTCATATTGGGGGTCTGAAATCGTTTTGGTATCTATGCATTGCATATAGGAGGTGCGAAGCGAGATACCCTGTGACTTCCGTCCGGGATCTCAGGATTGGGTTTAACCACTCCTGGGACGCTGGATATCATATCCTTAAGCTTCTGTTGCTCCCACGCCATAGCCTGATTGATACCTGTATCCTGCAGGGAACCGTAATTAGTACCAAAAGATGTATTGACATGGTTACCTCCTGATTGGTTTGGAACCGGTATCGCTGAAGTGTATCCAAAAGTAGACACTTCAGGTGCAACAGTTGGACCAGATGAAGCAATAGTCTGCATAGGGATGAAATCCTCTTTGTGAACTTCAGAATCCTTGAATATCTGACTCCCTGAAGATCCTTGATCCTGAAAGATATTAGGTCCAGGATACATGGGTGCTGACGAGCTCAAAGGATACTGCAAGGATCCTTGAACCTTATCTCAAGTAGAGGATCCTTGATCCTTAGAGAAGGATCCTTGATGCTAGGAATAGGGTTCCTTTGGTGCAACTGTCTCCAAATATCCTCCCGAGCTGAGATAGCCTCCTTGATACTGATACGATGATCCTTGAGATTGGGATGAGGATCCATAAGGCTGATCATGAGATGCTTGTGGCTGCGTCATTGCCAACGATCCATGCTGCAATCCTAAGGATTCTTGAGCCTGTGTCATCGCCATTGATCCCTGCTGGTAATTGGAGGATCCTTGGATTTGAACACCAGATCCCCTTGAGTGCTGGATTGCTGACGCCGGAGAAGTGAAATCCAATGATCTGGGCATCAGCGGAGAGTGATCCTCCACTGATCTCTTCTTCTTCTTGATTTCATCAATCTCCCAGAGGATCCTCTGGTTAGTTTTGTCCTGTTGCTCCATGTATCCCCTCATCTGCAAAATCAAAGTAGAAAGATCATTGTTAGTTACTGTAGATGAAGAAACAGTGAGGTTTTCGATCCTGTGTAAACAGGTGTAGTGTTCTTCTGAGGATTCTCAGCATTCTTCTGATATGCAGGAGGAATGGGTGGCAATGATGCACTAGGCTGAGATGTTGTAACCGCCGATATGGCACTTGAACTTGATTTTCCTTGAGAAGCCATGTGATTGATGGAAATGAATAGAAATGAATGAGTTTTTAGAATTGAAGCACCGATTGCCCCACGGTGGGCGCCAAACTGTTTTGGTCAAAAATCACAACAAGGATAACGTAACCAAATCCGATTTTGTGAGGTTGAGTGCTTGTGTGTTGAACAAATGTATGAACGAAACTAGAAATACAAACAAAGATGAACACATGGATTTGTACGAGGAAAAGCCCTTGACCACTAGTAGATCCCGGCATAAAAACCTCGGATAGTGAAAACTATCACTATCAACTATATTGAACAAAATAAGATTACAACTTCGGAAGCTAATGCGCTCGGTACAATGTGATTTGCTATCGTGAGTGTGCGTGTTTCTCTAGTATTCGAGTATGTTTTTTTTTATGTGTCCTCTAATCATTTACCCTTTAAAAATCAAATAAACGGTTACTAACTAACTATCCGGAATATGGGGGAAACTCCCACGTTCACCTTCAACGTCTCTATGGCCTTTGTTGCAAGTGACATATTCCCAGCATATTCCAAGATTCGATCTTGACTTAGTCTTCCATCAATACCTGCACTAAATTCAAATAAAACATTGATGACAATCATTAGAAACTGTCGTAAGTACTAAGGATCCTTGATCCTTGAGCATCCGGTACTCAGTACATGGATAATATATCCTCAATATACTGAAGGATCACTGATTCATAAGTAATTGAAAAACCATCCCTAACACCTACTATGGTCAGTTGTGATTCATTAAGGTTCAATATGATCCGTTAAGACATATATGATCTACTATTACCCGTTGTGATTAGATATGTTTCAATATGGCCCGATAAAACATTTATGGCCTACTATTTCCCTTTGTGATCCATTAAAGCCGAACAGGTTTCGTTAAGACATATATGACGTACTATTGCCCGTCGTGATTCATTGAGACCCAATATCGTCCGATAAGAGATTTATGACCTACTATTGCTCGTTGTGATCAATTGAACCCAAATATGGTCCCCCGTTAAGAATATGACCAATTGTATTCCGTTGTGATCCATATAGGCCTATGAAGTTCCATTAAGACACATATGACCTACAATTGCCCGATGTGACCCATTAAAGCACAATATGGTCCGTTAAGATATATATGACCTATTAGTGCCCGTTGTGATTCATTAAGGACCAATATATTCCGTCAAGACATTAGTGACCTACTATTGCTCGTTTTGACCCGTTAACGCCCAATAAAGTCAATGAAGAAATATATGACCTACGCTTGCCCGTTGTGATCTATTAATGCCCAATATAGTCCGATAAGACATATATGACCTACTATTGCTTGGCTTTATTCATGAACGCCCTATATGGTTTTATATATATATATATATATATGTTGGGCTGGATTTTATTTGCTTATGAATTAGTAATCCTTTAGTATATTGAGGATGCATTATCCATGTACTGAGTACCGGATACTGGAAGGATCAAGGATCCTTATTAACTACGACAGTTTCTAACAATTGTCTTCAATGTTTTATTTGAATTTAATGCAGGTATTCATTGACGACTAGGTCAAGCTGGAATATTGGAATGTACTGAGAATTATGCACGTGCATTAATCTTTGTGGACGTTGTGGGTGAACGTGTGTGATCCCCGATATTTCGCATAGTTAGTTGCAAGTTAAAACGTTATTATTTTAGGGGATATTGAGCTATTATTAGACACTACTGGAACACCCTACTACTCCTGGCGAACACACACTATACTTTAGAGATCGATTGTAAAGAGCTCAATATCTTCCGAAGTCGTAAGTTTGTTGGTTTAATAGAATTGATAGTGATAGTTTTCGCTATCCGATGTTTTTATGCCGGAGATCTACTAGTGATCAAGGGATTTTCCTCGTATAAATCTCGATGTCCGTCGTTATTTACATTTCATATTTGTTCATACAATTGTTCATCATATCAAGCGCTCAACCTCACAATCAAAGTTTGGTGACATTATCCTTAATTGGATTTTTGACCAAAACAGTTTGGCGCCCACCGTGGGGCAATCGGTGCTTTAGTTCTGAAAATTTCGTTCATTTCGTTCATTTTTGTTCGTCTCCATCAAACACATGGCTTCTCAGGGAAAATCCAGTTCAAGTGCCATGCCAGTGGTTACCTCATCTCAAACCAGTGCACCATTACCACCACTTCCCCTTGCATCAATGAGGAGTGCCGATGATGCTCAAAAGAAGCCAACACCAGTTTTCTCGAAGGCTTCAACTGTTTCTTCTTATACTCCTACTAACAATGATCTTGCTGTTTTGATGTTGCAGATGAAAGGATATATGGAACAGCAGGACAAGACTAACCAAAGGATCCTTCGAGAAATCAACGAGATCAAGAAACAGAAGAGATCAGCGGAGGATCACTCTCCATTGATGCCCTGCTCCCTGGATTTTGCTACTCCAGCATCTCAAATCCAGCATCTCAAATCCAGCATTCTAAAGCATTTGGTGTTCAATATCAAGGATCCTCAGGATTGCAGTAAGGATCATCGGTGATGACTCAGCCTGAAGCATCTTACTACCAGCATTACGGATCCTCCTCCCAGTCCTTAGCATCATCATATCAGTATCAAGGAGGCTATCTCCATTCAGGAGGATACTTGGAGACAATGGCATCTAAGGAACCCAATTTCCAGCATCAAGGATCCTCTGCTCCTGATCAAGGATCCATGCAGTATCCTTCAAGGCCGTCAGCACCCATGTATCCTGGACCAATATCTTTCAGGATCAAGGATCTTCAGGGAGTCAGATATTCAAGGATTCCGAAATTCACAAAGAGGACTTCATCCATACGCAGACTATTGCTTCATCTGGTCCAACTGTTGCACCTGAAGTGTCCACCTTTGGATATACTTCTGGCATACCATTTCCAAACCAATCAAGAGGTAACAATGTCAATACATCTTTTGGCACTAACTATGGTTTCATGCAGGATGTTGGTATCAATCAGGCCATGGCTAGGGAGCTCCAGAAGCTTAAGGATATGATATCCAGCGTTCCAGGAGTGGTTAAAACCCATTCCTGAGATCCCGGATGGAAGTCACAAGGTGTCTCGTTTTGCACCTCCAATATGCGATGCTGAGATACCAAAATGTTTTCAAACCCCCAACATGAAGCTCTATGATGGTACAACTGATCTGGAGGAGCACGTGGCTCAATACAGGGAGATAATAGAGATCAATCCCATTCCAGAAAAGTTAAAGGAAGCCTGTCTTTGCAAGGGTTTCGGATCCATACTCACTGGATCAGCTTTAAAATGGCTGCTAAGTCTTCCTCCTTACTCAATTACTTCATTTTCTCATCTAGTTAATTTGTTCAATAACCAGTTTTCATGTAGTAGAACCTTTGAACGATTAACTAGTGATCTATATAGAATAACTTAGGGACGTGATGAATCATTAAGAGATTACATCACTAAGTTTAGTCGAGAATCCTTGGAGATCCCTAATTTAGATATTGCCACCGCCGTGGAGGCTTCCAAAATGGGATTGCTTAAGGATTCCTCATTCTATGATGACCTTGTTATGACGCCATGCAGGAATCTTGATGAAGTCAGAAACAGGGCCTTGAGGTTCATCCGTTTAGAGGACGATAAGAGAATCCAAGATCCTTGAAACAGGAAAAGCAAGGATCCTTCTTCAAGAATAACCGATCCAAACAATATTCTAAGCATGACAACCACAACGTGCATGCTGTTGAGCAAGAGGAAGACGATGAGGATTATCCTCCCATTTCTGAATATTGTTTTTCTGCTACTAAGAGTGAACTAATCCTTGCTATGCATAATTAAGTGATAAAGCCAGGTGGCCACGAAAGAATGAAAAATCCTCAGCTAGTAAAGATAAATCCAAGTGGTGTGCTTACCACGAGGATTTCGGTCACCTCATAGACGAGTGTATAGCATTAAGGAAAGAGATTGGTTACCTTCTCAGCAAAGGATACTTGAAGGAATTACTGGGAAGGAAACGTTCAAGGACCCAGGATACTGAGAAAGTTCCCGAAAGAGCTCATCCTCCACCTCCTGATGCTCAGATCATTAACTTTATTTCTGGTGGTTCTGATATATGTGGAACCTCATTCTCAGCGGCTAAAAGGCATGCTAAGGAAACGAAGATGGAGAATGGGGAGAGACCAGTCCGAACATCTACCCTAACGCAGCAAAAAGTGATATCCTTTGATTAGGATGATCGCGTAGACATACGGGATCCTCATCATGATGGTCTTGTAATTACTTTATTTTTTCTAACCATTTTGTTCGCAGGATCCTCATTGATGGAGGAAGTTCTGTGAACATTATTTAGCTGGATGTCCTCAAAAAGATGAACATTCCTGAATCCGAGATCATCCCAAGATCATCGGTGCTCGTGGGATTCAGTGGGGAAACCAAGAATGTTGGGGGACATCAAACTCTCAATTTACATAGAGGGAGTGAATTCTATCCAAAAATTTTGTGTAATAGATTGCTTATCTTGCTGTAATGTTATCCTTGGCAGGCCATGGATACGTGACATGAAGGCGGTCCCATCAACGTACCACCAATGTGTCAAGCTCCCAAGTCCAGGGGGAATAGTCAAGATAGAGAGTGACCAGCAGGAGGCAAAGAACTGCCACATCTTCGATGAAACCGGCTTCCAAATCCAGGGAAGCATAGCAATTAAAGTATCCTCCAAGTGACGTCATGGAGGCAAGAGAACAGGACGTCAATGATATACTGTTAGATCCTGAGGATCCTGAATCTAAGGTGTATATAGGATCCGGGATCCAGGAGAGCATAAAGCAGGATCTAGTATCCCTCCTGAAACAAGAAAATCTACCTTCGCCTGGAAGCACGAATATATGACAGGTGCTACATACCAAAGGCTGGTGAATATGATGTTAAAGGAGCAACTTGGACACGCAATGGAAGTATACATAGATGATATGGTGGTCAAATTTGACCAGTACAACATGAAGCTGAATCTTTCCAAATGCCTTTCGGGTTAAAGTTGGAAAGTTTTTAGGATATATGGTGACCAAAAGCGGAATTGAAGCAAGTCCATAACAGATCAAGGCTTTAGTGAACATCAAGTCTCCTACCAATGCCAAGGATGTGCAAAGATTGACGGGAAGGATTGCTGCCTTGAATAGATTCATTTCAAAATCCTTAGAAAGATGCAAGGATTTCTATGATATTCTGAGGAAGAATAAGAAGTTCGAATGGACTGAAAAGCATGAAGCTGCTCTACAAGCCCTCAAGGATTACTTATCCTCAGCACCGACTTTGATGAAACCAGAAAATGGAGAGCTCTTATCCTTATACTTAGTTGTTTCAGGTAAAGCGGTAAGTGCAGTCCTAGTTAAGGATCACGAAGGCCAACAACATCCGGTATACTATGTAAGTAAAAGTCTACTTGATGCTGAGGCCAGGTATTCTCATTTAGAGAAACTCCTTCTTGCTTTAATCATGGCTTCTACCAAACTAAGGCATTATTTTGAAACTCATACTATTGTTGTTAAAACTAAATTTCCTATTAAGAATGTTCTCAGGAAACCAGAGATGTCCGGAAGAATGGCAAAATGGGTTGTTAAACTTAGTGCATATGACATTAATAGTGATCTACAAAGGGAAGCTGAACTAGAAGTGCAACAACTTGAGGAGACCAAGGATCCTTGGACACTCTTCACAGATGGAGCCTCGAATGTCAAAGGAACTGGATTAGGCCTACTACTAAAATCGCCACAGGGGGACATTATACCCCAATCTATAGTGTGTGTGAGTTTCAGACCACTAATAATGAGGCTGAATATGAAGCCTTGATAGCAGGTTTGCAACTAGCTAAAAATATGAGGATCAAGTATCTTCAAGTATTTGTAGATTCTTTATTGATTACTAATCATTATAAGGGATCCTATGCTGTTAAAGGCAAAAAACTAATCAAACATTTGGAGATAGTCAGGAAACTGGCAGATTCTTTTGCTTTTTTCAGTTTAACACAGGTACCTAGGGAAGAGAATGTAGAAGCCGATGCTCTAGCCAACCTTGGATCCTCATTGAAGAAGCCTGAGGATGTGAAGATACCTATTATCCATGTACTAACTCCTGCAATTGAGGAGAATGAAGCAATGGAAATAGTGGATGATGCTGCAGTTGTTCCCAGTGATGATATGCAGTCGAATTTAGGATCCTGGATCCTTCCAATTCTGAAATACATTCAGAATGGAGAAATCCCTACTAGGGAAAATCCAAGAGCATTCAGGATTATGGTATCCCAGTTTACCATTATAAATAACATGTTATATAATAAATCTCTTGCAGGACCCTATCTAAGGTGCATTGAGTATTCTGAGATATAAGACGTCCTGAAGGATTTTCACGAAGGAGACTGTGGGAATCACACTGGGGAAGAGCACTGTTTTCAAGGATCCGTAGAACAGGATATTAATGGCCCACTATGAAGAAGGATGTTGTAAAATACGCGAAGAAATGTGATGCTTGCCAGAGACACAATAATATCCTTCATCAACCGGCAGAACCTCTGCATCCTATATCCTCCTCTTGGCCATTTATGAGATGGGGAATGGATATAGTAGGCAAGCTTCCCAAGGCTCCAGGAGGAAAAATGTTCATGCTATATCCTTCTCTTGGCCATTTATGAGATGGGAATGGATATAGTAGGCAAGCTTCCCAAGGCTCCAGGAGGAAAGATGTTCATGCTAGCTATGACAGACTACTTCTGCAAGTGGATAGAAGCTCAAGCCTTTGCTTAAGTCAGAGAAAAGGAAGTTATATCCTTTATTAAAAGAAATATCATTACTATATTTTTTTGGGTAAAGGGTTACCCCGGTGATTCTATATGTTCACAACCAAACAAAACAGGTAGTGTAGAGAGCCTACACTAGTTCAATCATGAGACATGCCTCATGAAAGTAAAGCCAAAAAGACAAACCAAAACCACAAAACAAATCAGCCTAGACTACCATCTAGAACAACCAAAAACAAAAAGTACGAAACAAATTAACCACCATCGTTGTTGATGTCATTGCTGTTAATCTTCCACTCCCCAAGAAGCCTTTGTACATTAGTAGTGTTTCTTAGCTTCGCTCCCATTAGCTTGTAACGAACCGTGTCAAGAATAACTTTGCTTATCACTTCCGGAGGCCTCAACTGATTCTTGAAAATTCTAGCAACGCTCCTGCCAGATAATATAAGCACTAGCCGCAACCAGAAGACGAGCAACATAATTAGCAGCAGACTTTGACCGAGCACGAGGAATCAACTAATCAACAATAACCGCCCACTTTGGATGAACAGACTCCATACCAACCTTTTGTCTAACCCAAAGCCACACTTGCGAAGAGAATTTACACTCAAAAAATAAGTGACTATGAGGATCATTATCCGCATAACAAAGTAAACAGCACATCATGTTCATATTCTTCCTTTGAGCCAAATCCCATTGCAAAATCTTATCCTGAGTCAGCAATTTACCTCTCATAATCAACCACATCAGGAAAGCATGCCTAGGAATACATTGCGCAAACCAAACAATACTACTCCGCTCCACTTCCGGCTCTCTGTAACGCAACGAACGCCATACACCCGAAGCTGAAATCTCACTTAGATCATCACCGTCTCTCCATAAGACCCTGTCATGTTTATTCGGATCAATGTGAATATGATCAAGCTGATTCAGAACAGGGAACAAATCTCTCCAGGCAATAGGCCAAGACCAGCTCCCATTAAGTTGAATATCGGCAACTTTAGCATCCAACTCGAGCCCCGCATTGGTTGTAGTTCTAGGAGTCAGAAAATTACCCAACGACCCTATGTTATACCAATTGTCATACCAAGCTTAGGTTTTCGCCCATTCCCAATATCAGTCCATATATGACTCCTCATTATCGGCCACATTTGAAGGAGTTTTCTCCAAGACCAACAACAATTCGAAGGCATCTTGCACAACCAGAAACTTTTACCTTTTAACCTGTAAGCATGCACCCAATCAACCCACAACGAAATTCCGCCTAGAGATAATACTCCCTATATGTGATGACATAAGAGCTTTGTTCATGTCCCCAATCCATCTGATACCCAGCCCACCTTCGAACTTCGGAACACAAACAGAACTCCAAGAGACTTTAGCCTTCCCTCTATGAAACGAGCCATCTTGAGACCATAAAAAATTACGCATTCTAGCTTCCAAGTCATGAATCACACGGCTCGGTGAAATAAAAACAGAAGACCAATAAATATGCATAGAAGACAAAACAGATAGAACAAGCTGCAACCTACCAGCAAATGAAAGAAGTTTGTTCCTCCAGTGCATGATACGCTTGTCTAATTTCTCCACAAGAATACTACATTCTTTGTAAATGAGCCGCGAGGAAATCAGCGGCACCCCCAGATATCTCATAGGTAAAGTACCCTCCACAAAAGGCATGACATTTAATATTGCATTTCTAATATGGATGGGGACATTACAAAAGAAAATCGTGCTTTTTTGAGAACTAGGAACCAACCCCGACATATTCGTAAATTTCGAAAGGGAGCTCATGATGCACTTAGCTGAATTCACTTCTCCTCTAGCGAAAAGAAATAGATCATCAGCAAAGCAAATGTTAACAATTTGTTGCCGCTCACATTTATTATGAAATTTAAAAGAAGTATCAATCCGAATCGTCTCATGCAAAATGGCTGTCAAAACCTCCATAACCAAAGTAAATAGATAAGGCGAAATCGGATCTCCTTGTCTTAGACCACGGTTTCCCTTGAAAAAACCATGAACGTTTCCATTAACACAAACCGAATAAGTGGTAGTAGAAACGCAAACCATAATCCAATCAACCATCTTAATGTTAAAGCCAAACCCGATCAAAACACTTCTAAGGAACCTCCAATCAATAGTGTCATAAGCTTTTTGGATTTTAACTTTGAATGCACACCTAGGAGGCCCAACATTCCTATGATAATTGTGCATCAGTTCTTGAGTCAAGAGAATATTATCAGAGATTTTCCTACCCGGCACAAATGCAGACTGGTTTACACTAACTATCTCATTCAACACCCCTTTAATTCTCTTCTCTACAATCTTACTAATGCACTTGTATAGCACATTACAACAAGCAATAGGTCGGTAGTCAGTGACAACTGATGGAGTGGGCACCTTGGGAACAAGAACAATAAGTGTATGGTTTATCTTCGCAGTAGCTTGTCAGAACCACAAAAATTAATAATGGCATTAGACACATCATTCCCAACAACAGGCCAAGCGTTCTTGAAAAACACAGCTGTAAACACATCAGGGCCAGGGGCGTTATCTATACCAATAAAAAACATAGCAGATTTTAACTCTTCCTATGTGATTGGCCTGATCATATGGGCAGCCGTATCTGGATTCAAAACCTTAGTAAATAAATCCTGAGCTGGACTGAGGGAAATATCTCCTTAACAACCCAAAAAATTTTCATAATGGTGAACAAAGGCTTGTGGAACATTATCATTCTCATAGACAATCCCTTCAGAGTCCGTAATAATGTCAATACGGCTGCAATGATTCCTAAGTTTTAATGAAGAGTGGAAATAAGCTGAATTCATATCCCTAGCTCTCAGCCAATCCACTTTCGATTTTTGTTTTAGAAAATGTTCCTCATCCAAAGCAATTTCCTGATATTCACGGTTTAAATTAACTTCTTCGGCCCGGAGAACCGGGTTCAGCGGATCCTGATCAATTCTATGCTGAATATGATCCAGACTCTCACGAAGCAACTCCATTTTTTTAGAAATAGTTTGTGATAACGGATCCCAATTTATTGGGAATCGTACTACTAACTTTGTGACACCTGGGGGATTAGGATGATTACATCAACACCAGTCCACCCACAAGCTATGGCCAGGCAGAATCATCCAATAAGATCATTATCAACAATTTGAAGAAGAAGCTTGGATCCAAGAAAGGGAAATGCTCGAAGAATTACCATATGTCTTATGGGCAGATAGAACAACCCCCAAGAATACTATGGGCCAAACTCCTTTTTCCTTAGTCTTTGGAGCTGAGGCAGTAATCCTTACAGAAATGGTAGTCCCTACAGCCAGAACAAGCATCCGTGATCCTGAAGCAAATGCTGAGACTCTGGCTCAAGACCTGGATACTATGGAAGAACTAAGAGACTTGGCAAGGATAAGGCTGGCTAGCTATCAATAGAGAATGGCCGGTACTTATAACAAGAATGTCAGGATGAGAAGGTTTCAAGTTGGTGACTTGCTATTAAGAAAAGCATTCCAGAATACCAAGAATCCTTCTGATGGCAAGCTAGCACCAAAATGGGAAGGCCCCTATTTTATCGAAGCTGAAGCTGGAAAGGGGGCATATCGTTTACTAATTATATATGGTGGTCTTCTGCCAAGAGTCTGGAAATGATATCCACCTAAAGAAGTACTTTATGTAAGGATCAAGGATCCTTAGGCATTCAAATGATCAAAGGATATATGATTCTTACTTTGGTAACATTTTACTAATGCTTTCATTCTTATTATACTTTTAATATTTATTATAAAGTACGGATGTTGAATCTTCAACATTCAACCTTATCAAGCTTTAAGTTTTGTAGGATATTTACGAAAGATCAAGAGGTTGGCCACCTCTCCCAGACTTTGGGCATGTCCCCAGTTTAAGTTATCCAATACCTACTAAGGTTTAAAGGTTTTCACCATTCACACGAATTGGGTTTCGACACCCCGCCAGTAGCTCACGTTATCCAAGTATAGTTCGAGGCAATGGGACCAGTACCAACTTTCGGGGTTGACAATTTCATTGTTGTTGGCTATATGTAGGATCTTAAGTATAATGGTAGACGTACCATACATCCATTCATAAGGTTTCTAACGTTTTCACATTAGCCAAGGTTTTGGCATTTTCATGTCACTTAAGAATGGGTAGATGCCAGCATGGGCCATACACCAGAATTCTAAGGTTTCTAATGTTTTCACGTTAGCTCAAGTTACACAACATATTTGGGCTTGTCCCATTCTATTTGAGCTTGTCCCCTGTTTATATGGGCTTGTCCCCAGTCTATTTGGGCTTGTCCCCAGTCATCAATGATCATTCTGATATATATTTGGCTTAGTCCCAAGTTGCTAATTTCAGGTTGCTGAAGTCCCGCAAGAAAGGATCCAGGATCCTCAAATCTTGACTAATTCCTATGATCTGTATGTACAACTGTGAGTTTTAAAGATTTAGAATCCTAACGTGGATTCCCTGGTATGACTTATTTTTAGTTTATCTGTTTCATTGTTTCAACCTTTAACCATGAAACTAAAGGTAGTGATCCAAGATCATATGGTGCTTTGTGCCTAGCAGTTGTTATGATTGCAGACTTAAAATCCTATTATAAAGTCAAAAATTTAAGAACTTTACATAACATGATTTTGCAAAACATAAACAAGGAAAGGTAATAATTCAAAAACAAAGTTTTAACACCAAACATAGTCAAAAGTCTAATAGTATTAGGCCCATTAATATTTATCAAAAGTATCCGGCCCGGACTTCACCAGCAAAACGTGGTCCATCCATCCAGGCCGGACCCGTGTTCATCTAACGGTTATTATTTGTGCAGAAAAGTAAAATGCAGGAAATTAAAGGCGAAGGGTGTCAAAGGCTTCATCCTCCATAAATAGAAGGACCCATCCACCTTTGCCACCCCCTGTTGTTCAAAGGATCAGTGATCCTTAACCTACAGAAACTATTGTTCAAATTACAACCCCAAATTCTTCAAAATAACCAACCACAAATTCTAAAAATGTGGGATCCGGCCTCGTCTATATTATCCATCATTGCCCACGTATGAATCCTACTCTTAGCTGCCTCACCGCCTTCACCTTCACAAGCTCCACCTTCAGCACCTTCAACCACCATCTCTTAAACATCCTTCTACACCCCACTGGATCCTGCTTCACATTTCACCACTATTGCAAGCTCCGGTGTGCTTCTGCCAAGATTGTCCAAAGCCACCTCCCAAGAAGCCATATCCCATGAAGACCTGTCAAAACCAGGATCACCAGCCTCCTTAGCCATCTTGATCATGGATTGAAGAACAGACTTGGCCGCACTGAGTTTGGCTTGTTCGGTGACCACCCTTATCTGCTCATTGGGAGTGGCCTCAGCTTCCTTCAGCATCCTCTCCAGGGTTTTCTTCACCTTTTCGAGCTTAGACATGTCCTTGTCCTTGGCAACCGCAATGGAGCGCATCCCAGCCAAAGTGTCTTCATAGTCAGCCATCTTCTTCTCATAATAGAACTTCACCCGGCTGGACTCCTGCAAAACAATGAGTAATCTTTAGGATACATGTTCCTTACAAACAGGTAGAGCTTAATTTTCAGGAGCCAGGATCCTTACTGTCAGAGCATCATGGAGGCGTTTTTCGATGTCGAAGAGGTCGCCTTCTGGTTCAGAGGACTTCTTCCTCTTTGAACCAGACTTAGCTCTGGTGGTGACTTGGCGAGGTTCAGCGGCAGTGATGTTCTTCATTGGCTCCTTCTTCATGGCCTTGGAGATGATGATGCTATTGATGTCGTCTGGGGCAAAATCTGCAGACTTGGAAGTGGATTTCTGGACGCCTAATCATCACACATCAAAAAGATAAGTTTCTAACCTAAACTCTTATCATTTTTATACATAACGTATTGTACGGTTACTCACTTGACATGCTGTAGGATGATGAGGTGAGAACTTCTTCGGAAGGATCCTGGATTCTAGTTTTGAATAATCTTTCTATAGGATCAAGGTTCAGGAAAGCTTATACTCGCTCAGCAACTCCTGGAAGATTAGCAAGGACTGCAAAGTTCTTAACTACAAGAAGATAGAAAAAAATCAAAAGACAGTTATAACGTGAATATGACACATACAAAACCCCTAAGTCCTACCCTTCGTTATCCATCTACGAGGCAACAAATCCCCTTCCGGCAGAGAATCTCGCTTGACAAAGAAAACTGATTCTTCCAAACAAAATAGTTTTGGGTTGTTTTGAGGACAGGAACTGGTTGGTGGGCTTTCAGTTTAAACAGGAATCGGTTAGAACCATGGGTAGTCAGGGAATACATGAAGGCTAGGTAAGAAAGGTTTAGTTGAAGCCCTTTCTTTTCAATGATTTCTTCAATGGTGAACAATGTCCTCCACAACATCGGCATAACTTGGCTGAAGCTAATGCCGGTTAGCTTGAAAAAGCTTTGAGTTAAGGCTAGAAAAGGATATGAGAACCTAAGAAGAAATGGTAAGGCGTGAAAGCGGATCCAAGTGTCCGACATTGCGTCGCTTCGAGCAGAAGGATTAAAGGGTCTGAAAATGGCTTCCGGAGGAAACAAGACTTTAGGTTCTTGATTTCTGGATCTGTGAACTTACAGATCTCAGATGAAGGGTCCTTTAGTATGTTTAGCGATGGGAGGGGGTCACCGGATTTTTTGTCGCCGGAATTCAGAGAGGATCGGGTATTCATGTTGCCGGAATTCAACAAAAATCGAGAAGGGAAAGAGAGAAGAATACCTGGTTCACAATGCTTGATGTGGATTTATGATGGAGATATGCGGATTTGAAAAAGCAAAGGGAGTTATCTCTTCCCCATAAATAGTGATGATAGTTTTATAGCCTGTGCAAGTCCCACCATATGTCATAACGGCTATATTTGATTTAAAGATAATATGACAATTGTGATCTATTATCACAACCGCCATATTGGGGGCAATTGTTAGGGCTGGATTTTATTTGCTTATGAATCAGTGATCCTTCAGTATATTGAGGATGTATTATCCATGTACTGAGTACCGGATGGAAGGATCAAGGATCCTTAGTAACTACGACAGTTTCTAACAATTGTCTTCAATGTTTTATTTGAATTTAATGCAGGTATTCGTTGAAGACCAGGTCAAGCTGGAATATTGAAATACACTGAGACTTATGCACGTGCATCAATCTTTTTGGACGTTGTGGGTGAACGTGGGTGATCCCCGATATTTCGCATAGTTAGTTGCAAGTTAAAAACGTTATTATTTTAGGGGATATTGAGCTATTATTCGACACTACTGGAACACCCTACTACTCCTGGCGAACACACACTACACTGTAGAGATCGATTGTGAAGAGCTCAATATCTTCCGAAGTTGTAATTTTGTTGGTTTAATAGAATTGATAGTGATAGTTTTCACTATCCAAGGTTTTTATGCCAGATATCTACTAGTGATCAAGGTCTTTTCCTCGTATAAATCTCGGTGTCCATCGTTATTTACATTTCATACTTGCTCATACAATTGTTCATCGTATCAAGCACTCAACCTCACAATCAAAGTTTGGTGACATTATCCTTAATTGGATTTTGACCAAAACAATATATATGACCTACAATTGCTCATTTGGATTCATTAAGCTCAATATGGTCCGTTAATAACTATAAGACCTACTATTCTTGTTGTGATTCATTAAGGCCCAGTATAGTTCTTTAAGACATTTACGAACCTACTATGGTGTTGTGATACATTAAAGCCCATTATGGTCCGTTATAAGATATATAACCAGTATTACGCATTGTGATCCATTAAGTCCCAATATAGTTCATGAAGAAATATATGACCTACGATTGCCACTTGTGATCTATTTATTATGGCCGAATATGGTCTGTTAAGTCTTATGTGACCTACTATTGCCAATTGTGATTCTTTAAGGTCAAATATGATCCGTTAAGACATATACGACCTACTATTGGTCGTTGTGACTAATTATGACCCAATATGATCCTTTAAAACATTTCTGACCAGTATTGCCCTTTATGATCGATTAAGGCCCAATATGTTTCATTAAGACATATGTGACCTACTACTGCCCCTTGTGATTCATTAAGGCCAAATATGGTCTAATAAGAGATTGACATACTATTGCCCGTTGTGATCCATTACACGCGATAATGTCAATGAAGAAATATTTGACCTACGATTGCCAGTTGTGTTCTATGAATGCCCAATATAGTCCGTTTCGACATTTATGACCTACTATTGCTCGATTTTATTCATTAAGGCCCAATATGGTCTGTTAAGATATTTATGACGTACAATTGCCCGTTGTGATTCTTTAAGGACCAGTATGGTCCGTTAAGTCCAATATGACCTACTATTCTCTTTTTGATTTACTAAGGCCCAATATAGTCCGTTAAGACACTTATGAACCTACTATTGCCCTTGGTGATCTATTAAAGCCCGATATGGTCCATAAAGAAATATGTGACCTACGATTGCCACTTGTGATCTACTAAGGCTAAAATATGGCCTGATAAGTCTTATATGACCTACTATGGTCAGTTGTGATTCAGTAAGGTTCAATATGATCCGGTAAGACATATACGATCTACTATCGCCCGTTGTGATTAGATATGTTTCAATATGGCCCGTTAAAACATTTATGGCCTACTATTTCCCTTTGTGATCCGTTAAGGCCGAATATGTTTCGTTAAGATATATATGACGTAATATTGCCCGTTGTGATTCATTAAGGCCCAGTATCGTCCGATAAGAGATTTATTACCTACTATTGCTCATTGTGATCAATTAAACCCAAATATGGTCCCCCGTTAAGATTACAACCAGTTGTATTCCATTGTGATCCATATAGGCCTAAGAAGTTCCATTAAGACACATATGACCTACCATTGCCCGATGTAACCCATTAAAGCACAATATGGTCCGTTAAGACATTTATGACCTACTATTGCTCGTTTTGACCCGTTAACGCCCGATAAAGTCAATGAAAAAATATATGACCTACGATTGCCCGTTGTGATATATTAATTCCCAATATAGTCCGATAAGGCATATATGACCTACTATTGCTTGGTTTTATTCATTAACGCCCAATATGGTTCGTTAAGAGATATATATATATATGACCTATAATTGCTCGTTTGGATTCATTAAGACTCAATATGGTCCGCTAATAACTATATGACCTACTATTCTTGTTGTGATTCACTAAGGCCCAATATAGTTCTTTAAGACATTTACGAACCTGCTGTTGGTGTTGTGATACATTAAAGCCATTATGATTAGTTATGAGATATATATCCCGTATTAAGCATTGTGATCCATTAAGGCCCAATATGGCTCATGAAGAAATATATGACCTACGATTGCCACTTGTGATCTATTTATTATGACCGAATATGGTATGTAAAGTCTTATATGACCTGCCATTGCCAGTTGTGATTCATTAAGGTCAATTATGATCCAAGACATATACGATCTACTATTGGTCGTTATGACTAATTATGTCCCAATATGGTCCTTTGAAACATTTCTGAGCAACTATTGCCCTTTGTGATCGATTAAGGCCCAAAATGTTTCATTAAGATATATGTGACCTACTATTGCCCCTTGTGATTCATTAAGGCCCAATATGGTCTGATAAAAGAATTACATACTGTAACACCCCAAATCGCGTAAATCAACACACTGCGGAAACACTTGGGGAGTCACCTTAACAGATTGTTTCAACAACACATGGTAATTAAAGTTATGTTTTATTGAATTATCGATTTACAATGTCTTGGAATAACGGAAATGAAATATAATCATGTTGTCATTCAAATTTTAAAGTCATTAAAGCCCAAGTCCATCCTATGTGTAGCATGCAGCGACAAACATCACGTAAATAAACCTGAAACATATGTGAAAATAGGTACGTCAACATAAAAATGCCCGTGAGTAACATAGGTTTTGTGTGTGTCAAATTCATGGCTTTGTATTTATATTGCAAAACCTTGTCCAACTTTGAGAGTCGACGAGTATGAACCTTAAAAACAAAAGTGTTTAATTTTACAATATATATCAACTTAACAAGTTGATATAAGTGAAAGAAAACCTTGTAACCATGAATCTTGACCGAAAACTTTTCTTTGGTAAAACCGAGTAAATAAGTCGATTTAAAAGTAATATGGTTTATATCTTTAAGAAAAATCATTGTGTGTCATTGTCCAAAACCTTTTGTCCTTGTCATAAATCTTTGTTCGTGTCATAACCATCGTCCACCATTGTCCGTGTCATAAACCATAGTCCGTGTCATTAACCAATTGTCCGTGTCATCAGTTAATCATCCGTTTTTTAATTGTGAAAACTTTTGGTCGTTCTTTAATGAACACATTCAAGCCTTTTTTGACTATACCCCAAGGTTATCTTTAATAGACCCTAAAAGATCTTATTAACAAAACTTAACAAATCAACGAATGAATTGTTAATCATAAACAGTTTCTATCGCTTCCCAAACTACCCACCAAATTCCAGTGAATAGCCTAGTAACGGGATTGTCAGTCCTATGGTACCATAACTTACTAACTATGTACTCACTTGGGATTGCGAATAAGCCTTGTATGAATGTGTGAACAAAGCCCAAAGATCAAGGAATCAAGTGTGTCCTAATGAGTCGGATAACATGTAAATAAGTCGGGACATTAAACGGAAGATCGGGTAGAATGAAGTCTTACAAACTAATCGAGTGTTGGAACTAATAGGATATGGTTTAATAAACTTAACATTCTGATTTGGAATGAATCCTAAGTGCTTTTGACCCGTTATGACCCGTTAAGGTAGTTTATGCTACTTTAACGTGTCATTTGAGTAAATATGTGTTCGGACGGGTAGATATGTGTTATGATAAGTCTAATATTCCAAAATATGTTTACAATTGTTGTAATATCAGTTTATATGTCAAAACATTGATTACATATGCTTAAAATCGATTTATGCGCAAAAAGGGCGTTTTGGTCATTATTAAGGATATAACTAGCGACATAGCATAACACTAACCAAACGACATGACCATAAGGTATAACCTCAAAGGGTTATTCCCTATACAACTATGGTCACAAATATGTGTTTGGTCGGATCCTAAGATCGACCAAACGGGTCGGATTCAAAAGTCAAAGCGGTGGTCAAGACCGCTCGACTTACGACCCTAAATAAGCACTAAACTAAAAGTGGCGAGTTAGACATGCCAAAACATGTCTAACGAAGTTATAAAATGTTTTGATATCAAAACAAAGTGTTTTGATAGCTGAAAGTATAATGCGCACTTTGCGCATTATTGACCGAAACTTTGATCGTCACTACAACTAGTAAACGTGGTAATCAGTAGGTATGATCGCTAAGGATCATAACCATCGTTATTACGATCACGTTGCAAAGTTCAATTGAACTTTGCTTTGACCAATTCATGGTCAGAACTGAAAGTCAAACAGAAGTCAAACTATTTGACTTTTAGCTCAAACAAGCTAAAAGAAATGAACAAAACTAGGATAGAGCACTTACTTGTGTTGAAGAACACCCAAGAGCTCCAAGAAGACCAGAAAACTTAGGTAGGAGGCTTCCAACAATGTGGTAGCCTCCACTTAGAGTGTTAAAGATAAGAAGAGTGAATGAGCAAGTAAAATGGTGAATGATCAAGGGTATATATAGTTGAATTGAAGCTACAAAATCATTACAAGTGCCCATGAGTCATCAAAGGGTTTGATCAGTGTCATAACACTTGCCAAATGCAGAAGAAAGGGTGGCAATTTCGTATGCTTGATCATCAAAGAAGTTAACCAGCTGCTGCCACTTATCTGCCGATCTGAGCACCCCATGCGGACCGCATGGAAAAGTGGGTGAGGTCCCCATAGACCTGTGCTGGCAGATAGTTTGCAAAAATTGCAGTTTTAGTCCCTGCACCTTGCTTGGTCGCGTTTAGGCACTTCCAACACTCGTTAACCTCATTTTCAAGCTTCATAAGGATGGAATAGCATAGGGAACTTGAAATATGTCCGGAAATGTCATGGAAGTCAGTTCGTTTGGTTGTACGGTTGCGGTTTTCGGTAAATTACGACGAAAATCATAACGAACGCGTGCATGACCGTAAATGCGTAACGAATGATTTTTTGCATTCCAATCATTAAAATACAAGATTTTAATGATTACAAAAATTTGGATGTGTGTACATGTTCCGGATTAAGAAATACGCGAAATGGTATAGTTTCGTAGAATTTGCAAAATAGCCCTTGAAGTTACATAAACATGTTTTTGCCATACCAAAGCCCTCAAAACTTCATTCTAAGTTATGTAAAGGGTATTTAGGGTATGTTTAGCTTATCTCATTGTTCCAGAGTGTGTGCCGCTACGAGAATCGGCAGACTTTTGTAGTTTATCGTAAATAGTCCCTGTGATCGAATAAGATTGTTTTGACATATCAAACCCTTCAAAACTTATTTCTAAGTTATGTAAAGGATATTTAGGGTATGTTTAGCTTATGTCACTATTCTGAAATATACGTTGCGTTAAACTGCTTACGTTTGCGTAACAGTTTACGTATATCTTTCAGAAAAAACTTTGAAGTGTCGAAATTGTACATGAACTTAAATGTGTGAATGTCACATGTAATTATACAACTTCTGGTAATGAAATGCAAGATTTCATTGGATTCGAAATTGTTCGGAATTGTATAATGGTTATAAAGGCACAAATGTCACACATACTATTTCCCGTTGTGATACATTACGCGTGAAAAAATCATGAAGAACTAATTGACCTACGATTGCCAGTTGTGTTCTATTAATGCACAATATAGTCCGTTTCGACATAGTATTGCTCGATTTTATTCATTAAGGCCCAATAGTCTGTTAAGATATTTATGACGTACAATTGCCCGCTGTGATTCTTTAAGGCCCAGTATGGTCCGTTAAGTCCAATATGACCTACTATTCTTTTTTCGATTTACTAAGTCCCGATATAGTCCGTTAAGACATTTATGAACCTACTATTGCCCTTGGTGATCCATTAAAGCCCGATATGGACCATGAAGAAATATGTGGCCTACGATTGCCACATGTGATCTACTAAGGCTAAATATGGCCTGTTAAGTCTTATTGACCTACTATAGTCAGTTTTGATTCATTAAGGTTCAACATGATCCGTTAAGACGTATACGATTTACTATTACCCGTTGTTATTATATATGTTTCAATATGGCCCGTTAAAACATTTATGGCCAACTATTTCCCTTTGTGATCCATTAAGGCCGGATATGTTTCGTTAAGATATATATGACGTACTATTACCCATTGTGATTCATTAAGGCCCCATATCATCTGATATTTATGACCTACTATTGCTCGTGTGATCAATTAAACCCAAATATGGTCCCCTGTTAAGAATACGACCAATTGTATTCCATAGTGATCCATATAGGCCTAAGAAGTTCCAGTAAGACACATATGACCAACCATTGCCCGATGTGACTCATTAAAGCACTATACGGTTCGTTAAGATATATATGACCTACTAGTGCCCGTTGTGATTCATTAAGGACCAATATATTCCGTCAAGACATTTATGACATATTGTTACTCACTGTGACCCGTTAACGCCCGATAAAGTCAATGAATAAAGATATAACCTACGATTGTTCGTTGTGATCTATTAATGCCCAATATAGTTCGATAAGACATATTTGACCTACTATTGCTTGTTTTATTCAGTAAGGCCCAATATAGTTCGTTAAGAAATATATGACCTACAATTGCTCGTTTGGATTCATTAAGGCTCAATATGGTCCTTTAATAACTATATGACCTACTATTCTTGTTGTGATTCACTAAGGCACAATATAGTTCTTTAAGACATTTACGAACCTACTATTGGTGCTATGACACATTAAAGCCCATTATGGTCTGTTATGAGATATATAACCAGTAATACGCATTGGGATCCAGTAAGGCCCAATATGGTTCATGAAGAAATATATGACCTATGATTGCCACTTGTGATCTATTTATTATGACCGACTATGGTCTGGTAAGTCTTATATGACCTGCTATTTCCAGTTGTGATTCATTAAGGTCAAATGTGATCCGTTAAGACATATACGACCTACTATTGGTCGTTGTGACTAATTATGTCCCAATATGGTCCTTTGAAACATTTCCGAGCAACTATTGCCCTTTGTGATCGATTAAGGCCCAATATGTTTCATTGTGACATATATGACCTACTATTGCCCCTTGTGATTCATTAGCCCAATAAGGTCTAATAAGAGAATGACATACTACTTCCCGTTGTGATCCATTACGCGCGATAAAGTCAATGAAGAAATATTTGGCCTACGATTGCCAGTTGTGTTCTATTAATTCCCAATATAGTCCGTTTCGACGTACTATTGCTCCATTTTATTCATTAAGGAGCAAAATGGTATGTTAAGATATTTATGACGTACAATTGCCCGTTGTGTTTAAGGCCCAGTATGGTCCGTTAAGTCCAATATGACCTACAATTCTTTTTATGATTTACTAAGGCCCAATATAGTCCGTTAAGACATTTATGAACCTACTATTGCCCTTGGTGATCCATTAAAGCTCGATATGGTCCATGAAGAAATATGTGACCTACGATTGCCATTAAGTCTTATATGACCTACTATGGTCAGTTGTTATTCATTATGGTTTAATATGATCCGTTAAGACATATACGATCTATTATTCCCGTTGTGATTAGATATGTTCCAATATGGCCCGTTAAAACATTTATGGCCTACTATTTCCCCTTGTGATCCATTGCCCGATGTGACCCATTAAAGCATAATATGGTCCGTTAATATATATATGACCTACTAGTGCTCGTTCTGGTTCATTAAGGACCAATATATTCCGTCAAGACATTTATGACCTATTATTGCGCGTTTTGACCCGTTAACGCCTGATAAATTTAATGAAGAAAGATATGACCTACGATTGTCCGTTGTGATCTATTAATGCCAATATAGTCCGGTAAGACATATATGACCTACTATTGCTTGGTTTTATTCATTAAGGCCCAATATGGTTCGTTAAGATATATATGTCCTACAATTGCTCGTTTGGATTCATTGAGACTCAATATGGACTGTTAATAGTTATATGACCTACTATTCTTGTTGTGATTCACTAAGGCACAATATAGTTCTTTAAGACATTTACGAACCTACCATTGGTGCTGTGATAAGTTAAAGCCCATTATGGTCCGTTATGAGATATACAACCAGTATTACGCATTGTGATCCACGAAGGCCCAATATGGTTCATGGAGAAATATATGACCTACGATTGCCACTTGAGATTTATAATGACCGACTATGGTCTGGTAAGTCTTATATGACGTGCTATTGCTAGTTGTGATTCATTAAGGTCAAATGTGATCCGTTAAGACATATACGACCTACTATTGGTCGTTGTGACTAATTATGCCCCAATATGGTCCTTTGAAACATTTCTGAGCAACTATTGCCCTTTGTGATCGATTAAGGCCCAATATGTTTCATTGTGACATATGTGACCTACTATTGCCCCTTGTGATTCATTAAGGCCCAATATGGTCTGATAAGAGATTGACATACTATTGCCCGTTGTGATCAATTAAGCGCGATAAAGTCAATGAAGAAATATTTGACCTGCGATTGCCAGTTGTGTTCTATTAATGCCCAATATAGTCCATTTCGACATTTATGACCTACTATTGCTTGATTTTATTCATTAAGACCCAATATGGTATGTTATGATATTTATGACATACAATTGCCTGTTGTGATTCTTTAAGGCCCAGTATGGTCCGTTAAGTCCAATATGACCTACTATTCTTTTTTTGATTTACTAAGTCCCAATATAGTCCGTTAAGACATTTATGAACCTACTATTGCCCTTGGTGATCCATTAAAGCCCGATATGGTCCATGAAGAAATATGTGACCTACGATTGCCACTTGTGATCTATTAAGGCTAAATACGGCCTCTTAAGTCTAATATGACCTACTATGGTCAGTTGTGATTCATTAAGGTTTAATATGATCCGTTAAGACATATACGATCTACTATTCCCGTTGTGATTAGATATGTTTCAATATGGCCCGTTAAAACATTTATGGCCTACTATTTCCCTTTGTGATCCATTAAGGCCGAATATGTTTCGTTAAGATAGGCCTAAGAAGTTCCATTAAGACACATATGACATACCATTGCCCGATGTGACCCATTAAAGCACAAATGGTCCGTTAAGATATATGTGACCTACTAGTGCCCTTTGTGATTCATTAAGGACCAATATATTTCATCAAGACATTTATGACCTACTATTGCTCGTTTTGACCCGTTAAGACCTGATAAAGTCAATGAAATATATGACCTACAATTGCCCGTTGTGATCTATTAATGCCCAATATAGTCCGATAAGACATATATGACCTACTATTGCTTGGTTTTATTCATTAAGGCCCTATATGGTTCGATAAGATATATATGACCTACAATTGCTCGTTTGGATTCATTAAGGCTCAATATGGTCCGTCAATAACTATATGACCTACTATTCTTGTTGTGATTCATGAAGGCCCAATATACTTCTTTAAGACATTTACGAACCTACTATTGATGTTTTTTTTGGGTAAAAGGTTACCCTAGTAAATTTTATAAATAACCAAATAAGTACAAAGGTATGCCAGAATGGAAATAGCAACTAGACTTGGTAAACCAAGCTTAGAAAACAAGAACCACATTCAAGCTAACAAACACAAACAAACACAGCAAAAAACAAACAACCAAGGCTAACACTAAACTAAAACTTGATGTCCCATCTAGCCCGGCTCAGTCTCTTTGTTATTAGTAAGTATCCACCAATTCTTTAGCAGCCTTTCATTCTTGGACTCCCCTCGAAACTTGAACCCCATCAATCGTAACCGGACCGTGTTCTTGATCCTCTCAGTGACCGTAGAGACGGTAGCATTGATATTGGAGAACAAACGATTATTTCTCTCTTGCCAGATAAAATAAGTAGCCGCAACAATTACCAGCTTACATACAATATGTTCCGTCTTCTTGGTATTAGAGTTTTGTTCCATCCAAGCCATAATAGAATGCCAAGAATCATCAACACTTCCCATGTTTACCATCATCTTAACATTGTCCCAAACCTGCGACGCAAACGAACATTGAAAGAAAAGATGGTCTCTAGAATCCCAATTATACCTGCATAAGGGACAACACATAAGGTTTAAATTCGTAGCACCTCCCGCGTCCCAAACTGATAGCGGTCCTGTGTCTTGGGTTTGTTCTTGATTACCAACCATAGGTGAAGTGAATGTCATGGAATGCATTGACTAAACCAAACCACATTAACCCAATTGACTAGGTTTTCACGATGCCGAGTGTTATTCCAAACTTCCGTAGATTCAAAAGCTCGAGTTTTACCCTCCAAATCTTTCCAAATTGTACGATCGTCCATATTATGAATCAAGTGAGGCACATTTAACTCAATTAAAACTGGATATAGATCATACCATGCTTGCGGCCACTTCCGCTGACCATCATCATCAATCAGGTCCGCTAGAGAAGATGTAAGATTGAACCCCCCCATTGGCAATCCTTCTTGGTGTTATAAAAGAACTAAGCGGACTGAATTGGCACCAGTTGTCACTCCATGCGTTTGTTTGAATACCACTTCGGATGGATTTCCATATGTATGGCCGTACAATGCTTCGTACAGACAATATCTTTATCCATCCCCAGCTTATACTACCACGACACTGGATATCCCATAAACTCCGACCCTTCAACTTATGTGAATAAATCCATTGAACCCAAAGGGACTTTCTTTTAGTGAGAATACTCCAGATATAGCTATTCTCCTAATGCCCAACCCGCCTTCATTCTTCGGCAGCAAACCTCAGACCAAGCTACCTTACCTTTAACCCTGCCCTGACTACCAGCATTCCACAAGAACCGCCGCATATGTTTTTCCAAATCATTTATGACACGAGTCAGAATAATAAAACTGAAGCCCAATAAATATGCATAGATGATAAAACGAAGTTGATGAGTTGCAATCTACCAGCAAAGGACAATGACTTATTCAGCCAACTATCAACTTTCTTCTCCATATGATCAACAAGAGGCTTACAATCCTTAAAGATCAGCTTTGTGGTGATTAATGGCACCCCCAAGTACCGAACCGGAAGAATACCTTCCTGGAAAGGCATCACGTGAAGAATTTCCTGCTTGACATTTTGCGGCACATTACAGAAGTAAACCGTGCTCTTAGCAGGACTCGGTACAAGACCTGAGAGACTGGTGAACTTCTCAAGAGCATCTCTAACCTTCTTAACCGAAACCACATCCCCGTGAACAAAGATAAAAAGATCATCAGCAAACGAAACATTAACAATCTTCTGCTTCACACAGTTAGCATGGTATTTGAATAGCGTGCTAGAATGGGATGCATGCTGAAGTAACAAAGAAAGGACCTCCATAACTAGAGTGAAAAGATATGGCGACATAGGGTCTCCTTGCCTCAAACCCCTTTTACCTCTGAAGTAACCATGCAAATTACCATTAATACTTAAAGAATAAGTAGTCGTGGTAACACAAGCGATAATCCACGCTACCATCTTCTGATGAAGCCCGAAACCATTGAGAACATCCTCCAGAAAGGACCAGCTGACAGTGTCGTAGGCTTTCTGAATGTTGATCTTAAAAGCACATCTTGCAGGCCCTCGGCTCAGGTGATAGTTATGCATTAGTTCCTGGGTTAGGAGAATATTGTCTGAGATTTTCCTTCCAGGAACAAAGGCATATTTTTTGTTTTGGGTAAATGGTTACCTTAGTGAATTTATATAATCAATCAGAAAAAATAAGAGAGGAATAGAGCATTCCCCCGTTCTCTAGTATGACATGCCATACCAGAGTTTACAAGCACAGGAAACAACACAAACAAGTGCAAACAAGAAACCCCGACAAAACAAGGTCAAACTCGACCCATAACAAAATATCACAGGACTCTTAACCCCAATCATCATCGTCAATCACGAGCCCACGCGGTAAGCTCCAATCCTGCAAGATCCTTTCCACTTGCCTCGTTTTCTTGAACCGTAAAGTGTGAAGTTTCATCCTGACAGTAGCTAAGATCACTTCCACTAGACGATCTGCACTCCGTTTTTTAGCTGAAAACAATCTCGTGTTCCTTTCCTGCCAAACAAAGTATGTCACCGCACCAACTACAAGCTTCCCAATGACGTGTCTCGCATTCCTTGAGTTAGGAACAAAGGCCGATTGATTGATACTACCTTTCAATCTATCCGTAATGATCTTACTTATACATTTATACAAGACATTACAGCAAGAGATAGGCTGATAATCAAGGACCAAATCCAAAGTATCCATTTTAGGAATCAACGCCAGAATTGTGTGGTTTAATTGTTTCAGAAGCTTGCCATTATCGAAAAACTCTAAAACAACACTAGAAACCTCATTACCCACAATATCCCAAGCATGTTTAAAGAACGCCGATGTGTAGCCATCAGGACTAGGGGCTTTGTTCTCACCAATACTAAACATAGCATTTTTCACCTCTTCACGAGTAACCTGGCAAACCATATTAACCGCCGCATCTGAGCTAAGGACATTAACAAAAATATCCTCTGGGTTTAGTCTAGTAACTTGATCTTCCGTACCCAAGAAATTTGCATAGTGAGAGACTAGTGCAGCCGAAACACCTTCTCCCTCAAACCGGTTCCCAGCCACATCCCTAATAAAATGAATTTTACTTCTGGCATTCCTGCATTTCACACTATTATGGAAAAAAGCAGTGTTTGAGTCCCCTGCACATAACTCCACTTTGGGATTTTGTTTTAAAAAACGTTCTTCATCATATGCTGCAGTTTGGAACTCTTTAAGGCACTTCGCCTCCATGTTCCGAAGCTCTACATCAACCGGGATAACATCAATCAGCTTTTGAACATCGTCTAGACAATATCTTTCTCCATCCCCATCTTATACTACGACGACACTGGATATCCCATAAACTCCGACCCTTCAACTTATGTGAATAAATCCATTGAACCCAAAGGGACTTTCTTTTAGTGAGAACTCCAAATATGGCTGGTCATAAGAGCCTTGTATACATCCGAAATTCTCCTAATGCCCAACCCGCCTTCATTCTTCGGCAAGCAAACCTCAGACCAAGCTACCTTAGCTTTAACCCTGCCCTGACTACCAGTATTCCAAAAGAACCGCCGCATATGTTTTTCCAAATCATTTATGACACGAGTCAGAATAATAAAAACTGAAGCCCAATATATATGCATAGATGATAAAACGGAGTTGATGAGTTGCAATCTACCAGCAAAGGACAACGACTTATTCAGCCAACTATCAATTTTCTTCTCCATATGATCAACAAGAGGCTTACAATCATTAAAGATCAGCTTTGTGGTGATTAATGGCACCCCCAAGTACCGAACCGGAAGAATACCGTCCTGGAAAGGCATCACGTGTAGAATTTCCTGCTTGACATTTTGCGGCACATTACAGAAGTAAACCGTGCTCTTAGCAGGACTCGGTACAAGACCTGAGAGACTGGTGAACTTCTCAAGAGCATCTCTAACCTTCTTAACCGAAACCACATCCCCGTGAACAAAGATAAAAAGATCCTCAGCAAACGAAACATTAACAATCTTCTGCTTCACACAGTTAGCATGGTATTTGAATAGCGTGCTAGAATGGGATGCATGCTGAAGTAACAAAGAAAGGACCTCCATAACTAGAGTGAAAAGATATGGCGACATAGGGTCTCCTTGCCTCAAACCCCTTTTACCTCTGAAGTAACCTTGCATATTACCATTAATACTTAAAGAATAAGTGGTCGTGGTAACACAAGCCATAATCCACGCTACTATCTTCTGATGAATCCCGAAACCATTGAGAACAACCTCCAGAAAGGACCAGCTGACAGTGTCGTAGGCTTTCTGAATGTTGATCTTAAAAGCACATCTTGCAGGCCCTCGGTTCAGGTGATAGTTATGCATCAGTTCCTGGGTTAGGAGAATATTGTCTGAGATTTTCCTTCCAGGAACAAAGGCAGATTTTTTGTTTTGGGTAAAGGGTTACCTCAGTGAATTTATATAATCAATTAGAAAAAAATAAGAGAGGAATAGAGCATTCCCCCGTTCTCTAGAATGACATGCCATACAAGAGTTTACAAGCACAGGAAACAACACAAACAAGTGCAAACAAGAAACCCCGACAAAACAAGGTCAAACTCGACCCATAACAAAATATCACACGACTCTTAACCACAATCATCATCGTCAATCACGAGCCCGCGCGGTAAGATCCAATCCTGCAAGATCCTTTCCACTTGCCTCGTTTTCTTGAACCGTAAAGTGTGAAGTTTCATCCTGACAGTAGCTAAGATCACTTCCACTAGACGAGCTGCACTCCGTTTTTAGCTGAAAACAATCTCGTGTTCCTTTCCTGCCAAACAAAGTATGTCGCAGCACCAACTACAAGCTTCCCAATGACATGTCTCGCATTCCTTGAGTTAGGAACAAAGGCAGATTGATTGATACTACCTTTTAATCTATCCGTAATGATCTTACTTATACATTTATACAAGACATTACAGCAAGAGATAGGCCGATAATCAAGACCCAATCCGAAATATCCATTTTAGGAATCAGTGCCAGAATTGTGTGGTTTAATTGTTTCAGAAGCTTGCCATTATCGAAAAACTCTAAAACAACATTAGAAACCTCATTACCCACAATATCCCAAGCATGTTTAAAAAACGCCGATGTGTGGCCATCAGGACCAGGGGCTTTGTTCTCACCAATACTAACATAGCTTTTTTCACCTCTTCACGAGTAACCTGGCAAACCATATTAAACGCCGCATCTGAGCTAAGGACATTAACAAAAATATCCTCTGGGTTTAGTCTAGTAACTTGATCTTCCGTACCCAAGAAATTTGCATAGTGAGAGACCAGTGCAGCCGAAACACCTTCTCCCTCGAAACGGTTCCCAGAATGAATTTTACTTCTGGCATTCCTGCATTTCACACTGTTATGGAAAAAAGCAGTGTTTGAGTCCCCTGCACAAAACCACTCCACTTTGGGATTTTGTTTTAAAAAACATTCTTCATCATACGCCGCAGTTTGGAACTCTTTAAGGCACTTCGCCTCCATGTTCCAAAGCTCTACATTAATCGGGTTAACATCAATCAGCTTTTGAACATCGTCTAGCTTCTTGCTCGGATCAGAAACTTTATCATGCAAATTACCCTGCTTGAAAAGTATTTTCCTCATATACGGCTTCAGATTCCTGAGCTTTTTAGTAACCGAGAACATTGTCACCCCATCAACCCTTTTCATCCACTCCTGCTCGGTTTTGAAGTAATAAAATAAGCAAATTTAAACGGTTTCGGACGAGCCTTGATCGATTTAGCCATCTTGAGAATGCACGGAGTATGGTCAGACACACGAAACGAATGATATATGACAAAAGCATTTGGAAACATCTCTAAATATTTTATATTACACATCACACGATCTATCTTTTTAGCAAACCAATACCATTCTTTGGTTTCTGGTTCCAAGTGTAATGCAGCCCGTGGCCCATAATGTCAAGAAGTTCCGCATATTGGACACATTCGTGAAACTCTCGCATACCAATAGTTTGGGTGGATGGACCATATAGAGAGCCTTCGACATGCAAAGCAAAGTTGAAATCCCCCATGACAACCCATGGTTTATCATGGCACAGGCCCTTATGCCTTCATAGATTATCCCGAAGACATCTTCTCTCCTGATGTTTATTCTTTGCATAAACAAAAGAACAAAAAATAGTTTTATTATCAAGCTTAGAAAGAATTTGGACATGAATAACTTGGTCCGATTGCGACAAAAACCATGATATCCACGACATCAGTGTTCCAACTCAAAATGATTCTGGTACCTCGATCACATAAACCACTATTCGACGTCCAACTCCAATTACGGAAAACACCCTTAGAAACCTTAGCAAGTTTCGTAATATCTACATGCGATTCGAGGAGAGCACAAACAGCTAATTTATTTTCAGAAACAAGAATTCGGACCTCACTTTGTTTCAAGGGTCGGTTCAAACCCCTTATATTCCATGAAGCTATACTATCCATTCAGATCCTTGAGACCGGGAGTGCTTGCCCCCTCAGAAACTCCTTCATGGTGTTCATTCCTCATAAATTTAGACATTTCCGTTGGTACAGCTTCCACAACCTCATCCTCAGTTTGAGGATGTTTGCCACTGCCTTTATTCAATCCTAGATCATTGCAGCTCTCCATCTCCTCTCCATCAACCTCTTCTTCAGCCGTAGATAATGCTTCAAACGAGTTTTTGGTTTTCACATTACCAGCTGTGACATTATCCGTCATATCCTCCTTTGTTCCCGATGTACTCGGGTCCTGACTTGTTTATCTTAGGCTTGTAAAATTTTTTTGGCTTTTGTTTCTTTTGCATCACTCCCAATCTGGCTGTCTTCCTCTTATCCATAGTAAAACCCTCCTCATCAATAACCACTTGCTTCTCTTTATTGTTTACATTCTTAACACAGGTCTGGTCATTATGGCCAAAAACACAACACAACGAGCATCGTTGGGGCTTCCATTCATATTCCACATTCACTCTTTCAGTGATGTATCCGTCCTCATCTAATTTCGGTATGGCAACAATAATATGATCTTTCAGTTCTTTGTCCGCATAATTTCAATTAAGGCCCGAACAAAACTCATCCTCCCCCAGCTATCTGTACACATATCCGCTGTATAACTATCCAATTTTTTTGGACTCCGTATCTTGGATGCTAACAGACCTTAGCCCATCATCAGTGTAGACTGCAATTGGAACATTATGAAGTTTAACCCACACGGGAACTGATTTGATACCCTCTTTTTTAAGGCTAACTGATGGAGACCAGACATTTAAGAACAATGGAACTTTCCTAATCAGCCATGGCCCCCCTTCAAGCACTTTAGCCATACCATCTTTTGAATCAAACTTGAAGAAAAAGAAACCATTCTAGTTCATCATAAGCTTAGCAAATCCAAATTTGGACCAAGCATTCTTCACATAATATTCCACTACAGGAAAAGGGAAGTCGGTTACCTAAAAAATAGCCATACAAAACATTATCAAACTTCTCCTAAACTTTACGGATGACCTCGTGGGGAATAACAACAACAGCATCATGAGCAGTCTCCAGTGCATCTAGCTGTCTGATGTTCATTTCCCGTTTTGTAGAAAGATTTTGCTTAACCCTATCAGCATAGGATGTTGTCTTTTGAATTTTCTCAGGCTCTTCTTCTGGTATCTGGTCAATGTTAGTGCTCTCCAACCGTTCTCAAGTTCATCAATAACATTCATCATCCTTGGCTCTTGTTCATTGTTTCTTCTAACACCACGTCTAGGCAGACGAGAACTCCCATCAACATTGAGTAATCTACTGGAAAAACCCTTTGTATTGTTATCAGGTTTTTCAAACAGATCCTGATAGCTTGGAAGCTACGAACTCATAGTATTATCCTTATTTCTCTCCATGCAATGATTGAAACACGTGACCACAGAAAATCCAGACAAACAAAATAACCACGCGAAACCCTATTCTAGCATCTTTACCTAATGAATCTTAACTCAACAAACTAGAACCTCAGGTGAATCAAGGTTACCGCCCAACGAGTAGGACCGATAAACCCTAATCCATATTGCATCAGGTTCGAAATCATTAGAGAAAGCTATGGCAACAGGAACTAAAAGAAACAAGGAAAACCCTAAACTACTAAACGATCAAAGAATGCTAACAGAGTTCGTATTCGATGTTAGAAACACGAATCACAGATCTGATACACACCTAATCACGCAAAGAAGATTAGGGTTACACGAAGATTACACGAAGAACCAAAGTCGCCATGCCAGAGAGAGAAAATTAGGGTTTACTCAAATTTAGTTTACACTACTTTAATGGGAACCTACTATTGATGTTGTGGTACATTAAAGCCCATTATGGTCTGTTATGAGATATATAACCAGTATTACGCATTGTGATTCATTATGGCCTAATATGGTTCATGAAAAAATATATGACCTACGTTTGCCACTTATGATCTATTTATTATGATCGAATATGGTCTGTTAAGTCTTATATGACCTACTATTACCAGTTGTGATTCATTAAGGTCAAATATGATCCGCTAAGACATATACGACCTATTGGTCGTTGTGACTAATTATGTCCCAATATGGTCCTTTGAAACATTTCTGAGCAACTATTGCCCTTTGTGATCGAATAAGGCCCAGTATGTTTCATTAAGACATATAGACCTACTATTGCCCCTTGTGATTCATTAAGGCCCAATATGGTCTGATAAGAGAATGACTTCTATTTCCCGTTGTGATCCATTACGCGCGATAAAGTCAATGAAGAAATATTTGACCTACGATTGCCAGTTGTGATCTATTAAGGCTAAATATGGCCTGTTAAGTCTTATATATTAAGGTTCAATATGATCCGTTAAGACATATACGATCTACTATTACCCGTTGTTATTAGATATGTTTCAATATGGCCCGTTAAAACATTTATGGCCAACTATTTCCCTTTGTGATCCATTAAGGCCGAATATGTTTTGTTAAGATATATATGACGTACTATTGCCCGTTGTGATTCATTAAGGCCGAATATGTTTCATTAAGATATATATGACGTACTATTGCCCGTTGTTATTCATTAAGGCCCAATATCGTCCGATAAGAGATTTATGACTTACTATTGCTCGCTGTGATCAATTAAACCCAAATATGGTCCGCCGTTAAGAAGACGACCAATTGTATTCCGTTGTGATCCATATAGGCCTAAGAAGTTCCATTAAGTCACATATGACCTACCATTGCCCGATGTGACCCATTAAAGCACAATATGGTCCGTTAAGATATATATGACCTACTATTGCCCGTTGTGATTCATTAAGGACCAATATATTCCGTGAAGACATTTATGACCTACTATTGCTCGTTTTGACTCGTTAAAGCCCGATAAAGTCAATGAAGAAATATGTGACCTACGATTGCCCGTTGTGATCTATTAATGCCAAATATAGTTCGATAAGACATATATGACCTACTATTGCTTGGTTTTATTCATTAAGGTCAATATGGTTCGTTAAGATATATATGACCTACAATTGCTCGTTTAGATTCATTAAGGCTCAATATGGTCCGTCAATAACTATATGACGTACTATTCTTGTTGTGATTCATTAAGGTCCAATATACTTCTTTAAGACATTTACGAACCTACTATTGATGTTGTGATACATTAAAGCCCATTATGGTCCGTTATGAGACATATAACCAGTATTACACATTGTGATCTATTAAGGCCCAATATGGTTCATGAAGAAATATATGACCTACGATTGCCACTTCTGATCTACTTATTATGACCGAATATGGTCTCTTCCGAATATGGGCTCTTTAGTCTTATATGACCTACTATTGCTAGTTGTGATTCATTAAGGTCAAATATGATCTGTTAAAACATATACGACCTAGTATTGGTCGTTATGACTAATTATGTCCTAATATGGTCCTTTGAGACATTTCTGAGCAAGTATTGCCCTTTGTGATCTATTAAGGCCCAATATGTTTCATTAAGACATATGTGACCTACTATTGCCCCTTGTGATTCATTAAGGCTCAATATGGTCTGATAAGTGAATGACATACTATTTCCCATTGTGATCCATTATGCGCGATAAAGTCAATGAAGAAATATTTGACCTACAATTGCCAGTTGTGTTCTATTAAGGCCCAATATAGTCCGTTTCGACATACTATTGCTCGATTTTATTAATTAAGGCTCAATATGATCTGTTAAGATATTAATGACGTACAATTGCCCGCTGTGATTGTTTAAGGCCCAATATGGTCCGTTAAGTCCAATATGACATACTATTCTTTTTTTGATTTACTAAGGCCCAATATAGTGTCCGTTAAGACAATTATGAACCTACTATTGCACTTGGTGATACATTAAAGCCCGATATGGTCCATGAAGATATATGTGACCTACGATTGCCACTTGTGATCTATTAAGGCTAAATACGGCTTGTTAAGTCTTATATGACCTACTATGGTCAGTTGTGATTCATTAAGGTTCAATATGATCCGTTAAGAAATATACGATCTACTAATAACCGTTGTGATTAGATATGTTTCAATATGGCCCGTTAAAACATTTATGGCCTACTCTTTCCCTTTGTGATCCATTAAAGCCGAACAAGTTTCGTTAAGATATATATGGCATACTATTGCCCGTTGTGATTCATTAAGACCCAATATCGTCGGATAAGAGATTTATGACCTACTATTGCTCGTTGTGATCAATTGAACCCAACTATGGTCCCCCGTTAAGAATACGACCAATTGTATTCCGTGGTGATCCATATTGGCCTATGAAGTTCAATTAAGACACATAAGACCTACCATTGCCCGATGTGACCCATTAAAGCACAATATGGTCCGTTAAGATATATATGACCTACTATTGCCCGTTGTGATTCATTAAGGACCAATATATTCCGTGAAGACATTTATGACCTACTATTGCTCGTTTTGACTCGTTAAAGCCCGATAAAGTCAATGAAGAAATATGTGACCTACGATTGCCCGTTGTGATCTATTAATGCCAAATATAGTTCGATAAGACATATATGACCTACTATTGCTTGGTTTTATTCATTAAGGTCAATATGGTTCGTTAAGATATATATGACCTACAATTGCTCGTTTAGATTCATTAAGGCTCAATATGGTCCGTCAATAACTATATGACGTACTATTCTTGTTGTGATTCATTAAGGTCCAATATACTTCTTTAAGACATTTACGAACCTACTATTGATGTTGTGATACCTTAAAGCCCATTATGGTCCATCATGAGATACATAACCAATATTATGCATTGTGATCCATTAAGGCCCAATATGGTTCATGAAGAAATATATGACCTTCGATTGCCACTTGTGATCTATTTCTTATAACCGAATATGGTCTGTTAAGTCTTATATGACCTACTATTGCTAGTTGTGATTCATTAAGTTCAAATATGATCCGTTAAGAATTATACGACCTACTTTTGGTCGTTGTGACTAATTATGTACCAATATGGTCCTTTAAAACATTTTTGAGCAACTATTGCCCTTTCTGATCGATTAAGGCCCAATATGTTTCATTAAGGCATATGTGACCTACGATAGCCCCTTGTGATTCATTAAGGCCTAATATGGTGTGATAAGAGATCGACATGCTATTGCCTGTTGCGATCCATTAGGCGCGATAAAGTCAATGACGAAAGATTTACCTATGATTGCTAGTTGTGTTCTATTAATGCCACATATATAGTCCGTTTCGACATTTATGACCTACTATTGCTCGATTTTATTCATTAAGGCCCAATATGGTCTGTTACGACATTTATAAACCTACTATTGCCCTTGGTGATCCATTAAAGCCGCATATTGTCCATGAAGAAATATGTGACCTACGATTGCCACTTGTGACCTATTAAGGCTAAATATAGCCTGTTAAGTCTTCTATGACCTACTATGGTCAGTTATGATTCATTAAAGTTCAATATGATCTGTTAAGACATATACGATCTACTATTACCCGTTGTTATTAGATATGTTTCTATATGGCCCGTTAAAATTGGGCTACTATTTCCCTTTGTGATCCATTAAGGCCGAATTTGTTTCGTTAATATTTATATGACGTACTATTGCCCGTTGTGAGTCATTAAGGCCCAATATCGTCCGATAAGAGATTTATGACCTACTATTGCCCGTTGTGATCAATTAAACCCAAATATGGTGCCCCGTTAAGAATACGACCAATTGTATTCCGTTGTGATCCATATAGGCCTAAGAAGTTCCATTAAGACACATACGACTACCATTGCCCGATGTGATCCGTTAAGATATATATGACCTACTAGTGCCCATTGAGATTCCTTAAGGACCAATATATTCCGTCAAGACATTTATGACCTACTGTTGCTCGTTTTGACCCGTTAACGCTCGCTAAAGTCAATGAAGAAATATGTGACCTACGATTGCCTGTTGTGATCTATTAATGCCAAATATAGTTCGCTAAGACATATATATTGGTTGGTTTTATTCATTAAGACCCAATATGGTTCGTTAATATACATATATATGACCTACAATTGCTCGTTTGGATTCGTTATGGCTCAATATGGTCCATTAATAAATATATGACATACTATTCTTGTTGAGATTCACTAAGTCCCAATATAGTTCTTTAAGAGATTTACGAACCTACTATTGGTGTTGTGATACCTTAAAGCCCATTATGGCCCGTTATGAGATATATATATCCAGTATTACGCATTGTGATCCATTAAGGGCCAATATCGTTCATGAAGAAATATATGACCTTCGATTGCCGCTTGTGATCTATTTAATATGGCCGAATATGGCCTGTTAAGTCTTATATGACCTACTATTGCCAGTTATGATTCATTAAGGTCAAATATGATCCATTAAGACATATACGACCTACTATTGGTCGTTGTGACTAATTATGTCCCGATATGGTCCTTTTAACATTTCTGAGCAACTATTGTCCTTTGTGATCGATTAAGGCCCAATATGTTTCATTAAGACATATGTGACCTACTATTGCCCCTTGTGATTCATTAAGACCAAATATGGTCTGATAAGAGATTGATATACTATTGCTCGTAGTGATCTGTTACGCGCGATAAAGTTAATGAAGAAATATTTGACCTATGATTGCTAGTTGTGTTCTATTAATGCCCAATATAGCCCGTTTCGACATTTATGACCTACTATTGCTCGATTTTATTCATTAATGCCCAATATGGTCTGTTAAGATATTTATGACGTACAATTGTCCGTTGTGATTCTTTAAGGCCCAGTGTAGTCCTTTAAGACATTTATTCATATGACCTACTGTTCTTTTTTTGATTTACTAAAGCCCAATATAGTCCTTTAAGACATTTATGAACCTACTATTGCCCTTGGTGATCCATTAAAGCCGCATATGATCCGTGAAGAAATATGTGACCTACGATAGCCACTTGTGATCTATTAAGGCTAAATATAGCCTGTTAAGTCTTATATGACCTGCTATGGTCAGTTGTGATTCATTAAGGTTCAATATAATCCGTTAAGATATATACGATCTACTATTACCCGTTGTTATTAGATATGTTTCAATATGGCTCGTTAAAACATTTATGGCCTACTATTTCCCTTTGTGATCCATTAAGGCCGAATATGTTCCGTTAAGATATATATGACGTACTATTGCCCATTATGAATCATTCAGGCCCAAATCGTCCGATAAGAGATTATGACCTACTATTGCTCGTTGTGATCAATTAAACCCAAATATGGTCCGCCGTTAAGAATACGGCCAATTGTATTCCGTTGTGATCCATATAGGACTAAGAAGTTCCATTTTTTTTTTTGGGTAAAGGGTTACCCCGGTAAATATTATATCAATCAATCCAAAAATAACAAGTGAGGTAGACAGAAACCTCAATTCTCAAGTATGACAAGCCATACTAGAGTTCATCAAGCAATCATCCTACAGCCGCTAGGTACCTATTTAATAAGCACGTCACTCGACAATACACGTAACACTAAATTACAGAAGGAAAACACATGTACACCGTTAGCCATATTCATCATCATTTATCAGCAACCCTCTAGGAAGGCTTCATTCCTGTGGAAGATCTCTATTGTGACTCATGTCTTTAAATTTCATCAAATGTAGCTTCATCCGAACTGTTAGTAGAATAACCTCAATGAGTTGATCTGCACTCCTTTTTTTCGTAGAAAACAATCTCTGATTTCGTTCCTGCCACACGAAGTAAGTTGCCGCACTAACAACAAGCTTTCCAATAACATGAGTAGCATGCTTTGATTCCGCATATTGCACCAAATGATCAAAAATCCTTTCCCATTTGTTAGGCAGCAATCCCATTCCTGCTTTATCTCGAATACCATTCCAGACCTGAGCAGCATATAAACACTCGAAAAAAAGGTGGTCATGAGAATCCAAACCACCCATACACAACGAACAGCACATGAGGTTATAATTAGGACTACCCGCCGAAGACCATCGACTCATGACATCCTGCGTTTTTAGTTTTTTGTTCACAAGAAGCCACATTAAAAAAGAATGACGAGGAATAGATTGGGGATACCAAATAATACTCGCCCATGGGACTTCATTCTGGTGTAGTCGAAATTCATCCCACCCTATAGCGGCACTATAGTTCGTCTCCTTTCCTGATCTAGTTCTCCATACAACTCTATCATGTAAACCCGGGCTCAGTATGATACTTGGCATGTTTCGGAGAGCCGGAAATCGGTTTACCCACTCGGTCGGCCATCCCCACCCCCCATGGTCACATACATCCGCAACCTTGGAGTTCATATAGAATCCAGCATTTGATATCATACGTGGCGTAATAAAAGAATTCAAAGGGCATATCTCATCCCACTTATCAAACCAAACAAGTGTGTTGTTACCGTCTCCCAGTTTCGTCCATACATGTTGTTGAATAATCGGCCTTAGCTGTAGCATTTTCCTCCAGCTCCATGTTATGTTATTCCGGATTGGTAAGTCCCAAAAACTTCGGTCTCGTATACGATATGAATGGATCCACTTTACCCAAAGAGACTCTCTATGTGTAAGAAGACTCCATACATGCGTAACCATAAGTGCTTTATTCATATCCCCAATCCTTCGAATACCCAAGCCACCCTCTCGTTTAGGAATACACACTTTTTTCCAACTCACCTTAGCTTTCCCTTTTATGTTATTTCCTTGCGCCCACAAAAATCTTCGCATTCTTTCTTCCAGGTCATAAATGATGCGCTTTGGTAAAATAAACACCGACGCCCAATATATATGCATAGAAGACAGGACCGACCGAATCAATTGAAGTCTACCCGAAAATGACAGACTCTTATTTTTCCAATCGGTCATTCTTAAATCCATACTTTCCAGAAGTCGCTTACAATCATTATAAACAAGCCTGGTAGATATAAGGGGAACTCCAAGGTAGCGAACTGGCAACACGCCTTCATCAAATGGGATGATACTTCTAATTCGGTCTTTCACTATGTCCGGAACATTACCAAAGAAGACCGTACTTTTAGTCATACTAGGAACAAGACCTGACATGTTCTTAAATAAGTCTAACGCCTCCAATAGCACTTTTGCTGATCTATGATCGCCCCGAGAAAACAAAAACAGATTATCAGCAAAACAGAGATTAATTATTCGCTGATTTTCACACTTATCATGGTACCTAAACTCAGCTGACAAAGAACTCTGTTTTTGCAAAAGCAATGTAAGAACCTCCATAACCAGCGTAAAAAGGTACGGAGACATTGGGTCTCCTTGTCGTAAACCCCGTTGCCCTCTAAAATACCCATACAGATTACCATTTATAGCCAAAGAGAAGGACGTGGATGTAACACAAACCATTATCCACTTCACCATTTTCCGATCAAATCCAAAACCAAGCAGTATCTGTTCAAGAAAGTTCCAGTCTACCGTGTCGTAAGCCTTTTGAATATCCACCTTAAAGGCACACCTTGGTGGCCCCTTATCATGATGATAGTTATGCATTAACTCCTGTGTTAAGAGGATATTATCAGAAATCCTTCTACCCGGAACAAAGGCTGACTGGTTGATGCTCACAATATCACCTAACCCTTCTTTTATTCGATTTGTTATAATCTTGCTGATACACTTATATAGTGTGTTACAACAAGATACAGGGCGATAATCTGTAATGGAAGATGGTGAACTAACCTTTGGGATTAAAGAGATTATCGTATGGTTAAGTTGACGGAGTAGTTTACCATTTCGAAAAAACTCCTGTACCGCACTGCATACATCCTTCCCAACTACATCCCAAGACTTTTTAAAGAAGACCGAGGTGTAACCATCAGGACCTGGAGCTTTATTCCCATTAATTGAAAACATTGCCTGTTTAATTTCATCATCCGTAACAATCCTAACCATATCAGAAGCTTTATCAACCGATAATACATTATGGAATAGATCTGTCGTAGGATGCAAATTTATACTTCCAACACTACCAAAAAACTGGGTATAGTGCTCCACCATGACCTGTGGAACCGACATTCCTTCATGTAGTATACCGCTACTGTCTCTTACCGAGAAAATTCTACTCCGATGATTTTTTGCTTTGACCGTGTTATGAAAGAACTTTGAGTTCTTATCACCAAGCGAAAGCCATTGTAACTTAGATTTTTGCTGCAAAAAAGAACACTCATCAATTACCACTTTCTTATACGCTTGAAGTAATCGACTGTGTTTATCAAGAAGCTCATTGTTGAAAGGATCATTATCAATAGCTATCTGGTTGTCTTCTAGATCCTTTCTCATCGTCTTAACCTTCTCATGCAGATTACCCTGTATATATAAGAGTTTCCTCATCGGGTTTTTTAACAGCTTAAGCTTTTTAACAATCTGAAACATGCGATAACCTTGAATGTCCATATTCCAAACCTTTTTAATTTCCTCCATGAAACCCTTCTTATCGGCTACCAAATTCACAAACTTAAACGGCTTCGGTTTTCCTCTAGTCACATTAGGCAATTTTAAGATACACGGAGTATGGTCTGATATGCGGTACGGAAGAAAACATGCTGCCGCATTAGGGAACGTATCGATTAATTGCATATTCCCCAATATTCTATCAATTTTCTTAACAATGATACCCTTTTGCTGTTTATTCGTCCATGTAAAATGTAAACCCGTTCGATTAACATCAAACACCTCTATCTCATCAATGCACTCCTTAAATTCCCTATTCCCAATGCTAAGTGTGGATGGCCCTTGAGCTATATCTTCATGAAACAGGGAAGAATTAAAATCCCCATAATAGTCCATGGTTTATCATGCATATAAGAATGATGAACACATAAGTTCTGCCATAGGTCCCGTCTATTTTTGTAGTAGTTGTCAGCATAAATAAACGAACAAAAAATAGACTTTTGATCGAGTTTAAACCTGATCTGAGTATGCACAACCTGATCAGTTTTAGAAAGGATCATAACATCCACAATGTCAGCGTTCCACCCTACCATAATACGAGTACCTTTCTCACAACAATCAGCATTAGTCGCCCAGCTCCATGACGAGCAAACTTTCTTACAAACATTATAGACATTAGACGAGTCAACATGAGTTTCCATAATTGCACATACCTGAAGATGATTGTCCAGTACCACCTGACGAACCTCCTTTTGTTTGAGGGGCCGGTTCAAACCCCTTATGTTCCAAGAAACCAAACTACCCATGGACACTAGTATCACCAGGTGTGCTTGCACCCTCAGAATTTATATTTTCTTCATTCTGCTCCATTAATTTTGAGATATCACCTAAAAGCTCCTCGATTCCAACTGCATCAGCAATTATTTCCTCCAAATTGGTACTTTTATTTTGTTGGTTACCTTTTGAAGTCATACCATCTATTCCACCGAACTCATTAGAGTGATTTTCCTCTTTTTGAAGTACAGAAAATGGGTTAGAGATAGGCACTTGGTTTTTCGGTTGGCCCTTCTCGTCAGCCTTGGACTTAGGCTTTGCTACCGGACGGTACACAAACTTCGGCTTCTGATTCTTAACATGCAGCCCTTGATTGATCCCTTTCCTACTCTTCGATAAAACCTCCTGAAAATCATTAGTATTTTCCATCTTATCATCCATCTGCACTGTTGTTTGTTTCTTTGGGCACGAGTTATCATCATGACCAAACACGCAACATGTTGAACATCTCAACGGTTCCCAATCATATTCTATTTTTACCTCCGCTTTAGAGTATCCTTTTCCATCGAGTGCCGGATTGCAACCGTGACAACTCTCTTTAATTCAGACCCTGCTTGAACTTCAATTAACGCCCTAGCATAACTACTTCTTCCCCATGAATCTACACACATTGTTGTTGTGTAAGAATCCAGCAATTTTGGAACACCTATTTTCGAGGCCAGTAAACTCAACCCGTCCTCAGTAAACGCAGCCAACGGTACATCATGCATTTTTACCCAAACCGGTATAGATGTTATATCCTTTTTCTCAACCATAACATCAGGAGTCCATTCAGTAAGAATAATTGGAACATTTCGTATCATCCATGGCCCATCTTCTAGTAGCTGGGCCATCCCTTTTTTTGTTTGAAACTTAAAGAAGAATATAGCCTGCCATTGCCCGACGTAGCCCATTAAAGCAAAATATGGTCCGTTAAGATAAATGTCACACCCCGACTTGCAGCGGAAGACAAAAATACGGGATGCAACAGACACCTCTGATACAAGCACATTGTTTATAAAGACACTACATTTTATTGCTAACAAAATGTTGATTACATACTACATGTATGTTACAACTGTGTGTTCCCATGAACCACATAAGTCTTCTAAGCTGCATGCGTCTATATCAAGATTCGTTTACAAACATGTCTTGAACCACATACATGGATCACATCAGTCTCAAGTTACCTGAAATGCATGTTAGTTTTAAAAGGGTTAGCTAAACGCTACGTGAGTTCCACGGGTTTAGTCGTTGTGTAACAACATGTGCTAACAAGTTTAATTGCACTAGTTACAGTCACAGTCACTGTCACGGTCATAGTCACAGTCACAGTCACAGTCACAATCACAGTCATAGTCGCAGTCACAGTCATGGTCATAGTCACAGTCACAGTCACAGTCATGGTCATGGTCATGGTCACTCCGTGCCAGACAGACACATCATCGCACCGGGCCGTGTCACCACAGACACTTCCCATCAGGCTGCGTCAAGACAGGCATGTCATCCCGGCAACTAAGTCATGTTTCCCTGCGGTTATGCCTAGTTAACATAACCGAATTTAGGACGCGTGCAGTTGCATAGTCACCGACACACAGCGTCACCTAGACACTGCTTGGAGCAACTGGGTTAGTCAAACCAATAGTACTATCCACTGCCCACGGCTTACGCTAATCACTTGTAGAGGGGAGGTAATTCGTGTGTTAGATAATTCACATCATCGCAAGTTGGTGCAATTAACACAGTTTGCAACATGCAAATCATTACAGAAAATAGTAACACAGATTACAAGTGGGAGAGTAAAACTCACTCCCAAATTGGTGTATTCAACACAGTTTGTAACATGCAAGTCCCCAGAAAACAGTAAAAACAGTTTAAAAGTGGGGAAGTGAAACTCACAGTGCCATAGGGGTCTCAACATACGAGTGGTCGAATAGCTGGATCAACTTAATGACACACATGCAAGCATGAACTCAAATCAGTATCTAAGCTGGTAATGGTTATAACTTGGATCGGGTCAGGAGTTTTCACTCCAGATTGAGTCTATAGGACACTGGTATGGTGATGGACATCAGGGTAGTATTAGTTTTCAGTTTGGCTTCCGGGCACCGATTTACGTGCCAGCCAAAGTCAGTGGTTTAACGTGTTCGGGTAATGGTACGGGAATGCCAGTAGTGCCAACACGTGGTTATTCAAAAATGATTAACTTTCCATTAAGGGAGTTTGTGTGTTCGGGGGGTCTAAGTTGCCCAAATTTGAGTTTCCATTTGCACCGTCGGGAATTCTCCCGGGTTGTTTTAGAGCACACCCATAGTGCCCAAATTGCCCGGGAATCTCCCGGAATACTCCTAGTGTTCCAACTATAGTATTTTTCGGGTTGGGTCAGTTCCCAGTTCCGGCAGGTTCGTTACACGGTAAACTGCCGAAAAGAGTTAATTACATAGTTAGTCCTTGTGGTTTGCAGAAAGTAACATACTTAGGTACTAATAGTTTAAAATCACATTCTAGGGTATTAACTTTTCATTTTGTAACGTTTGAGGCATTAACGTTAATTGTTTATTAAACTATTAGTACCTAAGTATGTTATTTTGTGTAAACCACATGGACTAACTATGTTAATGCTCTAAAAGTTAATACCCCCAAACATTACAAAATGAAAAGTTAATATCCTAGAAAGTGATATTAAACTATTAGTACCTAAGTATGTTATTTTGTGTAAGCCACATGGACTAACTATGTAATTAACTCTGCCGAAAATGAGTTAAATAACTTATTTTTAATCCAAATAAATTCCCATTTAATCTAGAAATGGAATAAAAATCTATAAAAATTTATATAACTAAGTAAAAATCAATAGGTCATGAGATAAATTCTGGGATTTTATTTTGGTAATTTTCTTATTTAAATAAATTATTTATAAACCCATTTTTAACCACATACTTAACATAAAATACTTTCAGAAGTTCAAAAATTCTGAAACAATTCTTTTACCTCCTATACATGTCCAGGAACATCTCCAAAAATTTTGAGAATTTTCTGATTTCATTTTGGTGCGTTTCCGGCTACCGAAAACTCGCAAAAACGCGGATTTTTAACCCAAATTAAAACTCAATCAATGGGCTCCGAAATTTCCCAGAACATTACCCATATGTTCCTTAGTGTCTCTGTAAAATTTGGTGATTTATTGAATCCGTTTGTTATTTTTCCTGAAATGTTTTCGGAAAGACAGTTAAAAATTCACCAAATATTGTAGGAAGTTCCAAAAATTCTAAACTTTTACGTGGACCTTCTTGACAATACCCTACATTACTATACCAAATTTCAGCTCAATCCAAGCTAGACGGACCAAGTTATAGGCAAAACAATTTTCTGCCAGCCTAGATTCAGTTTTCGGGTGATATACCTAGCGATTTTTCTGTTTCCAAGTGTTTATATTGATCCCAGAAGTTTGTGAAGGCTATATTCAGTACCTACACACCAAGTACAATCCAAATATGCTAGAACTTAGATCAATCAAGCTTTAATTCATTTCGGTTAATCGAATAGTTAAGCGATTTTTGTCGAACAAGAATAGATTAGGGTATCAAACCCCATTGATTGGCAACCATGGCTGCCATATAACACCAGGGATATATGTGGTGTTCATATTAATCCCTAAAACCTGTTTAAAACCCCAAAATTCATGGATTAAAAAACGTTTTTTCGGCTAGAAATCGCGTTTATTCGAAGAAACGGACTTAGAATTATGAGTATCAAGGCTAATACCTTTGAATTAGTGAGGTTCTAGGAGATGACCAGTTGATGTTCTTGTTGTTTATGACTAAATTCTTGAGGAGAAAGGTGAGCCTTGATAAATTTTTTGTGTAAAAAATGAAATTTAAATGAAAAATTAAAAAATTATATTTAAAAGGGGGGGGGGGGGGGCGGTTTGGAGGTGGGCCCCATATGGCCACCTCGTGCTGCGTATAACGCGCTAAAAGATGATATTTATCTTCGGATAAGAATGGGTTCGTTCGGGTCCGGCGCGCGTTCTTAATTTGCGTGACGGACTCCGTTTTGCGCGTACTTAGTGTCAAAAGACTTGGTTTTTAAAACTGAGCATAACCATCTTGAAATCCGAACCCAGTTATGTTTTAATCATAAAAGTCTTGTTTGACGTTCGTTTAAGTGTTTTTAAGCTTGATCGATCATTCCTTGCACATTCGGTTGCCTTAAGTTATGCCCAGAACGAGTGCGTTTCCCCAACCGGGAGCAGCTTCGTTTTGCATGCCCGGGCTTTGATTATTTTCAAACCTTATATCACAGTCTATGGCGCAAAACTAAGTTATTCCTGTAATCCGGAATCTTAAATAATGCTACCGATAACCTAATAATCGACATTAAAGGTTTATTGCGCTGCTAAACGTCAAGTCACCGTTTAACACGTTGTTCAAGGCTAGGGATGCCAATTGCGCATCGTTGGTCCTTAGTAGTGTCATGTCAACCATGACGTGCTCTCGGCTTCTTCCGAGACATTACAGATATCGCTAGGCATAGCACACAAGTCATGTGTGTTTACTAATACTTATTCCCAGAGTCGTCAGTTCATTGACGACTTTGTCTTGTCATGTGGGTGACGTATAATGTCACTATAATGTTGTTATTACTTACTATGCATATACTCCCATCATAGTCGTTGTATCATTTTCCAGAATTCGTATCATCACACATAATCACAACAATATCACGATATACATACCACGTCCGGTTATCACGGACTTGTACTAATCAAAGTTTACCGGGATTTTTCACAATTGTCACAGTCTCCCCCGGTTAAAAGAATTTCGTCCTCGAAATTCCGTTTAGTAATCCATTGGAAAGCTCCGTATTTATATTGTCTATGTCATCTGACAGACAAGTATGTTTTCGATTTCGTTTAGTATCACCATCGTACGGAGATGATAATTGTGCTACCTAGTAGCAGTGTAATTTGTCCATCCACAAGTCTTACATATTTGTTAAAAGTAATGTCTGCCATCACTTCCAACCTGGAAGTGAGAGTGTTGTGGGACTCACAGTAGGATGTGAGTTTCGTATCAGCTTATAGCTGATTGCAATTATTACGTTTTCCTTGCATTCATTTTCCTCACCATTCATACCCATAAGTTTCAATTACGATTTTGTTTAATAGTTCGTACACACCTCCTATAGAGGAGGGGTATGGGTACCCTTCCAGGGTTTGTTGCATATGTAATAATTAGCACCATGCTCAGCATGGTTGTGTTAAGGGAATAAATTTGGTCTTACCGAGTGGTGCACGCCAATCTTCCCGTGTTGTCGTGTATGTGAATATCTTCGGCTAATACTAACCGACTACGAGAGTCCCTACTCTATGGTAGAGAAAGAGAAAGGCTTTTACGAGCCTATGGTTGCCATAAGGCGAGCATGTACACGAGTAACAACGAATCTGCACCCTCACATCAACGGGTGCCCGAATTACTCACCAGTAGTCTAATCATGTCGCAAGGATATGGAATTTCTACAGTAATAATTCCCGTTTGCATTATGTTTTGGGAGTTTAGCTCCAGCTGTTGTACAACTATCTATGTCTTTTCCCAAAGGAAACAACTTAGTAACTATGATGACATCGATGTGATTCTCCGAGAGATATCGTATAGAATTCCCATATACCGGGAATGATAGGGTGTGCGCCCAATGCGGTTTTAATTCCAGTAGCACCACATCTAGAATGTTACTATATCACGTGGAATTGCTTAAGGTGTGATGAGTGTCTAACGATCACAAGTATCACTATGACGCCCCTACACATGGGATCGGCATTGATCGTAGACGTACGGGTAATTTGGTAATAGATGACTAAGTAACGAGTCATGGAATCAAGGTTCCCCATTGACGGAGTACCCTTCGCAGGGTGGGAACATAGCCATGCTCGAATATAATTTCATAAGGATGTCGTTAATGGAGGCAATGAGAAGTAATCATTTCCCATGATGTTCTTGAAAGATTACCCAATGCATAGGCGAATATAACCCATACTAGTCACATGGGGGTCAATTACCACTTGACCGTCCCGGTCTCGTGGTTTTTCGAGTCAAGTTCAGACATGGTAAGATCTGAACTGTATATGAGTATAAAAAGATATAATGCCTTTCCATCTTGGTACCTCCGCCAACTGAATCACCGCTTAAACGTAAGGGTCTCATCGAGTTTGTTCATGTCAAACCATCTTGGTTTAGATTGGGAAATTCGTGCGGTTTTATGACACCATGGGCTGAAGCCCGAATTCATAGTCGCCCTAATCCGATAGGGACAATTGACCACTGAATCTGATTTTTCCCGCTAGTCTCATATTCGTAATAATGTAAACAAGAAATGAAGATCCGGCCCCCGGGTTGGTCGAGACTAGGCTTGTTGAGTTTCTCGACCCCTTGGTCGTAGGATTAGTCAGTTCTGTTACCCAATAGGGCACGAAAGGAATACGTGCTGCTGGGAAATGTAATAACATAGATCCGCAATCACTCAGCAATCTCTTGAAATAACAAAAGCAGTTTCAAGGAGGCTGAATGAAAACCGTAATCAATCGAGGTAAGCCTAGCACTCTGACGGCTAGTCTACATCCGGTCAGTGCATCCAATCAAGCACCAATCTACACTTTGGTCATTTAGTTTGACTTAGTATCACGCATCGAGTTATTTACAATTTGTAGCGAGTGTTAAGTAACTCTTCAAGTTTGAAGAGTTTTAGTTGTTGCATCGCAATCCTTTTCTTATTTTAAGTATATAATACGTGATTATCAAAGGAATTCCCCCTCTGGATGGACATGATATCCGAGGATGTATTTGGAAGATTCACTAGTTCCTTCCTCTAGAAGGATCGAGGTTACGAGATTTCGGGTTTAGCTTTCCCCCAAGTGGGTTCAGCGCACAAAAGACACCAATTATAATATTCGGACAACTCGTGACTATTCCTATTTCAAGGAAAGTTTGGTTTTGATCGTGTTCCTTCATACATAGTAGTTCATGCTTTTCATAGTATGGCGTATATACGTCATTCCAGTGACATGCTTTGACCGCACATTTAAGTACTTGCCCTATTTGGGTTAAGTCTAAGTGCATTTTTAATAGTTGCATAATGTCGGATATTATTACATACACAATAATGACGTTGGTTATACAGGTTGTGGATTCATGCGTGCGACAATTTGTGTGATATGATACGATTGAAAATGTAGCATTAATGCATGTATATATATATTTCGTATATAGTAGAATGGTCCCGAACGCTCACCACAAATGACCGAGGCAGAAATCGAGTAAATGATAGCGCACAGCTTCCGTCAATCATCCCCACAATCGTTATGCCTAGAACGAGTGCGTTTCCCCAATCGGGAGCTGCTTCGTTTTGCGTGCCCGGGCTTTGATTATTTTCAAACCTTATGTCACAGTCTATGGCGCAAAACTAAGTTATTCCTGGAACTCGGAATCTTAAATAATGCTACCGATAACCTAATAATCAACATTAAAGGTTTAATGTGCTGTTAAACCTTAAGTCACCGTTTAACACGTTGTTCAAGGCTAGGGATGCCAACCGCGCATCGTTGGTCCTTAGTAGTGTCATGTCAACCATGACGTGCTCTCGGCTTCTTCCGAGACATTACAGATATCGCTAGGCATAGCACACAAGTCATGTGTGTTTACTAATACTTATTCCCAGAGTCGTCAGTTCATTCACGACTTTGTCTTGTCATGTGGGTGACGTATAATGTCACTGTAATGTTTTTATTACTTACTATGCATATACTCCCATCATAGTCGGTGTATCATTTTCCAGAATTCGTATCATCACACATAATCACAACAATATCACAATATACATACCACGTCCGGTTATCACGGACTTGTACTAATCAAAGTTTACCGGAATTTTTTACAATTGTCACAATATATATGACCTATTAGTGCCCGTTGTGATTCATTAAGGACCAATATATTCCGTCAAGACATTTATGACCTACTATTGATCGTTTTGACCCCTTACGCCCGATAAAGTCAATGAAGAAATATATGACCTACGATTGCCCGTTGTGATCTATTAATGTCAAATATAGTTCGATAAGACATATATATTGGTTGGTTTTATTCATTAAGACCCAATATGGTTCGTTAAGATATATATATATATATATATATATATATATATATATATATATATATATATATATATATATATATGACCTACAATTGCTCGTTTGGATTCATTAAGGCTCAATATGGTCCGTCAATAACTATATGACCTACTATTCTTGTTGTGATTCAGTAAGGTCCAATAGAGTTCTTTAAGACATCTACGAACCTACTATTGGTGTTGTGATACAATAAAGCCCATATGGTTCGTTATGAGATATATAACCAGTATTACGCATTGTGATCCTTTAAGGCCCAATATTGTTCATGAAGAAATATATGACCTACGATTGCCACTTGTGATCTATTTCTTATGGCTGAATATGGTCTGTTAAGTCTTGTATTACCTACGATCGCCCGTTGTGATCTATTAATGTCAAATATAGTTCGATAAGACATATATATTGGTTGGTTTTATTCATTAAGACCCAATATGGTTCGTTAAGATATATATATATATATATGCCTACAATTGCTCGTTTGGATTCATTAAGGCTCAATATGGTCCGTCAATAACTATATGACCTACTATTCTTGTTGTGATTCAGTAAGGCCCAATATAGTTCTTTAAGACATCTACGAACCTACCATTGGTGTTGTGATACAATAAAGCCCATATGGTCCGTTATGAGATATATAACCAGTATTACGCATTATGATCCTTTAAGGCCCAATATTGTTTATGAAGAAATATATGACCTACGATTGCCACTTGTGATCTATTTATTATGGCCGAATATGGTCTGTTAAGTCTTGTATGACCTACGATTGCCCGTTGTGATCTATTAATGCCAAATATAGTTCGATAAGACATATATATTGGTTGGTTTTATTCACTAAGACCCAATATGGTTCGTTAAGATATATATATATATATATATATATATGACCTACAATTGCTCGTTTGGATTCATTAAGGCTCAAAATGGTTCGTCAATAACTATATGACCTACTATTCTTGTTGTGATTCAGTAAGGCCCAATATAGTTCTTTAAGACATCTACAAACCTACTATTGGTGTTGTGATACAATAAAGCACATTATGGTCCATTATGAGATATATGACCAGTATTACGCATTGTGATCCATTAAGGCCCAATATTGTGCATGAAGAAATATATGACCTACGATTGCCACTTGTGATCTATTTATTATGGCCGAATATGGTCTGTTAAGTCTTGACCTACTATTGCCAGTTGTGATTCGTTAAGGTCAAATATGGTCCGTTAAGACATGTACAACCTACTATTGGTCGTTGTGACTAATTATGTCCCAATATGGTCCTTTGGAACATTTCTGAGCAACTATTGCCCTTTGTGATCGATTAAGGCCCAATATGTTTCATTAAGACATATGTGACCTACTATTGCCCCTTGGGCTTCATTAACGCCCAATATGGTCTGAGAAGAGATTGACATACTATTTCCCGTTTTGATCCATTACGCGTGATAAAGTTAATGAAGAAAAATATGACCTACGATTGCCAGTTGTGTTCTATTAATGCCCAATATATTCCGTTTCAACATTTATGACCTACTATTGCTCGACTTTATTCATTGTGGCCCATTATGGTATCTTAAGATATTTAGGACCTACAATTGCCGGTTTTGATTCTTTAAGGCCCATTATGGTCCGTTAAGTCCAATATGACCTACTATTCTTTTTTATATTTACTTAGGCCCAATATAGTCCGTTAAGACATTTATGAACCTAATACTATTGTCCTTGGTGATCCATTAAATCCCGATATGGTCCATGAAGAAATATGCGACCTACGATTGCCACTTGTGATCTATTAAGGCTAAATATGGCCTGTTAAGTCTTATATGACCTATTACGGTCAGTTGTGATTCATTAAGGTTCAATGATCCGCTAAGACATATACGATCTACTATTGCCCGTTGTGATTAATTATGTTTCAATATGGCACGTTAAAACATTTATGGCCTACTATTTCCCTTTGTGATCCATTAAGGCCGAATATGTTTCGTTAAGATATATATGACGTACTATTGCCCGTTGTGATTCATTAAAGCCCAATATCGTCCGATAAGAGATTTATGACCTACTATTGCTCGTTGTGATCAATTAAATCCAAATATGGTCCCCCGTTAAGAATACGACCAGTTGTATTCCGTTTTTTTTGGGTAAAGGGTTACCCCAGTGATTCTATATATTAACAACCAAAAAAGACAAGTAGTGAGGAGAATCTCCCACTAGTTCAATCATGAGACACCCCTCATGAATGTAAGCCAAGCAAACACAACAAAACAACCACCAAAACCAAAGCTACATCACTAGACTCAAATCTAGAAAACGTAAACAAGCAAAAAACACATTAATCAGCCTCCATTATTGGATAAGTTGTTGCCATTGATCTCCCATTCATCTAGCAGCCTCCTAACATTCGCACAATTTTTGAACTTAACCCCCATCAGCTTGTACCGAACTGTCTTCAATATTAGCTCACAAATGGTATCCGGTGGCCTAGATTGATTCTTGAACAATCTCGCATTACGTTATTGCCATATTATGTATGCTGCACAGGCAACAAACACTTTACTTATATAATGTGCCGCTGTTTTCCGCACGAGCCAGAAGCCAGACCATAATGTCACTCCATCTGGAAACAACCGTGGACATACCCACCTTATCTCTAGTCTTGTTCCAAACCTGTTCAGAAAACGTACATTCAAAGAAAAGATGGTCATGGGAGTCAACATTCTCATAGCACAACAAACAGCACATCATGTTCATGTTTTTCCTTCTCGAGATGTCCCACTGGAGAATTTTATCCTGAGTAAGCAATTTTCACCGAATAATCAACCACATAAAGAAAGCATGCCTAGGGATGCACTGATTAAACCAAACTACTTTAACCGAATCCACTTCCGGCTCCCTAATACGAATCGAATGCCAGACGCTTGAAGAAGAGAAATCGAGTATATCATCCCCATCCTTCCAGCAAATCTGATCTGCCTTTTTGGGTCCAGGTAAACCTGATCCAGTTGAATCAAAACTGGAACAAATCCCTCCAAGCCGAGGGCCAAGCCCAAGTACCTTGGTTATGGATATCCGCAACGTAGCATGAAGTCTAAAACCCGCATTCGAAATGATCCTAGGAGACAGAAAATTAGATAACGGACCAAGATGACTCCAGTTATCATACCAAGCTGACATATTAGTCCCATCACCCAATCCAGACCACACGTGATCCCTGATACTAGGCCGCATCTGAAGAAGCTTTCTCCAGCTCCAGCTACAATTCGTACCTTCCTTACATAACCAGAAACTGCGGCCTTTTAACCTGTACGAGTAAATCCAGCTAACCCACAAGGACTCCCTTTTATTAAGAATGCTCCAAATATGTGTCGCCATAAGAGCTTTATTGGAATCTCCAAGCCGCCTAATACCGAGGCCCCCCTCATACTTAGGGACACAAATAGAATTCCATGAGACTTTAGCTTTCCCTCTATGAAAAGTACCCTTCGAGTTGATGAGCTGCAACCTCCCTGCAAAGGATAAAAATCTGTTTCTCCAATTTAAAATATGCTGCTCCATCTTTTCAACTAAAACACTACAATCTCTAAAGAGGAGCCGAGAAGAAATTAGCGGAACACCCAGATATTTGACCGGCAACAAGCCCTCCTCAAACGGCATAATCTCTAGAATCTCATTTTTAACATTGGGTGGAACATTGCAGAAGAAAGCGGTACTTTTTTGGATACTAGGGACCAAACCAGACATGGCCGTGAAACTAGCCAGCGCCGATATGATACAACGAGCAGAGGAAACATCACCACGGGCAAACAGAAACAAGTCGTCTGCAAAACAAAGATTTATAATATGTTGTTTTTCACACCTATTGTGAAATCTATAAGAGGTATCAAGACGAGCATCCCTCTTCAAAATACATGTCAGGATCTCCATGACAAGAGTGAATAAATACGGAGATAATGGATCTCCTTGTCTTAAGCCACGACCACCCTTGAAATACCCATGCACATTCCCATTCACACTAATAGAGTATGATGTAGTTGACACACAAGTCATAATCCAATCCGCCATTCTAATATTAAATCCAAAGCCTATAAGAACTTCCTTTAGAAACTTCCAATCAACAGTATCATAAACTTTTTAGATATCCACTTTGAACGCACATCGCGGAGGCCCATAATTCTTGTGATAATTATGCATCAGCTCTTGAGTAAGCAAGATATTATCAGAAATTTTCCTACCCGGAATAAAAGCCGACTGGTTAATACTGACAATCTGATTAAGCACCCCCTTCGTGCGGTCCGCCAAAATCTTACTAATACATTTATAAATCACATTACAACACGCAATAGGACGATAATCCGTAACCAGCGAAGGGGTCGTCTTCTTCGACACAAGCACTATCAGAGTATTATTAATTTCCCGAAGGAGTTTGCCAGTCCTGAAGAAATCCATAATGCATTTGACACCTCATGACCAATGATATGCCACGCACTCTTAAAGAAAGTAGCTGAAAAACCATAAGGGCCAGGCGCTTTATCATTACCAATAGAGAACATGGCCAATTTCACCTTATCAGTAGTAACTGGACGAACCATATGCACAGCATCCTCTGAGTTCAACTTATTCATGAATAGGCCGCCAGGGGGCCTAGAGTGACCGCACCCTTGGCAACCAAGAAATTGCTCATAGTGTTTCACAAGCACATCCTGGACGTTATCTCCCTCAACCAAAACACCATTATAATCCTTAATGATATCAATTCTGCTCGAGTGATTCCTACTTATCAGGGTAGCGTGAAAAAATTCCGTATTAGCATCACCAGCTCACAACCAATCCACTTTAGATTTTTGAAGCAAAATACGTTCCTCATCTAAGCAAGCTTCCTGAAAATCCTTATTGATTTAACTTCTTGCGCTCGGAGATCCACGTTCAACGGATCGCTATCAATATCCTGTTGAATAACATCCAGCTTACCTCTGAGGTTCTCAACTTTCTTGTGCAAATTACCTTGTTTCATTATGATATCCCAAAGAGGTTTCTTTAAAAGACGCAGTTTCTTTACAACGCAAAATTGAGGGACACCAGCAATGTTAGTATCCCAAGAGTTCTTCACAATATCACTGAATTCCGGTTTGTGAACCAAGAAATTAGCGAATTTGAATGGTTTAGGTTTCAGCTTACCAGGAGAAGGGATCTTTAACAAACAAGGGCAATGATCTGAAATCCTATATGGCTGAAAGACAGAAAAGAGTTAGGAAAATCAGCTAAGAACGTGGTGTTACCCATAATACGATCGATCTTCTTGAGCAACCCAACACCTTTTTTAGGCTTTTGATTCCATGTAAAATGGAAGCCCGAACTATTAATATCAACCACCTCCAATTCAGTAACACACTCTTGAAACTCCCTTATGCCAGCTGAACCATATGAAGCTCCCATGGAATTATCCTACAACTTAAGAGCTGAGTTGAAATCTCCCATAATAACCCATGGTTTATCACCCACGAATACTTTATGCCTAGCTAGATGCTGCCATAGTTCCGCCTAGTAACATAATAATTGGTTGCATAAACAACTGAGCAAAACAAGTCCTCTTATCAAGTTTAAAATTCAACTGAATATGCATAACCTGATCCGTTTGGGGGGGGGGAGAACCATAGCTTCAAACTCCACCGGGTTCCAACCTATAATAATCCGAGTTCCTTTATTACAGCTACTACCATTAGAAGTCCAATCCCAACCCCTACACGGTTCTACACACTTAATCAAGGTTACCAATATCCACATGAGATTCTAAAATCGCACAGAAAGACAGATCATTACTCTTAACCACATGACGAACCTCCTTTTGTTTAAGAGGCCGGTTCAAGCCCCTGATATTCCATTCTGCGAGACTAACCATTAGACACTTCCGGTAGAGGAGTGCTTGCCCCTTTTTTATGTTCAGGATTACGAGAGCCCTCCGAAAGAAATTCGTCCATTTCATTATACACTTCAACCACCTCCTCATCCTCTGAGTCTTCCTGGTTACCTTCCTCACCGTTACTACTATGGCCTCTATCCACCTCGACCTCATTAACACCTCAAAAGGATTACTTGAGACAATGTTTCCCAACGACGGCCGAGAGGCCAGCTCATTCTTCCTTTTAGCTGTTATAGGCCGATACTCAAACTTTGGTTTAGGCTTATTAATCTGGATCCCTCCTTTCCTAGCTACTTTTTTACTAGGAACATTGGTGAACCCTTCCTCATCTATTCTAGGATCCAACTTACCTTTCCTATTTCCTTGGTTCACTGGAAACCTAGGTTGATTCTGCTTAGCAATAATAGCTGGTTTCCTTGTTTGCTTGGGACATGAATCCTTAGAATAGCCAAATACGCAACAGCCAGAGCATCTAAGTGGATTCCACTCATACTCCACATACATAGTTTCCTTAATAAAACCCTCCCCATTAGCCTCCGGTATTGCTATCGTCAACTCCTCTTTCAATTCCTTGTCCGCTGAAATTTCTATTAAAGCTCTAGCATAACTGCTACGCCCCCAAGTGTCCATACACATCGAGCTAGTATAGGAGTCCAAGAGCTTAGGAACGCCAATAGCTGTAGCGATCATACTAAGGCCATCCTCCGTGTATGCAGCAATCGGAACCTCATGAATTTTCACCCAGACTTGAACTTTGGTTACCTCCTTCTTTTCCAACTTTGTTGTCGGCGACCATTCATTGAGGAAAAGAGGTTGTGATCGTATAATCCATGGACCCTCCTTTAGAGCATCCACCATACCTTTTTGATCCGCAAACTTAAAGAAGAAAAAACCATTCGCATTCATCATTGACTTCTGTAATCCAAATTTCTTCCAGTTAGTGCGAACAAAATACTCCACAACCGGGAAAGCAATACGATCTCCTAAAAATACCCATACAACGTGTTGGCAAGTTTGTCTTGCACCACTCGAACCGACTCCTTAGGAAGCACAAGATCACAATCCGCATGATGTTCAGCACTCACAAGTGACCGGAAATTAACTTTTCTTTTCTTTTGATTCATAACAGAAGCCGCATAGGAAATTGGCTTGGTTAAATTATCAACCTTATTCTGGTTTTGTTCCATATTAATTCCCCCCTCCTGACTCTGATCAGACTTACGGTGATCATCAATTACTGGTTCAGTAATCTTAAGGAGTTCATCGATCATATTAGTCTTCTTATGATCAGATTGTGACCCTTGGACAACACCCTACGTGGGACAAAGGTATTGCCGTCAACATCCACTATCCGGTTTGCAATCCCCTGGAAATAAAGAGGAGACCTTCCTCGATCATGCTGCACGTTACCAGAGAGATTTAAACGATCATTCTGCTTAGTTTCATCAACCCTCTCCATTACACAAGAAAACAAACAACCATGCACAATAATCACAATCGACAAACCAAGAAAACACCACAAACACAGAAAAGACACAGGAAACCCTAATCTAGCATAAACCCTAACCCATGAATTGAGCAAAATTACATAGAGGAATAAGTAAATTAAGGCATCTGCCCAACCAGAAGGACCGATGGACTCACAACTCTATACAATCTGATAAAAACAATGGATTAAGGCGGCGATTTATACAGAAACTAAAGAACCCTACGATCCAACAGACTATAGTCGCTAATAGAGTTTGTACAAGATAACTGGAAAATCAACTATCCTATAAAAGATCTACTAACAACCTAGCATGAAGAATTCGAAGGATACATGGAAAACCAGAAAATCGCCAGCTAGAGATAGAGAATCAGAGTTCGTTCGAATACGAACCAAGTATGGTCCCCCGTTAAGAATACGACCAATTGTATTCCGTTGTGATCCGTATAGGCGTAAGAAGTTCCATTAAGACACATACGACCTACCAATGCCCGATGAGACCCATTAAAGCAAAATATGGTCCGTTAAGATATATATGACCTACTGGTGCCCGTTGAGATTCCTTAAGGACCAATATATACCGTCAAGACATTTTTTTTGGGTAAAGGGTTACCCCGGTAAATATTATATCAATCAATCCAAAAAAATAACAAGTGAGGTAGACAGAAACCTCAATTCTCAAGTATGACAAGCCATACTAGAGTTCATCAAGCGATCATCCTACAGCCGCTAGATACCTATTTAATAAGCACGTCACTCGACAATACACGTAATACTACATTACAAAAGGAAAAACACATGTAACTCCATTAGCCATATTCATCATCATTTATCAGCAAACCTCTAGGAAGGCTCCATTCCTGTAGAAGATCTCTAGTGTGACTCGTGTCTTTAAATTTCATCAAATGTAGCTTCATCCGAACTGTTAGTAGAATAACCTCAATGAGTTGATCTGCACTCATTTTTTTCGTAGAAAACAATCTCTGATTTCGTTCCTGCCACACGAAGTAAGTTGCCGCACTAACAACAAGCTTTCCAATAACATGAATAGCATGCTTTGAATCCGCATATTGCACCAAACGATCAAAAATCCTTTCCCATTTGTTAGGTAGCGATCCCATTCCTGCTTTATCTCGAATTCCATTCCAGACCTGAGCAGCATATAAACACTCGAAAAAAAGGTGGTCATGAGAATCCAAACCACCCATACACAACGAACAGCACATGAGGTTATAATTAGGACTACCCGCCGAAGACCATCGACTCATGACATCCTGCGTTTTTAGTTTTTTGTTCACGAGAAGCCACACTAAAAAAGAATGACGAGGAATTGATTGGGGATACCAAATAATACTCGCCCATGGGACTTCATTCTGATGTAGTCGAAATTCATCCCACCCTATAGCGGCACTATAGTTCGTCTCCTTTCCTGATCTAGTTCTCCATACAACTCTATCATGTAAACCCGGGGTCAGTATTATATTTGGCATGTTTCGGATAGCCGGAAATCGGTTTACCCACTCGGTCGGCCATCCCCACCCCCCATGGTCGCATACATCCGCTACCTTCGAGTTCATATAGAGTCCAGCATTTGATATCATACGTGGCGTAATAAAAGAATTCAAAGGGCATATCTCATCCCACTTATCAAACCAAACAAGTGTTTTGTTACCGTCTCCCAGTTTCGTCTATACATGTTGAATAATCGGCCTTAGCTGTAGCATTTTCCTCCAGCTCCATGTTGTGTTATTTCGGATTGGTACGTCCCAAAAACTTCGGTCTCGTATACGATATGAATGGATCCACTTTACCCAAAGAGACTCTCTATGTGTAAGAAGACTCCATACATGTGTAACCATAAGTGCTTTATTCATATCCCCAATCCTTCGAATACCCAAGCCACCCTCCCGTTTAGGAATACATACTTTTTTCCAACTCACCTTAGCTTTCCCTTTTATGTTATTACCTTGCGCCCACAAAAATCTTCGCATTCTTTCTTCCAAGTCATAAATGATGCGCTTTGGTAGTATAAACACCGACGCCCAATATATATGCATAGAAGACAGGACCGACCGAATCAATTGAAGTCTACCCGAAAATGATAGACTCTTATTTTTCCAATCGGTCATTCTTAAATCCATATTTTCCAGAAGGCGCTTACAATCATTGTAAACAAGCCTGGAAGATATGAGGGGAACTCCAAGGTAGCGAACTGGCAACACTCCTTCATCAAATGGGATGATACTTTTAATTCGGTCTTTCACTATGTCCGGAACATTACCAAAAAAGACCGTACTTTTATTCATACTAGGAACCAGACCTGACATGTTCTTAAATAAGTCTAACGCCTCCAATAGCACTTTTGCTGATCTATGATCGCCCCGAGAAAACAAAAACAGATCATCAGCAAAACAGAGATTAATTATTCGCTGATTTTCACACTTATCATGGTACCTGAACTCAGCAGACAAAGAACTCTGTTTTTGCAGAAGCAATGTAAGAACCTCCATAACCAGCGTAAAAAGGTACGGAGACATTGGGTCCCCTTGTCGTAATCCCCGTTGCCCTCTAAAATACCCATACAGATTACCATTTATAGCCACAGAGAAGGACGTGGTTGTAACACAAACCATTATCCACTTCACCATTCTCCGATCAAATCCAAAACCAAGCAGTATCTGTTCAAGAAAGTTCCAGTCTACCGTGTCGTAAGCCTTTTGAATATCCACCTTAAAGGCACACCTTGGTGGCCCCTTATCATGATGATAGTTATGCATTAACTCCTGTGTTAGAAGGATATTATCAGAAATTCTTCTACCTGGAACAAAGGCTGACTGGTTGATGCTCACAATATCACCTAACCCTTCTTTTATTCGATTTGTAATAATCTTACTGATACACTTATATAGTGTGTTACAACAAGATATAGGGCGATACTTAGTAATGGAAGATGGTGAAGTAACCTTAGGGATTAAAGAGATTATCGTATGGTTAAGTTGACGGAGTAGTTTACCATTTCGAAAAAACTCCTGTACCGCACTGCATACATCCTTCCCAACTACATCCCAAGACTTTTTAAAGAAGACCGAGGTGTAACCATCAGGACCTGGAGCTTTGTTCCCATCAATTGAAAACATTGCCTGTTAATTTCATCATCCGTAACAATCCTAACCATAGCAGAAGCTTTATCAACCGATAATACATTATGGAATAGATCTGGCGTAGGATGCAAATTTATACTTCCAACCCTACCAAAAAACTGGGTATAGTGCTCCACCATGACTTGTGGAACCGACATTCCTTCATGTAGTATACCGCTACTATCTCGTACCGAGAAAATTCTACTCCGATGATTTTTTGCTTTGACCGTGTTATGAAAGAACTTTGAGTTCTTATCACCAAGCGAAAGCCATTGTAATTTAGATTTTTGCTGCAAAAAAGAACACTCATCAATTACCACTTTCTTATACACTTGAAGTAATCGACTGTGTTCATCAAGAAGCTCATTGTTGAAAGGATCATTATCTATAGCAATCTGGTTGTCTTCTAGATCCTTTCTCATCGTCTTAACCTTCTCATGCAGATTACCCTGTATATATATAAGAGTTTCCTCATCGGGTTTTTTAACAGCTTGAGCTTTTTAACAATCTGGAACATGCGATAACCTTGAATTTCCATATTCCAAACCTTTTGACCTACTGTTGCTCGTTTTGACCCGTTAACGCTCGATAAAGTAAATGAAGAAATAGGTGACCTACGATTGCCCGTTGTGATCTATTAATGCCAAATATAGTTCGATAAGACATATATATTGGTTTGTTTTATTCATTAAGACCCAATATTAAGATATATATATATATGTATATATATATGTGTATATATATATATGTTTATCTGTATATATATATGTATATATATGTGTGTATATATATATGTATATATATATATATATATATATATGTTAAGACACATATGACCTACCATTGCCCGATGAGACCCATTAAAGCAAAATATAGTCCGTTAAGATATATATGACCTACTGGTTCCCGTTGAGATTCCTTAAGGACCATTATATTCCGCCAAGACATTTACGACCTACTGTTGCTCGTTTTGACCCGTTAACGCTCGATAAAGTAAATGAAGAAATATGTGACCTACGATTGCCCGTTGTGCTCTATTAATGCCAAATATAGTTCGATAAGACATATATATTGGTTGGTTTTATTCATTAAGACCCAATATGGATCGTTAAGATATATATATATATATATATATGACCTACAATTGCTCGTTTGGATTCATTAAGGCAACATATGGTTCGGCAATAACTATATGACCTACTATTCTTGTTGTGATTCAGTAAGACCCAATATAGTTCTTTAAGACATCTACAAACAACTATTGGTGTTGTGATACAATAAAGCCCGTTATGGTCCGTTATGAGATATATAACCAGTATTACGCATTGTGATCCATTAAGGCCCAATATTGTTCATGAAGAAATATATGACCTACGATTGCCACTTGTGATCTATTTATTATGGCCAAATATGGTCTGTTAAGTCTTGTATGACCTACTATTGCCAGTTGTGATTCATTAAGGTCAAATATAAGACATATACGACCTACTATTGGTCGTTGTGACTAATTATGTCCCAATATGGTCCTTGAAAAATTTCTGAGCAACTATTGCCCTTTGTGATAGATTAAGGCCCAATATGTTTCAGTAACATATGTGACCTACTATTGCCCCTTGTGCTTCATTAACGCCCAATATGGTCTGAGAAGAGATTGACATACTATTGCCCTATGATTCATTACGCGTGATAAAGTTAATGAAGAAAAATATGACCTACGATTGTCAGTTGTGTTCTATTAATGCCCAATATATTCCATTTCGACATTTATGACCTACTATTGCTCGACTTTATTTATTATGGCCCAATATGGTATCTTAAGATATTTAGGACGGTACAATTGCCAGTTTTGATTCTTTAAGGCCCATTATGGTCCGTTAAGTCAATATGACCTACTATTCTTTTTTTACATTTACTTAGGCCCAATATAGTCTGTTAAGACATTTATGAACCTAATACTATTGCACTTAGTGATCCATTAAAGCCTGATAGGATCCATGAAGAAATATGTGTCCTACGATTGCCACTTGTGATCTATTAAGGCTAAATATGGCCTGTTAAGTCTTAGATGACCTACTATGGTAAGTTGTGATTCATTAAGGTTCAATATGATCCGTTAAGACATATACGATCTACTATTGCCCATTGTGATTAGTTATGTTTCAATATGGCCCGTTACAACATTATTGGCCTACTATTTCCCTTTGTGATCCATTAAGGCCGAATATGTTTCGTTAAGATATATATGATGTACTATTGCCCGTTGTGATTCATTAAGGCCCAATATCGTCCGATAAGAGATTTATGACCTACTATTTCTCGTTATGATCAATTAAACCCAAATATGGTCCCCCGTTAAGAATACGACAAGTTGTATTCCGTTGTGATCAACTAAACCCAAATATGGTCCCCCGTTAAGAATACGACCACTTGTATTCCGTTGTGATCCATATAGGCCTAAGAAGTTCCATTAAGACACATACGACCTACCATTTCCCGATGAGACCATTAAAGCACAATATGGTCCGTTAAGATATATATGACCTACTAGTGCCCGTTGAGATTCCTTAAGGACCAATATATTCCGGCAAGACATTTACGACCTACTGTTGCTCGTTTTGACCCGTTTGCGCTCGATAAAGTAAATGAAGAAATATGTGACCTACGATTGCCCGTTGTGATCTATTATATAGTTCGATAAGATATATATTGGTTGGTTTTATTCATTAAGACCCAATATGGTTCGTTAAGATATATATATATATATATACGACCTACTATTCTTGTTGTGATTCAGTAAAGCCCAATATAGTTCTTTAAGACATCTATAAACCTAGTATTGGTGTTGTGATACAATAAAGCCCATTGTGGTCCACTATGAGATATATAACCAGTATTACGCATTGTGATCCATTAAGGCTCAATATTGTTCATGAAGAAGTATATGACCTACGATTGCCACTTGTGATCTACTTATTATGGCCGAATATGGTCTGTTAAATCTTGTATAACCTACTATTGCCAGTTGTGATTCATTAAGGTCAAATATGATCCTTTATGACATATACGACCTACTATTGGTCGTTGTGACTAATTATGTCCCAATATGGTGGTCCTTTCAAACATTTCTGAGCAACTATTGCCCTTTGTGATCGATTAAGGCCCAATATGTTTCAGTAAGACATATGTGACCTACCATTGCCCCTTGTGCTTCATTAACGCCCAATATGGTCTGAGAAAAGATTGACATACTATTGCCCGTTGTGATCCATTATGCGTGATAAAGTTAATGAAGAAAAATATGACCTACGATTGCCAATTGTGTTCTATTAATGGCCAATATATTCCGTTTCGACATTTATGACCTACTATTGCTCGACTTTATTCATTATGGCCAAATATGGTATCTTAAGATATTTAGGACGTACAATTGCCGGTTTAGATTCTTTAAGGCCCATTATGGTCCGTTAAGTCAATATGACCTACTATTTTTTTTTTACATTTACTTAGGCCCAATATAGTCCGTTAAGACATTTATGAACCTAATACTATTGCCCTTAGTGATCCATTAAATCCCGATATGGTCCATGAAGAAATATGTGACCTACGATTGCCACTTGTGATCTATTAAGGCTAAATATGGCCTGTTAAGTCTTGTATGACCTACTATGGTCAGTTGTGATTCATTAAGGTTCAATATGATCCGTTAAGACATATACGATCTACTATTGCCCGTTGTGATTAGTTATGTTTCAATATGTCCCGTTAAAACATTTATGGCCTACTATTTTCCTTTGTGATCCATTAAGGCCGAATATGTTTCGTTAAGATATATATGACGTACTATTGCCCGGTGTGATTCAGTAAGGCCCAATATCGTCCGATAAAGATTTTTGACCTACTATTTCTCGTTGTGATCAATTAAACCCAAATATGGTCCCCCGTTAAGAATACGACAAGTTGTATTCCGTTGTGATCAATTAAACCCAAATATGGTCCCCGTTAAGAATACGACCACTTGTATTCCGTTGTGATCCATATAGGCCTAAGAAGTTCCATTAAGACACATACGACCTACCATTGCCCGATGAGACCCATTAAAGCACAATATGGTCCGTTAAGATATATATGTCCTACTAGTGCCCATTGAGATTCCTTAAGGACAAATATATTCCGTCAAGACATTTACGACCTAATATTGCTCGTTTTGACCCGTTAACGCTCGATAAAGTAAATGAAGAAATATGTGACCTTCGATTGCCCGTTGTGATCTATTAATGCCAAATATAGTTCGATAAGACAGATATATTGGTTGGTTTTATTCATTAAGACCCAATATGGATCGTTAAGATATATATATTATATATGTATATATATATATATATATATGTATGTATATATATATATATGTATATATGTATGTATATATATATATGTATATATATATATATGTATATGTATATATATATGTATATATGTATATGTATATATATATATATATATATGTATAAGACCTACATTAAGGCCCAATATAGTTGTTTAAGACATCTACAAACCTACTATTGGTGTTGTGATACATTAAAGCCCATTATGGTCCGTTATGAGATATATGACCAGTGTTACGCTTTGTGATCCATTAAGGCCCAATATTGTTCATGAAGAAATATATGACCTACGATTGCCATTTGTGATCTATTTATTATGGCCGAATATGGTCTGTTAAGTCTTGTATGACCACTATTGCCAGTTGTGATTCATTAAGGTCAAATATGATCTGTTAAGACATATACGACCTACTATTGGTCGTTGTGACTAATTATGTCCCAATATGGTCCTTTGAAACATTTCTGAGCAACTATTGCGCTTTGTAATCGATTAAGGCCCAATATGTTTCATTAAGACATATGTGACCTACTATTGCCCCTTGTGCTTCGTTAACGCCCAATATGGTCTGAGAAGAGATTGACATACTATTGCCCGTTGTGATCCATTACGCGTGATAAAGTTAATGAAGAAAAATTTGACCTACGATTGCAAGTTGTGTTCTATTAATGCCCAATATATTCCGTTTCGACATTTATGACCTACTATTGCTTGACTTTATTCATTATGGCCCAATATGGTATCTGAAGATATTTAGGACGGTACAATTGCCGGTTTTGATTCTTTAAGGCCCATTATGGTCCGTTAAGTCAATATGACCTACTATTCTTTTTTACATTTACTTAGGCCCAATATAGTCTGTTAAGACATTTATGAACCTAATACTATTGCCCTTAGTGATCCATTAAAGCCTGATATGATCCATGAAGAAATATGTGACCTATGATTGCCACTTGTGATCTATTAAGGCTAAATATGGCCTGTTAAGTCTTAGATGACCTACTATGGTCAGTTGTGATTCATTAAGGTTCAATATGATCCGTTAAGACATATACGATCTACTATTGCCCGTTGTGATTATTATGTTTCAATATGGCCCGTTAAAACATTTATGGCCTACTATTTCCCTTTGTGATCCATTAAGGTCGAATATGTTTCGTTAAGATATATATGACGTACTATTGCCCGTTGTGATTCATGGGCTTTATTGTTTTGACCCGTTAACCCTCTATAAAGTAAATGAAGAAATATGTGACCTACGATTGCCCGTTGTGATCTATTAATGCCAAATATAGTTCGATAAGACATTATATTGGTTGGTTTTATTCATTAAGACCCAATATGGTTTGTTAAGATATATATATATATATATTTATATATGACCTACAATTGCTCGGTTGGATTCATTAAGGCTCAATATGGTCCGTCAATAACTATATGACCTACTATTCTTGGTGTGATTCACTAAGACCCAATATAGTTCTTTAAGAGATTTACGAACCTACTATTGGTGTTGTGATAACTTAAAGCCCATTATGGTCCGTTATGAGATATATATCCAGTATTACGCATTATGATCCATTAAGGCCCAATATGGTTCATGAAGAAATATATGACCTTCGATTGCCACTTGTGATCTATTTAATATGACCGAATATGGTCTGCTAAGTCTTATATGACCTACTATTGCCAGTTATGATTCATTAAGATCAAATATGATCTGTTAAGACATATACGACATATTATTGGTCGTGGTGACTAATTATGTCCTAATATGGTCCTTTTAAACATTTCTGAGCAACTATTGCCCTTTGTGATCGATTAAGGCCCAATATGTTTCATTAAGACATATGTGACCTCTATTGCCCTTGTGATTCATTAAGACCCAATATGGTCTGATAAGAGATTGATATACTATTGCTCGTAGTGATCCACTACGCGCGATAAAGTCAATGAAGAAATATATGACCTATGATTGCTAGTTGTGTTCTATTAATGCCCAATATAGTCCGTTTCGATATTTATGACCTACTATTGCTCGATTTTATTCATTAAACCAAATACGGTCTGTTAAGATATTTATGACGTACAATTGTCCGTTGTGATTCTTTAAGGCCCAGTATTGTCCGTTAAGTCCAATATGACCTACTATTCTTTTTTTGATTTACGAAGGCCCAATATAGTCCTTTAAGACATTTATGAACCTACTATGCCCTTGGTGATCCATTAAAGCCCGATATGGTCCATGAAGAAATATGTGACCTACGCTTGCCACTTGTGATCTATTTAGCCTGTTAAGTCTTATATGACCTGCTATGGTCAGTTGTCATTCATTAAGGTTCAATATGATCCGTTAAGACATATACGATCTACTATTATTAAATGGTAGGAAAAACCCTAGTTCTCTCTCTAGCAATGGAGAAAAACGCCCCCCTTTGGTTTTTGAACTAAAATTCGAGATTTCTTTATGATTATGGGGATTGATTGTGTGATTAGGTTTCCTTATTCTCTATTCACGCTCCCAATTCAGTATAATCACTATTAAATCCGTTTTTATTCATTTGGGCAACGTTTTTTTCGTTAAATATTGCTTTTTCCTGTTCGTTCTTGGTTCGTTTGGTGCTATTGATTGTTTGGTTTGGGTTTTGTCTAGAGTGATTATCATAATTTGCTGCAGAAATTCTGATTAGTTCAGCTTTAAGCACCCATAATTGCGTATGAGGTGTACTCCATTCAGATCGTATTAGGGTTTTTGACGGCTGCAAATACTCTTGATCGTGTTAGGTCCTTGTGATCGTATTAGGGTTTTGGCGGTAGCCGCGATTTCCTTGTGATCGTATTATGGTTTTGACGGCAGCATTATTGCTTCGGGGCTGTTCTAGCAATGGAGGGTACTCCTAAATCAGCTAGTGCCAAAAAGGTTAGGTTTCTTGAGGGCTGCGATTCGAAAGTTGATGGTATTGCTAGCAAAGTGGTGAATATAGATGGTATACCTCTGATTCCTTGTCATGGGAAGTTTACAACTGAAAAACCAGATTTGGGAGTTACGGGTATGCAATCTGAGAAGGAGAACCTGTCTAAAAGAAATTTGGCTGTTGATAAAGTTTTGAAATTGGAACATGGTTCATACGCTGATTTACAAGCCGGTACTTACAAACAGCAGGTAAACTTCCGTTTTTTGGAGTCTTTGGATAAACAACAAGATGTTGATGTGGTTCTCCCTAGGGAATCAGTTAAAGCTGTTCAAAATAAACTAGCCTTCACTAGTTGTGGGTACTTCATAGGGGATAGAGTTGCTTATCCTGTGGTCGAGCATTTTGTGTGAATGAACTGGAGAAAATATGGGCTTCAAAAAACCATGATGAATGCAAATGGGTTCTTTTTCTTCAAGTTTGCTGATAACAAGGGTATGCTTGATGCGCTTAAGGGAGGTCCCTGGCTGATCCGCAACAAGCCAATCTTCCTGAATACATGGTCTCCTACTACTACTCTTAAAAAGGAAGATATCAAGAATGTTGCAGTTTGGCTTAAATTGCACGATGTTCCTCTAGCAGCTTATACCGATGATGGTTTGAGCATGTTGGCCTCAAAAATTGGCTCTCCTAGGTTGCTTGACTCCTACACTGCTTCTATGTGTTCTGACAACTGGGGAAGGAGTTCCTATGCAAGGACTCTTATTGAAATTTCAGCTGAACACGATTTTAAAGAGGTGATATCTATGGCTATTCCTGATTTGGATGGGGAAAAATATGTTACTGAAAAGATCAAGGTGGAGTATGAGTGGATGCCCCCAAGATGTGCTCATTGTTGTGTTTTTGGACATGATAATGGAACTTGTCCTAAACAGGTTGTTTCTACAGCCAAACTCTAAACTAAAACTCCTATGGTAGATGGGGATGGCTACATTGAAGTCACGGATAGGAAAGCGGGTAAGAAAAGTGGGGTTCCGGTCAATATTCAAAAACCAAAATTTGAATATAAGCTGTTGAATTACAAGAAAATGGTAGGGAATACGTCTTCATCTGCTAATATGAAGGGTGGAAAGGGTCCAATTCAGACTCACAACCCTTTTAGTGCGCTTGATACTGGAATGAAGAGAACTATGGGGCAGCAAAGTAATGAAGATTTGGATGATGATGATGTTGAGGTTGTGTATGATGAAACGATAGGCATCCGGAAACTAGAAAAGCCAGGGGCAAACGCCTCTTCTACAATGGTCTCCAATGGATAGGTTTCTGGCTTTGTTGTTCTCCTGGTTGTCCATGGTTGGAACTTTCATTTTCGATGATGGCGGCTAATGTCTTTTATTGTCTCTAAGTGTTTATCTACTTTGTTGATCATGTAATTTGATTAGTTGGTAGGCTAGTTTCATTTGCTTTTCTTTGTTGAGTTGTTTGATTATTAACATATATGGGGATTGTCCCATATATGAACTAGTGCGGAACTCTTCCACTACTTGTACTTATTTGGCGGTTGTCTGTATATAGAATTCACCGGGGTAACCCTTTCCCCAAAAAAATACAATCTACTATTACCCGTTGTTATTAGATATGTTTCAATATGGCCCGCTAAAACATTTATGGCCTACTATTTCCCTTTGTGATCCATTAAGGCCGAATATGTTTCGTTAAGATATATATTACGTACTATTGGCCGTTGTGAATCACTCAGGCCCAAATCGTCCGATAAGAGATTATGACCTACTATTGGTCGTTGTGATCAATTAAACCCAAATATGGTCCCCCGTTAAGAATACGACCAATTGTATTCCGTTGTGATCCTTATAAGCCTAAGAAGTTCCATTAAGACATATATGACCTACCATTGCCCGATGTGACCATTAAAGCACAATATGGTCCGTTAAGATATATATGACCTACTAGTGCCACTTGTGATCTATTTATTATGGTCGAATATGGTCTGTTAAGTCTTGTATGACCTACTATTGCCAGTTGTGATTCATTAAGGTCAAATATAGTTCGATAAGACATATATATTGGTTGGTTTTATTCATTAGGACCAATATGGTTCGTTAAGATATACATATATATATATATATATATATATTGCTCGTTTGGATTCATTAAGGTTCAATATGGTCCGTCAATAACTATACGACCTACTATTCTTGTAGTGATTCAGTAAGGCCCAATATAGTTCTTTAAGACATCTACGAACCTACTATTGGTGTTGTGATACAATAAAGCCGATTATGGTCCGTTATGAGATATATAACCAGTATTACGCATTGTGATCCATTAAAGCCCAATATTGTTCATGAAGAAATATATGACCTGCGATTGCCACTTGTGATCTATTTATAATGGTCGAATATGGTCTGTTAAGTCTTGTATGACCTACTATTGCCAGTTGTGATTCATTAAGGTCAAATATGATCTGTTAAGACATATACGACCTACTATTGGTCATTGTGACTAATTATGTCCCAATATGGTCCTTTGAAACATTTATGAGCAACTATTGCCCTTTGTGATCAATTAAGGCCCAATATGTTTCATTAAGACATATGTGACCTACTATTGCCCCTTGTGATTCATTAAGGCCCAATATGGTCTGAGAAGAGATTGACATACTATTGCCCGTTGTGATCCATTACGCGTGATAAAGTCAACGAAGAAAAATTTGACCTACGATTGCCAGTTGTGTTCTATTAATGCCAATATATTCCGTTTCGACATTTATGACCTACTATTGCTCGATTTTATTCATTAAGGCCCAATATGGTATCTTAAGATATTTGGGACGTACAATTGCCCTTTTTGATTCTTTAAGGCCCATTATGGTCCGTTAAGTCCAATATGACCTGATATTCTTTTTTATACTTACTAAGGCCCAATATAGTCCGTTAAGACATTTATGAACCTACTATTGACCTTGGTGATCCATTAAAGCCCAATATGGTCCATGAAGAAATGTGCAACCTACGATTGCCACTTGTTCTATTAAGGCTAAATATGGCCTGTTAAGTCTTATATGACCTATTATGGTCAGTTGTGATTCATTAAGGTTCAATATCATCCGTTAAGACATATACGATCTACTATTGCCGTTGTGATTAGAAATGTTTCAATATGGCCAGTTAAAACATTTATGGCCTACTATTTCCCTTTGTGATCCATTAAGGCCGAATATGTTTCGTTAAGATATATATGACGTACTGTTGCCCGTTGTGATTCATTAAGGCCCAATATCGTCCGATAAAAGATTTATGACCTACTATTGCTCGTTGTGATCAATTAAACCCAAATATTGTCCGCCGTTAAGAATACGACCAATTGTATTCCGTTGTGATCCATATAGGCCTAAGAAGTTCCATTAAGACACATATGACCATTGCCCGATGTGACCCACTAAAGCACAATATGGTCAGTTAAGACATATATGACCTACTAGTGCCCGTTGTGATTCATTAAGGAGCAATATATTCCGTCAAGACATTTATGACCTACTTTTGCTCATTTTGACCCGTTAACGCCCGATAAAGTCAATGACGAAATATATGACCCACGATTGCCCGTTGTGATAGTTCAATAAGACATATATGTCCTACTATTGGTTGGTTTTGTTCATTACGACCCAATATGGTTCGTTAAGATATATATATGACCTACAATTGCTCGTTTGGATTCATTAAGGCTCAATATGTTCCGTTAATAACTATATGAACTACTATTCTTGTTGTGATTCAGTAAGGCCCAATATAGTTCTTTAAGAGATCTACGAACCTACTATTGGTGTTGTGATACGATAAAGCCCATTATGGTCCGTTATGAGATATATAGCCAGTATTACTGATTGTGATCCATTAAGGCCCAATATGGTTCATGAAGAAATATATGACCTACGATTGCCACTTGTGATCTAATTATTATAGCCGAATATGGTCTGTTAAGTCTTATATGACCTACTATTTCCTGTTGTGATTCTTTAAGGTCAAATATGATCCGTTAAGACATATACGACCTACTATTGGTCGTTGTGACTAATTATGTCCCAATATGGTCCTTTAAAATATTTCTGACATAGTATTGCTCTTTGTGATCGATTAAGGCCCAATATGTTTCATTAAGACACATGTGACCTACTATTGCCCCTTGTGATTCATTAAGGCCCAATATGGTCTGAGAAGAGATTGACATAATATCGCCCGTTGTGATCCATTACGCGTGATAAAGTCAATGAAGAAAAACTTGACCTATAATCGCCTGTTGTGTTCTATTAATGCCCAATATATTCCGTTTCGACATTTATGACCTACTATTGCTCGATTTTATTCATTAAGGCCCAATATGGTATCTTAAGATATTTATGACGTACAATTGCCCGTTTTGATTCTTTAAGACCCAGTATGGTCCGTTAAGTCCAATATGACCTGATATTCTTTTTTATACTTACTAAGGCCCAATATAGTCCGTTAAGACATTTATGAACCTACTATTGACCTTGGGGATATTAAAGCCCAATATAGTCCATGAAGAAATGTGCAACCTACGATTGCCACTTGTTCTATTAAGGCTAAATATGGCCTGTTAAGTCTTATATGACCTATTATGGTCAGTTGTGATTCATTAAGGTTCAATATGATCCGTTAAGACATATACGATCTCCTATTGCCCGTTGTGATTAGAAATGTTTCAATATGGCCAGTTAAAACATTTATGGCCTACTGTTTCCCTTTGTGATCCATTAAGGCCGAATATGTTTCGTTAAGATATATATGACGTACTGTTGCCCGTTGTGATTCATTAAGGCCCAATATCGTCCGATAAAAGATTTATGACCTACTATTGCTCGTTGTGATCAATTAAACCCAAATATTGTCCGCCGTTAAGAATACGACCAATTGTATTCCGTTGTGATCCATATAGGCCTAAGAAGTTCCATTAAGACACATATGACCATTGCCCGATGTGACCCACTAAAGCACAATATGGTCAGTTAAGACATATATGACCTACTAGTGCCCGTTGTGATTCATTAAGGAGCAATATATTCCGTCAAGACATTTATGACCTACTTTTGCTCATTTTGACCCGTTAACGCCCGATAAAGTCAATGAAGAAATATATGACCCACGATTGCCCGTTGTGATAGTTCAATAAGACATATATGTCCTACTATTGGTTGGTTTTGTTCATTACGACCCAATATGGTTCGTTAAGATATATATATGACCTACAATTGCTCGTTTGGATTCATTAAGGCTCAATATGTTCCGTTAATAACTATATGAACTACTATTCTTGTTGTGATTCAGTAAGGCCCAATATAGTTCTTTAAGAGATCTACGAACCTACTATTGGTGTTGTGATACAATAAAGCCCATTATGGTCCGTTATGAGATATATAGCCAGTATTACTTATTGTGATCCATTAAGGCCAATATTTTTTAGGGTAAAGGGTTACCCCGGTAAATATTATATCAATCAATCCAAACAAATAACAAGTGAGGTAGACAGAAACCTCAATTCTCAAGTATGACAAGCCATACTAGAGTTCATCAAGCGATCATCCTACAGCCGCTAGATACCTATTTAATAAGCACGTCACTCGACAATACACGTAATACTACATTACAAAAGGAAAAACACATGTAACTCCATTAGCCATATTCATCATCATTTATCAGCAAACCTCTAGGAAGGCTCCATTCCTGTAGAAGATCTCTAGTGTGACTCGTGTCTTAAAATTTCATCAAATGTAGCTTCATCCGAACTGTTAGTAGAATAACCTCAATGAGTTGATCTGCACTCCTTTTTTTCGTAGAAAACAATCTCTGATTTCGTTCCTGCCACACGAAGTAAGTTGCCGCACTAACAACAAGCTTTCCAATAACATGAATAGCATGCTTTGAATCCGCATATTGCACCAAACGATCAAAAATCCTTTCCCATTTGTTAGGTAGCGATCCCATTCCTGCTTTATCTCGAATTCCATTCCAGACCTGAGCAGCATATAAACACTCGAAAAAAAGGTGGTCATGAGAATCCAAACCACCCATACACAACGAACAGCACATGAGGTTATAATTAGGACTACCCGCCGAAGACCATCGACTCATGACATCCTGCGTTTTTAGTTTTTTGTTCACGAGAAGCCACATTAAAAAAGAATGACGAGGAATTGATTGGGGATACCAAATAATACTCGCCCATGGGACTTCATTCTGGTGTAGTCGAAATTCATCCCACCCTATAGCGGCACTATAGTTCGTCTCCTTTCCTGATCTAGTTCTCCATACAACTCTATCATGTAAACCCGGGGTCAGTATTATATTTGGCATGTTTCGGATAGCCGGAAATCGGTTTACCCACTCGGTCGGCCATCCCCACCCCCCATGGTCGCATACATCCGCAACCTTCGAGTTCATATAGAGTCCAGCATTTGATATCAAACGTGGCGTAATAAAAGAATTCAAAGGGCATATCTCATCCCACTTATCAAACCAAACAAGTGTTTTGTTACCGTCTCCCAGTTTCGTCCATACATGTTGTTGAATAATCGGCCTTAGCTGTAGCATTTTCCTCCAGCTCCATGTTGTGTTATTTCGGATTGGTACGTCCCAAAAACTTCGGTCTCGTATACGATATGAATGGATCCACTTTACCCAAAGAGACTCTCTATGTGTAAGAAGACTCCATACATGTGTAACCATAAGTGCTTTATTCATATCCCCAATCCTTCGAATACCCAAGCCACCCTCCCGTTTAGGAATACACACTTTATTCCAACTCACCTTAGCTTTCCCTTTTATGTTATTACCTTGCGCCCACAAAAATCTTCGCATTCTTTCTTCCAAGTCATAAATGATGCGCTTTGGTAGAATAAACACCGACGCCCAATATATATGCATAGAAGACAGGACCGACCGAATCAATTGAAGTCTACCCGAAAATGATAGACTCTTATTTTTCCAATCGGTCATTCTTAAATCCATATTTTCCAGAAGGCGCTTACAATCATTGTAAACAAGCCTGGAAGATATGAGGGGAACTCCAAGGTAGCGAACTGGCAACACTCCTTCATCAAATGGGATGATACTTTTAATTCGGTCTTTCACTATGTCCGGAACATTACCAAAAAAGACCGTACTTTTATTCATACTAGGAACCAGACCTGACATGTTCTTAAATAAGTCTAACGCCTCCAATAGCACTTTTGCTGATCTATGATCGCCCCGAGAAAACAAAAACAGATCATCAGCAAAACAGAGATTAATTATTCGCTGATTTTCACACTTATCATGGTACCTGGACTCAGCAGACAAAGAACTCTGTTTTTGCAAAAGCAATGTAAGAACCTCCATAACCAGCGTAAAAAGGTACGGAGACATTGGGTCCCCTTGTCGTAATCCCCGTTGCCCTCTAAAATACCCATACAGATTACCATTTATAGCCACAGAGAAGGACGTGGTTGTAACACAAACCATTATCCACTTCACCATTCTCCGATCAAATCCAAAACCAAGCAGTATCTGTTCAAGAAAGTTCCAGTCTACCGTGTCGTAAGCCTTTTGAATATCCACCTTAAAGGCACACCTTGGTGGCCCCTTATCATGATGATAGTTATGCATTAACTCCTGTGTTAGAAGGATATTATCAGAAATTCTTCTACCTGGAACAAAGGCTGACTGGTTGATGCTCACAATATCACCTAACCCTTCTTTTATTCGATTTGTAATAATCTTGCTGATACACTTATATAGTGTGTTACAACAAGATATAGGGCGATACTCAGTAATGGAAGATGGTGAAGTAACCTTAGGGATTAAGGAGATTATCGTATGGTTAAGTTGACGGAGTAGTTTACCATTTCGAAAAAACTCCTGTACCGCACTGCATACATCCTTCCCAACTACATCCCAAGCCTTTTTAAAGAAGACCGAGGTGTAACCATCAGGACCTGGAGCTTTGTTCCCATCAATTGAAAACATTGCCTGTTTAATTTCATCATCCGTAACAATCCTAACCATAGCAGAAGCTTTATCAACCGATAATACATTACGGAATAGATCTGGCGTAGGATGCAAATTTATACTTCCAACACTACCAAAAAACTGGGTATAGTGCTCCACCATGACTTGTGGAACCGACATTCCTTCATGTAGTATACCGCTACTATCTCTTACCGAGAAAATTCTACTCCGATGATTTTTTGCTTTGACCGTGTTATGAAAGAACTTTGAGTTCTTATCACCAAGCGAAAGCCATTGTAATTTAGATTTTTGCTGCAAAAAAGAACACTCATCAATTACCACTTTCTTATACGCTTGAAGTAATCGACTGTGTTCATCAAGAAGCTCATTGTTGAAAGGATCATTATCTATAGCAATCTGGTATGCAATTAATCGATACATTCCCTAATGCGGCAGCATGTTTTCTTCCGTACCGCATATCAGACCATACTCCGTGTATCTTAAAATTGCCTAATGTGACTAGAGGAAAACCGAAGCCGTTCAAGTTTGTGAATTTGGTAGCCGATAAGAAGGGTTTTATGGAGGAAATTAAAAAGGTTTGGAATATGGAAATTCAAGGTTATCGCATGTTCCAGATTGTTAAAAAGCTCAAGCATCCGGAAAAGCGGCCGCAAACCCTAATGGGCGATTTCTCTTGTTCTTCATGAAACCCGATTTGTTTCATCAATCTTAGATGTATAACAGTCTGTGATTGTTGTTTGATCTTCCAAAGAGCAATACGAACTTGTTAGCATCCAAAGAAAGATTAATCTAGGGTTTAATTTCGTTTTTTTCTCCTGATTGCTCTCTATCGGACCGGCGACTTTTTCTTTTATTCCTACGATTTCGATTGGCAAGTGTGTGCAACAGATCTGTTATTAGGGTTTGAGTAATCAAATCTTAATACGAACTCTGGTGGCATATAGGATCGATCGGATTGTAGCTTTTCTTTCGGTTTGTTCTTATCGCCGGCCGATTGTTTCTTGTGTTTCGGATAAATCCGATCAGGTTAGGGTTTGTGCGCGTGTTTATTTGATAATCGTCAATCTGGAACTTTGTAGGAAATTCTGATTTATTATTAAGATTGTGTTGATCGCGGTTAACGGAGGTTAATTTAGCTAGATTGATACAACCTTTCTAATCGATTAAGGATTGATTACGGATTCTAGGTTTTTCTTTTTGGTTTATTTCTAGTATTTTGTTGTGTTTGCGGTATGGAGAGTGATGAAGTTCTGCATGGTGATGGGTATCCAAAACTGAGTAAGGAGAGAGTTGCTAAGACTGCCATGGATGAACGTAAGAAACCTGGTGTGCAAGTTGATCGAGGCAAAGGTCCGTTACCTAATAAGGGGTTTGGACACCGTGTGCTGAATATTGATGGTAATCCTAAGCTGGCCCGACGAGGGAATGTTCCTAACGCACTAGTAGAAGAAGTGAACTCGGATCCGAAGCTACTTAAAGTCACTGAAGAACGAAACAAGAATAAGGGTGCGGGAACTGTGGTGAGTAATACAAAGGAGGACTCGGAAAACAACACTGGAAAAGGGGCTAACCTGCATGGTAATTTGGAGGATATTGCACCTGATTCGGATGGTGGTGGTTCATCAGCTGAGTCCACGAAGGTAACGACTACTAAAATTGTAGAACCTCTTTCATTTGCTAAAGTAGTTCAGCATAATAGTGATGATATTAAGGTTAATTTTCGGTCTTTGGAAACTGATGAAATAATTGATGGGGCAGATGTTGTTATTCCTTTATCATCGGTAAAGCAGGTGAATGATAGATACTCGAACACTCTTTATGGATATTTTTTGGGAAAGCGCTTAGCGTTTCCGGTAGTAGACTATTTTGTTAAACATAAGTGGTCGAAGTATGGATTATCTAAGATGATGATGAAGGCTAAGGGGTTCTTCTTCTTTAAGTTTCAAACAAAAAAAGGGATGGCCCAGCTACTCGAAGATGGGCCATGGATGATACGAAATGTTCCAGTTATTCTTACTGAATGGACTCCTGATGTTATGGTTGAGAAAAAGGATATAACATCTATACCAGTTTGGGTAAAAATGCATGATGTACCCTTGGCTGCGTTTACTGAGGACGGGTTGAGTTTACTGGCCTCGAAAATAGGTGTTCCAAAATTGCTGGATTCTTACACAACAACAATGTGTGTAGATTCATGGGGAAGAAACAGTTATGCTAGGGCGTTAATTGAAGTCCAAGCAGGGTCTGAATTAAAGAGAGTTGTTACGGTTGCAATCCCGGCACTCGATGGAAAAGGATACTCTAAAGCGGAGGTAAAAATAGAATATGATTGGGAACCGTTGAGATGTTCAACATGTTGCGTGTTTGGTATGGTTCATGAAGAAATATATGACCTACGATTGCCACTTGTGATCTAATTATTATAGCCGAATATGGTCTGTTAAGTCTTATATGACCTACTATTTCCTGTTGTGATTCTTTAAGGTCAAATATGATCCGTTAAGACATATACGACCTACTATTGGTCGTTGTGACTAATTATGTCCCAATATGGTCTTTTAAAATATTTCTGACATATTATTGCTCTTTGTGATCGATTAAGGCCCAATATGTTTCATTAAGACACATGTGACCTACTATTGCCCCTTGTGATTCATTAAGGCCCAATATGGTCTGAGAAGAGATTGACATAATATCGCCCGTTGTGATCCATTACGCGTGATAAAGTCAATGAAGAAAAATTTGACCTATAATCGCCTGTTGTGTTCTATTAATGCCCAATATATTCCGTTTCGACATTTATGACCTACTATTGCTCGATTTTATTCATTAAGGCCCAATATGGTATCTTAAGATATTTATGACGTACAATTGCCCGTTTTGATTCTTTAAGGCCCAGTATGGTCCGTTAAGTCCAATATGACCTACTATTCTTTTTTTTTTTATATTTACTAAGGCCCAATATAGTCCGTTAAGACATTTATGAACCTGCTATTGCCCTTGGTGATCAATTAAAGCCCGATATGGTCCATGAAGAAATATGTGACCTACGATTGCCACTTGTGATCAATTAAGGCTAAATATGCCCTGTTAAGTCTTCTATGACCTACTACGGTCAATTGCGATTCATTAAGGTTCAATATGATCCGTTAAGACATATACGATCTACTATTACCCGTTGTGATTAGAATGTTTCAATATGGCAAGTTAAAACATTTATGGCCTACTATTTCCCTTTGTGATCCATTAAGGCCGAATATGTTTCGTTAAGATATATATGACGTAATATTGCCCGTTGTGATTCATTAAGGCTCAATATCGTCCGATAAGAGATTTATGACCTACTATTGCTCGTTGTGATCAATTAAACCCAAATATGGTCCCTCGTTAAGAATAGACCAGTTGTATTCCGTTGTGATCCATATAGGGCCTAAGAAGTTCCATTAAGACACATATTACCTACTATTGCCCGATGTTACCCATTAAAGCACAATATGGTCCGTTAAAATATATATGACCTACTAGTGTCCGTTGTGATTCATTAAGAACAATATATTCCCTTAAGACATTTATGACCTACTATTGCTTGTTTTGACCCGTTATCGCCCGATAAAGTCAATGAAGAAATATATGACCTACGATTGCCCGTTAATGCCCAATATAGTTTGATAAGACATATATGTCCTACTATTGGTTGATTTTACCCGTTAAGACAATTAAACCCATTAAGGCCGAATATGTTTCGTTAAGATATATATGGCGTACTATTTTCTATTGTGATTCATTAAGGCCCAATATCGTCCAATAAGAGATTTATGACCTATTATTGCTCGTTGTGATCAGTTAAACCCAATTATGGTCCCTCGTTTGGAATACGACCAATTGTATTCCGTTGTGATCCATATAGGCCTAAGAAGTTCCATTAAGACACATATGACCTACGATTGCCCGATGTGACCCATTAAAGCCCAATATGGTCTGTTATGAAATGTTTTGCCTATTATTGCCCGTTGTGATTGCCTTGCCTTATAAGGTCAATTAAGGCCGAATATGGTCCATTAAGACATGTATGAACCTACAGTTGCCCGGTAAGACATGTATGAACCTACAGTTGCCCGTTGTGGTACATTAAAGCCCAACACCGTTAAGAATATGATGCCTTGCCCGTCATGATTCATTTTGGCCCATTTAGTCCGTTAAGACACTTTTGACATACTATTGCGAGTTTTTTTTTGGGTAAAAGGGTATACCCTGGTGATTGTATTACTATCAAAATAAAACAAGTAGGAAGGCAGAGTGCCAATCTAATTCAATAGTGTGACATGCCACATTAAAGTAAAACAAGAAACAAAAGCAAACCACCAATCAACACAAAACAACGCCTAAACACTAAACATCACGAAATACAAACTAAGTAACCCTCATATTTGTCAACCTCATCCGAAGATGATATCCTCCATGTCTTCAACAATCTTGCAACTCGATCATTCATCTTGAACTTGAAAGAGTGAAGCTTTAGACGGACGGTCACCTCAATCTGCTCCTCTACCTTCTCTGGCGGTCTCAACTGATTGTTAAAAAACCTCGAGTTCCTTTCCTGCCACACGAAGTAAGCTGTAGCAGCGATCACTAGTTTGCGGATGACCCAAATAAGGAGCTTTGATTTCGCCTTAGGAATAATCCAGGCGATGACATCTTCCCATTTACCATCGATTTGCACCATATCAATCTTATTTCCGATAGAACACCAAATCTGATTAGAATAGGGGCATTCGAAGAATAAATGATCATGAGTTTCCAAGTCTCTATTACAAAGAAGACAGCACATCATATTCATGTTACCCGAAGCATGATTCCATAACTGGATCCGATCTTGTGTTGCAAGCTTTCTCCTACAGATCAACCAACAAAGGAACGCATATCTCGGGATATTGAGAGAAGACCATACCATATTACACCAACTAACCATATGGCCTGATCGTCTTAAGGAATCCCACTCCAGATTTGTCGAAAAAAGGTTCCGTAACATTACCTTCTTTTTTCCAGAAAATGGTATCCATCTTATGAGGTGAAATAGAAATCGGAGGAAGCTGAAAGAGGATAGGAAACATATCACGCCAAGCTTCAGGCCAAACCCATGTATTCTCCTGAACCATATCGGCCACTTTAGAGTAAATCGACAACCCTTCACGCGAAATTTGTCTAGGAGTAATGAACGAGCTTAAAGGACAGTGATCGCTCCAATTATCAAACCATAAGAACGTGTGCTCCCCGTTACCTATACTTGACACAAAGAAATTTCAAACCATCAGCCTTAATTGGAGCAATTTCCTCCAACTCCAACAGATGTTTTGCTGATTGGGAATATCCCAAAAACTCCTATCATGCAAGTGGTGAGAATATACCCATTCGACCCAAAGAGAGTTCCTTCGAGAAAGAATGCTGTAGATATGAAAAGCCATTAGAGCTTTGTTCACATCCGCCACTCGCTTAATCCCTAAACCACCTTCCTTCTTTGGTAAGCAAACAATTTTCCAAGACACTTTAGCTTTACCTTTAACCATACGGCCTTGACACCATAAGAAGCTCCTAAGTTTTTGCTCAATCTGTTTGACAATACTAGCCGGCAAAATGAAAGCCGAAGCCCAATAGATATAGAAAGCAGACAAAACGGAAATAACTAATTGAAGTCTACCCGCAAAAGATAGATATTTAGCTTTCCAATCCGTTATTCTACTTTCCTTTTTTTCCACCAGCACCTTGCAATCAGAATGTAATAATCCAGATGCGATCAGGGGGACACCAAGATACCTTATCGGAAGCGAACCTTCTTCAAAAGGCATGATACTAGGAATCAGCCCCGACATATTTTTGAACTCATTCAAAGCATCCATAATAATCTTCACAAAGTTAACCTCACCTCTAGAAAAAAGAAAAAGATCATCTGCGAAACACAAATTCACAATCCTTTGCTTCTCACATCTTTTATGAAATCTGAAAGAAGATTCAATAGAAGTCGCAAGCCGTAGCATGGAAGTTAAAACTTCCATAACCAATGTAAACAGATACAGAGACATGGGGTCCCCTTGTCTAAGACCCCTCTTACCTTTGAAGTAACCAAAAATATTACCATTCACACTGACTGAAAAAGAAGAGGAAGTGATGCAGTTCATGATCCAATCAATCATAACTTGATGAAACCTGTACCCCTTTAAGATATCACCTAGAAAATCCCAGTCCACCGTATCATACGCCTTTTGGATATTACCTTAAAAGCACATCTAGGCGACCCGATATCTCTATGGTAATTATGCATAAGTTCTTGCACAAGAAGGATATTATCAGAAATTCTTCTCACTGGCACAAAGGCTGACTGATTCAAACTCACCACCTTATCAAGGCCTTCTAAGATTCTTGTTGAAAGAATTTTAGTAATACATTTATAAATCACATTACAACAAGAGATCGGCCGGTAATCGGTGACCTTAGAAGGAGTATTCACCTTAGGAATAAGAGCAATGATAGTATGGTTTACCTCTTTTAACATTCGGTTTGATGTGAAAAAATCTTGTATAGCAGCACTAATATCATCACCAACTATCGGCCAAGCCTTCTTGAAGAAAGCAGAAGAACACCCATCAGGCCCTGGAGCTTTGTTATCATCAATAGAAAACATGGCTGATTTAATTTCAGCAGTCGTAACATCTCGAATCATATGTTCAGACACGTGAGCGTCAAGGACATTCAGAAAGAGGTCTGGGGTTGGCAGACGAGTAGTATCTCCTTTGTGACCAAGAAACGCATTAAAATGATTGACAAACGCATTTGGAACATCCAAGCCCTCATAGAGGTTCCCGTCACCATCTTTAATAATGTCAATACGGCTTAGATGATTTCTACATTTAACCGAACTATGGAAATAAGCTGAATTGGCATCGCCCACCATCAACCAGTCCACTTTAGACTTTTGTTTCAGAAACGTTCTTCATCGAGTGATTCTTCTTGATAAGACGCCAACAGGACCGCTTCTTTTTGTCTTAGCACTCCATCAGCCGGGTTTTGATCAATATTTCTTTGAATTTCATCTAACCCATCACGTAAAGTTTTAACTTTGTTATGCAGATTACCTTGTTTTTAAAGGAAGCTACGAAAAAGATGCTTAAGAGCTCTCAACTTTTTGACCACTCTAAACATAGGAACCCCTTCAATCTGTTTCATCCATTCCGCCTTAATAATCTCTTCAAACTCCTTCTTATATATAATAAAGTTAGGAAATTTAATAGGCCTTTGGTTTACTAACTTGAGTGCTTGGCATCTTAAGAAGACATGGAGTATGGTCAGAGATTCTATAAGGATGGAAAACAGCACAAGCACTTGGAAACTCATTCGTAAAATACACATTAGCCAACACACGATCAATCTTTTTTTGAATACCAACTCCCTTCTTCGGTTTTTGAGTCCATGTATAATGCATACCCGAGCTATTCACATCAAACACTTCAAGGTTCTAGACACATTCCTTGAAGTCTCGCATTCCAGTAGTAAATTTAGAGGAACCTGTAGCCATATCCTCAAGAAATAAAGAGGAGTTAAAATCACCCATAATCACCCACGGTTTATCATTGACAAACTGCTTGTGCAAACATAAACTATCCCATAATTTTCGTCGTTCTATGTGATAGTTGTCCGCATACACAAAAGAACATAGCAAGGCTTTATTAACATGCTTAAAAACAAGTTGAGCGTGCATGACTTGAGGAGTAATGGATAAAACCATAACATCGACATAGTCAGCATTCCAACCCAAGAGAATACGAGTCCCTTTTGAACAAATATTACCGTTAGAGGACATCTCCAAGATCGACATATCCTTTTGCAAACACCCAAAAGCTTCGAAACATTAACATGTGATTCCAAAATAGCACACACCTTAATTTTATTATCAATAATGACATTTCGAACCTCTCTTTGTTTCAGGGGACGGTTCAAACCCCTTACATTCCAGCATGCGATGCTATCCATTGATAACATTTGTAGTAGGAGTGCTTGCCCCTGATTTATCATTTCCCATTTGCATAAAATCCGAAGTCTCATTTATCTCAATCACCTCATCACATTCTGACTCTTCACCATCTATCAGCTGAGTATTAGATCCAAGACATCCAAACGAGTTACCAAGTCTTATAGGATTCGAAGTTGTAGGGATATGACGAGTTGCTGGTGGGTTGAAACTGTTTGAGCGGGCATTTGGTTCCTTTATTACCAGGTTACCTTGTTTTCTAATCGGCATATACTCAAACTTCGGTTTCTCCTTGACAACAACTCCTTTTTTTGCTGCTTTCTTCTTGTTCACATCAATAAAACCATCCCCATCTACTTTCTCCTTTCCCTTTTGTTTTTCAATACTCACCAGTTTAACTTCTTTTGGACAACATGTTTTTGTATGACCAAACACACAGCCATGTAGAGCATCGAGGAGGAGACCACTCGTATTCAACTTTAACCAAGCTCATTAAGAAACCCCCATCTTCCACATTAGGGATAGCAACAGAAACTTATACCTGAAGATCTTTTTGAGCATCCAGTTCTATCACCGCCCTAGCGTAAATACTACGGCCCCAAGAATCCAAACACATGTTTGAGGTTTCATTGTCAAGAAATTTCGGAGAACCAATTTTAGGGTACGTTATGGTACAATATGGTACGTTAAGATATATATGACCTACTATTTTCCGTTGGGATTCATTAAAGCCTAATATCGCCCGATAACAGATTTATGACCTACTATTGCCCGTTGTTGTAACATCTGCAAAATTTCAACCGTTGTACCTTTGACAGTTTACGTGTTTAATAAAATTGTTTATTTATTTTACGATCGAACAACATGATGTTCAAAACATTTCCATAACCATACCAAGTTACATGTGCCTTAATACCATTTGTAGAGCTTAAATAACAAGATAGAAGGATTAAAATGGCAGAAACACGAAAATAAAAGTCCGGTGGCCAAATCAATGTAACAGTCCACAAAAGTACCCTCAATCGACCCACAATTAAAAACCAAACCATGTAGAATAAGACCCGGGCATACGCGATAAGAACCGACACGAAAATCGAGAAAAACGCGTGATTGGACGAAAAAGGCGGCCGAGGACACGTGTCACGACGTCGCGACATGTGTCATACCTACCCGGGACACGTGGCAGTCTAAGCTAGGTTGACCTCCCTCGCGCCACGCGGGAGAATCCCTGTCTCCCCGTGCGACGTGCGGGAGAAGCCAACTTTGGGTATATAAGGGGTGGCCAGGGACGAGTTCATTTGCACATTTTTGATTTCAAATTGACGTCTCTTTCTCTCTCGGAGCTCTGTTTAAATACCGAGCCCCCCAAACCCTAAACTTTGCCTCGTTGTAAGTATCTTAATCCCGATCGCTAATTCGTTGCCCTACCCGATTGATTTAGGACCCACCGACGCATGTCAAGGCTCTGCCTGACTAAGTTCGTTGAGGTTCTGTCTCGTGTTGTATGGCCACCCTACTCAATTGATTTAGGACCCACCAACGCATGTCAAGCTCTACCTGATTAAGTCTGTTGGGGTTCTGTCTCGTGTTGGATGGCTAAAGTGACTTCGGTTATTTTACTAACACGTGTTCATTGTATGTTATTAGCAAAGACTTGAGCTTTGCTAAACACAATTAAGCAAGTCATCCACAATCCATGTGAGTACATAGACCCCTCTTTTACGTTTTCTAAATGTTTCGGGGTGAAACATATGTGCCTATTACTATTTCCATAATTTCACTACAATATACATATGCTTTATGTATATAAAATGATTTTCAATGTGAGTACATAATTCCTTTTTCATATAATCTTTGGGGTGATTCATATGTGCTAAACTATTTTCAAGATAATGCACATGGTTTATATATATATATATGTATATACACAATATGTTTTCAATAAGGTGTGAAACTTGGTGGTGCGATATCCATAACACGAGTACATTCATTAACTTTGATCACGCCGACCGGTAGTATGTTATGATACCATAGGACCGACAATCCCGTTAACAAATTTCCCGGGGTTTGTGGGGAAGTTTGGGGAACAACAGAAACTGCGCAATTGATAAAGCCTTTGGTGTTTGTTACCCGAGTCAACACAGACTTGAATATATTCAAACACGACCACACTTGTTTACACGAAGACGATTAAAAAATGAACAATTAATTTTTACAAAACAAGGATAAAATGATTTACACAAAACAAAAACGATTGGGTTAGACAAGACACGAGTGGTTTGCAATTAAATATATATAAACAATACAAGGTTTTCTTTTAAAATCGATTACTTACACGGTTTTACAAAAGAAACACTTTTGTCAAGATTCATGGCTACAACATTTTCTTACTTATACCAACTTTTATAGTGGGTCAAACATGTTGCAATACCAAACACATTAAATACCAGTTTGGTTACAAGATTTTCACTCATCGATTCTCGTAGTCGAACGAGGTATTGCAACACAAACACAAAGCCATGAATTTGATTTACAACACCTATGTTACTCGCCAGCATTCAATGTTGACTTTATTTTTACATATGTTTCAGGTACTAATACATGATCAGGTATACTACACATATGATGGACGATGGCCTTAGCTTGATTAAAGAACAAAATAGTTGTTGTATTTTGTTTCGAATTCTCTAAGACAATGTCAATTAATAATTCAATAAAACAAAACTTTAAATACCATGTGTTTGAAACAATTTGTAACGTGACCCCCCGACATTTCCGCCACGAGTTGTTTTATATGCGATCGGGGTGTTACAAGTTGGTATCAGAGCCATGGTTATAAGGAATTATCGGTAACTCTTTTGACCTAGACAATAACCTTCCTAGGACCCTAACGCGAGTTATCTTGCGTCTAGATTTTCAATACATTACCTCACCTATCCTTAGGTGATTACAAAACAATACAAAATCTCACATTCATTCTTAAAAGTCAAGATTTCCCATAATTTTACAAGAAATCATCATCTATCCTTAGATGATTTTTTTTAGGCTTTTAAGCCTTTAATGTTTTTTCAAAATCTCATCAACGTTTGGGTTTTAATAATGTGAACACGTGCAATCTGGAAGGGTGGGTGCCTGTACCCTGAGTTTTCTGTCTAAGACTAGAGTGTTCGTACAAATCCACATAATCGGACCAGTGACTCTTACTTGGGAACTCTTGGGGTGAGTGTCCACTTATAGGCTAAAGCATGTCTTCGCAATACATTATAAAGACCCATTTACTTTGATCAGTCATTATGTCATTTATTCGTTTGAAGGAATGAATAAATGATTACATCCCTTATGCTTCGTCGACATTTTTAATGTTTCTTTTTAACTATCCTTTATCAATCTCACTTGTTTCCTCTCATATTTTCGTTCTCTTTTAGAATGCCTCTTCGTCGTAACACTCTCCAAGACTCTGAAATGGTGTCTATGATCGCTCAGCAAATCGCTGCAATACTTCCAAACCTTGTGACCCAACTCAATCAAGCCAACAATAACAATAACAACAATGTACCCCCACTACGTAATTTCAAACAGTTCAATTCAGCTAAACCACCCAAGTTCTATAGGTCTGAAGGAGCTACCGGTCTCCTACAATGGTTTGAAAGTATTGAGAGCACTTTCCGCCATTGTCAGTGTCCCAATGAGCGTAAAGTAGAGTTTGCTTCAAGTGTATTCCAAAAGAGAGCACTCACATGGTCGAATGGGATTATTAGAGATCAAGGTGCAGATGTAGCTATGGCATAAACTTGGGAGGAAATTAGAGCTCTATCATGAAAGAGTTCTGCCCACACAATGAAATAAGGGAACTTGAGAACGGATTCCACGATCTTAAGCAAGATAGTGGTGAGAATCGTGCATATACCGACCGTTATGAGGAATTGAGTCTACTTTGTCCCGCCATGGTCACGCCTTTAGATCTGGCCATTGAGAAATATATTGATGGCCTACCTGAACCCGTTCAAGACATAGTCACTGGTAGCCAGCCAGCCACCGTTAGGGAGGCTATTGAACTAGCCGCAACTCTAACCGATTCTCAAGTCAAGAAAGGGAAACTTTTCCGTAAGAGAAACAAGAAACAATCTGATAAGCCTACCCCAGAGAAACCAAAACCGAACCCTCCAAAAATTCAAGGAAGCGTAAAGCTTCAAGGAATTTTGCTAGTACCACTCCAACCAATCAAGCTACCCTCAACCAACTAGCCCAACTAAGAAACCTTATGTTGGTACTGCACCTCTGTGCAATCGATGCAACGGCCACCACCAAAATCAAATACCATGTCGTCAATGTACCTCATGTGGACGATTTGGTCATCTGGCCAATGTCTCTTGATCTGTTCCCGAACAAGCTATCCTGAATCTGGTTCAACCCGAAGCAAATCCTGCTCGACCCCGCTTTCCACCTGGGTCTTGTTACAATAGTGGCGAGATGGGCGATTTCAAGAACAACTGCCTAAAGCTTGTTAATGCTAACCCAGCCCACGGATGTGCATTTTACATAAACGCTAACGAGGCTCATGCTAACAACGAATTGGTGAACGGTATGTTCCTTGTTAATAGCCATCCTGCTTCTGTTCTTTTTGATTCATGTGCCGATAGAAGTTTTGTATCCCTAGCATTTGAACCTTTTCTTTCGATGCCTCGAACTAAGCTGGAAAAGCCTTTAACAATAGAAATAGCAAGTGGCAAACCTCTTGAACTCGATTCTGTCAATAGTAATTGTCAACTAAACCTCAATGACCATCTTTTTCCCATCAACCTCACGCCAATGCAACTTGGGAGTTTCGACGTCATAGTAGGCATGGACTGGTTAACCAGACATCATGCCGAAATTGTATGTTCTTATAAGATTGTTCGCATACCCCTTTCATCGGGCGAAGTTTTAGAAGTTCATGGAGAGAAACTTCCAGTAATCTCAAACTCATTACATGTACCCAAGCTCAGAATACCTACGAAAGAAATATGTAGCCTTCTTGGCACATATCCTAGAGGAGAAAGGCAAGAGCAAAGGTATTCAAGACATCCCCATTGTTCGAAATTTTCCCAAGGTACTTCCTGAAGAATTACTAGGTTTACCCCCGGTATGCCAAGTGGAATTTTGCATCAATCTTATACCTGGTGCCAACCCAATTGCCAAATCCCCTTACCATCTTGCACCCTCAGAAATGCAAGAATTGTCAAAACAACTCCAAGAGCTTTCAGACAACAGTTTCATTCGCCCGAGTTTTTCACCTTGGGGCGCTCCTGTGCTTTTTGTAAAAAAGAAGGACAGATTCTTTCGCATGTGCATCGATTATCGTGAGCTCAACAAACTCAAGATTAAAAATCGGTATCCCGTACCTCGTATTGATGATCTTTTTGATCAACTACAAGGCACTACATGTTTTTCAAAGATCGATCTCTGTTCTGGGTATCATCAACTTCGTGTATTCGAAGAAGATATTCCCAAAACTGCCTTTCGAACCCGATACGGCCATTATGAGTTCACTGTCATGCCTTTTGGGTTGACAAATGCTCCTGCCGTTTTCATGGACTTAATGAATAGGTTTTGTAAACCTTATTTAGATAAGTTCATCATTGTTTTTATCGATTACATCTTCATATATTCAAAATCTCGGCCACATTAAGGTTCAAAGACAATGCTCGGAATCAACAATTGTTAGCAGACTGGAAGTTGCCTATGGAGCTGCTAAAGGATGGGGATGATGAGTATGGCCGATTTGTTTGTTTCTTAGTTGTGTAATCGGTTTGTGGTTATTTTTGTTTACTAGTAAAGTTTCTAGTAGTTTACATGATTGTGGCTTGTCACCATCATGAACTAATGTGACGCTCTGTCACATTACTTGTATTGTTTGATTTGGTTATTTTTTAATAGAATTACCGGGGTATCCCATTTACCCAAAAAAATCTCGAACTGACCACGAACATCATCTTCATCTAACGATGGAACTTCTAAAGAAGGAACAACTTTATGCCAAATTTTCCAAGTGTGAATTTTGGCTAAATGAACTTCAATTGGGTCACATTGTCAATGGACAAGGCATATATGTGGATCCCGCCGAAATCACAGCGATCAAGGATTGGAATACACCCACTACTCCTATCGAAGTTCGTTCTTTTCTTGGTCTAGCCGGTTACTACCGTCGTTTTATCGCAAACTTTTCCAAGATTGCGGTTCCACTCACTTCTTTAACTCAAAAGAATAAACACACTTAAGTGGGGACCCAAACAAGAAGAAGCTTTTCAAATCTTGAAACAAAAGCTTTGTGATGCTCCTATTCTATCCTTGCCTGATGGCAATAACCATGTCATTGTATATTGTGATGCCTCAAATCTAGGCCTTGGTTTTGTTCTTATGCAATGGGACAAAGTCATAGCATATGCATCAAGACAATTAAAAATCCACGAACAGAACTACACAACTCATGATGTGGAGTTAGGTGTTGTTATTTTCGCTCTCAAAATTTGAAGACATTACCTCTCCGGTACCAAATGTGTGGTTTTCACTAACTCCAACACATTTTTAATCAAAAGGAACTAAACATGAGATAACGACATTGCGTCGAACTTCTAAGCGACTCTGACTGCGAAATTCGTTACCATCCTGGTAGGGCGAATGTCGTAGCAGACGCACTTAGTCGCAAAGAACATGTCAAACTTCACCTGTATTCATGTCCAATCAGATATCCAAACACGTATTTTCCAAGCCCAACGTACGTGTGTAACCCAAAGCTTGATGAATAAGGAACTACCACATAATCTGGAACTTCAACTTGAAACTAAATAGGATGGGTTACTCTATTTCTTGAATCGTTTATGGGTTCAAAACCAAGATAATCTCCATACCTTATTGATGGACGAAGCACACAAGTCACGTTACTACATCCATCCGGGTACAGACAAAATGCACATAGATTTTCGTACAAGTATTCCTGGCCGGGTATGAAAATGGATATAGCTTTGTACGTGTCCAAATGCCTTACTTGTCTCAAAGTCAAGGCAGAACATCAACGTCCCTCCGGTTTGCTCGAAAAACCAGAAGTTCCGGTATGGAAGTGGGAGAACATCGCCATGGATCTCATTACTAAATTACCACGCACTTCTAGAGGTCATGATTCCATTTGGGTAATCATTGACCGTTTAACTAAGTCAGCACACTTTCTGCCAATTCATGAGGACTTTTCTACTGACAAACTTGCTAAGATCTATATCAATGAGATTGTATCTCGTCATGGTATTCCTTTGAACATCATTTCAGATCATGATGCTCATTTCTCATCTCGTTTCTGGACAACCATGCAATCTGCCATGGGAACCAAATTAAATCTAAGCACCGCATATCATCCCAAACTGATGGACAAACCGAAAGGACAATCCAAACACTTGAGGATATGCTTAGAGCTTGTGTCATAGACTTTAGTGGTAGTTGGGATTTGCATCTGCCTTTGATCGAATTCTCCTACAACAATAGTTATCACTCTAGTATCAACATGGCTCCATTCGAAGCTCTTTATGGTCGAAAATTTCGTTCACATGTCTGTTGGAATGAAGTTGGTGAAGCTCAAATCACCGAACCTGAACTCATTCAAGAAACAACAGACAAAATCATGAAAATTCGCAATAACCTTCTGACAGCTAGAAGTCGTCAAAGGAGTTATGCTGACAAATGACGCAAACCTTTGGAATTACAAATTGGTGACCATGTTCTTCTCAAGGTATCCCTTGGAAGGGTCTAGTCAGATTTGGAAAGAAAGGTAAACTAGCTCCACGATATGTGGACCTTTTAAGATCATTGTGAAGATCGAAAAAGTAGCCTACAAACTCGAACTACCTCCTCAACTTGGAAATGTTCATCCAACCTTCCACGTGTCCAACTTGAAAAAGTGTTTAGCCAATGAAAACCTCCACATCCCTCTTGATGAAATTCGTATTGATGATACTATGCATTTCGTCGAGAAGCCTGTGGAAATTTTGGACCGTGAAGTTAAGAAGCTCAAACGTAGTCGATTTCCAATTGTGAAAGTTCGCTGGCAATCCAAACGTGGCTCAGAATTTACCTGGGAACGAGAGGATCAAATGAAAGCAAAGTATCCACATCTGTTCTCACAAGTCTGTTCCATTTAAATTTCGGGTAGAAATTTCTAGAAGTAGGGGAGACTGTAACATCTACAAAATTTCAACCATTGTACCTTTCGACAGTTTCCGTGTTTAATAAAATTGTTTATTTATTTACAAGATATGTAATCTTACGATCGAACAACGTGTTCACAACATTTCCGTAACCATACCCAAGTTACATGTGCCTTAATACCCTTCGTATAGCTTAAATAACAAGATAGAAGGATTAAAATGGCAGAACGCGATAATAAAAGTCCGATGGCCAAATCAATGTAACAATCCACAATAGTACCCTCAATAGACCCACAGTTAAAAACTAAACCATTTAGAATTACGCAATAAGAACCTACTATTTCGTGTTGTGATTCATCAAGGCAAAAAATGGTCCAATAAGAGATTTATGACCAACTAGCCCATTGTGATCAACTAAACCCAAATAAGTCCGATAAGAATACAACCTACTGTATTCCGTTGTAATCCAAATAGGCCTAATAATGTTCATTAAGACACCTATGACCTATTGCACGTTATGATCCATTAACGCATAATATGGTCCATGAAGACATAAATTTCCTACTATTGCACGCGTTGATCCATTTACGCCCGATGTGGTAAATGAAGACATATATTACCTACTGTTCATGTTGTGATTCATTAAATCACAATATGGTCCGTAAAGTCTTATCTTACCTACGATTGCCCGTTAAGAAATAGATCACATACTAATGCGAATTGTAATCCATTAAGGCCCAACATGGTCCGTTAAGATATATACGACTAGTATTGTCTATTATGATCCATTAAGGTCCGTTATGGTCTATGAAGAAATATATGACTTACGATTGCCACTTGTGATCTATTAAGGCTACATATGGTCCGTTACGACTTATATGACCTACTATTGCCAGTTGTGATTCATTAAGGACCAATATGGTCCGTTAAGAATCTGACACATTGCCTCTTATGATTCATTCAGGCCCATTTAGTCCGTTAACGCACTTATAACATATATTGCAAGTTGTGATCAAATAAGGCACAGTATGGTACGTTAAGATATATATGACCTCTATTGCCCGTTGTGATTCATTAAGGCCCAATATATTCCGTTTAAGACATATATGACCTACTATTGCTCGTTTTGATTCATTAAGGCCCAATAAAGGCCTTGAAGAAATATATGACCTATAATTTCCGGTTGTGATCTATTAATGCCGAATATAGTCATTTAAGACATATATGACCTTCTTTTGCTCGGTTTTATTCATTAAGGCCCGAAATGGTCCTTTAAGATATATATGACCTACAATTACCTGTTGTGATTCATTAAGACCCAATATGGTTCGTTAAGTCCCCTATGACCTACTATTCTTGTTGCAAATTTTTAAGGTCCAATATGGTCCGTTAAGAATATGACGCATTGCCCGTTACGATTCATTTAGGCCCATTTAGTCCGTTAACCACATATGACATGCTAGTGCCAATTGTGATCTGTTAAGGCAAAATATGGTAAGTTAATATATACGACCTACTATTGCCCGTTGTGATTCATTAAGGCCCAATACTGTCTGATAAGCTATTACTAGTTCATGTTGTGATCATTTAAACCCAAATATTGTATTCCATTGTGATCCATATAGGCCTAAGAGACACATATGACCTACCATTGCACGTTGTAATCCATTAGCTCATAATATGGACTATCAAGACAAAAATGACCTACTATTGCACGTTGTGATCCATTCTCGCCCGATGTGGTCCATGGAGACATATATTACCTACTCTTCATGTTATGATTAAATAAAGCCCAATATGGTCCGTAAAGACTTATATGACCTACGATTGCCCGCTAGGATCTATTAGTGTTGAATATGGTCATTAAGACATAGATGACCTACGATTGCCCGTTGTGATATATTAGTGCTGAATCTGGTCGGTAAGACATATATGATCTACTGTCACACCCCGACTCGCAGTGGAAGACAATTGAAGGGTGCGGCAGACACATGGTACTTCCCGATAATTTAAGAACATGATATAACATAAAAAGGGAACCTCGGTTACAACATACTATTAGTATCATATTACACACCATAAGTTCAAGTACAGTACTACGAGCTATCACAGCTCTTATTCTCTACAGTTCACTACTAAAGCCATTCACACGCACATTCCTTACTCTTGCTTCGCTTTACCTGAAATGCATGTTAGTTTTAAAAGGGTCAGCTAAACGCTATGTGAGTTCCATTGGTTTAATTGCTGTGTAACAGTATGTGTTAACAAGTTTAATTGCACTGGTCATAATCACAATGACGGTCACAGTCATAGTTGCAGATGGAATTACACGAGTATACAAGTGAAACCTTAACTGTTTCTCCCCGGGCCGTGTCATCCCAGACACTCCCGGCCACCGGACCATGTCACAAAGACACTCTCGGCCCATCAACTGCGTCATGTGCAGTTCAACGCCCCTTAGTAATTATGCCTACAACACAACCAAATTAGGACGCGTGCAGACCTGGTTGTCGACCTTCCTGTCGGACGCGGCCTGGGTTCGTCAAACTAATAGTACTATCCACTGCCCACGGCTTACGCTAATCACTTGTAGAGGGGAGGTAGTTCGTGTGTTAGTTAATTCACATCATCACAAGTTGGTGCAATTAACACAGTTTCGTAACATGCAAGTCATTACAGAAAACAGTGAAACAGTTTACAAGTGGGAGAGTAAAACTCACTCCTAAATTGGTGTATTCAACACAGTATTTAACATGCAAGTCCCCAGAAAATAGTAAAATAGTTTAAAAGTGGGGAAGTGAAACTCACTCACAAGTTGGTGTAATTAAAACAGTTTGTAACATGCAAGTCCCCAGAAAACAGTAAAACAATTTAAAAGCGGGGAAGTGAAAACTCACAGTGCACACAGTGGTCTCAACACAAGAATGATCAAGCACCTGGATAACTTTAATGACACACATGCAAGTATGGCCTCAAATCAGCACTAAGTTAGTAATGGTTATAACTTGGATCTGGGTCAGGAGTTTTTACTCCAGATTGAGTCTCTGGACACTGGTTTGGTGATGGACGTCAGGATAGTATTAGTTTTCAGTTTGGCTTCCGGGCACCGGTTCGCGTGCCAGCCAAAGTCAATAGTTTAACGTTTTCGGATAATGGTACGGGAATACCAACAGTACCAACACGTGGTTATTTAAGAATGATTAACTTTCCATCAAGGGAGTTTGAGTGTTTGGGGAGTCTAGGTTGCCCAATTTGAGTTTCCATTTTCACCGTCGTCAATTCTCCCGAACTGTCTTAGGACACACCCATAGTGCCCAATTTACCCGGGAATCTCCCGAAATACTTACGGTGTTCCAATTATAGTATTTGTCGGGTTGGGTCAGTTCCCAGTTCCGGCAGGTTCGTTATACGGTAAACTGCCGAAATTGATTTAAAATAACTTATTTTTAATTCCATAAATCCCCATTTAATCTATATTCTATATAAAAATCTGTAACTTTTAATATAAATCAGTAAAAATCTCCCGAAATACTTACGGTTTCCGACGTATGTCAGCCCAACTCTTTTGTTGGCTCTGAGCGGCTTTCAGACGATTCTAAATCTGATGGACCTTATCGGTCGTTTCCTGAACTAGTTCAGATCCCGTCAGTTGCGTGTCACCCACTTCGGCCCAACAAAGTGGTGATCGGCACTTTCGACCATAGAGGGCCTCATACGAGGTTGCTTGAATGCTACTATGGTAACTATTGTTATACGAGAATTCCACGAGTGGAGATGCTTGTCCCGCTTCCTCCGAATTCCAGGACACATGCACGAAGCAATTTCTCTAGTGTCTGAATCGTGCATTCTGATTGGCCATCGGTTTGGGGATGGTAAGCAGTACTCAAATCGATTCGCGTCCCCAATGCTTCTTGTTGTTTCTGCTAGTATCGCGAAGTAAAGTGGCTGTATCGGTCTGAAATAATAGCAATCGGGACACCATGTCTAGCTACTATCTCATTAGTATAGATTTCGGCCAACTGTTCGGTCTCATAGGTAGTGTGGATCGGAATAAAATGTGAGGATTTGGTCAATCGATCTACGATTACCCAGATCGCATCATGACCACGAGGCGTTTTCGGAAGATGGGTCACGAAATCCAGCATGATTTGTTCCCACTTCCACTGAGGTATTTCGGGTTGTTGCAACATCCCCGAGGGTTTCTGATACTCAGCCTTGACTCGCGCACAAGTAAAGCATTGGCTCGCTATTCGGCCACGTCCATTTCCATTCCCAGCCACCAATAAAACTCTTTCAGATCGTGGTACATCTTGTCTGTACCGGGATGAATCGAATATTTCGACTTATGAGCCTCGTCCATTATTAATTGTCTCACCTCCGAACTCGCAGGAATCCACACTCGATTCTTAAAGTACAACACCTAGTCCGTTTTCCTCACGAAACTTTTCTTGTTCCCGTGCAATCCTTCACCAGGTAACTGGCTTTCCTTCAGGGCTTGCATCTGCGCGTTCCAGATTTGATCTATCAGACTTGTCTGCACGATCATTCCCAAGGCTCTCACTCGAAGGGGCTTAATTCGATCCTTCCTACGTAGCGCATCTGCTACCACATTGGCTTTCCCCGGGTGGTACTTTATCTCACAATCATAGTCATTTAACAATTCCACCCATCTGCGCTGCCTCATGTTTAAATCTTTTTGATCGAAGATATGTTGGAGGCTTTTATGATCGGTATATATCGTACACTTGGTACCATATAAATAATGTCTCCAAATCTTTAATGCGAATATAACTGCTCCTAGCTCCAGGTCATGGGTCGTGTGGTTCTTTTCGTGCACCTTCAGTTGTCTAGAAGCATATGCGATAACTTTATTCCTTTGTATAAGGACACATCCAAGTTCTTGTCGTGATGCGTCATAATATACGACAAAGTCGTCATTGCCTTCAGGTAACGTCAAGATTAGGGCCTCACATAACTTTTTCTTTAACAGCTGGAACGTTGTTTCCTGGTCTTCACCCCATTCATACTTCCTATCCTTCTGCGTCAATGCGGTTAACGATTGCATGATACTAGAGAAATTTTCGATGAAGCGATGATAATACCCTTCCAATCCCAAGAATTGGCGTATTTCTTTTAGAGATTTCGGCGCTGGCCAGTTCTTAATTGCGTCAATCTTGCTTGGGTCCACATGAATTCCATGCTGATCCACCACATGCCCTAGAAATTTTACGGCTTGTAACCAAAAAGTCGCACTTAGACAACTATGCGTATAGTTGTTCGGTCCGTAGTATCTCCAAGATAGCATGCAAATGATGCTCGTGCTCGTCTTCACTCTTGGAGTAGATCAAGATATCGTCAATGAAGACGATGACAAATTTGTCAAGGTATGGCTTACATACCCTGTTCATGAGGTCCATGAACACCGCAGGTGCGTTGGTTAACCCAAAGGGCATAACCAGGAATTCGTAGTGGCTATAACGAGTTCAAAATGTGGTCTTAGGAATATCGTCCTCTTGGACCTTCACTTGATGGTAACTTGACGGAAGATCTATCTTAGAAAAGTATCAAGCTCCTTGCAGCTGATCAAAGAGATCATCGATTCTCAGAAGAGGGTACCGATTCTTGATAGTGACTTAATTCAATTTCCTGTAGTCAATGCACATTCGGAAGCTACCGTCCTTCTTCTTTACAAACAAAACTGGGGCTCCCTAGGGGGAATAACTAGGACGGATAAAACCACGATCGAGTAACTCCGGTAACTGAGTCGATAGCTCTTGCATCTCGGACGATGCAAGACGATATGGGGCCTGGCAACGGGTGCCGTTCCTGGTATTAAGTCGATGCGAACTTGACTTGCCGATTGGGCGGCAATCCGGGCAATTCCTCCGGGAACACGTTAGGGTATTCACATACTACTGGAATGTCCTCAATACACTTCTCGGCTGCCTCCTCCGATGTGACGCTGGCTAAGAACACGTCACATCCTTGTCGTATACACTACAACGCCTTAAGGTGAGATATAAGGTTCAACGTGGCGCCTAACTTCTCTCCTTGTACCATAATTGCATCCGTGGGGGATAAAGGAATCTTCACAACCTTTTATTCACATAACACCTCCGCACGATGGTTGGACAACCAGTCCATTCCTATGACAATATCAAAACTACCCAATTCTACTGGTTAAAGGTCAATGGTAAACTGGTAACCATTAAGGATTATAGAGCTATTAACAATCAGTTGGTGACTGGTGATTGGTTTCCCGCTGGCAAGTTCGACGGTATAGGGTTGTTTCAGGTCAATAGCAGGCATATTCAAGAGTGGTAAAAATGCAATCGACACATAACTTCTATCGGCTCCCGTATCAAATAACACTGAAGCAAATTGATTGGAAACGAGGAACGTACCTGAAACCACTTTGGGATCCTGGCGTGCGTCACCAGGTCCCATGACAAAGGCACGACCTCGAGCTATATTCGAGGTAGAGGCTTGGTTCTGTTTGCTCCTTCCTGCCATCTGCTGGGCTAACTTCGGACAACTATTACGAAAATGCTCCGTGCTGCCACAGCCAAAGCATGCACGGGGGTAGGCAACCTGTGGTGTTGGTTGTTGAGGTCACTGCTGAAGAGGTTAAGGCTTAGGAGGTTGAAAACGAGTTGGTTTGGGATTGAGTTCCATGGGCACCCTACAGTTTTGGGCATAATGTCCATTTCTATGACACCTCGAGCATATCATTGCTCGGTACCCACCAAAGTGGTGGTACTTGTTGCACTTTGGGGCCTTTCCCTTGTAGCTATCAGAGTTACCCGCAGGGGTAGTCATAGCGTAGTTCTGGCTAGTATTCCTCCCCCTCTTCGGTGCTACTGCCCTTGCGCGACTACTCTCCAGGGCTTCCCGCTTGTTCCCAGCCGGCTCTCCTGGCATTGTCAGAATCTTACGCCTAACCATGTCATATGTAACGGTACCTGACCTGGCTACCACCTCGTGCATGGTTCGGTATTCCACCGAGTTAATAATACTCCTCACTTCTGGGGCCTCCAGTCCCCAAATATACCTTTCAATCCTCTTGGACTCTGGTCGGACTATGTCTGGCAATATACGCACCAGTTCATTGAAGCGGTTGGTATAACCTGCATGATCAGCACCCTGTATCTGCAGGTTCCAGAACTCATGTTCAAGCTTCTGAATTTCATGAGTTGGACAAAACCTTTCCCTCATCAGTATCTTGAGATCATCCAAAGTCATAGCATTAATCGCGTCCTGTCCGCGAGTTTGAAAAATAGTGTTCCACCAGTTTAAAGCATGGTCGATAAAGGTACAAGTTGTATACTTAACTGCGCAATTACCAGGACAATTACTTATGTTAAGTACCGATTCCGACTTCTCGACCCATTTCACAAACCCATTTGGTCCTTCAGTACCATTGAATTCCATCGGTTTGCATTCCATGAAATGCTTATATGTGCAAACCGGCCTACCATTATTCTGGTTATCGTTCTGACCTACGGGTCCTGGTTGCGGGTTAGCATTAATACCGGCGCTAACCTGCGCCACAATCGTGGGAATAACAGCCTGGAGTTGTTGCGCAATCATTTGCGCAATTTCTGCCTCAGTCATCTGTGGTGCGCGTTTCGGGGCCATTCTATTATAAACAATATATGTCTAGGTATCAATGTCACGTATCCAGTTAACACATATCACATATTCGGCTAAAACATAACACACACTTCATCACACATATGAATCCACGGCACATATAGTCAAAAGCATCGCATATACATACATATATATATATATATATAGATATATACATATATACATTTATATATACATACGTATATACGTATGTATATATATATGTAATGTCATCATCATACAAGCGTCAAAATTTGCACATAGACTTAACCCATAAGGGCCAGTGCTTAGATGTGCTGCCAAAATATGTCACCAAAGTGACGTACAGACTCGATGCAACGAGACTACTAACTAGGAAAACGTGAAAATACTATGACTACATCACCACCTCGACATGGGTATAACCCAGTGCTTGGTAGGATGTACAAAAGATACATCATCTCTATCAATATAAAAACCATACTAAAAACGCCACATCCACCATGCCAACCCTCCAAGACCTGCGACCAACCCTATAATAGCACCAATACATCCGTATACCAACGCACGGAAATGATCCTGCTCATGATGGACATACCCCATACCCTGCTGTAAAGCGATGATCGCCTACTGTAAGACGATCAGGTAGTCTCCCATTGACCTCATCTGCTTCTCATCCTCATCCCGTGCCATCCGTAATAATGAAATATGCTCGAACAGAAATCCCATCAAGCTGCTCTCGGTGATGGGAGCAGGCACCTCCTGAGGAGGAACATGTATACCCCAGACGGGTGGAGAAGGCTCTCTAAACGGCTGGGAAGGGCCACCTCGCTCGTAAGTGTGAAACAGGGAAGGGTCCTCCCGAGGTGGGATTAGAAACCGGGCAGTAAAATGTTGCTGGGTCCCTATATGTACGGGTGTCGGGCGAATAGGGGAAATGGGCGGTGTGAACACAGGTACAGGCGTAAGTACCCTCCGACGAGCCATCTATCGGAGGCCAAAGGTGGGTATCTCAAGAGGGCTAGATGAGGAGGGTGAATAAGTACTCGGAGTGGAAGGAGTGTAAGGGTCCGGCGGTGTCTCTGGTGACGGTAAGCGGGGTGCTACCGTGCGTTAAGATATATATGACCTACTATTGCCCGTTGTGATTCATTAAGGCCCAATATATTCCGTTTAAGACATGTATGACCTACTATTGCTCGTTTTGATCCATTAAGGCCCGATATAGGCCTTGAAGAAATATATGACCTATAATTTCCTGTTGTGATCTATTAATGCCCAATATAGTCATTTAAGACATATATGACCTTCTTTTGCTCGGTTTTATTCACTAAGGCCCAAAATGGTCCTTTAAGATATATATGACCTACAACTACCCGTTGTGATTCATTAAGACCCAATATGGTTCGTTAAGTCCCCTATGACCTACTATTCTTGTTGCAATTTTTAAGGCCCAATATGGTCCGTTAAGAATATGACGCATTGCCCGTTATGATTCATTTTTGGCCCATTTAATCCGTTAACCACATATGACATGCTATTGCCAGTTGTGATCTATTAAAGCAAAATATGGTAAGTTAATATATACGACCTACTATTGCCCGTTATGATTCATTAAGGCCCAATACTGTCTGATAAGAGATCTATGACCAGCGCATGTTGTGATCATTTAAACCCAAATATTGTATTCCGTTGTGATCCATATAGGCCTAAGAGACACATATGACCTACCATTGCACGTTGTAATCCATTAGCTCATAATATGGAGCATCAAGACAAATATGACCTAGTACTACACGCTGTGATCCATTCTCGCCCGATGTGGTCCATGGAGACATATATTACCTACTCTTCATGTTATGATTCAATAAAGCCCAATATATGGTCCGTAAAGACTTATATGACCTACGATTTCCCGTTAGGATCTATTAGTGCTGAATATGTCGTTAAGACATAGATGACCTACGATTGCCGATGTGATATATTAGTGCTGAATCTGGTCGTTAAGACATATATTATCTACGATTGCCACTTGTGATATATTTAACAAGGCTGAATTCTGTCTGTTAAGTCTTTTACGACCTACTATTGCCAGTTGTGATTGATTAAGGTCAAATATGATCTGTTAAGACATATACGACCTACTATTTGCCATTGTGATTAATTATGTCCCAAAATGGTCCGTTAAAACATTTGTGACCTACTATTGCCCTTTTTTTGGGTAAAGGATTGCCCTGGTGAGTTTATATCATATCAACAATTAAAACAAGTAGAAAGGTAAAACACCCTCTAGTTCTATCTAGTGGCATCCCACTAAAAAGTAAAGGAAAAGATCACAACCAAAACCTGCCAATATATAAGTAAACAAAGATCTAACAAATATGGTCATTAGTCTTCTCCAAAGCTTTCCACTCCATCTAGCTTCCATTCCTCCAAATACTTAATGACCGTAGCACTCCTCTTGTATTTGAACGACAATAATTTTGCACGGACTGTGGATACAATTAGCTCCGACGTTTGTTCAGGAGGTCTTAGCTGATTATTGAAAATCCTTGCGTTCCTGAACAATCGATCTCGAAGGTGATCTAGGAACCAACCACTGAACAATATCTTCCCATTTCTCTTGAACCGAATCCATACCACCCTTGGTACGGACTGTTTGCCATACTGTCTTTGAGTATTTACATTCAAAAAATAGATAGTCATGCGAATCAATACCTGAGTAACAAAGTGAACAACACATTAAATTCACGGAACCCGTGACATTCCTATTCCAATGGAGAATGCGGTCTTGAGTCCACAGTTTCCTCTTAAAAATCAAGCAACTCACAAACGCATGTTTTGGAACATTAAAAGCTGATCACACCATTTTCGCCCATACGACAGGTTGACTTCGAACTCTAACTTTATTCCAAACCTCTTTAGTTGAAAAATCCACAACTTTACCATCAGTTTCTTCCACATGACCCTATCCTGATTAGCATCATTGAGACTAATATTCTGGAGCTGAAATAAGATCGGGTAACTGTCCCTCCAGGCTTCTGGCCAGTTCCAGTTTCCATCCACAATGACGTCAGTCAATTTCGACTTAACATTAAAACCATATTGAGCCATACGTCTTGGAGTCACATACTGAGCCAACGGACATGCGCTACACCATCTATCGAACCACAGAAAGGTGTTTTCTCCATTTCACACTTTCAACCAAAAGAACTGCCTTATCGATTGTCTACATTTAAGAAGCTTTCTCCATCCCCACGAAGTGTTGTTTTGAATAGGAATATCCCATAGACTACGATTCTTATGTCTATGAATCCTGACTCACGATGTCCAAAGCGATTTATGAGCTACCAAAATGTTATACATATGGTAAGTCATAAGGGACTTATTAACATCCGCGATCCGTCTAATGCCCAAACCCCCTTCGTTTTTTGGAAGACAAACCTCTTTCCAGGCCACTTTAGCTCTCCCCTAGCGACTGTGCCATGACCCCATAAAAACCATTTCATCTTGCTTTCAAGTTCTTTTATTATAGTGGTAAGGTCCACTTTGTTTTATTAAGACATTTATAACCTACAATTTCACGTTGTGATTCATCAAGGCAAAAAATGGTCCAATAAGAGATTTATGACCAACTAACCCATTGTGATCGATTAAACCCAAATAAGTCCGTTAAGAATACAACCTACTATATTCCGTTGTAATACAAATAGGCCTAATAATGTCCATTAAGACACCTATGACCTATTGCACGTTATGATCCATTAACGCATACCATGAAGACATAAATTTCCTACTATTGTACGCGTTGATCCATTTACGCCCGATGTGGTCAATGAACATATATTACCTACTGTTCATGTTGTGATTCATTAAAGCACAATATGGTCCGTAAAGTCTTATCTTACCTACGATTACCCGTTAAGAAATAGATCATGTACTATTGCGAATTGTAATCCATTAAGGCCCAATATGGTCCGTTAAGATATATACGACTAGTATTGTCTATTGTGATCCATTAAGGCCCGTTATGGTCCATGAAGAAATATATGACCTACCATTGCCACTTGTGATATATTAAGGCTAAATATGGTCCGTTAAGACTTATATGACATACTATTGCCAGTTGTGATAAATTAAGGACCAATGATCTGTTAAGAATCTGACACATTGCCTATTATGATTCATTCAGGCCCATTTAGTCCGTTAACATACTTATAACATATCTCGCCAGTTATGATCAAATAAGGCACAGTATGGTACGTTAAGATATACATGACCTACTATTGCCCGTTGTGATTCATTAAGGCCCAATATATTCTGTTTAAGACATATATGACCTACTATTGCTCGTTTTGATCCATTAAGGCCCGATAAAGGCCTTGAAGAAATATATGACCTATAATTTCCTGTTGTGATCTATTAATGCCCAATATAGTCATTTAAGACATATATGACCTTCTTTTGCTCGGTTTTATTCATTAAGGCCTAAAATGGTCCTTTAAGATATATATGACCTACAACTACCCGTTGTGATTCATTAAGACCCAATATGGTTCGTTAAGTCCCCTATGACCTACTATTCTTGTTGCAATTTTTTAAGGCCCAATAGGGTCCGTTAAGAATATGACGCATTGCCCGTTATGATTCATTTAGGCCCATTTAGTCCGTAACCACATATGACATGCTATTGCCAGTTGTGATCTATTAAAGCAAAATATGGTAAGTTAATATATATGACCTACTATTGCCCGTTATGATTCATTAAGGCCCAATACTATCTGATAAGAGATCTATGACCAGCGCATGTTTTGATCATTTAAACCCAAACATTGTATTCCGTTGTGATCCATATAGGCCTAAGAGACACATATGACCTACCATTGCACGTTGTAATCCATTAGCTCATAATATGGACCATCAAGACAAAAATGACCTACTATTGCACGTTGTGATCCATTCTTGCCCGATGTGGTCCATGGAGACATATATTACCTACTCTTCATGTTATGATTCAATAAAGCCCAATATGGTCGTAAAGACTTATTTATATGAGCTACGATTGCCCGTTAGGATCTATTAGTGCTGACTATGGTCGTTAAGACATAGATGACCTACGATTGCCCGTTATGATATATTAGTGCTGAATCTGGTCGTAAGACATATATGATATACGATTGCCACTTGTGATCTATTTAACAAGGCTGAATTCGGTCCGTTAAGTCTTTTATGACCTGCTATTGCCAGTTGTGATTGATTAAGGACAAATATCTGTTAAGACATATACGACCTACTATTTGCCGTTGTGATTAATTATGTCCCAAAATGGTCCGTTAAACATTTATGACCTACTATTGCCCTTTGTGATCCATTAACGTCCACTTTGTTTTGTTAAGACATTTATAACCTACTATTTCGCGTTGTGATTCATCAAGGCAAAAAATGGTCCAATATAAGATTTATGACCAACTAGCCCATTGTGATCAATTAAACCCAAATAAGTCCGTTAAGAATACAACCTACTCTATTCCGTTGACACCTATGACCTATTGCACGTTATGATCCATTAGCACATAAGGTCCATGAAGACATAAATTTCCTACTATTGCACGCGTTGATCCATTTACGCCCGATGTGGTCAATGAAGACATATATTACCTACTGTTCATGTTGTGATTCATTAAATCACAATATGGCCGTAAAGTCTTATCTTACCTACGATTGCCCGTTAAGAAATAGATCACGTACTATTGCGAATTGTAATCCATTAAGGCCAATATGGTCCGTTAAGATATATACGACTATCATTGTCTATTGTGATCCATTAAGGCCCGTTATGGTCCATGAAGAAATATATGACCTACGATTGCCACTTTTTTTTGGGTAAAGGGTTACCCTGGTGAATATATAAATCAACCAAAAACAAACAAGTGAGGGATATGGTATCCACTCAATTCTCTAGCAAGACATATGACGCTAGAGTTTACAAGCAACCAAGCGCAAAACAAATACAACCAACAAACTAAGTAAACGCAAACTCTACAAAAGGTAACGACACAACTATCCTTAGCCGCAATCATCATCATCCATCAGTAGACCACGAGGAAAGCTCCATTCCTGTAGGATCCCGTTCACCTGACTTGTTCTCTTGAACCGCATCGAGTGAAGCTTCATCCTGATTGTAGCTAGAATTACCTCAACAAGTTTATCCGCATTCCTTTTCTTTGTAGAAAACAGCCGCAGATTTCTTTCATGCCATACAAAGTACACTGTAGCTCCAACAATTAGCTTACCAATGACATGTCTTGCGTTCCTCGAGTTGGTGAACCGCAAGAGGTGTTCATATATACTTTCCCACTTGTTCCGAATGCTATCCATACCAGCTTTAGATTTGATACCATTCCACACCTGCATCGCAAATGAACACTCGAAAAACAGGTGTTCGTGAAATCCGGCCCTGAAGTACAAAGCGAACAGCACATGAGGTTGAAATTAGTATTCCCAGTCGCTTGCCATATGCTCATAACATCCTACGCTTTTAACTTCTTATGCATAATTAACCATTAAAGGAATGAGTGGCGTGGAATAGATTGAGAGAACCAAACTATGTTCGCCCAAGGAACCTCATTATGCACAACACGGATATCGTCCCACACTCTAGAAGCACAATACTCCTCATCTTTCCCTAATCTTGAACGCCAAACCAATCTATCCTGACTCAAAGGATTTAACATAATATTGGACATACTTTAGAGCATCGGATATCACATAACCCAGGAAGCAGGCCACACCCACATCCCATTCTCACATAAATCCACCACCTTTGAGTTTATTGTGTACCCAACATTAGCTCTAACTCTAGGCGTGATAATGGAACTCAATGGACACATAGCATCCCACTTATCGAACCAAGCTGAGGTTGCAGTTCCATCCCCAATCTTAGTCCAAATATGGTTTTAAATAATTGGCCGAATACTTAAAAGTTTCCTCTAGCTGCAAGTAATATTGTTCCTGAGTGGCAAGTCCTAAAAATTATATCCCGAATATGATAAGTGTGCATCCATTTAACCCACAGCGATTCCCGAAGAGTGAGGAGGCTCCACACGTGAGTAACCATGAGAGCAATATTCATATAATAAATCCGACGAATACCCAAACCACCTTCCTTTTGCGGCGTACATACCCAATCCTATTTAACCTTAACTTTGCCTTTAATATCATTCCCTGAGTCCAAAGAAAATGCTGCATCTTTCATTCAAGGTCATATATAATAAGTTTTGGTAAAATAAAAACAGAAGCCCAATAAATGTGCAATGAAGAGAGAACATATCGAATCAATTGTAATCTACCTGCAAATGACAAGCACTTATTCTTCCAATCTGTAATCCTATTCTCCAAGTTTTCCACGAGCCTCCTACAATCTCTATATAACAAATGCGTAGAGATAAGGGGAACCCCCAGATATCGAATAGACAACACACCTTCCTCAAACGGCATAATACTCCTGATACGATCTTTAACAACATTTGACACCTTCCCAAAAAAGATTGTACTTTTGTTCATACTCAGGACAAGACTAGACATGTTCTTAAAAAGATTCAAGGATTCCAAGATCACTTTACCCGAGTTATGATTCCCTCGCACAAACAGAAATAAATCATCGGCAAAACAAAGATTAATAATTCGCAGGTTTTCACATTTATTATGAAACCTGAAATCAGCTGATACAGACACTTGTTTTTGTAAGATCAACGTGAGAACCTCCATGACAAAAGTAAACAAATACGACGACATAGGTCCCCTTGACGCAACCCACGCTTCCCTCTAAAATATCCATGAAGATTACCATTAATTGCCAACCAAAATGACGTAGAAGTGACACACGCCATAACCCATTTCACCAACTTCCGGTCAAATCGAAATCCAAGCATGATCTGTTCCAAAAACCTCCAATCCACCGTGTCATAAGCTTTTTGAATATCCACTTTAAACGCACATCTTGGCGGACCATTATTCCAATGGTAATTGTGCATCAGCTCTTGAGTTAACAAAATATTATCAGAGATCCTTCTTCCAGGAACAAAGGCTGATTGATTAATACTAACAATATCAATTAAACCTTCTTTTATACGGTTAGTAATTATCTGCTGATACATTTATACAGAGTGTTGCAACAAGAAATAGGCCTATAATCCGTGACCGAAGAGGGTGTGCTCACCTTAGGAATTAGCGAGATTATCGTATGATTAAGCTGGTTAAGTAAATTCCCATTAGCAAAAAATCCTGAACCGCACCACACACATCCTTTCCTACTACATCCCAAGACTTTTTAAAGAACATAGAAGTGTAACCATCTGGCCCGGGGATTTATTACCAGCAATAGAAAACATAGCCGCTTTAACTTCATCATCAGTAACAGTTCTAACCATATTACTAGCTTTTCCAGACGATAACACCTTATTGAACAAATCCGGAGCTGGTTGCATACTAATATTACCCACACTACCAAAAAAATTCATATAATATCCACCAGAGCTTGGGAAGCGGCGCCACCTTCATGTAAAACACCCGTCACATCACGAACTGAGCAAATTCTACTATGATGATTTTTTGCTTTAACAATATTATGCAAGAATTTTGAGTTCGTGTCGCCCACAGAAAGCCATTCCACCTTCAACTTCTGCTTCAAAAACAACCCTTCATCAAGGACCGCTTCCTTGTACATTTGCAGCAATTGGCTATGTTGAATAATCATTGTTCATTTAGCGGGTCCTTATCTATCGCAATCTTACAATCATCCACAGCTTTCCTTGAACTCTTCACCTTCTCATGCAAATTACCTTGTTGAGCGAAGAGTTTCCAAAGCGGTGTTTTCAATAACTTAAGTTTTTTAACCACTTGAAACATGCGATGACCTTGATGCTCAATGTTCCAAATCATTTTTAACTCATCAGAAAACCCTTTTTATCCGCCACCAAGTTCACAAACTTAAATGGTTTCGGTTTGTCTCTTGTGATATTTGGCATTTTTAGAATACATGGGTGTGGTCTGAAATCCGGTACGGATGAAAATACGTAGCCGCAGCAGGATAGGCATCAATTAAGTGAACATTACCCAGAATTCTATCAATTTTCATATAAATAGTTCTTCCCTTCTTCTGATTATTTGTCCATGTAAAGTGCAAGCCCGAGCAATTCACATCAAAGACCTCTATCTCTTCAATACATTCTTTAAATTCCCTAGTCCCTATACTTAGCGTAGAGGACCCATGCACCATATCCTCATGAAACAAAGAGGCATTAAAATCTCCCATAATTGCCCAAGGTTTATCATGCACATATGAGTGATGAACACACAAGTTCCTCCACAATTCTCTTCTATTTTTGTAGTTATTATCCGCATAAATGAACGAACAAAATAACGACTTACGATCTAGTTTAAAAACAATCTGGGTATGTACTACCTGATCAGATTGGGAGAGGATCATAACATCCACCATATTAGCATCCCATCCCACCATAATTCTAGTACCCTTTGTGCAGCAATTCGCATTTGTCGCCCAACTGCAAGATTGACAAAACTTTCTTACACACATTCGACACATTAGAAGAATCTACATGAGTTTCCATGATTGAGCACACCTGTAAGTGATTATCCAAAATAACCTGCCGAACCTCCTTTTGATTCAGGGAACGGTTCAATCCCCTTATATTCCATGTAGCAACACTACCCATGGACACCAGTTTGACCGGGTGTGCTTGGACCCTCAGACTTATCACTAATGGTTTTGTTATCCATAAACTTTGGAATGTCAGCGAGAACTCATCCACTGCCACCTCATCCGTAACTACTTCGTCCCACTTGTGTTGATTCCCTTTAAACTTCTACGATTCCAAATTTCCCTCATGGTAAGACTTGACTCCCTCCTGAACCCCATCATCTTCGTTCAACGCTTCAAAAGAGTTAGCTGTTGGCACCTGGGTGGACGTTGGATCCTTAACAGCTGGCTTAGATTTAGTCTTGATCATCGGACGGTAAATAAACTTCGGCTTTTGATTTTTGACCTGAAGTCCTTGATTGTTACCTTTTTGTTTTTCACTACCACTTCCTCGAAACCATCATTACCCTTAGACTTATCATCTTTCACAACTGGATTGGGATTCTTAGGGCACGTAGCATCGTTGTGGTCAAAACACAACACGAGGAGCACCTCAGCGGCTCCCAATCATACTCGACTTTTACCTCCGCCTTTGAGTGTCCATTCCCATCTAGAGAGGGTATAGCAACAGTAACATTCCTCCTAAGATCAGTCTCAGCATGAACCTCAATTAAAGCCCTTGCAAAACTACTCCTACCCCATGATTCTGCACACATAGTCGTAGTGTAAGAATCCAGCATCTTAGGCACCCTTATTTTCGAAGCTAGGAGACTTAACCCATCGAAGGCCGCCAAAGGCACATCATGCAGCTTAACCCATACAGGAATGGATTTTATGTCTTCTTTTTCAATCGTGACAGAAGGAGACCATAAGTTCAGAATTATCGGCACATTCCTGATCATCCACGGACCATCTTCTAACAACTGATCCATACCCTATTTCGTTTTGAACTTGAAGAAAAAGAACCCTTTAGCATTCATCATCAACCTAGATAGACCATATTTCACCCAATTATTCTTAGCAAAGTAGTCGACCACTGGGAATGCAAGCCTTTTACCCAAGAAATATCCATACAACGTATTGATATCTATCATTAACCTGTTTCACCGAAGCCATAGGTATCACAACATCCGCACAATCCACACTTTCAGTTGATTCCATCGGACGAAAATTCACCTTTATAGGTTCCTTCTTGGACTGGACAACTTTAGCAAATGATAAAGGTTTCGTACCTGTCTTAGGTCCTGAATTCGTTTGGTCTGAAGAAGAAGCATTCCAACTGGCATTTAACGTAGCATTTAACGTCCATACTGTGCCTTATTTGATCACAACTGGCAATATATGTTATAAGTGTGTTAACGGACTAAATGGGCCTGAATGAATCATAACAGGCAATGTGTCGGATTCTTAACAGACCATATTGGTCCTTAATGAATCACAACTGGCAATAGTAGGTCATATAAGTCTTAACGGACCATATTTAGCCTTATAGATCACAACTGGCAATAGCATGTCCAATACCACGAACCGAAGCTGTTCCAATACCCTAATTTTCTCTCCTCCTATGGTGATTTTGGCGATTTCTTATTCTTCTTCATCCTAACCTGATTTTCATCTAATGATTATGGGTTTGTGATCAGAATTAATCTTTGATTATTATCTGCACACAAAGTTCTATAATCACCAATATCCGATTAGTTGTAGGGTTTTTTTATTTCAAAATCGTTGACCTGGGAATCTGTGATATATCCTGATTTACTAGGAGGTCTGTATTGATCGCGATTAACTGTTGTTAATTTAGCTAGATTGGTACGAACCCTTCTAATAGATTAAGGATAGATAACTGATTCTAGGGTTTTAGGAGTTAAGGTTTTCTTCTTCTTGTCGTGTTTTTGGTTTGCTTGGTTTTCGTGGATATTTGTTGCATGGTTTGTCTGTTTACGTGGTAATGGAGAGAGGTGAAGAATCTGATGGGGATGGGAATAACAAGTCGAATGAGGATGTCGAAACAACCCCTGGAATAGCTCTGGTTCGTGGTATTGGACTTAGGGTTAAGAATATTGAAGGCAATCCACTGATATCAAGGAGAGGTATGTATTCCACAAACAATAAATTGGTTATTGACGTCTTAGCGGCCATATCCAAACCTGTAAGTCTGGATTCTGCTCATGCAAACCCAAAGAATCAGAACATATATCATGCAAAACCAGTCGGGGGGAAGCTGGCTAAAGGATCATATGTTGACTACATAAACCTAGAGGACTCGTTTCCAGTTTTATTGATACAGTGATTCGGTTTTTCTTGAAAAATTCATTCCGAGTTTCGTTTGTTTTCGCCCACTTTCGATATTTAGACTAAACGCATAAATAATTCATTAAATCAAATATCTGGTCGTTTCTGTCAGCAGTTTCTGCATTTCTCAACTTCCAAACTCAGTTTTATTGGTACAAGTTTTCGCACACTTTCCATATTTAGACGAAACGCGTTAATAGTTGATTAAATAAATATCATGTCGTTTATGTCAGAAGTTTTAATATTTATCAGCTTCCAGACACAGTTTGGGCGAAGTGTGGATTGGCTAGATCAAGTTCGGGCAAACTTGATCTACCTTCACACAAGTTCGGCCGAACTTGTGCATTACACATAAATACTTTTCCAAATTCTAACAATTACAAGCCTTAAACATACAGACTCGATCCAAGACCTAGACAATAGACATTATGCATCAACAAACTCCCCCTTGGATATTGTCGTAGTCTTGATCAGTCTTCAACCTTCAACCTCTTTCGAAGAAGTTCTTGTACGTGTTTCTTCGTCGTTCTTGCTTAGGAATAGGAGTTTGGTCAGTAGGAGGTGCCCACTTCATGAACTGAAATCGTCTGAGCCTTGCCTCTCCCTTTCATGTATCTTTTCTAGTCGTCTTTCCTCTTTCAAAAATTCTTTTATTTCCAACTCTCTCCATCTAGATTCCCACATATGGCAAGAATTAATACCATGTGCATAGCATACGTTAATCACACCTTGGTATTGTTTTTCTTGGACTTCTTCACGTTTGTCAAAACATATTTTGTTGAAGAACAAACACTTCACATCTTCTTTTGAACAATTAACTAGCTACATCGGGTCTAGTATACGAATAGTTCTCCACAAACACCAAATTCTCTGTCTTTCGATACATTAAGGATCTTTCTCTTTAGTTATATCCCAATTTTCATCGGCACGTAATACAATCACTGCTTCACAAGTTTCAGGATATGTTTGCCACCACAAGAAGTATGAATGAAAATCTTGTTCGATAGGCTTTAGTGGCATGTTCTTCATTGCTCTTGGTCGTTTCATCACAAGCGTAACATCTTTAATACCCGTTTTCTTATCAATCTTGATCGACATTTCGGTATAAACGGCTTCCACAACTCAAAACCCCTTGACGCTTCAAACTTTATAACCCTCCATAATCTTTGTTCGTTAAACTTCATCTACAGACTGATGTTTCTCGTTTGCACCAACTCTTCAACATCCCAAAAAGGTAACGTCTTTATGTCTGTCAGAAGTCTGAAATATTGAACTCCAAATTCTCTTTTGATAGCATACACATCAAGTTCTCTTATCCACCCCCAACTCAGAATATCACCCAGAGATTTATCTTTATCACGAGTAAAGAACGCCAGTGGTCGTTTGAACTTTCTTTCTTTCGGCATCTCTTTGAACCACGACTTCTTTGCTTCAGCAATCTGTTCTTTCATATAGCGTTTAGGGATATTGCCTTCCTTAACCACTTCATCAATCTTTTGCTTCAACAAATTTACATCAGTCAGACTCATGATTTCTTTGATCGTAGGAAAACTGTCAATGTTGACGCCAGAATACTTTTCAGCGTCGTCATCAGAAGAATCTTCAAATATCACACAATCATAATCATCTGCTTCTGATACACGCTTGTACACATACTCTTTTGGTTCAAACGTATTGATGTTCACCAACTCTTCCTTAAAATGAAACTCGAACGAATCAGCATCAACCTCGAACATCTTGGCCAATTCTTCCTTTGTGTAGTTATGAACAAATTCCCCCTCTTCTATACTCGGGTCTAACATTATCATCAAAGGTTTCTCATGAACCACATCAACATGCATAGCAACTATAGCGTCAGAAACATCAACATCATGAGGCCCTGTCTGTTCTGTATTCTCCCCCTTATTCTTATCATCCTCCATATTCACATCATCGTTAATCAAGGATTCAAAATCAAAATCAGTGTGTACTTTAGCAGAATCAATCTTTACACCAACACTCCCCTGATCATCACCACCATCATCGTCGTGATCTGAATCATCTTTTGTATCATCTAGAGGGTCGTTGTCTTTATCATCATCTTCCTCATCGTCATCCTTTTCTAACTCAGAAGCTTTAATCGATTCATCATTCTTTTCTGCTTCCTGAGATTCAACAATAGAAACATCTTCTGGAACAATCACAGATTCAGGAGCTTTTTCTGCTTCAACAATCTTTTCGATAACAGGCTCCTCTGTAGGTTTAGGGGCACCATCAACTATCCCTTTACCCTTTCCCTGTTCTGCAAATTCTTTTTCTGCTTTTTCTTTTGGTTCTTGAATATCAAGTTTATCATATTCTGCTATGAAATCAATGCCCAAGCTGTTAGATAAAACTTTCTGAAGTCTGGCAAATCTTCTATCGTTTTGATCTCTTTCAGATCTTAGTACAGCTATCTCTTTCTCTAATTTCTCATTCGCAGCACTCAAACTATCAACCATAGCTTTCATATAGCCTTTGTCATCTTCAAGAAATTTGACTTTATCTTGCAGAATCTCTTTCTCAACTATGCTTTGCTTTACTTTGCTTTCCAAAGCTTCTTTCTCAGCTTCATTCTATTTGAGCTTATCTTCCAGAGCTTTAATTCTTTTCTCTAACATATCAACTGGAGTATCTTCAAACCAATTCGATAGATCTTCAACTATGACAGGATGAGTAATATTATCTGGAATTTCACCAAAAGCATCTTTAAACTCTTTGGCTCTTGCGCTTTGTGGAGTAGACTGCCTTGACTTTGGATGAGTCGCTTTGGGAGTACCGTTTGTTGCAGATTTTGGAGTTGATAGAGCCGTACTCTGAACAAGTATTTCAGTAACAGACGGTGGTTCTTGTGTTGTAGTCGTTGGAGGCACTTCAGCTTCAGTGAGTGGAATATCTTGCAGATTTGAAACAGGAGGTTCTTGTGTAGTTCCTTTCTTCGATTTCGGACTCAAATACCTGTGGCTCTGAGGCTTTTTCTTTCCATAAGTGCTAGGAGAAGCCGTAGCTTTCTTTGAATCTCCAGCCTTTGACTTAGAGCGCTTTGATTTCTTCTTAGGTCTATTATCATCAGAAGCTTCTTCAGACGGTTCATATAAATCTTCACCAATCTTTTTCAAACGTTCTTCTTCTTTCTCTTTTTCTAATTCTCTCTGACGAACAATAGCAGAATCTTCAGAGGATTCATCGTCTTTATCATAAGTCACTGAAATAACATCATCTCGATCACCACCTGCTGTACCACTTTCAGCTTCTTGACTTTCAATATTTACTGCAACACTAGATCCTTCAACATTAACTTGTTCAACACCAGGCTCGTCAATCAACATAGTTTCCACTTTCTTTGACGCCCTTTTGCGTTTTGGCTTTTCAACAACAACAAACAACCCTCTTGATATACCAGTCACCTCTTTTCTCCTTGAAATTCTTTAACAGCTCAACTTCTTCATTTTCATCTCCGCTGCCATCCTTTCTCCATTTATTCTCATGTGGCGATATAATCAGCTTTGACGATTGCACCAAACACAAGCTTTGAAATAGGCGCAGAACCTTGTTTCTGATATATCTTTAGCTTCTTTAAAGTTGTTTCATCCATATGACTCAAATAAAGAATATCATTCAGATCTTTCACAATGTCTTTGAACTTCTCATCAGTCAGCATCTGAACGAACCTCGGATAAATCACCAACCTATCCTTTCCCATATTCTTCAATAATAAACTTGAAGATCACTTTCGAGTAGTTGAACTTTTTGTTGAGCACTAACGTAGTAACCATGCAGGCCATGTAATCTTGAATGTCGTCCAACCCGCTTTCCTATGACTGAAAGCATGAATAATGGCATGAATCAGAAGTTTGTACGGTAGAGGAACACCGCCTTTCTTCATTGTTGGCTCATTTACATGACATTGTAACCCATTCTGAAGAAATACCATTAACCATCCAAAGCTAATTGGATCATTTTCATTGTCGTTGAACGCTAGAACTCTTCGAATATCAGCTTTAGTGATCAAAATTTCCTTGTCTTCATTACCAACACGAACAGCAGACTTTATTACTTTGTTTGCTTCGTCATAAGATGATGCGTTCCAGAAAAGATATACATGTGATCTATAAATGACATGCTTATCGGTAATCGCCTTCGTGATCGGAATTCTCCCCAAAAACTATAGAATCTCGGAGAATGCTGCCAGCGATGGATATATCTTTTCATCCAGCGAGATACAAGTGTTATGAAACTTGTTAAACGAAAGCTGAATATTCTGCGGACAAGAAAATCAAGCGAATTAGGCAATTTCACAATTTTTTCAACACAAATATATAAAGTTCGAGCGAACTTGATATATCAACACATTACCAAATACAAGAACTTCGCTCGAACATGTAATTTCACATTTTATTTTCAAATTTCAAACAAGTTTGGGCGAACTTTATATATTTGTGTTGAATTTCAAAAACTATAGAAATTCGGGCGAACTGGATGAAGTTTCAAACCAGATAAAATCTAAAGGTAAATGGGAGAAGCTGGATGAAGTTATATCGGATGGTGTTGAAGTGGATGATCTACTGTATGATTTATCAAAATCCAAGGATAATTCTAGTGTTAATAACAAGTCTGAGGGTGCAAGCACACCAAGTCTTGATGGTTTCAATGGGTAGTATTACTTCTTGGAATATTAGGGGATTGAACCGCTCCCTTAAACAGAAGGAGGTTCGTCAGGTGTTGTTGGATAATCATGTGCAGGTTTGTGCGATTATGGAGACTCATGTGGAATCGTCTAAGGTGTATAGTTTTTGTCATAAGGTTTGCCGATCTTGGTGTTGGGCTACGAATGCAACCTATTGTGAGAAGGGACCAGAATCATGGTAGCATGGGATGATAATTTGGTAGATGTGATGATTCTATCCCAATCGGACCAGGTGATGCACACCCAGCTTGTTTTTAAATTGGATCGAAAGTCGTTATTCGCTTCGTTTGTGTATGTTGATAATCGTTACAAGAATAGAAGGGATCTTTGGCAGAACTTATGTGGCCATCATGCTTTGTGCATGATAAGTCGTGGGTCATAATAGGTGACTTTAATGCTGCCCTATTTCATGATGACTTGCTGCATGGTTCATCTATGTTAAATATAGGTTCGAGGGAGTTTAAGGATTGTGTCGACAATATTGAGGTGTTTGACGTTAATCAGACTGGTTTGCATTTTACGTGGTCAAATAAACAGCAAAATGGAAGTGCTATTTTTAAGAAGATCGATAGAATCTTAGGGAATGTTCGGTTAATTAATGTGTTCCCGGCAGCGGCTGCTTATTTTCTTCCATATCGTATTTCGGATCATACACCATGTATCCTTAAGCTGCCAAATGTGATAGAGATAAGCCTAAGCCTTTCAAATTTGTGAACTTAGTTGCGGATAAAAATAGATTCCTTGAGGAGGTTAGACGGGTGTGGTGCAAAGATATTCCTGGTTATCGCATGTTTCAGGTGGTCAAGAAACTCATATTTTTAAAAACTCCATTACGAAAACTGTTCTATCAACAGGGAAACTTACATGAAAAGGTCAAGATTACTCGTCTAGAATTGGAGGAGTGCCAGCGTCAGATGGATGGTGACCCGTTTAATCAAGAGTTGGTTGTTCAGCATGGCATATTACTACTTCGTTACAAGGAAGATGTACATGATGAAAGTCTATTTTTAAAACAGAAATCAAAGATTGAATAGCTCTCGTTGGGCGATTCGAACTCCAAGTTCTTTCATAATGTGGTGAAAGCCAAGAATCATCGAAGTAGAATATTTTCTGTGCGTGATGTGAATGGTACGTTACATGAAGGTGGCTCGGTGCCAAATGCTTTGGTGGAATATCATTCGGGTTTTTTTGGTACCGTGGGTAGTATTAGCATCCATCCTACTCCGGAGTTGTTCCATAATCGTTTATCTCCTGAGAAAGCTAATAATATGGTGAGGCAGGTCACAGAAGAGGAAATTAAATTGGCTATGTTTTCTATAGCGGGTAATAAAGCTCCTAGGCCAGATGGCTATACTTCGGTGTTCTTCAAAAAGGCTTGGGATATTGTGGGGTAGGATGTATGTGGGGCGATTCAAGACTTCTTCGTTAATGGTCACTTATTACAGCAAATTAATCACACAATTATATCGTTAATCCCCAAGGTTAGTTCTCCCTCATCGGTTACGGATTTTAGACCAATATCTTGTTGTAACACTTTATATAAGTGTATCAGTAAGATAATTACGAATCACATAAAGGAGGGTCTATGTGATATTGTAAGTATTAACCAGTCTGCTTTTGTTCTGGGTAGAAGGATTTCAGATAATATCTTGCTAACTCAAGAGCTAATGCATAACTACCATCTTAATCATGGTCCCCCGAGATGTGCTTTTAAAGTAGATATCCAAAAAGCTTATGACACGGTGGATTGGAATTTTTACAACATATTTTTATGGGGTTTGGGTTTGATAGGGTGATGATAAAGTGGATTATGTCTTGTGTCATGACTACTTCGTTTTCTTTAGCAATTAATGGGCATTTGCATGGATATTTTTGTGGTAAACGGGGGTTGCGACAAGGAGACCCTATGTCTCCGTATTTATTTACCCTGGTCATGTAGGTCCTCACTCGGATTTTGCAAATGCAGGTTTCTCTGTCAGCTGAATTCAGATTTCATAATAAATGTGAAAAGCAACAAATCATAAATCTTTGTTTTGCTGATGACTTATTTTTGTTTGCTCGTGGTTACTATGGTTCGGCTAGTGTAATTCTAGAGTCCATAAATATGTTTAAGAACATGTCGGGGCTTGTTCCGAGTATGAATAAAAGTACAATTTTCTTTGTTAATGTACCGATAGCTGTCAGAGATCATATTAGAAACATCATACCATTCGAGGAGGGTGTGTTGCCTGTTCGTTATCTTGGGCGCCGCTTATCTCGACTAGACTTCTTTACAAAGACTGTATGAGGCTTGTTGAAAACATGGAGAATAGAATCTCTAGTTGGAAGAATAAGTGTTTATCTTTTGGTGGAAGACTCCAGTTGATCCGATCTGTCCTATCTTCGATGCATATTTATTGGACTTCAATTTTCATATTACCGAAGCGGATTATAACAGAACACGAGGGTAAGATGAGGCGGTTCTTATGGGCTCATGGAAATAACATCAAGGGTAAGGTTAAGGTGCGATGGGAGAGAGTTTGTCTGCCAAAAAGGGGAAGGTCGTTTGGGTGTTCGTAGGATTCTTGATATGAATATGGCTCTGATGGGCGCATATATGGAGCCTGCTTTCGCTTAGGGAATCCTTATGGGTTAAATGGATGCATTAATATCGTATCCAGAATTGGAACTTTTGGGATATTCCCTTACGGAACAATGTATCTTGGAGTTGGAGGAAACTTTTGAGCATACGGCCTATTGTCCAACAACATTTCTGGATAAAAATTGGAGATGGGAATCGGGCTTCTGCTTGGTTTGATAAATGGGATGATATTTGCCCGATTAGTTCCATTATTACCCCAAGAGTGATTGCAAATGCGGGGTTTGGGATGGATGTTAAGGTTGTGGATCTATGTGAACAAGGGGTGTGGGTGTGGCTAGATGATTGGGCTAACTGATATCCAATTCTCCAAAATATGCGAAACCTTATGTTGAATCCGGTCAAAAAAAGATACTTTGGTGTGGAGAACTAGATCAGTGAAGGATATTGATTATGCTGCTACTACTGTGTGGGATGATATCCGGCTCGCTCATGAGGAGGTATTGTGGGCTAGTATGGTTTGGTTTCCTCAAGCGATTCCTCGCCATTCGTTCTTCATGTGGTTATTGGTGAACAAGAAACTAAAAACGCAGGATGTTATGTGTAGGTGGGCTGCTTCGGGTAACACTAATTTTAACCTCCTTTGTTGTTCCTTGTGTAAGTCTGGTCCTGATTCTCATGAGCACCTATTCTGTAAGTGCTCCTTTGGGAAGGAGGTGTGGATGGGAGTTAAAGCAAAAGCGGGTATGGCAACTGTAAGCAAATCTTTGGATAGCATTTCGGATCATTTGTTGCGGTTTGTGGAGTCAAAATGTGCGATACATGTGATTGGGAAGCTAGTTGTTGCGGCTGCAGCATATTATGTGTGGCAGGAAAGGAATCTTAGATTGTTTTCTACAAAGAAAAGTTCTGCGGCTCAACTTGTGGAAGTGATATTAGCTACGGTCAGAATGAAGATCCATACTTTGCGGCTAAAGAAGACAGATCAAGTGATAAAGATTATGCAGGAATGGAGCTTACCGTGTGGCCTCCGAATTGATGATGATGACTGCGGCTAAGTGTAGTTTTGTTTTGTGTAATATTGTTCGCTAGTTGGCATGGTCTGTGGTTTCCCCTAGTGTTCTTTTCTTTGTTCTTGTAACTCTGGTATGGTGTGTCATGCTAGAGAACCGGGGGAATATCCTGTTTCCTCACTTGTGTTGTTTGGCTGTGCTTTTAATACAATTTCACCAGGGTAACCCGTTACCCAAAAGAAAAACTTGTAGTGAACATCAATTTTGACATTTTTACAACAAGGTCGGGCGAACTTATTGTGTTTTTCAGGATTTTAACATGTTTTAAACTAGTTCGGGCGAACTTGATTTATTTTCAAGATTTATTCAGTAATGACAAGTTCGCCCGAAGTTGGTTTAAACAAACAACAAGAAGTTCGGGTGAACTTGTCATCATCTACAAACAAACCTGCAACACATACACATGTCCAATGATCAATTTTACGGTTTGTTTATGATGTTAACATGATTAATAACAAATTTCACCATTCAATTTATTCATATTGATCCTAGATCTACTGATTTTAATGTTTACGGTCCAATCGGTTCAAACAAGTCAAATTAATGGATGTTTTAAGAGTTTTATACCTCTGCCATTAACATAAGTTTGCCAATCACTTATATTAACTCTCAATTTGGGCAGCACAACGGTACAATTCTTGTAAATTCACAAATCTTTCAAATCACCTATAAGTTCGCTCGAAGATAATTGAAACAGATAAAATGAGAGTTTGAGTGAACTTCAGTATATATACTTAGTCAAGTTCGATCGAACTTGACTCTCAAAGACCAAATCTCATTAAACAACTTCGGCTGAAGTGATCATGTATTGAAACAACTTATTATCAATCAACTTCGGCCGAACTTGGTCAAGGCCCATTTTGATTTTTTGAAAATTTTCACTTTTAACCCTGAACTTTCACATGTTTACCAGTTATGAAAATCCACTCAGTTGACCAAGTCCAAGTTAATGACCTTGGTTAACCGATTTGTCTGCCGAGTCCAAGTTAATGACCTCAGTTTGACCCGTTATGAACAAACTGATGGTTTTCTTCAAAATTTAAGTTTCAAATTAATGAACTTTTCATCATTTTTCGTGTATTTTAATTTTACAAATCCTTAGCATACTGTGATAGTCCACTGATGTACTATCATTTCCTTTTTGACACAAAATTATTTTTGTCTTTTTCATGTTTTGTACTTTTTGGTTTTTCATATGTTTTTATATTTTCTCGTAATATTTCTCCCCCTAAAATCAAAAACATATTTTTGTATTTTTAGTTTCAAAGAAACTCTAATCCTAAAAGATAACAAACCAATGAGGATCACGAGAACTCGTCGTCCGATCCATATTCAACCTCTGCTTTCGCACCTGTCAAAAGATTTTTCATACCATTAAGTCTCATTAAGTATTTAAACCGTGAAAGACTAAAAGGTTTGGTATAAAAATCATCTTTTTGTTCATCGGTGTGGATTTTCTCAATTCGTACCAATCTTTTTTCGTAGCAATCACGAATAAAATGGTAACGAATCTCGATATGTTTAGTTCGAGAGTGATGAACTGGATTTTTTGTTATGTCGAATGCTGCCTTATTGTCTACATATAATGGAGTGTCAAGAAATTGCAATCCATAGTCTCTCATCTGTTGTTGGATCCGCAAGATTTGTGAACAACAACTGTAAGCCGAGATGTACTCAGCCTCACAAGTAGAGAGAGCGACCGTGGTTTGTTTCTTGCACTGCCAAGTTACTAATCGTGTTTCGAAGAACTGGCAACCGGCCGTCGTAGACTTTGCGTTCAATCTGTCAACACCGAAATCAGAATCCGCATATCCTGTCAGATCGAAGTTGTCATTCTTTGGATACCACAAGCCGGTGCTTGGACATCCCTTCAAGTATCTGAAAATGCGCTTCACGATCTGCATGTGAGATATTCTGGGACTTGACTAATAACGTGCACAGAGGCAGGTAGGATACATGATATCCGGGCGAGATGCCGTCAGATACATCAAAGATCCTATCATCGACCTGTAGAGAGTATCATCAACTTTGTTCCGGTTTCATCAATGTAAATTCCGTGATTGAGTGCCAGAGGAGTAGATAACGGCTTAGTGCTTTCCATCTCAAACTTCTTCAATATACCATGAACATACTTGGTTTGGTGGATGAAAATACCGTCTGGCAACTAATCAACTTGCAATCCGAGGAAGAATTTCATTTCACCCATAGAACTCATCTCGAATTTCTTCTTCATGATAGCCTCAAACTCTTTGCAAAGATCATCATTTGTCGAACCAAAGATGATGTCATCCACATAAATTTGTACGATAATCAGATGACTTCCAACTTCTCTGGTAAATAGCGTACTATCCACTGTTCCTCTAATAAAGTCGTTGCCAACGAGATGTTGAGATAACGTCACGTACCATGCTCTCAGGGCCTGATGCAAACCGTATAATGCTTTATCCAGAAGATAGGCTTTCTTTTTGTTCAGCGAATCAACAAAACCTGGTGGTTGGCCGACGTACACTTGCTCTCATAGCTTACCATACAGAAAAGCTGATTTCACATCTAACTGATACACTTTAAAACTTTTCCAAGCAGCGAATGCAAGGAAAATGCGGATTGACTCAAATTTTGCAACTGGTGCATACACTTCTGTATAATCAATTCCTTCTTATTGATGGAATCCTTTGACAACAAGCCGAGCTTTGTTGCGCACTATAACTCCACGATCATCGCGCTTGCACTTGAAGACCCATTTAGTATCTATCGCCTTTTGATTCTCCGGAAGGTCAACAAGTTTTCATACCCCTAGCTTTTCGAATTGTAGTAACTCTTCTTGCATCGCAAGCACCCAATTCTCATCTCCTAAAGCTTCAGAAACATTCTTCGGCTCAATCTGGGATATGAAACACTGATAAGTACAATAATATTGAACTGGAGCTATTTTAGTGTAGAAACAACTCAAAGCTTGTCCTCTTGTTCGTACACCAACTTGCAATTCACCAATTATGGAATTTGATGGGTGGTATGAATAAGATCTCGGCATCACTTCACTTGGAACATCAACAGTATTCTCTTGATTAGTAATATTCTGATCTACCACCGTTTCAACTTCAGGAGCACTAAAAGACACTTCATTACGATTACTCGGGCCAGCAGATTGATTCAACATGCTAGTGATCTGCTAAGATTCTTCATCAGAAGAAGAAGATTCTCTATCATCATCAAATGTCGGAGCCTCATCAGAGTCAGAATTATGTGCTTGAGAAAGATTGGGTTCCTCTGTAGCATTTACTGATTCTGTAACCGTGTCTCTTGTTCTGCATGAGTTTCTTGAACACAGCTAGTACTTGGACCTGCACCAGAAGACGAAGATCCAACAGTTGGTTAATCCACTATTGGCCTGATAATCTGCTCTTGATTAGCCGACTGATGTAGATAATATAACACAGCAATGTCTTCTTTAGAAGGCTTTTCTGGCAAGTCAAATGATTTCCACAATTCACTATAATTGAACAACCAAGCATCACCTACTCTTTGAATAGGGGTTGTATATCAAAAACAATTGACGTGCTGTGCTTCTACCACTCTTCTCAGACTTGGAAGATAGACTCTCTTGAGTGGGCTTGCGTAGCCGACAAAGAAACCATCTATCGATTTGGCACCAAACTTTCCGTCTGAATCAATAACTGGACAAGGTGCGCCAAACGGTTCTAAATACTTCAGATTGGGTTTCCTTCGGTTAAAGCAAGTCTTCTTTTTTGGTTTGACCGTCAAGACTCTGTTCAAAGTAAAACATGACTGCTTCACTCCAGAAACTAACAGGAAGCTTTGAATCAGCAAGCATAGTTCTTGCTGTTTCTATTAACGTTCTGTTCTTCCTCCCAGCTACTCCGTTCTGTTGCGGAGTGTATGGAGCACTGAATTCATGTAATATGCCTTTGTCATTACAAAATTCTTTCATTCAGGGAGGTTATCCTTCGAATTCTTCTAATAGGGAGATGGTACAGATTTTCAATCTTCCTGAAGAGAATCATGAGATTATCAAACGTTTCATCTCTGCTCTCTTGGAAGAAGACCCATGAAAACCTTGAATAATCATCAGTGACAACAAGACAATAAAGATCTCCAGATACACTCTTCACATTCACTGGACCGAAGAGATCCATATGCAGTCTTTCGAGCGGCAGCTTGATGGAGTTAAGAATCTTCTTAGGATGAGACTTTTTAACTTTCTTTCCTTTCTTGCATTCCAGACAACTAATCAGTCATGTGAAAGCTTTTAAGATTCACTCCTTCAACCAAATCATTGTGAACCAAATGATTCATCTTTCTGAGGTGTATATGACCCATCTTTCTGTGCCAAAGAATTGATTCCTTCTCTGTGGCCTTCGTTACGAAACAATGAGCTGACTTTGAAGTAGTTGTAGCAACACTCATATCTAGCACATAAGAATCATTCTCGCGAGGAGCGCGCATGAGAATCCATTTTTCTGGAATCTTGAAGCCTGGTTTAATAATCATGCACTCCTTGTCGTTGAAATGGGTGGTAAACTGCTTATCACAGATCTGAGAAATACTGAGAAGATTGTTCTCCAGCTCAGCGATATAATTGACCTTATCAAACGACACCACACTATTAGATAGCTTTCCCTCTGCAACGATTCTACCTCCTTGATTACCCGAATCCCACATACCCTCCATTGATTGCTTTAATATCGAAGAGTAAGGCATGCATCCCAGTCATGTGACGTGAAGCTCTGCTATCCATAATCCACTTCGACAAGATGGATCTTTGGAGCCCTTGTACATGTAAAGACCTTATTTAAAGAGGGAAACCCAAGCCTTTCCGGTCTTGGGTGGAATCGGGATGTCATAAGTAGGAACTTGCAAATCAACATTCGTTAACTTCTGATTAGTTTTAGTGTCATTGACATTTTCATTCTTGACTGGTGCAGTAGTTATCTTTGTACCTTCGGATGATGATGGTGTTTTCTTTGCAACCCATGATTGAGATTTCATTCGAGCTTTCTTGATGTAAATTTTGAATCTTTGTTTTCATTTGATTTAGTTACACCTTTCTCAAAAGTTGATTTCTCAATTTTAGATTCAATCTTAGGCTTCACTTCGATGTTAGATTCATTATTTCGTTTTAAGACCGTGATTGGCTTTGCAATCTCTGGGTGCTTAAATTTCTCATCATCTGAAGTTTTCTTTCTTCGTTGATACATAGGCTTTGATTTCGGACACTTGCGAGCAATGTGACCAGCTTCATTGCATTTGAAGCAAGTCCGAGTATCAGCAGAATGTCCACTTGTGGGTTTTACTCCATTTGCGGATTTAGCTTTATCACGAAGTTCTTTTTCCTTCTTAAACTCATCGTTCGATTGCTTTCCAATCGAAACTTCTTCCTAACCGTGTTAGTCCCAAACACAAATTGCATGTTTTTATTCTTATATTCGTGAAATTGTGACTTTTGTTTCTTTTTCGGTTCATCTTCTACTTCCAAACCCAAACCCGCTCTCCTATTCTCAGGAAAGTCACCACCATTCCTTCGGTAGTTGTTATAAACTTTCTTGGATTTTGAGTAAAATTTCTTTTCATTCTTCTCTAGATCATCTGATGATACTTCAACAAGTTTGAATAGTTTGTCGATCTGACCTTCTTTCATTCTGACTCGGAAAACTATCAACAAAATATAGTCTATCAGAGTCCTTAACTTTGTACATTACAACGTTAGGATCATCACTTAGGCTATTTTCAGATGAAGTCTCTTCATTTTCAGATTGTGATTCAGAACTATCTAATCTTGAATTGGCGCTTTCAAAGCTGCCATCATCAAAATCATTTCCCAAAACATTTTCAACCACATTTTTCACAACTGCTTCACTGTCATCATTAGATGTCGTGTAGACTACATCAATGTTCTCAGGAAACTTATCATTTGTTTCTGATAAAAGTGTTATATTAGTTGTCTTCTCAATCCCATCCACTTTCTTGTGACAATAACTTGCGCACAATGGAGGTGTAACATTGCTATACTCTCCACACTTCTTACCTTTTGGCTTCATATCATTTTCCTCCGACGAAATCATTGGAAGAATATGATCGATGACATAAGCGTTAGTCGTATAACTGAGCAAAAGTTGTCTTACTCTTTCTGTTTCAATTTTCATATCTTGAAGCTCTTGTTTTGTTCAGCAATGGTGTTTATGTACATATTAATTGCTTCTTGTTTTTCAATTACCGTTGCTTTTAACATTCTTATTGTGGCACCTTGTTCTAAATTAGCTTTTTCAACATTGCAATAAGTGCCTTTAATCTTATCATAAGCTTCTTTCGTCGTTTGATAATCGTATATAAAATTTTCGTTATGCACAGTTATTTCGCTTATGATTTGAGTTTTCTCAGTACATTTCTCACAAGGTTGTGTGCACTTTGTGCAAGGTTTTTCAACCTCCAAAATTTTCACGACTTCTTTCTCAATCACCTTTACCTCTGAACCCACCTGTTTCAGATTGGCCATCATGGCTTTGTCAGCAATCTTTGTGATGTTCTCTACATTCATCTCCTTTGTCACGTGAATGACCTCCTCGACCTCTGGTTTCTTTTCTTCAACCACTTGCTCTTGCGATGTATTTTCAAAGCAACCTGCAAAACTAGAATTAAAGTTAGGAGGGATAATGTTCTTCATCTTTGTCTCGTGATAGATCATTTCCTCTTCCTCCGTTCTTTGCAGATATTCTTCTAAGATCGCATTCTCAAGAGCTGCATCATCAACCATTGATTCTGATTCATCCACGATCTCTGCCATCAAAGCAACACCAGTCTTCTTGCCAATATAATTATTCTAGTCAAACCCTTCATCTTCATGAGACACAACTAGGGCTTTTTCAGTTGGCTTTGAGGAATTATCTTGAACTTCAACTTGAGTTCTCTTTGGATATGGCTTGTACTGCAACGCTTTCTTGTAATAGTCATTGTTGTTGCCGAAAGGGCTTTGGTTGCCACTTGCTTCTTGATTTGTGCACTCACATTTGAAATGACCCTTCTGTCTTCATTTGAAGCACGTTACTTTCAACTTATCGAGTCCAAGCTTATTGTTTGAGTTTCCAATGTCTCTTCCTGTGAGCGAAACAAACTTTGTGACCCTTCTGATAATCGATGCTAAGCTCCACTTGATATCCATCAGTTCCAATTCCTCTTCATCGACCTGATCGTAATCTTCAGCCGTCATCTCTGGATTTCTGATCTTTCCCACAACTAAGCTTTCGTATGATTCGAGAACGATTGCAAGAAGTGCTATATGTTGTTTAGCCACTTGCTCAGGAAAAACGTTCTTCAGATTAACCGCATGTGATTTTGTGCCTTGTATGAATAATAAAATAATAATAATAAATATTAAACATAACTCTATTATAATCGAATCTCATCTAATCTAAATCCTTCGTGTAGATGTCTTCAATGGGATCGCACACCCGTAGGAATCTCCAGCACAGCAACGCCGACAAGCGTATTGCCACCATGGTAGCCAAGGAAATGGCTAAGGTCATCCCGCAAATCGTCTCAGAAATCCATGTTGTGAGCAGTAACTCGTCAGTTGACTCAAAAGCTGAGAACCCCAAGTCACGGTTCAGCTTAAAAAATTTCAAGGCTTGTGCACCTCTCGCCTTCACGGGCAACGATTGACCGACAACTATGTTCCATTGGTTTGACGCCATCGAGGTCACCTTTAGGCAAAGTGGATGCCCCGATGACCTCCGCATCGTGAACGCTACCGGAGTCTTCCAGTCCCGTGCTCTCGACTGGTGGACAGCCGAAAGAAACAAGCGTGGAAATGATGAAGCCTACAGTCTATCTTGGGAGGAACTCAAGGAAATAATGATGAAGGAGTTCTGTCCTCCGCATGAAATGCAAAAGCTCGAGAATGAGTTTTGGGGTATTAAACAAGATGGTCCCGACAATGCTGGTTTTACTGCTCGGTTTCAAATTTTGAGCATCATCTGTCCCAGCCAGGTTGATACGACGGAGAAAGCTATCAACAAGTACATCCGTGGTTTACCCGAGTGTGTTGCAAGTTTCATGAAAGTTGCTCGTACTACAACCATCGAGGAAACCTACATGCTCGCCGCTGAGATCAACAATCAGCGAGTTCAGGATGGTTATTTTAAGAACTCTGCTAAAGTCGCCAATCAAGCCATCGTCGAACCAACCGCTGCTACCGAATCATCAAGTGAACTAAAGGGAAAGCGTCAGGGACGCAAAAGTCGCCAATCAAGTGAACTATGCTCTTGCCGCTCCAGCAAACCCACAGCCGCTTCAGTCAGCCACTCCGAACGCACCCCCAGCTAAGCGTGGTATACCGGAACTCACCCTTTATGCCCTAAGTGCACTTATCATCATGCCGTTTGTGGCAACTGCTGTTTTTGCACAAACTGCAATATCTACGGCCATTTTACCATGAGTTACCGATTAGGCCCTCGCCAGCCAGCTCCTCAGGCTCCAGCAGCTCCAGCTTTACCCGCTCCTCCTCAAGCCAATCAGCAGCAAGCTCCAAAAGCACGTGTGTGCTATGTGTGTGGTGATCTGAATCATTTCTCCAATGTCTATCCGAATCGTCCTGTCAAACAAGAGCAGCCAGCACCGCAGCCTCAGCAGCAGCCTCAGCCACCGCAGCAGCAGCAGCAACCATAAGCTGCGCGTGGCAGAGCCTTTAACCTCAATCACCGCCAGGCCCAGAATGACAACAATGTTGTCAATGGTACGTTTCTCGTTAATGGTATTTATGCTTCATGTTTATTTGATACCGGTGCCGATAATTGTTTTGTATCATTAGAATTCGAAAAGGTTTTAAAATGTAAGCGTGCTAAACTCCCAAAGACTTTCGATGTGGAAGTCGCCACCGGAAGAACCGTTACCGTTAACTCCGTTTTGCGTGGTTGTAATCTCGATCTCAACAACCATGTCTTCTCGATCAATCTCATACCACTGCAGTTAGGTAGCTTCGATATCATAGTAGGTATGGATTTTCTTCGTGAAAACCATGCTAAAGTTGCATGCTTCGATAAAATGATTCGTTTCCCTCTTTCAAATGGTGATCAACTTCATGTCTACGGTGAAACTCCCCCAAAGAATTGATGCTTTTGTCATGTACTCGAGCACACAAATGCTTGCAAAAGCGATGTGTTGCTTTCCTCGCCCATATTGTGAACCCAGAGAAAGAAAAGAACACTTATAAAGATGTTCCCGTTGTTTGTGAATTTCCTAAAGTCTTTCCCGACTATTTGCCCGGTTTACCCCCTACTCGAGATGTTGAATTCCGTATCGATTTAGTTCCCGGAGCTACTCCAGTTGCTAAAGCTCCTTATCGCCTCGCACCATCCAAAATGCGCGAGCTATCAGGCCAACTTCAAGAGCTTCTTGATAAAGGTTTCATACGCCCGAGCACTCTGCAACTCTCCTCAGAATCTTAAGTCTTACCAAAACGCACCCACAGTGAGTATACTTGAACCCATTTTTGCTTTAACGCACTTTTTGGGTGTTACAACCGTTCCTAAATCAAAATCACTTCACAAATCAAACTGTTTATCACACGCGAATAATCTGATTATATATGCTCAATACGTGATGCTAGAAACATGTGACTAGGACTTATTTTCGTTAACTTGCCTCCTTAGCTAGTATGGTACTATAGTGTGGCTTACACCCGACGGGGTCTAGTTAGGATGGACATGCAAGCCTTCTCACGGTAGTTAGCATGAGAAATAAGCCTATGTTAATCCGTGTGAAAATGTTTCGGAGTATCATGATGTGTAGTTAGGTTATCTCGCGAACGGTTTCTTTATTATGCTAGTATTACAAAACTCGTATGCTCACCTTTACTTAATTGTATTGACTTGTATTTTAACGTATGTAACAGGTTGAGGATTATGGATGCTTGGATGTTGCATGCTTAGCGTAGTTTAGTTTTTGTCTTTATTTTGTTTAGTTTCCAGGAGTAATAAATCTAGGGATATCGAACCTTGTTGTTTTGTGGGAGAACTTAGATTCTGTAATGATTGTTTAAAATGTTATGTTAATGGTATGGGACGTTAATGTTTGAATGATATTGTTAAATGATTGTTATGGAATTCTCACGAGACAATCTGGTCGCCTAGTGCCACTACCTTGATGATTCCGCCATCGGTTGGGTGTTGACAGAAAACACGTTAATAGTTGATTAAATAAATATCGGTTCGTTTACGTCAGAAGTTTCTGTATTTATCAGCTTCCAAACACAGTTTTATTGATACAGTGATTCGGTTTTTCACGAAAAATTCATTCCGAGTTTCGTTAAATTTCGCCCGCTTTTCATACCTAGACGAAACCTGTGAATAAACGATTAAATGAAATCTCTTATCATTTTTGTCAGCAGTTTCTGTATTTGTCTGCTTCAAAACTCAGTTTTATTGATAAAGGGATTAGATTTTGCACGAAAACTTTATTCTGAAATTTGTTTGTTTTCGCCCACTTTCCATATTTAGACGAAACGCATAAGTATTGCAATAAATCAAATATCTGGTCGTTTTTGTCAGCACTTTCTGTATTTCTCATGTTCTAAAATCAGTTTAATTGATAAAGGGATTCGATTTTCCATGAAAAATTCATTCCGGGTTTCGTTTGTTTTCGTCCATTTTCCATATTTAGATGAAACGCGTAAATAATTCATTAAATCAAATATCTGGTCGTTTCTGACAGCAGTTTCTGCATTCCTCAGCTTCCAAACTCAGTTTTATTGATACAAGAATTCGATTTTTCTTGAAAAATATCATTCGAAGTTTCGTTAGTTTTCGCTCACTTTCCATATTTAGACGAAAACGCGTTAATAGTTGATTAAATAAATATCTGGTCGTTTATGTCAAAAGTTTCTACATTTATCAGCTAACAAACACAGTTTCATTGATACAATGATTTGGTTTTTCAAGAAAAACTTATTCCGAGTTTCGTTAAATTTCGCCCACTTTTTATAGTTAGACGAAAACGTGTGAATAATTGATTAAATAAAATATCTTATCATTTTTTCAGCAGTTTCTGTATTTCTCAGCTTCCTAACTCAGTTTTATTGATTTAGGGATTTGATTTTGCACGGAAACTTCATTCTGAATTTCGTTTGTTTTTGCCTATTTCCATATTTTGACGAAATGCGTAAATAATTTATTAAATCAAGTATCTGGTCGTTTTTGTCAGCAGTTTCTGTATTTCTCAGGTTCCAAAATTAGTTTTAATGATAAAGAGATTCGATTTTCCACGACAAATTCATTGCGAGTTTCGTTTGTTTTCGCCCACTTTTCATATTTAGACGAAACACGTAAATAATTCATTAAATCAAATATCTGATCCTTTCTGTCAGTAGTTTCTGCATTTCTCAACTTTCAAAACTCAGTTATATTAATATATTCGATTTTTCTTGAAAAATATCATTCGGAGTTTCGTTAGTTTTTGCCCACTTTCCATATTTAGACGAAAACGCGTTAATAGTTGATTAAATAAATATATGTTCGTTTATGTCAGAAGTTTCTGTATTTATCAGCTTCCAAACATAGTTTTAATGATACAATGATTCGGTTTTTCACGAATTCGAGTTTCGTTAAACTTCGCCCACTTTTCATATTTAGACGAAAACGTGTGAATAATTGATTAAATGAATATTTTGTGGTTTTTGTTAGCAGTTTTCGTATTTTTCAGCTTCCAAACTCAGTTTTATTGATAAAGGGATTCGATTTTACACGAAAACTTTATTCCGAATTTCGTTTGTTTCCGCTCACTTTAGACAAAACGCGTAAAAAAATTATGAAGTCAAATATCTAGTCATTTTTGTCAGCAGTTTCTATATATCTCAGGTTCCAAACTCAGTTTTATTGATAAAGGGATTCGATTTTCCATAAAAAATTTATTGCGAGTTTAGTTTGTTTTCTCCCACTTTCCATATTTAGACGAAACGCGGAAATAATGCATTAAATCAAATATTTGTTCATTTTTGTCAGTAGTTTCTGTATTTCTCAGGTTCCAAACTCAGTTTTATTTTATTGATAAAGAGAGTCGATTTTCCACGAGAACTTCATTCCGAGTTTTGAATGTTTTCGCCCACTTTCCTTATTTAGATGAAACGCGTAAATAATTCATTAAATCAATTATCTGGTCGTTTCTTGCATTTCTCAGCTTCCAAACTCAGTTTTATTGTTACAGTGATTCGATTTTCTTTAAAATATCATTCGGAGTTTGGTTAGTTTTCTCCCACTTTCCATATTTAGAAGAAAACCATTAATGGTGGATTAGATAAATATATGGATGTCAGAAGTTTCTGTATTTATCAGCTTCCAAACACAATTTTATTGATACAGTGATTCGGTTTTTCACGAAAAATTCATTACGAGTTTCGTTAAATTTCACCCACTTTTCATATCTAGACGAAACGTGTGAATAATTAATTAAATGAAATATCTTACCGTTTTTGTCAGCAGTTTCTGTATTTCTATGCTTCAAACTCAGTTTTATTGATAAAGGGATTCGATTTTGAACGAAAACTTCATTCCAAATTTCGTTTGTTTTCGCCCACTTTCCATATTTAGACGAAACGCGTAAATAATTTAAATCAAGTATTTGGTCGTTTTGTCAACAGTTTCTGTATTTCTCAGGTTCCAAACTCAGTTTTATTGATAAAGGGATTCGATTTTCCACAAAAAATTCATTGCGAGTTTAGTTTGTTTACGCCCACTTTCCATATTTAGACAAAACGCGTAAATAATTCATTACATCAAATATCTTTTCGTTTTTATCAGCGGTTTATGTATTTCTCAGGTTCCAAACTCAGCTTTATTGATAAAGATATTCGATTTTCCATGAAAAAATTATAGCGAATTTCGTTTGTTTTCGCCCACTTTCCATATTTAGAGGAAACGTGAAAATATTGCATTAAATCAAATATATGGTCGTTTTTGTTAGTAGTTTCTTTATTTCGTAGGTTCCAAACTCAGTTTTATTGATAATAGAATAAGATTTTCAACCAAAACTTTATTCCGAGTTTCGTTTGTTTTCGCCCAGTTTCTATATTTGGACGAAACGCGTAAGTAATTCATTAAATCAAATATCTGGTCGTGTCTGTCAGCAGTTTCTGCATTTCTCAGCTTCCAAACTCAGTTTTATTGTTACAGAGATTCGATTTTCTTGAAAATATCATTCGGAGTTTCGTTAGTTTTCGCCCACTTTCCATATTTAGAAGAAAACACGTTAATAGTTCACTGAATAAATATATGGTCGTTTATGTCAGAAGTTTCTGTATTTATCAGCTTCCAAACACGATACAGTGATTCAGTTTTTCACGAAAAATTCATTTCGAGTTTCGTTAAATTTCGCCAACTTTTCATATCTAGACGAAAACGTGTGAATAATTGATTAAATGAAATATCTTTTCGTTTTTGTGAACAGTTTCTGTATTTCTCAGCCACAAACTCAGTTTTATTGATAAAGGGATTAGATTTTGAACGAAAACTTTATTCCGAATTTAGTTTGTTTTGGCCCACTTTCCATATTTAGACAAAACGCGTAAATAAACCTTTAAATCAAATATGGGTCGTTTTTGTCAACAATTTCTGTATTTCTCAGGTTCTAGACTCAGTTTTATTGATAAAAGAATTCGATTTTCCACTAGAAATTAATTCCGAGTTTCGTTTGTTTTCGCCCATTTCTCATATTTAGATGAAAACGCGTGAATAGTTGCTAAAATCAAATATCTAGTCGTTTTTGTCAGCAGTTTCTGTATTTCTCCGCTTCCAAATTCAGTTTTATTGATACAGGGATTCGATTTTTCTTGAAAAATATCATTCGGAGTTTTGTTTGTTTTCGACCACTTTCCGTATTTAGACGAAAATGCGTTAATAGTTGATTAAATAAACATCTGGTCGTTTATGTCAGAAGTTTCTGTATTTATCAGATTCCAAACACAAATTTATAGATTCGGTTTTTCACGAAAAATTCATTTCGAGTTTCGTTAAATTTCGCCCTGTTTTCATATATAGATGAAAACGTGTGAATAATTGATTAAATTCTCGTTTTGGTTAGCAGTTTCTGTGTTTTCTCAGCTTCCAAACTCAGTTTTATTGATAAAGGGATTCATTTTGCTCGAAAACTTTATTCCAATTTTCGTTTGTTTTCTCCCACCTTTCGTATTTTGACGAAACGCGTAAATAATTCAATAAATCAAATATCTGGTCGTTTTTGTGAGCAGTTTCTGTATTTCTCGGGTTCCAAATTCATTTTATTGATAAAGGGATTTGACTTTTCTCAGCTTCCAAATTCATTTGTTTTCGCCCACTTTCTATATTTAGATGAAACGCGTAAATAATTCATTAAATCAAGTACCTGGTCATTTCTGTAAGTAGTTTCTGCATTTCTCATCTTCTAAACTCAGTTTTATTGTTACAGGGATTCGCTTTTTCTTGTAAAATATCATTTGGAGTTCCGTTAGTTTTCGCCCACTTTTCATATTTAGACAAAAACGCGTTAATAGTTGATTAAATAAATATATGGTTGTTTATGTCAGAAGTTTTTGTATTTATCAGCTTCCAAACACAGTTTTATTGATATAGTGATTCACTTTTTCAAGAAAAATTCATTCCGAGTTTCGTTTGTCTTCGCCCACTTTCCATATTTAGATGAAAATAATTGATTAAATGAAATATCTTATCAATTTTGTCTGCAGTTCCTATATTCTCAGCTTCCAAACTCAGTTTTATTGATAAAGGGATTAGATTTTGCACGAAAAGTTCATTTGGAATTTTGTTTGTTTTCGCAAACTTTCCATATTTAGACGAAACGCGTAAATAAATCATTAAATCAAGTATCTGGTCGTTTTTTTATAGCAGTTTCTGTATTTCTTAAGTTCCAAACTTAGTTTTAATGATAAAGGGATTCGATGTTCCACGAAAACTTCATAGCAAGTTCGTTTGTTTCCGCCCACTTTCCATATTTAGACGAAACTCGAAAATTATTCATTAAATTAAATATTTGGTCGTTTTTGTCATTCGTTTCTCTATTTCTCAGGTTCCAAACTCAGTTTTATTGATAAAAATATCCGATTTTGCAAGAAAAATTCATTCCGAGTTTCGTTTCTTTTCGCCCACTTTCCATATTTAGACGAAAACGCGTAAATAATTGCTTAAATCAAATATCTAGTCTTTTTGTCCACAGTTTCCTTATTTCTCAGCTTCCAAAGTCAGTTTTATTGATACAGGGATTCGATTTTTCTTGAAAAATATCATTCGGAGTTTTGTTAGTTTTCAACCACTTTTCGTATTTAGACGAAGACACGTTGATATTTGATTAAATAAATATCTAGTCGTTTTTGTCAGAAGTTTCTGTATTTATCAGCTTCCAAACACAGATGTATTGATACACTGATTCAGTTTTTCACGAAATTTCGAGTTTCGTTAAATTCTCACCCGTTTTCATTTTTAGACGAAAACGTGTGAATAATTGATTAAATTGTCGTTTGTGTTAGAAGTTTCTGTATTTCTCATCTTCCAAACTCATTTTTATTGATACAGGGATTCGATTTTTCTTGAAAAATATAATTCGGAGTTTCATTAATTTTCGCCCACTTTTCATATTTAGACGAAAACGCGTTAATAGTTATTTAAATAAGTATCTGGTCGTTTATGTCAGAAGTTTCTGTATTATCAGCATCCAAACACATTTTCATTGATATAGTGATTCGGTTTTTCACTGAAAAATTCTTTTTCGAGTTTCGTTAAATTTCGCCCACTTTTTATATTTAGACGAAAATAATTGATTAAATGAAATATCTTATCGATTTTGTCAGCAGTTCCTATATTTCTCAGCTTCCAAACTCAGTTTTATAGATAAAGGGATTCGATTTTGCACGAAAACTTCATTCAAAATTCGTTTGTTCTCACCCACTTTTCATATTTAGACGAAATGCGTAAATAATTCATTAAATCAAGTATCTGGTCCTTTTTCAGCAGCTTCTGTATTTCTTAGGTTCCAAACTTATTTTTAATGATAAAGGGATTCAATTTTCCACGAAAAATTAAGCGAATTTCGTTTGTTTCCGTCCACTTTCCATATTTAGACGAAACACGAAAATAATTCATTAAATCAAATATCTAGTCGTTTTTGTCATTCGTTCCTGTATTTCTCAGGTTCCAAACTCAGTTGTATTGATAAAAGTATCCGATTTTCCATGAAAAAATCATTCCGAGTTTCGTTTGTTTTCGCCCACTATCCATATTTAGACGAAAACGTGTGAATAATTGCTTAGATCAAATATCTAGTCGTTTTTGTAAGCAGTTTCTGTATTTCTCAACTTCCAAATTTAGTTTTATTAATACAGGGATTCGATTTTTCTTGAAAAATATCGTTCGGAGTTTCGTTAGTTTTCGCCCCCGTATTTAGACGAAAACGCGCTAAAAGTTGATTAAATAAATATATGGTCATTTATGTTAGAAGTTTTTGTATTTTTCAGCTTCCAAACACATTTTATTGATACAGTGATTCGGTTTTTAATGAAAAACTCATTCCGAGTTTCGTTTGTTTTCACCCACTTTCCATATTTAGACCAAACGCGTAAATAATTCATTAAATCAAATATCTGGTCGTTTCTGTCAGCAGTTTCTGCATTTCTCAACTTCCAAACTCAGTTTTATTGATCAAGGGATTCGATATCTCTTGAAAAATATCATTAGGAGTTTTGTTAGTTTTCACCCACTTTCCATATTTAAACGAAAACGCGTTAATAGTTGATTAAATAAATATCTGGTCGTTTATGTCAGAAGTTTATGTATATATCAGCTTCCAAACACAGTTTTATTCATACAATGATTCGGTTTTTCACGAAAAATTCATTCCAAGTTTCGTTAAATTTCGCCCACTTTTTATATCTAAATGAAAACGTGTGAATAATTGATTAAATGAAATATTGTCGTTTTTGTCATCAGTTTCTATATTTTTCAGCTTGAAAACTCAGTTTTATTGATAAAGGGATTCGATTTTTCACCAAAACTTTATTCCGAAATTCGTTTGTTTTCGCCCACTTTCCATATTTAGACGAAGCGCATAACTAATGCAATAAATAAAATATCTGCTCGTTTTTGTCAGTAGTTTCTGTATTTCTCAGGTTCCAAAATCAGTTATATTGATAAAGGGATTCGATTTTCCATGAAAATTTCATTCCGAGTTTCGTTTGTTTTCGCCCACTTCCCATATTTAGATGAAACGCGTAAATAATTCATTGAATCAAGTATCTGGTCGTTTCTCTCAGCAGTTTCTGCATTTCTCAGCTTCCAAACTCAGTTTTATTGATACACAGATTCGATTTTTCTTGAAAAATATCATTCGGAGTTCGTTAGTTTTCGCCCACTTTCCGTATTTAGACGAAAACGCGTTAATAGTTGATTAAATAAATATCTGGTCGTTTATCTCAGTCGCTTATGTACTTATCAGATTCCAAACAGAGATTTATTGATACAGTGATTCGGTTTTGCACGAAAAATTCATTTCGAGTTTCGTTAAATTTCGCCCACTTTTCATATGTAGACGAAAACGTTTGAATAATTGATTAAATAAAATATCTTGTTGTTTTTGTCAGCAGTTCCTATATTTCTAAGCTTCCAAACTCAGTTTTCTTAATAAAAGGATTATGTTTTGCACGATAACTTAATTCCGAATTTCATATGTTTTCGCCCACTTTCCATATTTAGACGAAACCAGTAAATAATTCATTGAATCAAGTATCTCGTCGTTTTTGTCAGCAGTTTCTGTATTTCAGGTTCCAAACTTAGTTTTAATGATAAAGGAATTCGATTTTCCACGAAAAATTCATTGCGAGTTTCGTTTGTTTTCACCCACTTTCCATATTTAGACGAACCGCGTATTTAATTAAATCAAATATCTGGTCGTTTTTGTCATTAGTTTTTGAATTTCTTAGGTTCCCAACTCAGTTTTTATTGACAAAAAGGATTCGATTTTCCACAAAAATTCATTCTGAGTTTCGTTTGTTTTCGCCCACTTTCCATATTTAGACGAAAACGCGTGAATAATTGCTTAAATCAAATATTTAGTCGTTTTTGTCAGCAATTTTTGTATTTCTCAGCTTATAAAGTCAGTTTTATTGATACAGGGATTTGATTTTTCTTGAAAAATATCATTCGGAGTTTTGTTAGTTTTCTACCACTTTTCGTCTTTAGACGAAAACGCGTTAATAGTTGATTAAATAAATATCTGGTCGTTTATGTCACAAGTTTTTGTATTTATCAGCTTCCAAACATAGTTTTATTGATACAGTGATTTGGTTTTTTACGAAAAATTTATTCTGAGTTCCGTTAAATTTCACCCACTTTTCATATCATGACGAAAACGTGTGAATAATTGATTAATTGAAATAACTTGTCGTTTCAGCAGTTTGTGTATTTCTCAACTTCAAAACTCAGTTTTATTGATATAGGGGATTCGAATTTGAATGAAAACTTCATTCCGAATTTCGTTTGTTTTCGCCCACTTTCCATATTTAGACGAAACATAAATAATTTATTAAATCGAGTATCTGGTTCGTATTTAGACGAAAATAAATGATTAAATAAAATATCTTATCGATTTTGTCCACAGTTCCTATATTTCTCAGCTTCCAAACTCAGTTTTATTGTTACAGGGATTCGATTTTGCACGAAAACTTCATTTTGAATTTTGTTTGTTTTCGCCCACTTTCCATATTTAGACGAAACGCGTAAATAATCCATTAAATCAAGTATCTGGTCATTTTTACAGCAGTTTCTGTATTTCTTAGGTTCCAAACTTAGTTTTAATGACAAAGGGATTCGATTTTCCACGAAAATATCATAGCGAGTTCGTTTGTTTCCGCCCACTTTCCATATTTAGACGAAACTCAAAAATTATTCATTAAATTAAATATCTGGTCGTTTTTGTCATTCGTTTATGTATTTCTCAGGTTCCAAACTCAGTTTTATTGATAAAAGTATCCGATTTTGCAAGAAAAATTCATTCCGAGTTTCGTTTGTTTTCGCCCACTTTCCATATTTAGACAAAAACACGTGAATAATTGCTTAAATCAAATATCTAGTGTTTTGTCGGCAGTTTCTGTATTTCTCAGCTTCCAAAGTCAGTTTTATTGATACAGGGATTCGATTTTTCTAGAAAAATATCATTCGGAGTTTTGTTAGTTTTCGACCACTTTTCGTATTTAGACGAAGACGCGTTAATAGTTGATTAAATAAATATCTGGTCGTTTATGTCAGAAATTTCTGTATTTATCAGCTTCCAAACACAGATGTATTGATACAGTGATTCAGTTTTTCACGAAAAATCATTTCGGGTTTCGTTAAATTTCGCCTCGTTTTCATATTTAGACGAAAACGTGTGAATAATTGATTAAATTGTCGTTTGTGTTAGAAGTTTCTGTATTTCTCATCTTCCAAACTCAGTTTTATTGATACAGGGATTCGATTTTTCTTGAAAAATATCATTCGGAGTTTTGTTAGTTTTCACCCACTTTTCATATTTAGACGAAAATGCGTTAATAGTTGATTAAATAAATATTTGGTCGTTTATGTCAGAAGTTCTTGTAATTATCAGCTTCCAAACACACTTTCACTGATATAGTGATTCGGTTTTTCACCGAAAATTGTTTTTCGAGTTTCGTTAAATTTCGCCCACTTTATATATTTAGACGAAAATAATTGATTAAATGAAATATCTTATCGATTTTGTCAACAGTTCCTATATTTCTCAGCTTCCAAACTCAGTTTTATAGATAAAGGGATTCGATTTTGCACGAAAACTTCATTCAGAACTTCGTTTGTTTTCACCAACTTTCCATATTTAGACGAAACGCGTAAATAATTCATTAAATCAAGTATCTGGTAGTTTTTTCAGCAGTTTCTGTATTTCTTAGGTTCCAAACTTAGTTTTAATGATAAAGGGATTCCTTTTTCCACGAATAATTGATAGCGAGTTTCGTTTGTTTCCGCCCACTTTCCATATTTAGACGAAACGTGAAAATATTAATTAAAATCAAATATCTAGTCGTTTTTGTCATTCGTTCCTTTATTTCACAGGTTCCAAACTAGGTTGTATTGATAAAAGTATCCAATTTTCCACGAAAAATTCATTCCGAGTTTCGTTGTTTTCGCCCACTTTCCATATTTAGACGAAAACGCGTGAATAATTGCTTAGATAAAATATCTAGTCGTTTTCGTTAGTAGTTTCTGTATTTCTCAGCTTCCAAATTCAGTTTTATTGATACATGGATTCGATTTTTCTTAAAAAATATCATTCGGAGTTTCGTTAGTTTTCGCCCACTTTCCGCATTTAGACGAAAACGCGTTAATAGTTGATTAAATAAATATCTGGTTATTTATGTTAGAAGTTTCTTTATTTTTCAGCTTCCAAACATAGTTTATTGATACAGTGATTCGGTTTTTAATGAAAAATTGATTCCGAGCTTCGTTTGTTTTAACCCACTTTCCATATTTAGACCAAACGCGTAAATAATTCATTAAATCAAATATCTGGTCGTTTCTATCAGCAGAGTCTGCATTTCTCAACTTCCAAACTCAATATTGATAAAGGGATTCGATATCTCTTGAAAAATATCATTAGAAGTTTCGTTAGTTTTCACCACTTTGCATATTTAAACGAAAACACGTTAATAGTTGATTAATTAATATATGGTCGTTTATGTCAGAAGTTTATGTATTTATCAGCTTCCAAACACAGTTTTATTGATACAATGATTCGGTTTTTCACGAAAAATTCATTCCGAGTTTCGTTAAATTTCGCCCACTTTTCATATCTAAACGAAAACGTGTGAATAATTGATTAAATGAAATATCTTGTCGTTTTTGTCGGCAATTTCTATATTTTTCGCTTCAAAACTCAGTTTTATTGATAAAGGGATTCGATTTTGCACTAAAACTTTATTCCGAAATTCGTTTGTTTTCGCCCCCTTTCCATATTTAGACGAAACGCGTAAATAATTCAATAAATCAAATATCTGCTCGTTTTTGTCAGCAGTTTATGTATTTCTCAGGTTCCAAAATCAGTTTTATTGATAAAGGGATTCAATTTTCCACGAAAAATTCATTCCTAGTTTTTGTTGTTTTCGCCCACTTTCCATATTTAGATGAAACACGTAAATAATTCATTGAATCAAATATCTGGTCGTTTCTCTCAGCAGTTGCTGCATTTCTCAGCTTCCAAACTCAGTTTTATTGATACATGGATTCGATTTTTCTTGAAAAATATCATTCGGAGTTCGTTAGTTTTCGCCCACTTTCCGTATTTAGACGAAATGCGTTAATACTTGATTAAATAAATATCTGAACGTTTATGTCAGACGCTTATGTATTTATCAGATTCCAAACACAGATTTATTGATACAGTGATTCGGTTTTTCACGAAAAAATCATTTCGAGTTTCGTTAAATTTCGCCCACATCTCATATTTAGATGAAAACGTGTGAATAATTGATTAAATAAAATTTCTTGTTGTTTTTGTCAATAGTTCCTATATTTCTGAGCTTCCAAACTCAGTTTTCTTGATAAAGGGATTCTATTTTGCACGATAACTTAATTCCGAATTTCGTTTGTTTTTCGCCCACTTTCCATATTTAGACGAAACCCGTAAATAATTCATTAAATCAAGTATCTGGTCGTTTTTGTCAGCAGTTTATGTATTTCTCAGGTTCCAAACTTAGTTTTAATGATAAAGGAATTCGATTATCCACGAAAAATTCATTGCGAGTTTTGTTTGTTTTCACTTACTTTCCATATTTAGACGAACCGCGTATTTCATTAAATCAAATATCTGGTCGTTTTTGTCATTAGTTTCTGTATTTCTTAGGTTCCAAACTAGGTTTTATTGACAAAAGGATTCGATTTTCCACAAAAAATTCATTCCGAGTTTCGTTTGTTTTCGACCACTTTCCATATTTAGACGAAAACACGTGAATAATTGCTTAAATCAAATATCTAATCGTTTTTGTCAGCAATTTCTGTATTTCTCAGCTTCCAAACTCAGTTTTATAGATAAAGGGATTCGATTTTGCACGAAAACTTCATTCAAAATTCGTTTGTTCTCACCCACTTTTCATATTTAGACGAAATGCGTAAATAATTCATTAAATCAAGTATCTGGTCCTTTTTCAGCAGCTTCTGTATTTCTTAGGTTCCAAACTTATTTTTAATGATAAAGGGATTCAATTTTCCACGAAAAATTAAGCGAATTTCGTTTGTTTCCGTCCACTTTCCATATTTAGACGAAACACGAAAATAATTCATTAAATCAAATATCTAGTCGTTTTTGTCATTCGTTCCTGTATTTCTCAGGTTCCAAACTCAGTTGTATTGATAAAAGTATCCGATTTTCCATGAAAAAATCATTCCGAGTTTCGTTTGTTTTCGCCCACTATCCATATTTAGACGAAAACGTGTGAATAATTGCTTAGATCAAATATCTAGTCGTTTTTGTAAGCAGTTTCTGTATTTCTCAACTTCCAAATTTAGTTTTATTATATACAGGGATTCGATTTTTCTTGAAAAATATCGTTCGGAGTTTCGTTAGTTTTCGCCCCCGTATTTAGACGAAAACGCGCTAAAAGTTGATTAAATAAATATATGGTCATTTATGTTAGAAGTTTTTGTATTTTTCAGCTTCCAAACACATTTTATTGATACAGTGATTCGGTTTTTAATGAAAAACTCATTCCGAGTTTCGTTTGTTTTCACCCACTTTCCATATTTAGACCAAACGCGTAAATAATTCATTAAATCAAATATCTGGTCGTTTCTGTCAGCAGTTTCTGCATTTCTCAACTTCCAAACTCAGTTTTATTGATCAAGGGATTCGATATCTCTTGAAAAATATCATTAGGAGTTTTGTTAGTTTTCACCCACTTTCCATATTTAAACGAAAACGCGTTAATAGTTGATTAAATAAATATCTGGTCGTTTATGTCAGAAGTTTATGTATATATCAGCTTCCAAACACAGTTTTATTCATACAATGATTCGGTTTTTCACGAAAAATTCATTCCAAGTTTCGTTAAATTTCGCCCACTTTTTATATCTAAATGAAAACGTGTGAATAATTGATTAAATGAAATATTGTCGTTTTTGTCATCAGTTTCTATATTTTTCAGCTTCAAAACTCAGTTTTATTGATAAAGGGATTCGATTTTTCACCAAAACTTTATTCCGAAATTCGTTTGTTTTCGCCCACTTTCCATATTTAGACGAAGCGCATAACTAATGCAATAAATAAAATATCTGCTCGTTTTTGTCAGTAGTTTCTGTATTTCTCAGGTTCCAAAATCAGTTATATTGATAAAGGGATTCGATTTTCCATGAAAATTTCATTCCGAGTTTCGTTTGTTTTCGCCCACTTCCCATATTTAGATGAAACGCGTAAATAATTCATTGAATCAAGTATCTGGTCGTTTCTCTCAGCAGTTTCTGCATTTCTCAGCTTCCAAACTCAGTTTTATTGATACACAGATTCGATTTTTCTTGAAAAATATCATTCGGAGTTCGTTAGTTTTCGCCCACTTTCCGTATTTAGACGAAAACGCGTTAATAGTTGATTAAATAAATATCTGGTCGTTTATCTCAGTCGCTTATGTACTTATCAGATTCCAAACAGAGATTTATTGATACAGTGATTCGGTTTTGCACGAAAAATTCATTTCGAGTTTCGTTAAATTTCGCCCACTTTTCATATGTAGACGAAAACGTTTGAATAATTGATTAAATAAAATATCTTGTTGTTTTTGTCAGCAGTTCCTATATTTCTAAGCTTCCAAACTCAGTTTTCTTAATAAAAGGATTATGTTTTGCACGATAACTTAATTCCGAATTTCATATGTTTTCGCCCACTTTCCATATTTAGACGAAACCAGTAAATAATTCATTGAATCAAGTATCTCGTCGTTTTTGTCAGCAGTTTCTGTATTTCAGGTTCCAAACTTAGTTTTAATGATAAAGGAATTCGATTTTCCACGAAAAATTCATTGCGAGTTTCGTTTGTTTTCACCCACTTTCCATATTTAGACGAACCGCGTATTTAATTAAATCAAATATCTGGTCGTTTTTGTCATTAGTTTTTGAATTTCTTAGGTTCCCAACTCAGTTTTATTGACAAAAAGGATTCGATTTTCCACAAAAAATTCATTCTGAGTTTCGTTTGTTTTCGCCCACTTTCCATATTTAGACGAAAACGCGTGAATAATTGCTTAAATCAAATATTTAGTCGTTTTTGTCAGCAATTTTTGTATTTCTCAGCTTATAAAGTCAGTTTTATTGATACAGGGATTTGATTTTTCTTGAAAAATATCATTCGGAGTTTTGTTAGTTTTCTACCACTTTTCGTCTTTAGACGAAAACGCGTTAATAGTTGATTAAATAAATATCTGGTCGTTTATGTCACAAGTTTTTGTATTTATCAGCTTCCAAACATAGTTTTATTGATACAGTGATTTGGTTTTTTACGAAAAATTTATTCTGAGTTCCGTTAAATTTCACCCACTTTTCATATCATGACGAAAACGTGTGAATAATTGATTAATTGAAATAACTTGTCGTTTCAGCAGTTTGTGTATTTCTCAACTTCAAAACTCAGTTTTATTGATATAGGGGATTCGAATTTGAATGAAAACTTCATTCCGAATTTCGTTTGTTTTCGCCCACTTTCCATATTTAGACGAAACATAAATAATTTATTAAATCGAGTATCTGGTTCGTATTTAGACGAAAATAAATGATTAAATAAAATATCTTATCGATTTTGTCCACAGTTCCTATATTTCTCAGCTTCCAAACTCAGTTTTATTGTTACAGGGATTCGATTTTGCACGAAAACTTCATTTTGAATTTTGTTTGTTTTCGCCCACTTTCCATATTTAGACGAAACGCGTAAATAATCCATTAAATCAAGTATCTGGTCATTTTTACAGCAGTTTCTGTATTTCTTAGGTTCCAAACTTAGTTTTAATGACAAAGGGATTCGATTTTCCACGAAAATATCATAGCGAGTTCGTTTGTTTCCGCCCACTTTCCATATTTAGACGAAACTCAAAAATTATTCATTAAATTAAATATCTGGTCGTTTTTGTCATTCGTTTATGTATTTCTCAGGTTCCAAACTCAGTTTTATTGATAAAAGTATCCGATTTTGCAAGAAAAATTCATTCCGAGTTTCGTTTGTTTTCGCCCACTTTCCATATTTAGACAAAAACACGTGAATAATTGCTTAAATCAAATATCTAGTGTTTTGTCGGCAGTTTCTGTATTTCTCAGCTTCCAAAGTCAGTTTTATTGATACAGGGATTCGATTTTTCTAGAAAAATATCATTCGGAGTTTTGTTAGTTTTCGACCACTTTTCGTATTTAGACGAAGACGCGTTAATAGTTGATTAAATAAATATCTGGTCGTTTATGTCAGAAATTTCTGTATTTATCAGCTTCCAAACACAGATGTATTGATACAGTGATTCAGTTTTTCACGAAAAATCATTTCGGGTTTCGTTAAATTTCGCCTCGTTTTCATATTTAGACGAAAACGTGTGAATAATTGATTAAATTGTCGTTTGTGTTAGAAGTTTCTGTATTTCTCATCTTCCAAACTCAGTTTTATTGATACAGGGATTCGATTTTTCTTGAAAAATATCATTCGGAGTTTTGTTAGTTTTCACCCACTTTTCATATTTAGACGAAAATGCGTTAATAGTTGATTAAATAAATATTTGGTCGTTTATGTCAGAAGTTCTTGTAATTATCAGCTTCCAAACACACTTTCACTGATATAGTGATTCGGTTTTTTCACCGAAAATTGTTTTTCGAGTTTCGTTAAATTTCGCCCACTTTATATATTTAGACGAAAATAATTGATTAAATGAAATATCTTATCGATTTTGTCAACAGTTCCTATATTTCTCAGCTTCCAAACTCAGTTTTATAGATAAAGGGATTCGATTTTGCACGAAAACTTCATTCAGAACTTCGTTTGTTTTCACCAACTTTCCATATTTAGACGAAACGCGTAAATAATTCATTAAATCAAGTATCTGGTAGTTTTTTCAGCAGTTTCTGTATTTCTTAGGTTCCAAACTTAGTTTTAATGATAAAGGGATTCCTTTTTCCACGAATAATTGATAGCGAGTTTCGTTTGTTTCCGCCCACTTTCCATATTTAGACGAAACGTGAAAATAATTAATTAAATCAAATATCTAGTCGTTTTTGTCATTCGTTCCTTTATTTCACAGGTTCCAAACTAGGTTGTATTGATAAAAGTATCCAATTTTCCACGAAAAATTCATTCCGAGTTTCGTTGTTTTCGCCCACTTTCCATATTTAGACGAAAACGCGTGAATAATTGCTTAGATAAAATATCTAGTCGTTTTCGTTAGTAGTTTCTGTATTTCTCAGCTTCCAAATTCAGTTTTATTGATACATGGATTCGATTTTTCTTAAAAAATATCATTCGGAGTTTCGTTAGTTTTCGCCCACTTTCCGCATTTAGACGAAAACGCGTTAATAGTTGATTAAATAAATATCTGGTTATTTATGTTAGAAGTTTCTTTATTTTTCAGCTTCCAAACATAGTTTATTGATACAGTGATTCGGTTTTTAATGAAAAATTGATTCCGAGCTTCGTTTGTTTTAACCCACTTTCCATATTTAGACCAAACGCGTAAATAATTCATTAAATCAAATATCTGGTCGTTTCTATCAGCAGAGTCTGCATTTCTCAACTTCCAAACTCAATATTGATAAAGGGATTCGATATCTCTTGAAAAATATCATTAGAAGTTTCGTTAGTTTTCACCACTTTGCATATTTAAACGAAAACACGTTAATAGTTGATTAATTAATATATGGTCGTTTATGTCAGAAGTTTATGTATTTATCAGCTTCCAAACACAGTTTTATTGATACAATGATTCGGTTTTTCACGAAAAATTCATTCCGAGTTTCGTTAAATTTCGCCCACTTTTCATATCTAAACGAAAACGTGTGAATAATTGATTAAATGAAATATCTTGTCGTTTTTGTCGGCAATTTCTATATTTTTCGCTTCAAAACTCAGTTTTATTGATAAAGGGATTCGATTTTGCACTAAAACTTTATTCCGAAATTCGTTTGTTTTCGCCCCCTTTCCATATTTAGACGAAACGCGTAAATAATTCAATAAATCAAATATCTGCTCGTTTTGTCAGCAGTTTATGTATTTCTCAGGTTCCAAAATCAGTTTTATTGATAAAGGGATTCAATTTTCCACGAAAAATTCATTCCTAGTTTTGTTTGTTTTCGCCCACTTTCCATATTTAGATGAAACACGTAAATAATTCATTGAATCAAATATCTGGTCGTTTCTCTCCAGCAGTTGCTGCATTTCTCAGCTTCCAAACTCAGTTTTATTGATACATGGATTCGATTTTTCTTGAAAAATATCATTCGGAGTTCGTTAGTTTTCGCCCACTTTCCGTATTTAGACGAAATGCGTTAATACTTGATTAAATAAATATCTGAACGTTTATGTCAGACGCTTATGTATTTATCAGATTCCAAACACAGATTTATTGATACAGTGATTCGGTTTTTCACGAAAAAATCATTTCGAGTTTCGTTAAATTTCGCCCACATCTCATATTTAGATGAAAACGTGTGAATAATTGATTAAATAAAATTTCTTGTTGTTTTTGTCAATAGTTCCTATATTTCTGAGCTTCCAAACTCAGTTTTCTTGATAAAGGGATTCTATTTTGCACGATAACTTAATTCCGAATTTCGTTTGTTTTCGCCCACTTTCCATATTTAGACGAAACCCGTAAATAATTCATTAAATCAAGTATCTGGTCGTTTTTGTCAGCAGTTTATGTATTTCTCAGGTTCCAAACTTAGTTTTAATGATAAAGGAATTCGATTATCCACGAAAAATTCATTGCGAGTTTTGTTTGTTTTCACTTACTTTCCATATTTAGACGAACCGCGTATTTCATTAAATCAAATATCTGGTCGTTTTTGTCATTAGTTTCTGTATTTCTTAGGTTCCAAACTAGGTTTTATTGACAAAAGGATTCGATTTTCCACAAAAAATTCATTCCGAGTTTCGTTTGTTTTCGACCACTTTCCATATTTAGACGAAAACACGTGAATAATTGCTTAAATCAAATATCTAATCGTTTTTGTCAGCAATTTCTGTATTTCTCAGCTTCCAAACTCAGTTTTATAGATAAAGGGATTCGATTTTGCACGAAAACTTCATTCAAAATTCGTTTGTTCTCACCCACTTTTCATATTTAGACGAAATGCGTAAATAATTCATTAAATCAAGTATCTGGTCCTTTTTCAGCAGCTTCTGTATTTCTTAGGTTCCAAACTTATTTTTAATGATAAAGGGATTCAATTTTCCACGAAAAATTAAGCGAATTTCGTTTGTTTCCGTCCACTTTCCATATTTAGACGAAACACGAAAATAATTCATTAAATCAAATATCTAGTCGTTTTTGTCATTCGTTTCCTGTATTTCTCAGGTTCCAAACTCAGTTGTATTGATAAAAGTATCCGATTTTCCATGAAAAAATCATTCCGAGTTTCGTTTGTTTTCGCCCACTATCCATATTTAGACGAAAACGTGTGAATAATTGCTTAGATCAAATATCTAGTCGTTTTTGTAAGCAGTTTCTGTATTTCTCAACTTCCAAATTTAGTTTTATTAATACAGGGATTCGATTTTTCTTGAAAAATATCGTTCGGAAGTTTCGTTAGTTTTTCGCCCCCGTATTTAGACGAAAACGCGCTAAAAGTTGATTAAATAAATATATGGTCATTTATGTTAGAAGTTTTTGTATTTTTCAGCTTCCAAACACATTTTATTGATACAGTGATTCGGTTTTTAATGAAAAACTCATTCCGAGTTTCGTTTGTTTTCACCCACTTTCCATATTTAGACCAAACGCGTAAATAATTCATTAAATCAAATATCTGGTCGTTTCTGTCAGCAGTTTCTGCATTTCTCAACTTCCAAACTCAGTTTTATTGATCAAGGGATTCGATATCTCTTGAAAAATATCATTAGGAGTTTTGTTAGTTTTCACCCACTTTCCATATTTAAACGAAAACGCGTTAATAGTTGATTAAATAAATATCTGGTCGTTTATGTCAGAAGTTTATGTATATATCAGCTTCCAAACACAGTTTTATTCATACAATGATTCGGTTTTTCACGAAAAATTCATTCCAAGTTTCGTTAAATTTCGCCCACTTTTTATATCTAAATGAAAACGTGTGAATAATTGATTAAATGAAATATTGTCGTTTTTGTCATCAGTTTCTATATTTTTCAGCTTCAAAACTCAGTTTTATTGATAAAGGGATTCGATTTTTCACCAAAACTTTATTCCGAAATTCGTTTGTTTTCGCCCACTTTCCATATTTAGACGAAGCGCATAACTAATGCAATAAATAAAATATCTGCTCGTTTTTGTCAGTAGTTTCTGTATTTCTCAGGTTCCAAAATCAGTTATATTGATAAAGGGATTCGATTTTCCATGAAAATTTCATTCCGAGTTTCGTTTGTTTTCGCCCACTTCCCATATTTAGATGAAACGCGTAAATAATTCATTGAATCAAGTATCTGGTCGTTTCTCTCAGCAGTTTCTGCATTTCTCAGCTTCCAAACTCAGTTTTATTGATACACAGATTCGATTTTTCTTGAAAAATATCATTCGGAGTTCGTTAGTTTTCGCCCACTTTCCGTATTTAGACGAAAACGCGTTAATAGTTGATTAAATAAATATCTGGTCGTTTATCTCAGTCGCTTATGTACTTATCAGATTCCAAACAGAGATTTATTGATACAGTGATTCGGTTTTGCACGAAAAATTCATTTCGAGTTTCGTTAAATTTCGCCCACTTTTCATATGTAGACGAAAACGTTTGAATAATTGATTAAATAAAATATCTTGTTGTTTTTGTCAGCAGTTCCTATATTTCTAAGCTTCCAAACTCAGTTTTCTTAATAAAAGGATTATGTTTTGCACGATAACTTAATTCCGAATTTCATATGTTTTCGCCCACTTTCCATATTTAGACGAAACCAGTAAATAATTCATTGAATCAAGTATCTCGTCGTTTTTGTCAGCAGTTTCTGTATTTCAGGTTCCAAACTTAGTTTTAATGATAAAGGAATTCGATTTTCCACGAAAAATTCATTGCGAGTTTCGTTTGTTTTCACCCACTTTCCATATTTAGACGAACCGCGTATTTAATTAAATCAAATATCTGGTCGTTTTTGTCATTAGTTTTTTGAATTTCTTAGGTTCCCAACTCAGTTTTATTGACAAAAAGGATTCGATTTTCCACAAAAAATTCATTCTGAGTTTCGTTTGTTTTCGCCCACTTTCCATATTTAGACGAAAACGCGTGAATAATTGCTTAAATCAAATATTTAGTCGTTTTTGTCAGCAATTTTTGTATTTCTCAGCTTATAAAGTCAGTTTTATTGATACAGGGATTTGATTTTTCTTGAAAAATATCATTCGGAGTTTTGTTAGTTTTCTACCACTTTTCGTCTTTAGACGAAAACGCGTTAATAGTTGATTAAATAAATATCTGGTCGTTTATGTCACAAGTTTTTTGTATTTATCAGCTTCCAAACATAGTTTTATTGATACAGTGATTTGGTTTTTTACGAAAAATTTATTCTGAGTTCCGTTAAATTTCACCCACTTTTCATATCATGACGAAAACGTGTGAATAATTGATTAATTGAAATAACTTGTCGTTTCAGCAGTTTGTGTATTTCTCAACTTCAAAACTCAGTTTTATTGATATAGGGGATTCGAATTTGAATGAAAACTTCATTCCGAATTTCGTTTGTTTTCGCCCACTTTCCATATTTAGACGAAACATAAATAATTTATTAAATCGAGTATCTGGTTCGTATTTAGACGAAAATAAATGATTAAATAAAATATCTTATCGATTTTGTCCACAGTTCCTATATTTCTCAGCTTCCAAACTCAGTTTTATTGTTACAGGGATTCGATTTTGCACGAAAACTTCATTTTGAATTTTGTTTGTTTTCGCCCACTTTCCATATTTAGACGAAACGCGTAAATAATCCATTAAATCAAGTATCTGGTCATTTTTACAGCAGTTTCTGTATTTCTTAGGTTCCAAACTTAGTTTTAATGACAAAGGGATTCGATTTTCCACGAAAATATCATAGCGAGTTCGTTTGTTTCCGCCCACTTTCCATATTTAGACGAAACTCAAAAATTATTCATTAAATTAAATATCTGGTCGTTTTTGTCATTCGTTTATGTATTTCTCAGGTTCCAAACTCAGTTTTATTGATAAAAGTATCCGATTTTGCAAGAAAAATTCATTCCGAGTTTCGTTTGTTTTCGCCCACTTTCCATATTTAGACAAAAACACGTGAATAATTGCTTAAATCAAATATCTAGTGTTTTGTCGGCAGTTTCTGTATTTCTCAGCTTCCAAAGTCAGTTTTATTGATACAGGGATTCGATTTTTCTAGAAAAATATCATTCGGAGTTTTGTTAGTTTTCGACCACTTTTCGTATTTAGACGAAGACGCGTTAATAGTTGATTAAATAAATATCTGGTCGTTTATGTCAGAAATTTCTGTATTTATCAGCTTCCAAACACAGATGTATTGATACAGTGATTCAGTTTTTCACGAAAAATCATTTCGGGTTTCGTTAAATTTCGCCTCGTTTTCATATTTAGACGAAAACGTGTGAATAATTGATTAAATTGTCGTTTGTGTTAGAAGTTTCTGTATTTCTCATCTTCCAAACTCAGTTTTATTGATACAGGGATTCGATTTTTCTTGAAAAATATCATTCGGAGTTTTGTTAGTTTTCACCCACTTTTCATATTTAGACGAAAATGCGTTAATAGTTGATTAAATAAATATTTGGTCGTTTATGTCAGAAGTTCTTGTAATTATCAGCTTCCAAACACACTTTCACTGATATAGTGATTCGGTTTTTCACCGAAAATTGTTTTTCGAGTTTCGTTAAATTTCGCCCACTTTATATATTTAGACGAAAATAATTGATTAAATGAAATATCTTATCGATTTTGTCAACAGTTCCTATATTTCTCAGCTTCCAAACTCAGTTTTATAGATAAAGGGATTCGATTTTGCACGAAAACTTCATTCAGAACTTCGTTTGTTTTCACCAACTTTCCATATTTAGACGAAACGCGTAAATAATTCATTAAATCAAGTATCTGGTAGTTTTTTCAGCAGTTTCTGTATTTCTTAGGTTCCAAACTTAGTTTTAATGATAAAGGGATTCCTTTTTCCACGAATAATTGATAGCGAGTTTCGTTTGTTTCCGCCCACTTTCCATATTTAGACGAAACGTGAAAATAATTAATTAAATCAAATATCTAGTCGTTTTTGTCATTCGTTCCTTTATTTCACAGGTTCCAAACTAGGTTGTATTGATAAAAGTATCCAATTTTCCACGAAAAATTCATTCCGAGTTTCGTTGTTTTCGCCCACTTTCCATATTTAGACGAAAACGCGTGAATAATTGCTTAGATAAAATATCTAGTCGTTTTCGTTAGTAGTTTCTGTATTTCTCAGCTTCCAAATTCAGTTTTATTGATACATGGATTCGATTTTTCTTAAAAAATATCATTCGGAGTTTCGTTAGTTTTCGCCCACTTTCCGCATTTAGACGAAAACGCGTTAATAGTTGATTAAATAAATATCTGGTTATTTATGTTAGAAGTTTCTTTATTTTTCAGCTTCCAAACATAGTTTATTGATACAGTGATTCGGTTTTTAATGAAAAATTGATTCCGAGCTTCGTTTGTTTTAACCCACTTTCCATATTTAGACCAAACGCGTAAATAATTCATTAAATCAAATATCTGGTCGTTTCTATCAGCAGAGTCTGCATTTCTCAACTTCCAAACTCAATATTGATAAAGGGATTCGATATCTCTTGAAAAATATCATTAGAAGTTTCGTTAGTTTTCACCACTTTGCATATTTAAACGAAAACACGTTAATAGTTGATTAATTAATATATGGTCGTTTATGTCAGAAGTTTATGTATTTATCAGCTTCCAAACACAGTTTTATTGATACAATGATTCGGTTTTTCACGAAAAATTCATTCCGAGTTTCGTTAAATTTCGCCCACTTTTCATATCTAAACGAAAACGTGTGAATAATTGATTAAATGAAATATCTTGTCGTTTTTGTCGGCAATTTCTATATTTTTCGCTTCAAAACTCAGTTTTATTGATAAAGGGATTCGATTTTGCACTAAAACTTTATTCCGAAATTCGTTTGTTTTCGCCCCCTTTCCATATTTAGACGAAACGCGTAAATAATTCAATAAATCAAATATCTGCTCGTTTTTGTCAGCAGTTTATGTATTTCTCAGGTTCCAAAATCAGTTTTATTGATAAAGGGATTCAATTTTCCACGAAAAATTCATTCCTAGTTTTGTTTGTTTTCGCCCACTTTCCATATTTAGATGAAATACGTAAATAATTCATTGAATCAAATATCTGGTCGTTTCTCTCAGCAGTTTCTGCATTTCTCAGCTTCCAAACTCAGTTTTATTGATACATGGATTCGATTTTTCTTGAAAAATATCATTCGGAGTTCGTTAGTTTTCGCCCACTTTCCGTATTTAGACGAAAATGCGTTAATACTTGATTAAATAAATATCTGAACGTTTATGTCAGACGCTTATGTATTTATCAGATTCCAAACACAGATTTATTGATACAGTGATTCGGTTTTTCACGAAAAAATCATTTCGAGTTTCGTTAAATTTCGCCCACATCTCATATTTAGATGAAAACGTGTGAATAATTGATTAAATAAAATTTCTTGTTGTTTTTGTCAATAGTTCCTATATTTCTGAGCTTCCAAACTCAGTTTTCTTGATAAAGGGATTCTATTTTGCACGATAACTTAATTCCGAATTTCGTTTGTTTTCGCCCACTTTCCATATTTAGACGAAACCCGTAAATAATTCATTAAATCAAGTATCTGGTCGTTTTTGTCAGCAGTTTATGTATTTCTCAGGTTCCAAACTTAGTTTTTAATGATAAAGGAATTCGATTATCCACGAAAAATTCATTGCGAGTTTTGTTTGTTTTCACTTACTTTCCATATTTAGACGAACCGCGTATTTCATTAAATCAAATATCTGGTCGTTTTTGTCATTAGTTTCTGTATTTCTTAGGTTCCAAACTAGGTTTTATTGACAAAAGGATTCGATTTTCCACAAAAAATTCATTCCGAGTTTCGTTTGTTTTCGACCACTTTCCATATTTAGACGAAAACACGTGAATAATTGCTTAAATCAAATATCTAATCGTTTTTGTCAGCAATTTCTGTATTTCTCAGCTTACAAAGTCAGTTTTATTGATACAGGGATTCGATTTTTCTTGAAAATTATCATTCGGAGTTTTGTTAGTTTTGGACCACTTTTCGTTTTTAGATGAAAACGCGTTAATAGTTGATTAAATAAATATCTGGTCGTTTATGTCAGAAGTTTTTGTATTTATCAGCTTCCAAACACAGTTTTATTGTTACAGTGATTTGGTTTTTCACGAAAAATTCATTTCGAGTTCCGTTAAATTTCACCCACTTTTCATATCTAAACGAAAACGTGTGAATAATTGATTAATTGAAATATCTTGTCGTTTTTGTAGAAATTTCTATATTTCTCAACTTCAAAACTCAGTTTTATTGATATAGGGGATTCGAATTTGAACGAAAACTTCATTCTGAATTTCGTTTGTTTTCGCCCACTTTCCATATTTAGACGAAACGCGTAATTTATTAAATCAAGTATTTGGTCCTTTTTGTCAACAGTTTCTGTATTTCTCAGGTTCCAAACTCTGTTTTATTGATTAAGGGATTCGATTTTCAATGAAATTTTTATTCCGAGTTTCGTTTGTTTTCGCACACTTTCCATATTTAGACGAAACGCGTTAAAATTCATTAAATCAAATATCTGATCGTTTCTGTCAGCAGTTTCTGCATTTATCAACTTCGAAACTCAGTTTTATTAATACAGGTATTCGATTTTTATTGAAAAATATTATTCGAGTTTCGTTAGTTTTCGTCCACTTTCCATATTTAGATGAAAACCAGTTGATAGTTGATTAAATAAATATTTGGTCGTTTATGTCAGAAGTTTATGTATTTATCAGCTTACAAACACAGTTTCATTGATACAGTGATTCGGTTTTTTCACAAAAAATTTATTCCGAGTTCCGTTAAATTTCGCCCACTTTTCATATTTAGACGAAAACTTGTGAATAATTGATTAAATGAAATATCTTATATTTTTCAAAAGTTTCTATATTTCTCAGCTTCCAAACTCAGTTTTATTGATAAAGGGATTCGATTTTGCACGAAAACTTCATGCCGAATTTCGTTTGTTTTCGCCCACTTTCCATATTTTGACGAAACGCGTAAATAATTCATCAAATCAAGTATCTGTTCGTTTTATCAGCAGTTTCTGTATTTCTCAGGTTCCAAACGTAGTTTTAGTGATAAAGAGATTCGATTTTCCACGAAAAATTCATTACGAGTTTGGTTTGTTTTCGCCCACTTTCCATATTTTGACGAAACGCGTAAACAATTTATTAAATTAAATATCTGGTCGTTTCTGTCAGCAGTTTCTGCATTTCTCAACTTCCAAACTCATTTTTATTAATACATGTATTCGATTTTTCTTGAAAAATATCATTCGGAGTTTCGTTAGCTTTCGCTTTCCAAATTCAGTTTTATTGATACAATGATTGGATTTTTCTTGAAAAATATCATTCGGAGTTTCGTTAATTTTCGCCCACTTTCCATATTTAGACGAAAACGCATTAATAGTTGATTAAATAAATATCTGGTCGTTTATGTCAGAAGTTTCTGTTTTTTTAGCTTCTAAGCACAGTTTTATTGATACAGTGATTCGGTTTTTCAAGAAAAATTCCTCCGAGTTTCTTTAAATTCCGCCCACTTTTCATATTCAGACGAAAACATGTGAATAATTGATTAAATGAAATATCTTATCATTTTTCAAAAGTTTCTATATTTCTCAGCTTCCAAACTCAGTTTTATTGATAAAGGGATTCAATTTTGCACGAAAACTTCATGCTGAATTTCGTTTGTTTTCGCCCACTTTCCATATTTTGACGAAACGCGTAAATAATTCATCAAATCAAGTATCTGTTCGTTTTATCAGCAGTTTCTGTATTTCTCAGGTTCCAAACGTAGTTTTAGTGATAAAGAGATTCGATTTTCCACGAAAAATTATTTGCTAGTTTGGTTTGTTTTCGCCCACTTTCCATATTTAGACGAAACGCGTAAACAATTTATTAAATTAAATATCTGGTCGTTTCTGTCAGCAGTTTCTGCATTTCTTAACTTCCAAACTCATTTTTATTAATACATGTATTCGATTTTTCTTGAAAAATATCATTCGGAGTTTCGTTAGCTTTCGCTTTCCAAATTCAGTTTTATTGATACAATGATTGGATTTTTCTTGAAAAATATCATTCGGAGTTTCGTTAATTTTCGCCCACTTTCCATATTTAGACGAAAACGCATTAATAGTTGATTAAATAAAAATCTGGTCGTTTATGTCAGAAGTTTCTGTTTTTTTAGCTTCTAAGCACAGTTTTATTGATACAGTGATTCGGTTTTTCATGAAAAATTCCTCCGAGTTTCTTTAAATTCCGCCCACTTTTCATATTCAAACGAAAACATGTGAATAATTGATTAAATGAAATATCTTATCATTTTTGTTAGCAGTTTTGTATTTCTCAGCTTCAAACTCAGTTTTATTGATAAAGGGATTCGATTTTGCACGAAAACTTCATTCCGCATTTTGTTTGTTTTCGCCCACTTTCTGTAACACCCCCGGCTGCGTAAAAAACAAACCATGGCGAAACGTCGTGGAGTCACATTAACATATTGTTTCAACAACACATGGTATATTGAAGTTTCGTTTTATTGGATTGATAATATGATTACATTGTCTTGGAAATTTGATCATACTTGTTTTGGTCAAAAATCTGATTAGGATAATGTAACCAAACTTTGAATGTGAGGTTGAGTGCTTGGTTAAATGACTAAGTGTGTGAACAAATATTGAAAGCAAATGACAATGAAGACAACGATTTGTATGAGGACAAAGCCCTTGATCAATGAATGATCTCCGGCATAAAAAACCTCGGGTGATGAAAACTACCGATCACCAATTATATTGAACTACAAAGATTACAAATTTGGAAATATTGAGCTTGTTACAATGAGAGTTCTAATGTGTGTTAGAGAGAAAGAGTAGCAATAGTGTGTATGAGTGTGTGTTCAATCAGATCGTGTGTGTCTATCAAGCTCAATACCCCTAATAACCAGCCAAGAATTATCCTCAACTAACTATCCAAAAAATATGGCAATATCCCACATTCTCCATCAACGGTCATGGACTCCCTACATGTGCTGAAATAAGAGCATATTCCCCTTGATTCTCGGTGACTTAGTCTACGATTACCTGCAAGCGTAAACTAAATGCACATAGAACAATTGTTAAAAACATAAACATTAGTAAGGGTCCTTGATCCTCAGACTCCCTGCATTATCCATTAAGGATCCGTGATCCAGGTTCAGTCTCAAGATGGATGATCCTTGGCATAAGATCCATGCCCTAACAATTGCCCCCAAAATATGAAAAATTGATTGCAACTAAATGAGTCATATTTTCTCGTTTATTCTGGACGACTCGTTACCAACAAACTAGCCGTTACCCTAGGACTAGCCGTTACAAGGATGACATCAACGATAAGACTCCCCCTGCAACAAACATGATTATAAATAGGGTAGAGATATAGATGATATCTCCTATTTAATTTCGATATCCTTTGTTTAAATCCTCACACCGGAGATCAAACAAGTATTCACTTTCTCTCTCATCTTTTATTCTCCGCAATTCTTTCTTTCCTCTTTGATATCCATGGCAAGAATGAGCACAAGATCTTCACCGCTCAATAACCTTGAGTGCGATAGTCCTCCAAGGAGTAAAAAGCTTCAGAAAAATCCTTCCTTGGAGACATGTCGATTCACCGATCCAGAAATTGACCAAACCAGTGATTGTTTCCCAGAAGGTACCATCTTTAAACCCTTTGACTCCTCCCTCTTAAGTGATTGTGAATCCAGAACATGGGTTTGTTTTCCTGCTGCCGCCTTCCAAATAGGTTATCATTATCCACCCCTATTTTTACCCAAAGCTTCTTCAGTCATACGGGTTTATGCTACAGCCAACGGATGCCTATGTTGTGGAGAGTATTATAAACTCTTGAACAACTCATTAGCAAAGAAGGCTTAATCCTCGGTCTCACCAAGCTTCCTCATTTGTACAACCTGGTTACCCATGGAACACACCGATACCTCTTTAAAGCGAAGCCTCAACAGCCCCCTCCTCTTCTCAAAATCACCCGAAACAACATGAACTAAAAAACCAGTTCTTTTTCGTGAGGAGGGACTCAATCCCCTATGGAGAGCATCTTCCTAGAAAGTGGAATGTGAAGGGTAGGACTTATGATCCTTAGGATAGAACTTGTTGATACCCCATGTTTTAACTGAATATGGATAACTGATCCTCTATATTTATTTCTTATGCAGCGACAAGCTTTGCAGCTCTGAGGGATATTCCTGCAACTGTGAGAGAATCGCCGCTTTCTGGGCTTTAGACGAATCAGTTCGAACTTTCAATCCAAAGGCCTAGGATCTAGAAGAGACCACATCTGCTTCCTACACCATGTCAAGTAAGTATGCATGCATGTATATATACGTAAGTATTTGAAATTAATTAGTTAAATCATGAATACTTATCTGGATTTTGGTATCGCAGGTGCTGCTAGATCCTCCTCCAAATCCGCCTCTAAGTTTGGCCTTGGGGAACTCGAAGGAATAATCTCCCCACGATCCTTCAAGAAGGAACTGGCCATAGGCCAAAGCCAACCAGAGAAAAAGGGCATGACCCTCCGTGCCAAAGCTGGGTCCAAGAGGAAGAAGCCATCTGAGCCTGCACCACCAAGTGACGCCTTTCAACTTGAGCAAGACATCCATAGCTGCGTCTCCGAGGTAAGGATCACTGATTCTCTGATGTATGTAAATTCTTTAGGGTCAAGGATCCTCATCCTTGCATATTATCCTATGCAGAAAGTTGCACAAATCCAAGCCCTGCAAGAGAAAAAGTTAGCTGAGGCAGAAGAAATCGTTGCCGATCTCCGAGCCTTCTACACTGCTAAAGTTAAAAAGATTGCGCAGCTGGAGAGGAGATCAATCGCATGGAGAAGCAGGCCATAGTGGATGTAGTTAAGGGGAACAAGAATCGGTTGGAGGCTGCTGATGAAGCCGAAATCTCTGTTGTCAAGGTTATCCTCAAGGCCAGGATCCAGATAGCTCAGGAGGCAGTGGATCCTTCCTTCGACAACGCTGGATGGGAGGTAGAGGCATGGAAGCAGAGACTGCAGGAGCTGGACGATGACGATGAGCTAGAAGGGACACCCATGCTCAAGGCTACTCCAAGTGGCGAGAAGGATCCTGAACAGGCAGCAGCTGGTGGTGGTGGCGAAGGTGGTGAAGTAGCGGTTGATGAAGCAGCGAAGGAGTAGGCTGCACCAATGGGCGATGATGGAAATTTCTAGACGTGGCCGGAGCCCATATTTTATGGTTTAATGGTTTTTGTGGTTGTTGGTATTTTGGAACAATTTGTGGTTTGTACTTAAACAATAGTATTTAGGGTTAAGGATCACTGGTCCTTCAGACAATAGGTAGGATGACAAAGGTGGAGGGATCCTTTGTTTGGGGGATGAAGCCTTTGTTATCCTGCTCTTTATTTCCTGCATTTTACTTTTCTGCATGAACATTAACTTTTAGATAAACCCGATCCGGCCTGGATGGATGGTCCACGTTTTGCTGGTGAAGTCCGGACCAGATATTTTTGGCAAATATTAACGGGCCTAATAATATTAAACTTTTAACCTATCTCCGGTGTTGTTCAATTGTTTGGTAAAGTTTATTTGATATGCTAGTGTTTCCAGATTTGTATAGATTGTTTGTGAAAAATCATAAGTTTGATCTTATAAGGATTTAGAAAAATTCATGTCGTTAAAAATTTTTCAATTCTTAACAATCATAGATAAAATCTAATTAGATACAAGTAAATAAGTCATATACCCTTAATTGCAAGGCTCAGGGAGAAAATCCAAGTTAGGATTTTTTAACCTTAGGAACTACCTTTGTACAAGCAAATAAACAAGTCACCGTTAGATAAACTTTGAGGATCCAGGATCCTTTTTAATCAACTTGTGAATCTTCGAGGCTCCAAAACCTGTTGAAATCAACTTGGGACTAAGCCAAACAAAACAAACTGGGGACAAACCCAAACAACTGGGGACAAGCCCAAACAACTAGTGTAAACTGGAGTATGGCCCAAACTGGCATCTATCCAATCATAAGCGACATGAAAATGCTGAAACCTTAGCTAACGTGAAAACGTAAATGATCAAACAAACTCAAGAGTTCGAGAATTCAAGTGTGTCCTAAAATCGGATAACTAGTCGGGACTTTAATCGGCGGATCAGATAGAATGAGGTCTTGTAAACCAAATGAGTGTTGGAACTCATATGAATTGGTTTAACAAGGTTAACATTCTGATTTGGAAAGGTTCCTAAGTGCTTTTTACCCGTTGTGACTCGTTAAGGTAGTTTACGCGCAAAGTCTTCACAGTTCCAATCGATCGATCGATCACTCGTGAAGAACCCTACGATCGGTGTTTGTTCATATCGCAAGAATGGCAACGACGGAGCAACCTAAGGCACCGGCTGAAGAACCTAAGGTCGATCTGTTCGAAGATGATGACGAATTTGAAGAGTTTGATATCAATCGAGTGTGTTTGCTGATGGAGGGAGTTGATGATGACACTAAGAATGTACGTAAAAAACCTGGTGGAAATTCGCTCAACGATCGTGGGAAACATTCATTATCGTTCCTGGATTTGGCTTCAAGAGTGGTAGATGTTGAGGGTAGCACGTTAATGCCTCGGAGGGGTATTGTGACTCCTGCTCGACAAGTACCTGATATGTTTAATAGTATTGATGAATTGACCAAGATTGCTGTGCCTGTCATGGAACAAGGTCAACCGGATCAAAAGATTGATGATGGTCGTACCGCAGGTATTAGCCAAAACGACGAGGAGAAGGGGTCTAAGTCACTATCATATGCTGATTTGGTGGCCAAGCCGAGTAACAAAAAACTTAATTTCAGATCACTTGCTAGTCCAATGCAGCATGAGAATTGTGATGTGGTTTTGCCAAAGGATTCAATTCGGGTAGTTCAACACAAGCTAGCAAACACATTATACGGGTACTTCCTGGGGGATCGAATTGCCTACCCGGTTGTGGAGTATTATGTGAAAAATAACTGGAAAAGGTTTGGATTACAAAAATCTATGATGAATGCTAATGGTTTCTTTTTCTTCAAGTTTGCAGACCAAACTGGTATGATGGCTGTCCTCAATGAGGGCCCATGGATTATTCGATCACAACCTTTGATTTTATGTGAGTGGACTCCCACTACTAAGCTGATAAAAAAGGAGGTTAAGAATCTGCAATTATGGGTCAAGATACATGATGTTCCTTTAGCCGCGTATACAGAGGATGGTCTTAGTTTGATTGCTACAGCCATTGGTGACCAAGCATATAGATTCTTACACTACTTCAATGTGCTTGGAGTCCTGGGGCCGAAGTAGTTATGCTAGAGCTTTAATTGAAGTGTCAGCTGATAAGGAGCTTAAAAAGGAAATTACTATGGCAATTCCAGAACTTGAGGGTGATGGGTATGTCAAGGAGACTATGTCTGTTGAGTATGAATGGAATCCGCGTAGGTGCTCGCATTGTTGTGTTTTTGGCCACTCAGATGAGCATTGTCCTAAACATCATAAGAATCCGGGAAAACAAGTGAGTGATGACAAAGCTCGTAAGCCTTATGTTCTAGGACAAAGACCTGATAAAAAGCCTGTTGTTGATGAGGAAGGGTTTACGAGAGTGTATACCAGGAGAGTGGCTCGGAAGACGGGTTTTCAAGTTAACAAACAAAAGTCAAAATGTGAGTATAGGCCAGTTGGAGCTAAGTCGAAGGATATCTTGTATAAGTCGGAATCTTTAAATACTGTTGTGTCTAGAAATCCGTTTGAGGTCTTAATTGATGATAATACGGAGAAAGGTCAAAGGAGTCAGGAGGGAGAAGGTGGACAACAGGAGGCGGATGATGAAGAGGTCATGGAAGTATATAATGAAACTGACGAGTTTATCACGGAAGGCACTTGTAATCCTAATGCTAAAAAATGGGCAAGCACTCCTATCCCGGAGGTTTCCAATGGTTAGTCTTGCTTCATGGAATATTAGGGGGTTGAACCGCCCTCAAAATCAAAAGGAGGTTTGAAAGATAGTTAAAGATAGTAATCTCAGTTTTTGTGCTATTTTAGAATCTCATGTTGATGTCGGTAATCTTAGTAAGGTCTGTAACTCAGTGTTCCCTCGTTGGGATTGGACTTCTAATGGGGGTTCTTGTGATAAAGGAACTCGTATTATCATAGGTTGGAACCCGATGGTTTTTGATTTGATGGTGTTGTCACAAACGTCGCAAGTCATGCATATTCAGTTATTCGTTAAAGAAGACAAGAAATGGTTATTCTGTTCGGTTGTGTACGCAGCTAATTACTATATCACTCGGCAAGAATTATGGTCCCAGTTATCTATGCATAAACTTATGGTAGGTGATAAGCCATGGCTGATTATGGGAGATTTTAACTCGGCTCTATACCTGGAGGATAAGTCTATGGGTGCCTCCTCTGTCTCAACGGGTATGCGAGACTTTCAAGCTTGTGTTTCAGATATTGAGGTGATGGACATTAACCAGTTGGGTCTCCATTTTACATGGAACCAAAAGCCAAAGAAGGGTGTTGGCTTGCTTAAGAAAATTGATCGTATCATGGGCAATACTCCGTTTATTACTGAGTTCCCTAATTCAGTGGCTGTTTTTCATCCTTATAGATTGTCAGATCACTCTCCTTGTGTTCTAACAATTAAACGAGTTGTTACTAGTAAGCCTAGGCCCTTCAAGTTTGCGAACCTTTTGGTTCATAAGCCTGCTTTTCTAAGAATTGTGAAGGAGTCGTGGAAGATGAGTGTTAATGGGGTTTATCAGTTTAGGGTTGTGAAGAAGCTTCAGATGCTAAAGACTCCGTTACGTGCTTTACTCTTTAAGCAAGGCAATCTCCATAAGAAGATGGCTGATCTTCGTGGTAAACTGGATGACCTTCAAAAGGATATTGATAAGGATCCCGTGAATGCTGACCTTAGAGCTCGAGAAAGGAAGCTGAATTCTGACTTTCAAGAAGCGTCTCTTGATGAGGAAAGGTTTTTAAAGCAGAAGTCTAAGATGGAATGGTTAAGAGCTGGCGACGCTAATACTGCTTTCTTTCATGCAGCAGTGAAGAGTAGGAACCATCGAAGCCGAATCCAAGTTGTTTTGGATACGAATGGTGTAGTGCATGAGGGTGATGCGGTTCAAGATGCTTTTGTGAAACATTATGAAAATTTCTTGGGTAGCCAAGATGATTTATCCATGCATCCTACTCCTGATCTGTTTACTAAGGTGGTGAACCCGATTGATGCTTCCCTCATGATCCGTCCGGTTACGATGGATGAGGTTAAGAAAGCCATGTTTTCTATAGGTAATGACAAAGCTCCAGGCCCGGATGGTTACACTGCTACTTTCTTTAAAGTGGCTTGGCCAATTATAGGTAATGATGTTTCTATGGCAATCATTGATTTCTTTCATACAGGCAGATTACTTAGCCAAATCAACCATACTCTTGTTGCACTAGTGCCGAAGAAACCCTCGCCAGTTATGGTTTCTGATTATCGTCCTATAGCCTGCTGTAACGTATTATTCAAATGTGTTAGTAAGATTATTGCTGATCGTATAAAGGGTGTGCTCCATCGGGTTGTTAGTATCAACCAATCTGCTTTTATTCCTGGTAGGAAAATCTCGGATAACATCTTGCTGACTCAAGAGCTTATGCATAATTATCATAGAAATTCAGGTCCACCCCTGTGTGCTTTCAAAGTGGATATTCAGAAAGCTTATGATATGGTTGATTGGAGGTTCCTGAAAAATGTTCTGATTGGGTTCGGCTTTAACATAAAGATGGTGGATTGGATTATGGTTTGTGTTTCCACAACATCATATTCTGTTTGTGTTAATGGGAATGTGCATGGTTATTTTAAAGGTAAGCGTGGCCTTCGACATGGAGACCCGTTATCTCCTTATTTGTTCATGCTGGTTATGGAGGTTTTAACGTGTATATTACAGCATGCTTCTAGGATTGATACATCCTTCAAATTTCACAATAAATGCGAAAGGCAGCGTATCATTAACTTGTGTTTTACAGATGATTTATTCTTATTTGTGAGAGGAGATGTTGAGTCGGTGCAGTGTGTCTTCAAGTGCCTTTCGAATTTTTCAAACATGTCCGGTCTAGTTCCTAGTATTCAAAAGAGCACAGGGTTTTTCTGTAATGTGCCAGCTCATGTTAAAAACCATATCTTGTCTTTCATGCCGTTTATGGAGGGGTCTCTTCCAGTAAAATACTTGGGGGTTCCTCTTATTTCTTCAAGCCTTGTGTACAAAGATTGTAGTGCCTCAGTGGAGAGGTTGGATCAACGGATTTCAAATTGGAGGAATAAACTTCTTTCATTTGCGGGTCAGCTGCAGCTTATAAACTCTGTTCTCTCTTCAATCCATATTTACTGGTCTTCAGTTCTTATCCTGCCTAACCGTATCATTCAAGATCTGGAAGCCAAAATGCGAAACTTCTTATGGTCTTCGGATGGTTCCTATCATAAGGGGAAGGCTAAAGCTTCCTGGAAGTCTGTTTGTGTTCCAAAGTACGAGGGTGGCTTAGGTATTCGTCGTATTGGGGATGTTAATAAAGCGCTTATGTCTTCTCATATTTGGAGCATTCTTGTTGAGCGTGATTCTCTTTGGGTTGCTTGGATCCATTCGTACAGACTTAGAGGTAAAAGCTTTTGGATTTGTAAGTCGGTGGCGAATTGTTGTTGGAGCTGGCGGAAAATATTACAGCTTCGGCCGTTTATTAGAGAATTTGTTTGGTCCAAGTTGGGTGATGGTAGTAATACTTCAGCTTGGTACGATTCGTGGTGTCACTTGGGGCCGCTTGGTAACTTCTTGACTCCTAGAACCATCTCAAGTGCAGGTTTTACTTTTAATAATACAGTTCAGGAGATTCATCTTAGTGGTGTTTGGAGGTGGCCAGTGGCGTGGAGGGATATGTTCCCGGTTTTAAATCAGCTAGATGATATCCATACAGATCCGAATAGGTCTGACCAGCTCCTATGGAAGATGATAATGAGTTAGTTGCATACTCTTCGTCTCAAGTGTGGCATTCGGTTAGACAGAGAGCAGCAGAGGTGGATTGGGTTAAGTATGTTTGGTTCTCGCAGTGTATTCCAAAACATGCTTTCTTTATGTGGCTGGTGATTCGTCGTAAGCTCCTCACTCAAGATAAAATTGTGCAATGGGATATTTCCAAAAGGAAAAATATGAATATGATGTGTTGTCTTCTTTGCTATGCGGAAATTGATTCCCATAACCATCTATTCTTCAATTGTAACTACTCAACTCAAGTTTGGATCACGGTTCGCGGAAAAGGGGGTATGAGTACTGTTGGCCCAGAGTGGAATGCTATCGTTGAATGGCTGGGGGCTCGGGCTGGGTCTAAGTCAGCGACCAACTATATTAGTAGGCTTATTGTGCCTGCTGCGACGTATTTCATTTGGCAGGAACGTAATGCGAGACTTTTCAAAAACCAGACGAGACCGCCAGATGTTCTAAGTGATACAATTTTGAAAACGGTTCGATATAAGCTAATGGGAGTCAAGTTCAAGGATTGCCACAATGTACGAAGATTGCTTGAAACATGGGAGATTTATAGCAACCGAGTGGAAGATGAAGAAGGCTGATTATTTATTAGTTTTCTTGTTTCTCTAGATTATTGTCTAGTAGTTTGTCTTCGATGTTCTTAGTAGTTTAGTGTGTTTTTTTCTTTGGCTTACATTCCTGGGGAATTCCCATGTTTGAACTAGTATGGGTGTTTCCATGCTACTTGTTTTTGGTTTGTTTATATATAAAATCACCGGGGTAACCCTTTACCCAAAAAAAAAGGTAGTTTACGCTCCTTTAACAAATCATTTGCGTAAATATGTGTTTGGATGGTTAGATATGTGTTATGACAAGTCTTATATGCCAAAATATGTTTAATATAGTTGCAACATTAGTTTATATGTCAAAATATTGGTTACATATGCTTAGAGTCGATTTATGCACAAAAAGGGCATTTTGGTCATTATAAAGGCATAACCAGCGACTTAACATAATACTAACCAAACGACGTGACCATTAGGTATAACCTCAGAGGGTTATTCTCTATATAACTATGGTCACGAATATGTGTTTGGTCGGATCCTAAGATTGACCAAACAGGTTGGATTCGAAAGTCAAAGCGGTGGTCAAGACCGCTCGACTTACGACCCTAAATGAGCACTAAACTAAAAGTGACGAGTTAGACATGCCAAAACATGTCTAACTAAGTTATAAAAATGTTTTGGTATCAAAACTTAGTGTTTTGATACCCGAAAATAGTTTCGTAGCAAAATGCACATAATACGCATTTGACTAGTAAACGTGGTAATCAGTAGGCGTGATCGCTATGGATCATAACCCTCGTGATTACGATCACGTTGCAAAGTTCAATTGAACTTTGCTTTGTCCAATTCAAGGTTAGAACTAAAAGTCAAACAGGAAGTCAAAGTGTTTGACTTTTAGCTCAAAATAGCCAAAAGAAATGAACAAGACTAGGAGAGAGCACTTACTTGTGTTGAAGAACACTTGAAGAGCTCAAGGATGAAGAATGCTCAGATGGGAGGCCTCCACAAAGGTGGTAGCACTCCAACTTAGAGAAAATGTGAGAAAGAAAAGAATTGAGCAAGGAATGATGGACAACTTGGTTGCTATTTATAGATGTTCAAGTGCCACACGATCATTCCAAGTGTTAAGGGTTGCTTTCAAATCATTATAAGTGTTTAGTGAGGTGTTGCAACTAGAGGGAGTGTGCCAAATTCGAGTTATAGGTGTCAAAGCAATGAAACAAGAAGCGGCTAAGTTTCTGCTGTGCTGGGCAGGTCTTACGGACCGTATGGGTCCATGGATATGGTCCGCACAGACCCCTGCTGGCAGCAACTTTTAAAATTGACAGTTTGGCCCCTGAACTTTGATTTGTTGTGTTTTGGCACTTCTAACACCCGTTAACCTGATTTTTAAGCTCTATAAGGACAATAAAGCTTAGGGAACTTGAAATATGTCCGAAAATGTCATGGCTGTCTATTCGTTCGGTTGTACGGTTGCATTTTTTCGCTTAATTACGACGAACGCTTTAATTAACGCGAAAACGACCGTAATTGCGTAAAGAATAATATTTTTGCATTCCAATCACTAAGATATAAGATTTTAGAAATTATAAAATTCTTGAATGTGCGTACGTGTTCCGTATTAAGAAATACGCGAATCAGCGTACTTTCACAGATTTTGCAAAATAGTCCCTGGAGTTGCATAAGCATGTTTTTGCCATACTGAACCCTTCAAAACTTGTTTCTAAGTTATGTAAAGGATATTTAGAGTATGTTTGGCTTGTGTCATTGTTCTGGTGTATACGTCGCGTTAAACTGATTATGTTTGCGTAACAGTTTGCGATTTCACTTCCAGAAGTTGTTTGAAAGTTTGGATTCGTGCAAGAATTGAACACGTGCAATTGTCATGATAAATAAACGAATCTTAGAAAAAAACACAATAATTCATTGAATGATAACTTCTTTTGGAATCATTACATGATTGAATCACCACAAATGTTACAGATAAACCTAGTCAACAGATTGTTGATGCATTTTGTGCTCGTCACTTGTCAAATAGGCTAGTCTGAGCCTGTGTTGAATATTGTATAGGTTAGAATTGAACATACGACCAAAATACGGAGCGAATAGTGAAATTGGGAACAAGTTCACCCGAACTTGACATGTGATAGTCAAGATCACCCGAACTTGCCCTGTGAAGGACAAGTTCGCCCGACCTTGTCCATGCACACTCCGGGCGAACTTGTTACCCTATATATAGGTTGTTGTTCATTTGCCATTTAAGTTTTTGCCATCCTTAGGGAGGTGCTGCGGATTCTCTCCAGGAACTCCGGCAACTGGACTTAAAGATGTATACTCTTTCGGTATGAATGAAGACTTCTGCAGCATTCTACTTCTACTTCATTCTTAATAACATTCTACCGAAACTGTTATATACGTTTACGCTCGGGCGAACTTGACCATTACAAGGTGTATTGTTCATTTGTCATTTAAGTTTTTGCCATCCCTACGGGGAGGTGCTGCTGGATTCTCTCCAGGAACTCCGGCAGCTGGACTTAAAGATGTATACTCTTTCGGTAATGAATGAAGACTTCCGCTGCATTCTACTTCTACTCCATTCTTAATAATATTCTACCGAAACTGTTATATGCGTTTACGCAGTAGCTTTCGTCTAGAACCGCCTGATCACGGACCTTTAATTTTCTTCCTTCGTCATTGGTTTAGGAATTTTTCCTTCACGTACAAACTCTGCAATCTTATCTTTCAGCATATCTTCGTTAAGTTTTTTTTTGGGTAAAGGGTTACCCCGGTAAATATTATATCAATCAATCCAAAAAATAACAAGTGAGGTAGACAGAAACCTCAATTCTCAAGTATGACAAGCCATACTAGAGTTCATCAAGCGATCATCCTACAGCCGCTAGATACCTATTTAATAAGCACGTCACTCGACAATACACGTAATACTACATTACAAAAGGAAAAACACATGTAACTCCATTAGCCATATTCATCATCATTTATCAGCAAACCTCTAGGAAGGCTCCATTCCTGTAGAAGATCTCTAGTGTGACTCGTGTCTTTAAATTTCATCAAATGTAGCTTCATCCGAACTGTTAGTAGAATAACCTCAATGAGTTGATCTGCACTCCTTTTTTCGTAGAAAACAATCTCTGATTTCGTTCCTGCCACACGAAGTAAGTTGCCGCACTAACAACAAGCTTTCCAATAACATGAATAGCATGCTTTGAATCCGCATATTGCACCAAACGATCAAAAATCCTTTCCCATTTGTTAGGTAGCGATCCCATTCCTGCTTTATCTCGAATTCCATTCCAGACCTGAGCAGCATATAAACACTCGAAAAAAAGGTGGTCATGAGAATCCAAACCACCCATACACAACGAACAGCACATGAGGTTATAATTAGGACTACCCGCCGAAGACCATCGACTCATGACATCCTGCGTTTTTAGTTTTTTGTTCACGAGAAGCCACATTAAAAAAGAATGACGAGGAATTGATTGGGGATACCAAATAATACTCGCCCATGGGACTTCATTCTGGTGTAGTCGAAATTCATCCCACCCTATAGCGGCAGTATAGTTCGTCTCCTTTCCTGATCTAGTTCTCCATACAACTCTATCATGTAAACCCGGGGTCTGTATAATAATATCTTCGTTAAGTTGCTCAAACATCTCTTCGAAAGTGTGAAAACTATCAGTGTTTACACCAACATACTTTTCAGCTTCATCTTTCTCATCCTCTGACGACCAATCTTCAATGATCTGTTTGTTGTAATCGTCAGCTTCATATCTACGTTTGTAACAATATTCATTCGGCTCAAACGTATTAACATTCAACACTTGCTCTTCAAAGTCAAAATCAAACGTTTCAGCATCAACATCAAGCAGCTTTGCTTAATCTTCCTTTGAGTAACTATGCACGAACTCGCCTTCCTCAACATTGTGTTCTAACATTAAATCATCGTCTTTGTAGGCATAGCAGCAACAGGCATAGCCGTAATAGCATCAATCATATCAACATCCTTTTGCCCCCCTGTCTGCTCCACCTGAGTTTGATCATCTATTCTGTTCATATCATCATTTAACAATGAAGAGAAATCAAATTCGTCAGACACTTTGGCATCAATCACTTTCAGACCAACTCCTCCCTGATCATCATTATCACCATCATCATTATCGGAGTCGTCTTTTGTATCATCTGCAGGTTCATCATCATCTTTATCTTCAGCTTCTTCATCGTCTTTCTTTTCAGTTTTTGTTTCTGGGATAACACTAGACTCATAAGCTTTTGCAGACTCGATCACAGGTTCTGTTATTTTGGGCATACTATGTATCACATGTTTACCCTTCCCCTATTCAGCTAATTCTCTCTCTGCTTTTTCTTTAGCTTCCTGCAAATCCATACGAGCATATTCTGCAGCGAAGTCAATACCCAAACTGTTTGTCAGAACTTTCTGTAGACTGTTAAACCTTCGATCATTCATATCACGTTCTGATCGTAGTTCTGTTATCTCTTTAAGTAATCTTTCGTTTGCGTCTTGTAAGCTTTCAATTAGGGCCTTCAAATACCCTCTATCGCATTCCAAAAATTTAACTTTGTCGCTTAGAATCTCTTTTTCACCCTCGCTTTGTTTCACCAAACTCTCCAAAGCAGCTTTTTCGACTTCGTTCTTTGCAACTTTATCTTCCAGCACTTTAACACGCTTTTCTAGATCATCAATGTCTGTATCTGGAAAGAAATCATTTAAATCATGAATATTAACAGGCTCATTTGGAATGTTTCCAAATATCTTCGACCTCGGAGTATTCTTCGGCGTAGACTTAGGAGTACTCTTTGGTGTAGACGCTTTAGGAGTTGAACTTTCTGGTTGAGCAGCTATCGAAGGATCTTGAGATTGAATGACAGGAATTTCGAGTAATTCAGACTCAGGAGGTTCTTGTGTTACTCCTGTCTGTACTATTGTTTCTTGAACTTCAGCATTTTGTACTGTTTCAGCCGCAAGAGGTTCTTGTGTAACTCCTGTTTGTTGTGCAGCAGAAGGTTCTTGTGTGACTTCTGTGCTTTTCTTTTGACCAACGTATCGGCGGCTTTTAGGCTTCTGAACTTTCTTGCCTTTTGTCTTTGGAGATCCAGTAGTCTTCGTTGTTGAAACTTTTGCAGAAGACTTGACACGTTTAGCTTTCTTTTTAGGTCTCTCCTCATCTGAACCTTTTTCAGTCTCCGGTTCGTAATCTGCATCTGTTTCTTTGATTTTCTCTGCAGCTGTTTCAGCGGTAGCTATCTTTGTTGCTATTTCCAATGAATCATCACTTTCTTCGTCTTTGTCAGATCTAGCCAAAATAACATCATCTTCCTGAGTAGTCTTTTCCTGACTTTCAACAACCACTGCAGCACTTGAACCAGCTTCAGTTTGAACATTCTCAGGCTCATCTTCGTCAATTAACATAGTATCAACTTTCTTCGGCTTTCGCGATGCTTTCTTCTTCTCTTGAACAACAACTTTCTTAAGAAACCAATCACTGCATTTTTCTTTGAATGTAGACATCCATTCTAGCTCAGCATTCCTTTCTTTTTCATCACCGAACTTCATCAGGGTGAAATTTTCAAGTTTCTCAACACAAGTTCGCCCGAACTTGTGTAAAATCAAAAACCTGATTTTTCCAAACTACAAGTTCGCCCGAACTTGTTAGTAGGCTAATCATTTTTTGAAGTTTGCGAACGTGTTTCGGTGATATTTGTCAGCTTTTCAAGATGGAAGATCTGCACAGTGCTTTCATGACGGCTACAGTATCAAATGCTCAAATGGTGAATCAAGTGAACATTGATACACATCCGTGAAACCGCCAAAACTCATGTATATGGATGAGTACGAGGGTTGGAAAGAGAAATTTTCTAACTGGGTGCGAGATACGTATTTCCACAGTTGGGTTGTAATTCAGACTGGCTATACATGGCCTCGGGATGAAAATAATAACGAGATCGATATAAGCAAGTTTTCAACCATACAAAAAGATGCATACATCGCCGAGAAGAAAATGATAAGTTGGATCCAACAGTCGGTGAAAGAAGATATACTGGTGTTGCTACCGGAATATAAGACTGCACAGGAATTATGCACATTCTTGAAGAACAAGTATCAGGGAAGTGCAGAAATGGTCAAAAGCAAGAAAGCACTGATCATGAAGGAAATCGACATATTCACGATGATAAAAGGCGAAACGATGAAACAGATGATTGAAAGGTTTTGTCATCTAAAAGTGATTACGAGGAGACACGGGCTTGAGAAGAAGGAAGAGGAATACATTGATAAACTGGCTGACGCATTGCCTGAAGGAGAATGGACGACATATCTCATGGTTCTTAAAGAAAGTCCGAGCTGGCAGTTCTTTAAACTATCCACGTTCATTGATAAACTGGAAGGGCATGAGATGGAGCTGTTAAAGATAGCCAAATCAAAGAATGCAAACGTGACTCAAGATGTAGGGTTGTACTACAAAAACAGGAGCTCAAGATAATATCACTAGCCCGAAATCCAAACCGCTTTTAGCGTGAATCTGAATTCTTCAAATCATTCGCCGCAAAGTCAAACTCAATCATACCCGAAATATGATCAGAGTCCGCAGAGTTCTTCATTTTCAAGCACGGGTTCGAATCAGAATAGTCAACCGAATTCTAATTCAAATGTGTTCAAATGCAACATTGCCGTCAACCTAAACAATTTCGTTTCTGAACAAGTTGCTAAACAACACATGGTACTCCTTGCCACAGTGTTGAAATCGATGAAAGTTTGGGGCTAGAAAGATTGGTAATCCGGAGATGACCGCCGAAGACTATGATCAAGTAGATGAAGAAGAGCTTGAACTGATGGATATCAAGTGGTCCTTGGCCTCGATCATTCGGAGGGTTACTAAGTTTGTTGCATTACCGGAAGAGACATCGGGAATTCAAGCAACAAATTGGGGTTCGACAAAACAAAGGTTACGTGCTTCAGATGCAGATAGAAAGGGCACTTCAAGAGAGAATGCAAGAATCTAGAGGCAACTGGTAACCAGAGTCCATTTGGAGGTGGCAATGAATACTACAAAAAGTCACTTCAATACAAGCCTTTCCCGAAGAAGACTCGGGTCGAAATCCAAGAAAAATATTCCAACAACAACACAGAAAAGGCAATGGTGGCTTCAAACGAAGATGATGGTTTTGAATGGAATTCTTATATTGCCAAGAAGACTGGAGTTGCATTAATGGCTAAGATTGTAGAAGACACATCTGCTGAGGATGCAGCTTCGGAAAGTGCATTACTAGAAGAATACATGCAAAACAAGCTGAAGTAGAGGAAATCTATCACCACACACAGGTGCAGAGTATCCATTCACCTAACATATATATACTAATTTTGCAAGTTGTTTTGGTGATACAACATCTTCGGAGCATGTCGCTGAGGAGAAACCTGTGATTGAAGAAGTCATTAACGTGACCAAAGAGATGAATGAAGAAAACCTCACAGAGATCGCCAACAAAGCTATGATGGCTAACTTGACAAAGGTAGGTCTGGAGGTAAAAGTTGTAGAAAAGGATGTGGTTAAAGTACAAATCGTCGAGGTTGAAAAACCATGTATGAAGTGTGCTGAACCTTGTGTTCAATGTGCTGAAAAGTCTCAGATCATAAGCGAACTCAATGTGCATAATAACAATTTCAAATATGATTATCGCACAATGAAAGAGGCTTATGACAAAATGAAAAATGATTACACGAGGCTTGATAATAATAATAATAATATTGAACACCACACTGTCAGAATGTTAAAAGCTACCTTAATGGAAAAACAAAAAGCTATTAACGTTTATATTTACAACATTGCAGAAGTAAAACAAGAGCTTCAGGACATGAAAATCGAAACTGAAAGAGTTAGACAGCTTCTAAAGAGCTACACCACAAATGCCTACGTCATTGATCACATTCTTCCAACGTTTCAGTCGGAAGAAAATGTTCAAAAAGCCAAAGGTAAGAAAAGTGGAGACTATAGAAATGTTCCACCACCCCTATGCGAAAAGTATTGTCGCAACAAAGAGCTGATCTGTTCAAATCAATTTGACGTTTAAATCAAAATCGATTGACCAAGCTCTGATACCAATTGTCAGGATCTAAGTTTGAATTGATTGGTGTTTTGTTTTCAAATAATGGAAAATGATTAAAAACAGAGAATAAGTGCAGCGGATCAATGGAAAACTTTTACAACAATCAATCGGTCGTTTGTTTTCATCACCATTATGCTTTCAAGTAATTAAACTATTGCATGTGATTCACAAACTCCCCCTTAGCCCAATAATTATTGTTTGATAGTAAGAAATGAAGAGGATATGCGAAATTGATCTTTTTAAGAAGACAAGTAAAAACTATTACACTGAGCGCCTGTTTATACTAACTATCTAACCATTGATCGTCTTTCAATGAGCGGTTGTTTATACTAACTATCTAACCATTGCATGTGCCAGCTAACAAACGTAACTAACTACAAACACTGCTAGACTAAACTATCAGTGCATAGCACTGTTACATTAATTAAACTAATACTAGACTAAGCACTGCTGGCTATCCTCTGTTCTTGTAATCTTCTATCAGCGGTTGAGAATTTCTTCTGTCAGAGGATAGAAAACCGTGTGTTTATTTGAATGCAGTAAATGCCCATCAGTGGATAGAACATCTGATGGTTGGACCAAAGCTCGGATGGTATGTTTTGACTTTGTATCATCTGTTCCTTTCCAAAGGTTCAATCCCAACACAAGAAGGCTGAGGGGATGGAAAAGGCACTCAACATTGAACTTTTAACTGAAAAGAAAAACGAGTTGCCTGAGAACATTGATATAACCTACACAAGTGATGATGGCGAAGCAGTGGTTAAGAATGTTGTTGAAAAAGTTCTGAATGATTCTGATAATGGTAGCTATGAAAGCGCCAACTCGAGTTCGAACAATTATGATTCACAATCTGAAGATGACGATACATCATCGGAAGATAGCCTAGTGATGATCCTAGCGTTGTCATGTACAAAGTTAAGGATTCTGATAGACTATACTTCGACGATAGCTTTCCAATTCGGAATGTGAAGGAAGACCAGCTTGATAAATTCTTCAAACTCGTTGAAGTTTCATCAGAAGATTTGGAAATTAATGAAAAGAAATTCTATTCTAAACCTAATAGAAACAACTACCGAAAGAATGGTGGTGATTTTCCTGAACATAGGAGAGCAGGGCTGGGTTTGGAATTAGAAGGAACCAACAAAGAAAAAGTCACCATTTCGCGAATACAAAGATAAAAACATGTCATTCGTGTATGGGACGAGCACAGTTCATGAAGAGAGTTTTATTGGAAAGCAATCAAACAATTAATTTAAAAAGGAAAAAGAACTTCGAGTTAAGGCTAAAGCCACAAGTGGTGTAAAACCCACTAGTGGACATTCTTGTTGATGCATATGTTTGTTGCCTACGTCATTGTATAATATCGAGTCTATATTTAGAAGCGACATGTCGAAGTTAATGTATGTAAAGAGTCAAGTTCGCCCGAACTTGTCATAGCTAGGACAAGTTCGCCCGAACTTGTCATGGCTAGGACAAGTTCGCCCGAACTTGTCATGGCTTGGACAAGTTCGCCCGAACTTGTCATGCCTAGGACAAGTTTGCCCGAACTTGTCCATGACACAGTTCAAGCGAACTTGTTCTCCTATAAATAGGATACTTGTCATTTCATTTGTAAGATTCAGAGATTTTGTCACGACAGAGGCAAAGCTCTGTCCAAGTGTTTCCAGGATTTGTAACGTCTACACATTAATGAAACAGTGATTAAGCAGTAAAGAACTTGTATCCAATGTCGCCTATGCAAATGGATTCTGCACGTTTTCCTTAGGTTTGCCAAATTAGGACCGGAACGATCCATACAGCGGACCTACAAGTGGTATCAGAGCAGGATTGGCCTAATTTGAAGACCTTGGACATAGAACTTCGCATCTTCTACTTATTTTTTTCATTTTAAACTTTTCTTGGATAATTCACGGACAAAATGGACTGATTTTCAAGTATAATACGTAAAATCCATAATAGTAAAACCGTTGAAAAAATTAGAGCTTAAAACAAACGAATTCATGTCAAAAATTTAAAAAAACCATGTTTGAAATTACAAGTTCGCTCGAACTTATCATCAAGTTCGCTCGAACTTGACTGAAAATTTCACATTTTTCATCAAGTTCGCTCGAACTTGATTGATTTTTCAAAGAATTTCACACAAGTTCGCTCGAACTTAGTTGTTTTTCATCAGATTTAATCAAGTTTGCTCGAACTTGATCAAAATTGTTGAAATTCTTTACAAGTTGGCCCGAACTTGCTGATTTCATAAATCTCAATACAAGTTTGTTGGTGCAGAATGTCTATGTCTTAGTCTTATATCGAGTCTGTATAGATTAGAGTTGATTAGGCTAGCAAAAAGTAATATTTATGTGTTAAGAGGTCAAGTTCGGCCATGAGGCACATGGAATGTCAACTTCGGCCGAACTTGCTTAGGCAAGTTCGCCCGAACTCATCTCCTCCATGAGCGAACTTCACACTCTATAAATAGCTAGCTAGCTTCTCTCATTTGTAACTTTGGCATTTCTAAGGCAAAGCTCTGTCAATTTGGAGACTCGACGTTATATCAATAAAATTGAGTTTAATTGACTAATCCTGTTATATGGTAAACTTGTCATAATATTTTCGCTATTATGGACAATAGAGATCAAATCTAGGTTCCTATGCATTGAGGTTCGGTCCTACAAGTGGTATCAGAGCTAGAATAGCCTGATTTGATTGATATCAAGACAAGAACACTTCTACTTCTACTCCATTCTTAATAACATTCTACCGAATCGGTTTACGTTTACGCATTAACTTCCGTCTAGAACCGCCTGATCATGGACCTTCAATTGGTATCACTTGAAAATGTTACAAATGAGAGAATCTAGCTAGCTATTTATAGAGTGTGAAGTTTGCTCATGGAGGAGATGAGTTCGCGCGAACTTGCCTAAGCAAGTTCGGCCGAACTTGACATTCCATGTGCCTCATGGGCGAACTTGACCTCTTAACAAATAAATATTACTTTTTGCTAGCCTAATCAACTCTAATCTATACAGACTCGATATAAGACTAAGACATAGACATTCTGCACCAACAGACTCCCCTTGGATATCGTCTTCGTCTTGTATCAGTCTTCAAAACTCTATCTTCAAAATAAACATTAACGAACACAACCGAAGAAGTTGTTGAATGTCTTCTTTCGTCGTTCTTGCTTACGATCCGGCGTCTGATCTGTAGGAGGCACTTTTTTCATATACTGAAATCTTCTAAGCCTTGTCTTTCTACCTTGGTTTCCAGCAAATCCAACATATCCGCCATTGGTAGCTTTTATGACGACAAAAGTGCTTTCATTCCATCATATGTCTGGATGCTACACTATCCAAAATCCACTTTGAAAGAACGGATCTCTGGAGCCCCTGCACACTTCAACAATTAGTTAAACAGCGCGACCCAAGCCTTCTTGGTCTTGGGTTGAATTGGATAACCATCATCGTAATCAAATTCACACTCGTCAGCATAATCAAATTCATATTCATCATCTGGATTTTCTTTGATGTTTATGTTTGAAAACTTCACTTTCTTTTTATCCTTCAAACATTTGACATTTTCAATTTTGATTTCATATTTTAATTCTTTCATGTTATCACTAGTCTTAACAGGCTCAGACTTAGTGATTTCAGATGTTTGCTCTTTCATGTTATCACTAGTCTTAACAGGCTCAGACTTAGTGATTTCAGATGTTGGTAACTTCCTTTTTGCAATCCAGGCTTGTGATTTTATATTAGCCTTCTTGATGTAAAACTTTGTTTTGTTTGCTTTTGAAGATTCACTGTTTTCAAAAGTTGAATTTGCGAACTTCTTTTCAGATTTCGGTTTAACTTCAGGTTTTGATTCAAAAATTTGTTTCGTTTCCTTTATGTCAACGTTTCTTTTCAAAATTCTTATTTGTCCAAACTCTGGTTGCTTAAATTTTCAACATCTGAACTTTCTTTCCTTCAAAGATAAGCCGGTTTTGATTTCGGATACTTCCGTGCAATATGACCAACTTCGTTGCACTTGAAACAAATCTGATTATCATGTAAGTGTCGACTAGTGCATTTTCACCACTTGTGGCTTTCGCCTTATCTCGAAGTTCTTTCTGTTTCTTAAACTTGTCGTTTGATTACTTCCCAATCAAACTCTCCTCATGAACCGTGTTTGTCCCATAAACGAATTTCATGTTTTTATCTTTGTACTCGTGAAATGGTGACATTTTCTTAACCGGTTCTTCTTCCTCATCTAGACCCAACCCAGCTCTCCGGTTTTCCGGATGATCACCACCCTTTCTCCGGTAGTTATTGTAATTTCATTTGGGTTTTGAATAGAATTTCTTTTCATTTTTCTCCAAGTCATCTGATGTGACTTCAACCAGCTTGAACAGTTTGTCTAATTGATCTTCTTTAACGTTCCGAATCGGAAAACTGTCATCAAAGTATAATCTATCAGATTCCTTAACCTTGTACATGACAACATTAGGATCATCACATAGATCATCTTCCGATGATGTATCGTCATCTTTGGAATTTGTCTCAGAACTGTTCAAACTCGAGGTGACGCTCTCAAAGCTGCCATCATCAGAATCGTTCAGAACATTTTCAACCACCTTTTTCACTACCGCATTGTCATCATCTGATTTAGTATAGACTACATCAATGTTCTCCGGCAACTCATTTTTCTTTTCAGATAACAACTCAATGTTGAGTGCCTTTTCCATCCCATCAATAGTTTTGCGACAATACTTCTGGCATAGGGGTGGAGGAACATTGTTGTATTCTTTACCAGTTTTCTTTTTAGACTTATTAACATTTTCTTCCAACGAGATCGTGGGAAGTATGTGATCGATGACATGCGCGTTAGTTGTGTAACTTCTTAAAAGTTGTTGAACATGTTTTGTTTCAATTTTCATGTCCTGGAGTTGTTGCTTAGTTTCAGCAATGGTGTTGATATAAATGTTTATTGCTTTTTGTTTATCCATTACTGCACCTTTTTGTTTCAAGTGAATTACATTGCGGAGCTTGAGAACAACCTTCTGAGTATTTCTCAAATTTGTGATAAGAAGTTTACCGTCCACTTCAACGATAAAGAATGCATGATCATCAAACCGGGTTTCAAAATACCAGACGAGTGGATACTCATGCGTGCACCAAGAGAGAATGATTTGACATGGGGAATGCTACTACTTCTTCAAAAACAGCATAGTGTTTTGTTTCGAACTGAGAAGGAGTCAATCTTATGGCATAGAAAGATGGGCCACATTCATCTAAGAAGGATGAATCATTTGGTGCATAATGACTTGGTGGAAGGTGTGAATCTGAAAAGTTTTCATATGTCAGATAATTGTCTCGAGTGTAAAAAGGGAAAGCAGATCAAGAAATCTCATCCAAGAAAGATTCTAAATTCGATAAAGTTGCCACTCGAAAGACTTCATACGGATCTCTTCGGTCCAGTGAATGTCCGAAGCATCTCTGGAGATCTCTACTGCTTGGTAGTAACAGACGATTATTCCCGATACTCGTGGGTATTCTTCCAAGGATCAAAAGATGAGACGTTTGAAAACTTAGTAATTCTTTTCAAGAAACTTGAGAACCTGTACCATCTTCCGGTGAGATGCATTAGAAGTGACAACGGTACTGAGTTCAAAAACAAAAAAATGAGGGAATTCTGCAACGCTAAAGGGATTTTGCACGAGTTTAGTGCACCCTACACTCCGCAACAAAACGGTGTCGCTGAAAGGAATAACAGAACTTTAATCGAAACTGCAAGAACCATGCTTGCAGACTCAAAGCTTCCAGTCAGCTTCTGGAGTGAAGCAGTTGCGACAGCTTGCTACACACTTAACAGAGTCTTAACGGTCAAACCAACGAAGAAGACCTGTTTTGAAATGATCAACTGATGGAAACCGAATTTGAAGTTCTTAGAACCATTTGGAGCGCCATGTACTGTAATTGATCAAGATGGCAAATTTGGAGCTAAATCACTCGAAGGTTTCTTTGTCGGATATGCAAGTCCTTGGCGAAGAGTTTATGTTCCCTCGTTGAGAAGAGTAATTAAAGCACAGCATGTTGATTGTTTTAACTATACGGATCCTGTTCAGAGAAAAGGTGATGCATGGTTATTCAACTATCAAGACTTGTGGAAATCATTTGATTTGCCTGAAAAACCATCCGATGAAGAAATTTCAGCGTTATATTATCTTCATCAATCAGCAAATCAAGAGCAAATCGTCAGACCAATTATGGTTTCAACCCAGGTTGGGATCATCTTCTTCTGGTGCTAGTTCAAGTAATAGTGGTGGTCAAGAAACTCAAACAGATCAAGTGACACTGACTACAGAACCAGTCAATACGACAGTGAATCCTAATCTTTCTGAAGCACAGAGTTTAGAATCGGACGAGGCTCCAATATTCGATGTCGATGGAGTATCTTCTTCAGATGAAGAAACATAGCAGATTACAAGTTTAATGAATGAATCTGCAATCCCGAGTAGTACTCCTGGAAGTAGTGGTAGATCAAAATATCACAAATCAAGAGAATACTATGGTTGTTCCAGGCGAAGTGATGCCAAGATCATATTCTTATCATCCGTCAAATTCTATAATAGGCGAATTACAAGCTGATGTGAGAACACGGAGTCAAATAAACAAAGCTTTGAGCTGTTTCTATACTCGTGTTGCTCCAATTCAAGAGTTTTGCTACTATTCATGTTTCATATCCCAGATAGAGCCAAAGAGTGTTTCTGAAGCTTTAGGCGATGAAAACTGGGTGCAAGCAATGCAAGAGGAACTGTTACAGTTCGAGAAGTTAGGAGTGTGGAAGCTTGTATACCTACCTGAAAATCAGAAAGTGATTGATACTAAATGGGTCTTTAAATGCAAGTGAGATGATCGAGGGGTTATAGTTTGAAACAAAGCTCGGCTTGTTGTCAAGGGATTTCACCAGCAGGAAGGGATAGACTACACAGAAGTCTACGCACCAGTAGCTCGCTTAGAATCTATTCGAATATTTCTTGCTTTTGCAGCGTGGAAGGGATTTAAAGTCTATCAGTTGGATGTCAAATCAGCTTTTCTGTACGGAAAATTACGCGAGAAGGTGTACGTCGGACAACCACTGGGGTTTGTCGATCCACTCAACAAAAAGAAAGCATATCTTCTTGATAAAGCTCTTTACGGTTTACACCAAGCCCCGAGAGCTTGGTACGAGACGTTATCGCAACATCTCGTGGGAAACGGCTTTGTCAGAGGAACTGTGGATAGTACTCTCTTCACCAGAGAAGTTGGTGTCATCTAATTATCATTCAAATCTATGTGGACGACATCATCTTTGGATCAACGAATGATAATCTTTGCAAGGAGTTTGAGGGCATCATGAAGAAGAAATTCGAAATGTCTTCGATGGGCGAAATGAAATTCTTCCTCTGATTGCAAGTAGACCAACTTCCTGACGGTATTTTCATTCATCAGACCAAGTATGTGCACGACATCTTGAAGAAGTTTGATATGGAAAGCTCGAAGCCATTATCTACTCCTCTTGCTCTTAATCACGGGATTTGCATCGACGAAACTGGAACCAAAGTTGATGAGACGCTCTACAGATCAATGATAGGATCGCTGATGTATCTGACGGCATCGCGCCCAGACATCGTGTATCCTACCTACCTTTGCGCCAGATATCAGTCTAGCTCGAGAATTTCACACATGCAGATCGTGAAGCGAATCTTCAGATACTTGAAGGGTTGTCCAAGCACTTGCTTGTGGAATGATAATTTCGATCTTGCAGGATATGATGATTCTGATTTTGGTGTAGATAAGTTGAATTCAAAATCGACTACAGCGGGATGCCAGTTCTTCGGAACAAGAATGGTAACCTGGCAGTGTAAGAAACAGACTACGGTCGCTCTCTCTACCTGTGAAGCTGAGTATATCTCGGCCTCCAGTTGTTATTCACAGATTCTGTGGATACAACAGCAGATGAGAGACTATGGTCTGCAATTTCTCGACACTCCGTTGTATGTTGATAATAAGGCAGCCATTGATATAACAAAAAATCCGGTTCATCACTCACGCACTAAACACATTGAAATTCGTTATCACTTCATTCGTGACTGCTACGAATAGAAGTTGGTGCGAATAGAAAAAATCCACACCGACGAACAAAAGGCTGATTTTTATACCAAACCATTTTCTTTATCACGGTTTAAATACTTATTGAGAATTAATAGTATGAAAAATTTGCTGACATGTGCGAACGCTGAGGTTGAATACGGATCGGACGACGAGTTCGCGTGATCCACATTGGTTTGTATATATCTTTCTAGTTGAGAATTTTACTAAAAACTAAAATACAAAAAAATGTTTTTTTATTTTAGGGGGAGAAATGTTAGAGAAAATACAAAAACATTTGAAAATTTTAAAATACAAAAACATATGCAAAATGCAAAAAGTACAAAAACATTGAAATAGACAATAGGAATTCAGTGTCACAAAAAGGAAATGATAGTACATCAGTGGACTATCACAGTATGCTAAAGAAATGTAAAGTTTAAAAGTGATAAACAAGTCTTACTGTGGATGTGTCGATAGGGTTAACACGTTCAGTAAACTGTTTTCGAGATATAAACTAAATTTTACAACTGCTTAATCTTGTGGATTAAAATATCTTGGATATATGGACTTAGTACTCCGAAATTTCGTTTGAGAGATTGCCTGGTATGAAAAATTTGTTGACAGGTGCGGACGCTGAGGTTGAATACGGATCGGACGACGAGTTCGCGTGATCCACATTGGTTTGTATATATCATTCTAGTTTAGAATTTTATTAAAAACTAAAATACAAAAATATGTTTTTGATTTTAGGGGGAGAAAGTTAGAGAAAATACAAAAACATTTGAAAATTTTAAAATACAAAAACATATGAAAAATGCAAAAAGTACAAAAACATTAAACTAGACAATAGGAATTCAGTGTCACAAAAAGGAAATGATAGTACATCAGTGGACTATCACAGTATGCTAAAGAAATGTAAAGTTTAAAAGTGATAAACAAGTCTTACTGTGGATGTGTCGATAGGCTTAACACGTTCAGTAAACTGTTTTCGAGATATAAACTAAATTTTACAATTGCTTAATCTTGTGGATTAACATATCTTGGATATATGGACTTAGTACTCCGAAATTTCGTTTGAGAGATTGTCTGATTCTGAGATACGAGGTCTTTATAGATAGTTGATATCTGGGGTATTATACAAGTTCTTCCGATTTTGCGGAAGCAATAGCCTAGAACTTCTATAATACTTTTGCAATAAACCCCTAAACTGCATGCAACCTTGAAAAGTATCAAAAGATCTAATCATTTGCGGTGCTGAAAAGATTCCTTAAATGGAACACACCTAAAAGTCAAACCTTCATCTCTTTGTCTGTACGGTAGTACTAACCTGAGCTCTCAAGGCCTCGCATTAACCGAGATACAGATATCAATTACGCTATATTCACCCGTAAGATGAAATCTAGGGAATCTTGATACGAGAGTATATTCAAGAAGTGGGAACCGCAGATAAGTCAAGTTTCATAAATAAAACCTTAACATATCTTGGAACAGTTGAGAAACGTGGTAAAGTTTAAGTGGACAAACATATCGACAATCTAGGTAAACAAGTTTAAAACTTAAAGTCATTAAAAAGTCAACGGTACTGGTGATATGTCTCAATAAACTGATATGATCCTTAGACACGAATTCGCAAAAATATGTCTGTAAATATGTTTATACATAGTTTACATTGTTTTGTACATAGTTTATCAGCTTTACAGATTAAATCCAAAAAGATTTTCAGTGTGTTTTAGCATAAACCTACAAAAATACAAAAAAAAAATTATTTCTACATTGTTTTCAGCAAACCAATGTTGGAGAACGGATCTTCGAAGTCTGGTAAGGTGCTAAACTGGTGGCAATCTCTTTGACAATGGGCTGGGAGCTAATCTGTAAAATCTGAAAAGCCAAAACGATGAAAAGTTCATTAATTTGAAACTTTGATTTTGAAATTATCAACAGTTTGTTCGGAACAGGTCATACCGGGGTCATTAACTTGGACTCGGCAGACAAATCAGTTAACCAAGGTCATTAACTTGGACCTGGTCAACTGAGTGGATTTTTAAACTGGTAAAAAGTTGGAAAGTTCAGGAACTTATTTGAAAATTTTGAAAAAGTTTGAAATTGGGTTTGGCAAGTTCGGCCAAACTAGGCTAGCAAAAAGTAATATTTATGTGTTAAGAGGTCAAGTTCGCCCATGAGGCGCATGGAATGTCAAGTTCAGCCGAACTTGCTTAGGCAAGTTCGCCCGAACTCATCTCCTCCATGAGCGAACTTCACACTCTATAAATAGCTAGCTAGCTTATCTCATTTGTAACTTTGGCATTTCTGAAGCGAAGCTCTGTCAATTTGGAGACTCGACGTTATATCAATAAAATTGACGTTTAATTGACTAATTCTTGTTATTTGGTAAACTTGTCATAATATTTCCGCTATTATGGACAATAGAGATCAAATCTAGGTTCTTATGCATTGAGGATTGGTCCTACAAAGTTCGCCCGAACTTGTTAATTAGCTGATTTTCACAAGCTGTGACAAGTTCGCCCGAACTTGTCCAAGGTTTCTAAAAAAAGGCATGAAAATTCAGAAAAACATCTCGGACATCATATATCATTAGATTCGTATCTACGAGACGAGTTTAAAGCTCTAATCTGATAAAAACAGTTTTCTGAAAAATTTTAAACGTTTTTAGCGAACCGATTGTCGATTAAGAAGTCAAATTTTACTAGCTAATCATATTTCAAGTGTTTTTTATCGACAGATAAATTTGGAAAACGAAATGGGGTCCGAGAAGCCGCCAAGGTTGATGAGTATGAACGAGTATGAAGGCTGGAAAGAAAAATTCGAAGACTGGGTACGAGCAAATCATCTCTATGGTTGGGTTGCTATTCAAACTGGATTTAAATGGCGAGTCGATGAACGTGGAGCTGAGCTTTCAGTATCAAAGTTTACACCTCAACTGAATGTTGCATATGCCCATGAGAAGTTGATCCTAATCTCGTTACAGCAATCGATAAAAGAAGATATCTTGGTTTTGTTACCAGAGTACAAAACTGCAGAGGATTTGTGGAAATCTCTAGGCGCTAAATATTTTGAAGGTGCTGAGATGATTAAGAACAAAAAGGTGCTAATCAAGAAGAAGTCTGATCGTGTTAGTGATCAAGGAAATGATCGGGAAGCACAAAGTTCAAATAACACCACAAATGAGGTTTCAAGTTCTGAATCTGTGTGCTCAAATTGTCAACAATCCAGATCTGATAATGTCATTTTTTTAAAGATATGGAAATCTTGACAATAGAAAATAAAAAGTTAAAAGAAAATAAAAAGAATTTTGAAAACAAAATAAAAATTTTAGAAAATGAAAAATTAAAAATTTTAATAGATTTTCAAAATGAAATAAAAATGTTTAAAAATGAAAAACTGTTTTTGAAAAATTAAATATAGAAAATCAAAAAGCAATAAATCTCATATTGAGAAAATTGCTCAACTTGAAAAAGAAGTTGAGACTGTTAAAAATAAAGTTGTTAATTCAGAAAAGTTATTGAAAGGTTTTGTGACTTCCTCATTAAAGTTAGATCATATATGTCCAAAACCAATCAATGTTAATAAAAAGAAATTTCCAATAAGTGATAAAGTCACAAATTATGACAATGTCATAATTGAGGATTGTAATGGTCATACAGATGATGAAAGAGCTAAAAATGATAAACATGAAATATTTTTAAAACTAAAAGAAAAATTCCAAGAAACTGTTCTACAATCTACTAAAAAGGGTGAATGCTCAACGCAAAAACCTTCTATGCAGAATGGAGAACAAAAACAAAAGGAAAAACAATGTTCTAAAAATTTTTAAAAGAAACATAAAAGCTCATCGGTACGATCATCCAATCATTATAAAAACTCACAAAAATCTGAAAATAAGTGGTGCAGGTCGGACCACAGTGCTTCAACGTCAAATCATGCTTTTAGAAGAAACATGAAAGATGGTTACCACACATCAAATCAATGTTATGATTTGAGTGTATGGTTTGCTAAAAAGGATCTGTATGAGAACAGGAAGTGTCATAAATGTGGAGTAACTGGACACATTGCTAGAAAATGTTTTCAAATTAATCCTAAACCTGTTCATATTTATAAGAAAAATTTTAAGATATGAAAGTACCAACTCAGGTTCGGAAACAATGTACAGAAACTACAAACAAGGTGAAACCAGTTATTACTAAGTTTTCAAATTTTGAAACGGGTGAATCCTCGAATAGTAATGAACAAAAAGTTTCTACATTGTATTTCAAGAAAGCTTTAACAAAAGATCAAACATAGTTGGTAAAAGAAAAGAAGTCATACAATCAGTGAAATTTGAAAGTTTAGAGAACTTTCCAAAACTTGAGAAAGTCCAAAATAAACCTGATCGTAAAACGAAAGTTAAAATTAAGGTTGAAGAAACAACGCCTAAGACTGCAAAGGCTTGGGTGTCACTATTCAACTAATTGTTTGTATTATTTGTGCAGGAGCTTCCGAGGAGAAAGTAAATTACTAAGAATGGAGTTCCGTAGCACACAATGAAGACAGACCGGGTTATCAAGTTTTATAAAAAGGCCATTTTTACAAAAGATTTGAAATTCAAATAACGTTTAGTTTACAATTTTTGAAAAAATTTTGGAGAAAATTTTTCGAAAACATGTTTTAATAACGTTTACTTGAAAATTTTTACAAATTTTTGAAGAAAATTTGAAAATTTTCACAGAACCCTCACTGTTGAACAAGACAAACTCATGTTCAGTAAATTGTTATAAACACAAAAGCGTCAAGGTTTTTGTCATCATGAGGGGGAGTACGTTTAAAAGATAATTGTGAAGCAGTAATGGATGGCGAATTGAAGTGATTTTCATCGGTTGGTCAATGTTTTTCTACAAATAAAAATTCCAGAATATGTTTTTGAATTCTAAGGGGAGAAAAAATTTTCAGAAAATCCAAAAACATATTAAATACGAAAAGTACAAATGCATGAAAAAGGCAAAAAGAGTTTTGTGGTTAAAAGGAAATGATAGTACATCAGTGGACTATCATAGTATGCTAAGGATTTGTAAAGTTTAAAAGTTTAAACAAGTCTTACTGTGGATGTGTCGATAGACTTTACACGTTCAATAAATTGTTTATGAGATATAAACTAAATTTTACAACTGCTTAAACTTGTGGATTAACATCTCTCGGATATATGGACTTAGTACTCCGACATTTCGTTTAAGAGATTGCCTGATTCTGAGATACGAGGTCTTTATAGATGATTGATATCTGGGGTATTATACAAGTTCTTCTGATTTTGCGGAAGCAATAGCCTAGAACTTCTATAATGCTTTTGCTAAAATCCCTTAAAAAACTATAGCGTAATTGAAAGAATCGAAAGATCTAATCAATTGCAGTAAAAAAAGATTCAATTTTGGAACACTACCTTATAAGTCGAGCCTTCATCTCTTTGTTGGTACGGTGGTACTAACCTGAGCTCTCAAGGTCTCTCACAACCCAGATACAGATATCAATTACGCTATTCTCACCTGTAAGATGAAATCTAGGGAATCTTGATACGGGAGTAGATTCTGAGATGGGAACCATAGTTGAGTCAAGTTTCATAATTCTATCTAAGATATCTTGACACTAATGAGAAATGTGTCAAAGTTTAAGAGGACAAACATGTCGACAATCTAGGTAAACGAGTTTAAAACTTAAAGTCTCAAAAGGTCAATGGTACTAGTGATATGTCTTAAAAAACTGATATGATCCATTAACACAAACTCAACAAAAATATGTTTGTAAATATGTTTGTACATACTTAGAGTTTGATATTCATTACATAAAAACAAAAAGATTATATTATCTTTTAGTTTCGACCACTGATGATGAAATGTTGATTTTCAAAATCTAAAGCTGCTGATCAAAAGTTTGAAAATTTCAAATTGATCTGAAAGGTTTAAAAGTTCATTAAGTTGAAACTTACATTTGAATAAATGTGTCAGTTTAGTTTTAAAACGTTTAATCAAGATCATTAAGTTGAACTTGATACATGAATCAAATATTCAAGGTCATTAATTTGAACTTGTTTAACTGAGAGGGTTTAAAAACTAATGAAGTGATTAAATTTGAAATGTTGGTGGTTAGAAATTTCAAAGTTTGTATCTGAAATGTTTTATTTGAATGTTTGAGGAACGTTGAAACGGGAAGTAGATTTTAAGGGGGAGCTGGATAAAACACGTTGATTGAAGATTACAGAAAGCTCAAAACAAGGGGGAGCATGGTGATTAAAGTTTTATCAAGACAAGCTCGAGAAGAAAAGAGAAAGGGATTGTAGACGCTATGAAGATCATGGAAGATAAAGTTATTCAAGAAATAAAGATCAAGAAAACGTTAAAGACTCAGGAACTTAATTGAAGAATGATGACTACGGCAACATCTAAGGGGGAGTCTGTTGATGCATGTCTGTTGCCTACGTCATTTATAATATCAATTCTATATTTAGAAGCGAAATGTCGAAGTTAATGTATGTAAAGAGTCAAGTTCGCCCGAACTTGTCATGGCCAGGATAAGTTCGCCCGAACTTGTCATGGCGAGGACAAGTTCGCCCGAACTTGTCATGGCTTGGACAAGTTCGCCCGAACTTGTCATGCCTAGGACAAGTTCGCCCGAACTTGTCCATGACACAGTTCAAGCGAACTTGTTCTCCTATAAATAGGATACTTGTCATTTCATTTGTAAGATTCATAGATTTTGTCACGACCGAGGCGAAGCTCTGTCCAAGTGTTACCAGGATTTGTAACGTCTACACATTAATGAAACAGTGATTAATCAATAAAGAACTTGTATCCAATGTTGCCTATGCAAACGGATTCCACACGTTTACCTTAGGTTTGCCAAATTAGGACCGGAACGATCCGTACAACGGACCTACAATTTTCATGATAATCAGACTTGCTTTAGGTGCAATGAAGTTGGTCACATTGCCCGCAAGTGTCCGAAATCAAAGCTTGTCTACCCTCGAAGAAAAACAAGTTCAGATGTTGAAAAACCTAACCAACCAGAGTTTGTAAAACCTGTCACAATTCTGAAAATAAATGAATCTAAACTTGAAGTTAAACCTAAAACTAAATTTGAAAACTCAACTTTTGAGAAAGGTGAAACTTCCAAGACAAATGAAAATAAAGATTCAAGGTTTTACATAAAAAAGGCAAATGTTAAATCACAATCCTGGATTGCTAAAAAGAAATCATCAACATCTGAAGTTACCAAGTCTGAGCAAGTTAAGACTGGTAACAACAAAGTGTCTAAATCTGAGATTAAAACTGAAATTGTCAAACCTTCAAAAGACAAGAAAAACGTCAAGTTTTAAAATTCAAATGACAATGAAATCTTAGATGACGATTTAGCTTATAAAAGAGCTTATGAGGATTATTATGATGCTTATTATCTCAAACCCAAGACCAAGAAGGCTTGGGTCGCGCTTTTTAACTGAATGTTAATATGTGCAGGGGCTCCAGAGATCCGTTTTATCAAAGTGGATTCTGGATAGTGGAGCGTCAAGGCACATGACCGGGATGAAAGCTCTTCTCTTTGATATCAAAGCTATAAACGGAGGATATGTTGCCTTTGCCGGAAATCAAGGAGGTCGCATTGTTGCTGAAGGAAAGCTCTCAAATGGAGTGGTATCTTTTGATCGTGTGAACTACATTGTTGAGCTAGAGAACAATCTTTTAAGTATCTCACAGATTTGTGATAAACAGTTCACTGTTCATTTCAATGATAAAGAGTGCATTATTCTAAAGCCGGGTTTCAAGATTCCTGATGATTGGATTCTTATGCGCATCCCACGCGAAAACGATTTATACGTGTTAGACATGGGTGTTGCTACAACATCTTTGAAATTGGCTCAATGTTTTGTCACAATAGCCACAGAGAAAGATTCGATTCTATGGCACAGAAAAATGGGGCACATTCATCTGAGAAAAATGAATTTTCTGGTTCATAACGACTTGATCGAGGGGGTGAATCTTCGAAGCTTCCACATGACGGATCATTGTCTTGAATGCAAAAAGGGGAAACAGATCAAGAAGCCACATCCTAAGAAGATTCTGGATTCCATAAAGTTGCCGCTTGAACGACTACATATGGATCTTTTCGGTCCAGTGAACGTCCGAAGTATTTCAGGAGATCTATACTGTTTAGTCATCACAGATGATTATTCTCGATATTTATGGGTTTTCTTTCAAGAGGCTAAAGATGAAACGTTCGACAATCTGGTGATTCTCTTCAAGAAGCTCGAAAATCTATATCATCTCCCTGTCAGGCGTATTCGCAGTGACAACGGCACGGAGTTCAAGAACAACAAGATGAAAGAGTTTTGCAACGCCAAAGGAATTTTGCATGAATTCAGTGCACCTTGTACTCCACAACAAAATGGCGTAGCTGAGAGGAAGAATAGAACATTGATCGAGACAGCAAGAACTATTCTTGCAGACTCAAAACTTCCTGTTAGCTTCTGGAGTGAGGCGGTTGCAGCGGCTTGCTATACTTTAAACAGGGTCTTAACTGTCAAACTGACTAAAAAGACATGTTTTGAAATGATCAACCGAAGGAAACCAAATTTGAAATATCTGGAGCCATTTGGTGCACCATGTACAGTGATTGATCAAGATGGAAAGTTTGGTGCTAAATCGCTTGAAGGTTTCTTCGTTGGTTACGCTAGTCCGCTAAGAAGAGTTTACGTTCCTGCTTTGAGAAGGGTAAAAGAAACACAACATGTTGATTGTTTTCGGTATACAACTTGTCACACCCCAACCCGCAGTGGAAAAGGTGATTGGGGCATGATTGCGTTATCATCAAAGCTCATGACATTTATTATAACGTTTCATATTTATTATTACAATTTAAAGGGAAAACATACAATCATAATTACATCATGTCCTACACATCATTCTAGACTTCATTATTTTCTTCTAAGGCATTTCCTATGTTTTCCTTGCTTCATCCTGTTCACCTGTATCATGTGTAAAAATGGTTTTTGGATCAACAATAAGTTGGCGAGCGAATCCTATGAAAAACATTTGAACAAGTTTATTGAATTGATTATAAAATAAAGTGCACAACCACATATGAGTAAATATAGATGTAAACTTATTCACAAATCACTTAATATTAAATAATGCACACAATACAATAATAGATTGTTTTGAGGCACGCGTTGCTCAACTCGTCTCCCACGAGGAACTGATGGGCCTAATGAATGAGTTTTGAGGCACGCGTTGTTCTACGAACTGATGGGCCTAATGAATGAATTGCATACAACTTGACAATATGAAATACATAACTACAAACAATATTTACATTCTAAGTTTAGATCACAATATGGTATGGCACGAGTTTAAATAAACGAGTTAATTTTTGTGACACATGACACACCCCAAAACGTGTAATTAAAAAGGGGAGTTGTAAGATTCACTCACATTGGGTGCGTTCGGTTGATGATGTTGAATGCGTACGAAGTTTGATTTAACCACGAGTGAAACTAACCTAGATAATAACATAATGGTTCGGTAAATAAGCGGATTTTTATTAACCAATTTTAGTAGGATTATTGGATATATTCTTGTGAGTTTAAGGCTATTTTCTAACCTTAAAAATGTTATTTTTAAGTATTTTTAATTGATTTTTAATTTAAATAAATAAATAAAAGAAATAAAAAAAATGTTGATTTTTGACTATTGACCATTGACTTGTTTGACCGTTGACCGTTGACTTGTTGACCGGTTCGGTCGTGTATATGACATGCGCTGGGTGAGACTCGAACCGGTGACCTCCCGTACGCGTGCACGCAGCTCTACCAACTGAGCTACGTGTCTAACCCGAAATATTTCAGTTTTTAATTATATTTATATACTAATTAGATTAATCCGAAAATCATTTATTTAAAAAACGATTTAATTGCATGACTCGGTGCTCGCCACAGATCTCGAACCCGGGACTTGTGGTTTAGTTTGACACACAGTCCACCGCTGGACTGTGTGTCTAACTTGGTAAATAATCTGGTTTTTATTATACTTATATACAAACTAGATAAATTCATTTCTGTCCTTATATAAAAAGTTGATAATTGCCAGAACCGGTGCGGTAGCCTGGACTCGAACCCGTGACATATGATTTAAACGCGCACACAGTCCACCACTGGACTGTGTGTCTATCTTGGTTATTATTCCGGTTTTTATTAAACTTAAAATCTATTTGCGAGTGAATCCGGTTCAGTTTAAAGAAAAAGGAACATTTTTATTAAGGCGAGTGTGCGTGTGACAAGAATCGAAATCGGGACGTATGCGTGTTTATTTGCACACAGTCCACCGCTGGACTGTGTGTCTAACCCGAGATATAACTTGATTTAAATTATATATATTTATAACCGAAGACTTCATCTTCTTCGTTAAACTTAACCAGAATCGATGTCCGTCTGTTTTGACAAAAATAATCAGTTTCTTTAGTAAGTTGTGATTAGCTACATGTGAGATTAATAAAAACGAGAGAGATTAGGTGTAAGATATACCGAACAGAGATCCTCTGTTTCGCCGGCGAAATTCCGATGACAACAGGTTATTCCGGCGACGTTTATCTTGCGGCAGAAGGTCTTCAGGAAGCTTGAGGTGAGTGTGGGTGGCTTCGGTATGAGCTCTAGGTGTTCTGTTTTTAGAGTAAGGCACAGAGGTGAAGGGGTTCGGTTTTCCGGCGAGTTGCAGAAAGTTTCCAGCGAGTGAAATTACGTCGAGAAAGGGTATGATTGTGAGCGAAAAGGCTATCAAAGGCTTGTGGGTGTATTTATAGGGAAAAATCGAGATGCATGGGGTCTGATTTCAGTCTCGATTCATGGTCAATAATTTTTCCGGTCGGTTATGACTGATGTCGCGGACTGGACATCGGTTATAACCGATGTAATAGTTAATGCTTCGGTTAAATCAGAAGAAAACGTCCAATCTCGGCGAAATCGTCGGGATTTCCGACGACTGCGATTTGGGTGCGTTAGTTTGAATTCGAGATTTATGTTATGTATTAATTATTTTCAATAATGAACAAGAAACACAAGTGGCGGAGTGGTTGAGCGCATGTGAGTTAAAGCTTTGTTGATAACTGGTTGACCCGGGTTCGAAACCCGGCTTCAGCCTTTTATTTTTATTTCATTATTTTTAATACTTTTTCAAATGTAACTTTTATATTCTAATATACTTATTAATTATGTACCGGTTTTTTACGGATGTTACAGTATCCCCTACTTTTTAGAAATTTCGTCCCGAAATTTAAGTAGTGACATATTTGTCTAAAAAGGATGGTGTTTAGTTTGACATTTACATACTTAGAAAAGAGTAAGAGTTTAAATTTTGTTTGAGGCAGTAACGTTCCTTGTAAGGGTTGAGTACCCTACTACAGGAATCGCTTTTTGTTGCCTACGGTAAAAATATTGATAAGCGGAGTTGATTCACTAAGTATGATTTCATGCGCAAGAGTTTTGATATGTTTGGAAAGATAAGGTTATATCCTAAAACAAAACTTCTAATACTACAACCTACATGGAACTTCTCATAACCGCCTGACAATGCCTCTGATCCTTTGGCAAGAATACTTATATATAGGAAGTACCAGCGGCGTATCCACCATATTCTTGTCAAATTTTCATTGGTTTTATCAGTAAGTTATGATTGGTTCTATGATGTGACTCTAGAACATAAATAAACACCACAACCAATGTCTGAGTCCTAATTCTGATAGTATACATGTTTGATTGGTGACACAATCCCATTTCTTTAAATGATGAGATGATATAAATGCTAGATCAGTGAGTATAAAACGAACTTCAACCAAGAAATTACTAAATCCTACATGGAACTTCTCATAACCGCCTGACAATGCCTCTGATCCTTTAGCAAGAATACTTATATATAGGAAGTACCAGCGGCATATCCACCATATTCTTGTCAAATTTTCATTGGTTTTATCAGTAAGTTATGATTAGTCCTATGTGACTCTAAAACATAAACAAACACAACAACCAAAGCTTGAGTCTTAATTCTGATAGTATACATGTTTGAATGATGACAGTACCTCTCTCGTTTGTTATGATGGAGAGGTTAGTCTATGTAGAAAATGGAACACAATCCAATTTCTTTAAATAATGAGATGATAAGAATGCTAAATCAGTGAGTATAGCACAAACTTCAACCAAAACAATACTAAATCCTACATGGAACTTCTCATAACCGCCTGATAATGCCTCTGATCCTTTAGCAAGAATACTTATATATAGGAAGTACCAGCGGCGTATCCACCATATTCTTGTCAAATTTTCATTGGCTTTATCCGCAAGTTATGATTAGTCCTATGTGACTCTAATACATAAATAAATACAATCAACCAAAGCTTGAGTCTTAATTCTGATAGTATACATGTTTGAATGGTGACAGTACCTCTCTCGTTTGTTATGATGGAGAGGTTAGTCCTTGTGGAAGTGAGACATATCTCAACTTCTTTAAATGATGAAATTGAAATATGTTGAAATGTATGATGAACAAACTTCGACCAAGACATTACTAAATCCTACATGGAACTTCTCATAACCGCCTGATAATGCCTCTGATCCTTTGACAAGAATACTTATATATAGGAAGTACCAGCGGCGTATCCACCATATTCTTGTCAAATTTTCATTGACTTTAACCGCAAGTTATGATTAGTTCTATGTGACTCTAAAACAAACACAACAACCAAAACTTGAGTCTTAATTCTGATAGCATACATGTTTGAATGATGACAATACCTCTCTCGTTTGTTATGATGGAGAGGTTAGTCTATGTAGAAATGGAACACAATCCAATTTCTTTAAATGATGAGATGCTATAAATGCTAAATCAGTGAGTACAAAACAAACTTCAATCAAGACAATACTAAATTCTACATGGAACTTCTCATAACCGCCTGATAATGCCTCTGATCCTTTGGCAAGAATACATATATATAGGAAGTACCAGCGGCGTATCCACCAATTCTTGTCAAATTTTCATTGGCTTTATCCGCAAGTTATGATTGGTTCTATGTGACTTTAAAACATAAACAAACTGAAATAGTAATTCGCATTAAGATCCTTGGATAAGATTCCAATTTATAACCGGGATACAAAAAATTTGAGATAACATAAAGAAAAACGTAAAAACTAAGCGGTTGGAGTTGAATCTTGATTTTCGGTGAAGGGGACTAGTTGGGTGGTTTCGTTTGGGCCGTCATTATCTTCAACAGGATTGGCGTTAATGTTGAAAACTCTTCCTTTTGCTGGTGGCCTAGTGATTAGGTTTCCTTGATTTGCTTGGTTAACTGGGTTTGCTTGAGCTTGAGCGTTTATGATGTTAACCAATCGAGGGCACATGTTTCTAAAGTGGGTAGGGTCGCCACAATTGAAACAAGCTCGAACATATGGGAACATGGGGTATTGGGGTTGTTGATATGTTTGGATCAAGTTTTGAGTAAGGGGTGAGGTTTGGTTTTGAGGGGTGCGGCAAACTTTGCTCAAATGACCATAGCGTCCACAGTTCGCACATAATCGACAAGGTAAGGTAGATGGATGGTGATAAAAACAGGTGTTACATTTAGGGTGAGGTCCAAGGTAAGCTTTCTTATTTGGGTAAGTTGAGTCGGGTGCTATTAGAGTGATTGGGATGGCTTGGAGGGGTACGGCTTGTGAGGCTGGTTGTATACGTTGAGTGACAGCGAAAAGTTGCCCATCTCGTTTTCTCTTGGAAATGGGTTGAGAAGGGGATTCGGTTTGGGTGGAGTTGGAGGTTTTAGTCGATGCTTTATCCTTCTTCTTCTCCTCCTTGAAGTCTTTATTCCGGATGCGGTTCTCGGTGAGCTCTATAGCTAACTCCATTGCGGCTTCCAAGGTTACAGGTGTGGTACTTATGACAGAGTCTTGAATTTTTGACGGAAGACCTCGAATGTAGTGCTCGATCAAACGGTAGAGGGGAGTGAACAAGTTGGGAACCATTTGATTTAACTCGAGGAATCTTTTGTTGTATGTTGTGTGGTCGCCTTCCTTTTGCTTCAACAAATAGAACTCATCCTCTAATTTCTTGATTTCGCTCCTTGGGCAAAACCATCTTGTCATGATTTCCTTCAACTCTTCCCAAGTCAAAGTCATAGTATCTTCAACACCTCGTTTGGCCTTCTCTGTATTCCACCAAGTAAGTGCTATTCCATATAAACGACCAGTAGCATATCGCACTTTGCGATCATCGGGGCAATCGCAATTTAGAAAAGTGTTCTCCATTTCTTCAAACCAATGGAGGAGAGCGGTGACACCTTCAGTCCCTTCGTATTTTGGAGGGTCGCAGGATTTGAAATGCTTGTAGGTGCATTTGGTGGTAATTGGGGAATGATTGTCAATGTTTTGATCTTCTTGATTGACGGGATTAGCTGTAAGGGCTTGTTGGACTTGAATTATAATGTTGGGTATTACGGCAGCCATTTGTTGAGCGATTTGGGCAGCCATGCGCTCGCGGGCTTTTCCTACTCTAATCTTCCTACGAGCGAGGCTAGAAGACATCTACAAGGAATACATATCAAGAGTATGAGTTGGATGTTTTTGGGATCATGGGTCGTATTTAGGAATGAACATTCATAAAATAAATATAAAATAATAAATCTACTACATCCATAGGATGTCTTGGGCTTTGCTCGTAATTGGGCCTTGCATGCCGCCATACTTCACCTTCGTAATCATGTGGGCCCCCATGAATACCGGGTTTTTTCATATGGTTCGCATGTGTTAGCGTGGTTACGTACACTAAAACCCGGAGAAAATCGAGAAATATGTAACGTATGATATTCGGAATGTGTCCAGGTGTGGACACGGTGACACCTCAAAGTGGGGTTAGTTCGAACGACGTTTGGTGTGGCATGCTTTGGCCTAATAGGTCCTTTATACTCTCATCGTTAGTCCCCAGGTAGGCAAACTGGTCCGTTATATTGGATTTATACGAATGCCAACCTAGACATGACGTTCCGACTACCGGTACTTGTACCCTTACAGTTACTACATGCCCGTCGCAGAACTCACTTTGATGAGATTTGAAAAATAAAAAATGCCACAAAATCTTTGAATAACGAAAGTATGAAGATGATTTGAATATGTGAACATTAAAATATGTATGATGAATGTGTATGTAAGTATGTATGTTTGACTGTAAGTATAAACAAATATGAAACAAATAAATATCATAAGTATGCATGTAACCACATAAACAATTAAAATCTAGTCAACTATAGTATAGGCTCTAAGGGTCTAATAACCTATCCTATATCCCTATAGTCATGGCTCTGATACCAATCTGTCACACCCCGACCCGCAGCGGAAAAGGTGATCGGGGCATGATTGCGTTATCATCAAAGCTCACGACATTTATTATAACGTTTCATATTTATTATTACAATTTAAAGGGAAAACATACAATCATAATTACATCATGTCCTACACATCATTCTAGACTTCATTATTTTCTTCTAAGGCATTTCCTATGTTTTTCTTGCTTCATCCTGTTCACCTGTATCATGTGTAAAAATGGTTTTTGGATCAACAATAAGTTGGCGAGTGAATCCTATGAAAAACATTTGAACAAGTTTATTGAATTGATTATAAAATAAAGTGCACAACCACATATGAGTAAATATAGATGTAAACTTATTCACAAATCACTTAATATTAAATAATGCATACACATACAATAATAGATTGTTTTGAGGCACGCGTTGCTCAACTCGTCTCCCACGAGGAACTGATGGGCCTAATGAATGAGTTTTGAGGCACGCGTTGTTCTACGAACTGATGGGCCTAATGAATGAATTGCATACAACTTGACAATATGAAATACATAACTACAAACAATATTTACATTCTAAGTTTAGATCACAATATGGTATGGCACGAGTTTAAATAAACGAGTTAATTTTTGTGACACGTGACACACCCCAAAACGTGTAATTAAAAAGGGGAGTTGTAAGATTCACTCACATTGGGTGCGTTCGGTTGATGATGTTGAATGCGTACGAAGTTTGATTTAACCACGAGTGAAACTAACCTAGATAATAACATAATGGTTCGGTAAATAAGCGGATTTTTATTAACCAATTTTAGTAGGATTATTGGATATATTCTTGTGAGTTTAAGGCTATTTTCTAACCTTAAAAATGTTATTTTTAAGTATTTTTAATTGATTTTTAATTTAAATAAATAAATAAAAGAAATAAAAAAAATATTGATTTTTGACTGTTGACCATTGACTTGTTTGACCGTTGACCGTTGACTTGTTGACCGGTTCGGTCGTGTATATGACATGCGCTGGGTGAGACTTGAACCGGTGACCTCCCGTACGCGTGCACGCAGCTCTACCAACTGAGCTACGTGTCTAACCCGAAATATTTCTGTTTTTAATTATATTTATATACTAATTAGATTAATCCGAAAATCATTTATTTAAAAACGATTTAATTGCATGACTCGGTGCTCGCCACAGATCTCGAACCCGGGACTTGTGGTTTAGTTTGACACACAGTCCACCGCTGGACTGTGTGTCTAACTTGGTAAATAATCTGGTTTTTATTATACTTATATACAAACTAGATAAATTCATTTCTGTCCTTATATAAAAAGTTGATAATTGCCAGAACCGGTGCGGTAGCCTGGACTCGAACCCGTGACATATGATTTAAACGCGCACACAGTCCACCACTGGACTGTGTGTCTATCTTGGTTATTATTCCGGTTTTCATTAAACTTAAAATCTATTTGCGAGTGAATCCGGTTCAGTTTAAAGAAAAAGGAACATTTTTATTAAGGCGAGTGTGCGTGTGACAAGAATCGAAATCGGGACGTATGCGTGTTTATTTGCACACAGTCCACCGCTGGACTGTGTGTCTAACCCGAGATATAACTTGATTTAAATTATATATATTTATAACCGAAGACTTCATCTTCTTCGTTAAACTTAACCAGAATCGATGTCCGTCTGTTTTGACAAAAATAATCAGTTTCTTTAGTAAGTTGTGATTAGCTACATGTGAGATTAATAAAAACGAGAGAGATTAGGTGTAAGATATACCGAACAGAGATCCTCTGTTTCGCCGGCGAAATTCCGATGACAACAGGTTATTCCGGCGACGTTTATCTTGCGGCAGAAGGTCTTCAGGAAGCTTGAGGTGAGTGTGGGTGGCTTCGGTATGAGCTCTAGGTGTTCTGTTTTTAGAGTAAGGCACAGAGGTGAAGGGGTTCGGTTTTCCGGCGAGTTGCAGAAAGTTTCCAGCGAGTGAAATTACGTCGAGAAAGGGTATGATTGTGAGCGAAAAGGCTATCAAAGGCTTGTGGGTGTATTTATAGGGAAAAATCGAGATGCATGGGGTCTGATTTCAGTCTCGATTCATGGTCAATAATTTTTCCGGTCGGTTATGACTGATGTCGCGGACTGGACATCGGTTATAACCGATGTAATAGTTAATGCTTCGGTTAAATCAGAAGAAACCGTCCAATCTCGGCGAAATCATCGGGATTTCCGACGACTGCGATTTGGGCGCGTTAGTTTGAATTCGAGATTTATGTTATGTATTAATTGTTTTCAATAATGAACAAGAAACACAAGTGGCGGAGTGGTTGAGCGCGTGTGAGTTAAAGCTTTGTTGATAACTAGTTGACCCGGGTTCGAAACCCGGCTTCAGCCTTTTATTTTTATTTCATTATTTTTAATACTTTTTCAAATGTAACTTTTATATTCTAATATACTTATTAATTATGTATCGTTTAAAATTAATTTGGGCATTAAATACGCAACGAAATTTTTAACTGATTGTTCGGTTAATAAACGGAGCGGGTTTGGTAAATCCGGTTTTTTACGGATGTTACACAACTCCTATTCAAAGAATAGGCGACGCGTGGTTGTTCAATTACCAAGATTTGTGGAAGTCATTCGACTTGCCAGAACAACCATCTGATGAAGAACTTGTAGCTATTTATTATCTACAACAGTCGGCAAACAAGAACAGATTATAAGGCCAATTGTGGTTAATCAACCCATCGTTGGTACATCATCTTCTGGTGCACGTCCGAGTAATAGTGGTGTTCCGGTTGAACAAGTTTCTGAAGCTGAAGCAACACCTACTACAACTCCAGCAAATGTTTCCACTAAACCAGTAAATCCAACTACATAGCCCAATACTTCTTAGAATCCGAATTCCGACTCTGATGAAGCTCCAACTTTCGATGATGATGGAGAATCCTCTTCCGATGAAGAATCCGAGCAGATAACCAGCATGTTGAATCAATCTGCTTGCCTGAGCAATCAAAATGAAGCAACATCGAGTACTCCTTCAGTTGATCTGATCGGTGATCTGGATATCACAAATCAGAACAGTACGATTGATGTTCCTAGTGAAGAAATGTCATGATCTTATTCTTATCATCCTTCAACAAACATTATTGGAGAACTACAAACTACTGTGCGAACAAGAAGTCAAATCAACAAAGCACTAAGTTGTTTCTATACTCGAGTGGCTCCGACTCAAGACTACTGTTATTATTCATGTTTTATATCCCAAATAGAGCCGAAGACTGTGAATGAAGCTCTGGGTGATGAGAACTGGGTGATAGCGATGCAGGAAGAGTTGTTACAGTTCGAGAAACTGGGAGTTTGGAGGCTTGTCGACTTACCACCTAAGCAGAAAGCAATAGACATGAAGTGGTCTTCAAGTGCAAGAGAGATGATTGAGGTTGTCAAAGGTTTCCACCAGCAAGAAGGAATTGACTATACGGAATTTTATGCACCGGTTGCACGTTTAGAGTCAATCCGTATTTTCCTTGCATTCGCAGCTTGGAAAGGTTTTAAGGTGTACCAGTTAGACGTGAAATCCGCATTTCTCTATGGTAAGCTACGTGAACAAGTGTACGTCAGCCAACCACCAGGGTTCGTCGATCCGCTGAACAAGAACAAAGCTTATCTCCTAGACAAAGCCTTATACGGATTACACCAAGCCCCGAGAGCTTGGTACGAGACGTTATCTCAACATCTCGTTGGAAATGGCTTTACTAGAAGCACAGTGGATAGTACATTGTTTACCAGAGAAGTTGAAAATCATCTAATCATCGTACAAATCTATGTGGATGATATCATCTTCGGTTCAACCAATGATAGTCTTTGCAAAGAGTTTGAAAAGATCATGAAGAAGAAATTCGAGATGTCTTCTATGGGCGAAATGAAATTCTTCCTCGGATTACAAGTTGATCAGTTACCAGACGGCATATTCATTCATCAAACAAAATACGTTCATGATATTCTGAAAAAGTTTCAAATTGATAGCTCGAAGCCACTTTCTACTCCTCCGGTGCTGAATCACAGAATCTACATTGACGAAACAGGAACCAAAGTGGATGATACGCTCTATCGATCGATGATAGGATCTCTTATGTATCTGACGGCATCTCGCCCAGATATCATGTATCCTACCTTCTTTGCGCAAGATATCAGTCAAGTCCCAGAGTATCTCACATGCAGATAGTCAAGAGAATATTCCGTTACCTAAAGGGATATCCAAGCACCGACTTGTGGTATCCAAAGAAAGACAATTTCGATCTGACGGGATATGCTGATTCTGACTTTGGGGTTGACAAGCTGAATTCAAAGTCTACGACGGCTGGTTGCCAGTTCTTTGGAACTAGATTAGTAACATGGCAATGCAAGAAACAAACCACGGTCTCTCTCTCAACTTGTGAGGCAGAATACATTTCTGCTTCCAGCTGTTGTTCTCAAATCCTATGGATTCAACAACAGATGAGGGACTATGGATTGCAATTTCTTGATACGCCTTTATATGTAGACAATAAGGCAGCAATCAACATAATCAAAAATCTTGTTCATCATTCTCGAACTAAACACATAGAAATTCGTTATCACTTCATTCGTGACTGCTACGAAAAGAAGTTGGAACGAATTGAAAAAATCCACACCGATGAACAAAAAGCTGATTTTTATACCAAAGTGTTTCCTTTAACAAGATTTAAGTATCTAATGAGGCTTAACGGTATTAAAAATTGTTGACAGGTGCGGAGGCAGAGGTTGAATATAGATCGGACAACGAGTTCACGTGATCCACATTGGTTTGTATATTTTTAAGCTTAGTATTTCTTACAAACTAAAATCCAAAAATACGTTTTTGATTTTAAGGGGAGAAATATTTGAGAAAATACAAAAAATATGAAAAATTCAAAAAGTACAAAAACATTGATAAAGACAAAAAGAATTTAGTGTCAAAAAGGAAATGATAGTACATCAGTGGAATATCCCAGTATGCTAAAGATTTGTAAAGTTTAAAAGCGATAAACAAGTCTTACTGTGGATGTGTCGATAGACTTTACACGTTCAGTAAATTGTTTATGAGATATAAACTAAATTTTACAACTTCTTAATCTTGTGGATTAACATCTCTCGGATATATGGACTTAGTACTCCGAAATTTTGTTTGAGAGATGCCTGATTCTGAGATACGAGATCTTTATAGATAGTTGATATCTGGGGTATTATACAAGTTCTTCTGATTTTGCGAAAGCAATAGCCTAGAACTTCTATAATGCTTTTGCAATAAACCCCTAAACTGCATGCAAACTTGAAAAGAATCAAAAGATCTAATCATTTGCAGTGCTAAAAAGATTCCTTAAGTGGAACACACCTTTAAGTCGAGCCTTCATCTCTTGTCGACACGGTGGTATTAACCTGAGCTCTCAAGGCTTCACACTAACCTAGATACAGATATCAATTACACTATATTCACCTGTAAGATGAAATCTAGGGAATCTTGATACGGGAGTATATTCTGAGATGGGAACCATAGTTAAGTCAAGTTTCATAATTCATACCTAACATATCTTGGAACAATTGAGAAATGTGTCGAACTTTAAGTGGACAAACATATCGACAATCTAGGTAAACGAGTTTAAAACTTAAAGTCATCAAAAGGTCAACGGTACTGGTGATATGTCTCAATCAACTGATATGATCCTTAGACACGAATTCACAAAAATATGTCTGTAAATATGTTTATACATAGTTTACTTGTTCTGTACATAGTTTATCTGCTTTACAGATTAAAACCAAAAAGATTTTCAGTATGTTTTAGCATAAACTTACAAAAATACAAAAAGATTTTGTTTCTACATTAGTTTCTACAAGCCAATGTTGGAGAACGGATCTTCGAAGTCTGGTAAGGTGCTAAACTGGTGGAAATCTAATTGACACGGCTGGGAGCTAATCTGATAAGCCAAAACGATTAAAAGTTTATTAATTTGAAACTTGATTTTGAGAAAAACCAACAGTTTGTTCATAACGGGTCAAACCGAGGTCATTAACTTGGACTCGGCAGACAAATCGGTTAATCAAGGTCATTAGCTTGGACTTGGTCAACTGAGTGGATTGTTAAAACTGGTAAAAATTGAAAAGTTCAGGGTCTAAATTGAAAATTTTGAAAAATTGAGTTTGAAATTGATCAAGTTCGCCCGGACTTGTAATCAAGTTCGACCGAACTTATCTGCCCAGACTTATGTTCTGATCTTTATTGATTGGATTAACAAGTTCGCCCGAACTTGTTAAGTATAAATACTTTGCAAGTTCGACCGAACTTCATTACTTGTCATCAGAACACAGAGCGAACTCGAAGGCGATTTGAGAGATTTTTTAAATTGGAATGAATACGTCAAATTGCTGTCAAAATTGAACCTGATTTGTGGTGATTTACACACTACTTATCATGGCTTTGGTAAGTATTGAAGTTTTGGATCGTGAATTGATAAGTTTTGAAAGATATAGATCTGTCTTGGACGATTGGACATGTTATAGACCGTTAAAGGACAAATTAAACCATAAAACATGATAAACAAGCATATACGAACACAATCATGTCATTAATTTGATTCAAATCGATCTAGACAATGTGTTGCGGGTTTGAACGAAAGAGATGACAAGTTCGCCCGAACTTGTCAAATGGTTCTTTGAACCAAGTTCGGCCGAACTTGTCCTCAGGAGTTTAAATATTATAAAAGTCATAAGTTCGCCCGAACTTATATGGAAGCCTGTAAAAATGTTTTCCTGACAAGTTCGGTTGGACTTGTCTGAATTGGGTTTAATTGTTAAATATTGACAAGTTCGCCCCAACTTGTTGAGAAAATGTTTAATCTTGTTAAACATGTTCGCCCGGACTTGATAGTTTGTAATGATTTTATGTATAATACAAGTATGACCAAACTTAATGTTGTGAAAATGGTTAAATGACCAATCAAGTCCGCCTAAACTTGATAGGAAATTTGTGAAAATTGTCAAACATTGCTAATTTTGTCTCGATCTTCGTGTTTGTAGAATATTCAGCTCTCGTTTAATAAATTACACAACACGTGCATTACACTAGACAAGACTATCTGTCCATCTTTGGAAGCATACGACAGTATTCTTGCATTTATGGAGCGGATTCCGATCCACAAGGCGATCACGGAAAAGACAGTGGCTTACAGGTCGCACGTCTATAGATTTTGGAATTTTGCGGCTATAAATGAAGATGATACAGTGATTAAGTCAGTGGTTCATGAAGGAAATGAAGACAAGGAATTTACAGTGTCTGAAGCTGATATCCGAAAGGTTTTGAATTTCAATGATGCAGCAAACTATCCGATGATGCTCGATGAGAGAATGGTTAGAGGGTGCTTTTTCCAAATGGGATATAAGTGGCATGTTAATGAATCTACATTGAAGAAAGGATCAGTTCCTAACCCCTACAAGTTCCTAAGGCACGCTATTATTCACGCCTTTAGTCATCGAAAGGCAGGTTTAGACGATGTTCAGGATTACATGGCATGTATGGCTACAGCTCTTATTCTAAACAAAAGATTCAACTTTTCGAAGCTGGTATTCACGCATATGAAGAACAACATGGGATCTAACAGGCTCGTGATGTATCCAAGGTTTATACAGATGTTAATTGATGATAAATTCAAGAAGATAGTGAAAGATCCAAATGATATTGTGTATCTAAGTCACCTGGATGATAAAATTGTCAAGAAGCTGATTACATTCCAGAAACAGTCCTCAGCACCTATCGCTAAGCAATTATTCGGTGCTATAGATTCTGAAAACTACATTGCACCACCAGAATACAAGTGGGGGAAAGATGACAGTGGTGATGAGAATGAAAGAAACGCTGAGCTAGAATGGTTGTCTACATTCAAAGAGAAGCGCAGTGATTGGTTCCTTAAGAAAGTAGTTGTTCAAGAGAAGAAGAAAGCATCGCGAAAGCCAAAGAAAGTTGATACTATGTTAATCGACGAAGATGAGCCTGAGAATGTTCAAACTGAGGCTGGTTCGAATGCAGCAATTGTTATTGAAAGTCAAAAGGCAGAGAAAACTACGCAGGAAGATGATGTTATATCTGCGACGTCTGACAAAGACGAAGACAGCGATGATTCATTGGAAATAGCAACAAAGCTATCGCTGAAACAGCTACAGAGAAAATCAAAGAAACAGATGCAGATTACGAACTGGAGACTGAAAAAGGTTCAGATGAGGAGAGACCTAAAAAGAAAGCTAAACGTGTCAAGTCTTCTGCGAAAGTTTCAACAACGAAGAGTACTGGATCTCCAAAGACAAAAGGCAAGAAAGTTCAGAAGCCTAAAAGCCACCGATACGTTGGTCAAAAGAAAAGCACAGAAGTCACACAAGAACCTTCTGCTTCACAACAAACAGGAGTTACACAAGAACCTCCTGCGGCTGAAACAGTGCAAACTGCTGAAGTTCAAGAAATAATAGTACAGACAGGAGTAACACAAGAACCTCCTGAGTCTGAATTACTCGAAATTCCTGTCATTCAATCTCAAGATCCTTTGACAACTGCTCAACCAGAAAGTTCAACTCCTAAAGCGTCTACACCAAAGAGTACTCCTAAGTCTACGCCGAAGACTACTCCGAGGTCGAAGATATTTGGAAACATTCCAAATGACCTGTTGATATTCATGATTTAAATGATTTCTTTCCAGATACAGACATTGATGATCTAGAAAAGCGTGTTAAAGTGCTGGAAGATAAAGTTGCAAAGAACGAAGTCGAAAAAGCTGCTTTGGAGGGTTTGGTGAAACAAAGCGAGGTTGAAAAAGAGATTCTAAGCGACAAAGTTAAATTTTTGGAAGGCGATAGAGGGTATTTGAAGGCCCTAATTGAAAGCTTACAAGACGCAAACGAAAGATTACTTAAAGAGATAGCAAAACTACGATCAGAACATGATATGAATGATCGAAGGTTTAACAGGCTGCAGAAAGTTCTGACAAACAGTTTGGGTATTGGCTTCGTTGCATAATATGCTCGTATGGATTTGCAGGAAGCTAAAGTAAAAGAAGAGAGGGAATTAGCTGAACAGGGGAAGGGTAAACATGTGATAGAGCGTATGCCCGAAATAACAGAACCTGTGATCAAGTCTGCAAAAGCTTCTGAGTCTAGTTTATCCCAGAAACAGAAACTGAAAAGAAAGACGATGAAGAAGCTGAAGATAAAGATGATGATGATGAACCTGCAGATGATACAAAAGATGACTCCGATAATGATGATCAGGGAGGAGTTGGTTTAATCCCAAAGTGTCTAACGAATTTGATTTCTCTTCATTGTTAAATGATGATATGAACAGAATAGATGATTAAACTCAGGTGGAGCAGACAGGGGGCAAAAGGATGTTGATATGATTGATGCTATTACGGCTATGCCTGTTGCTGCTATGCCTACGAAGCCGATAAGGCGAGTTCGTGCATAATTACTCAAAGGAAGATTTGGCAAAGCTGCTTGATGTTGATGCTGAAACGTTTGATTTTGAATTTGAAGAGTAAGTGTTGAATGTTAATACGTTTGAGCTGAATGAGTATTGTTACAAACGTTGATATGAAGCTGACGATTACAACAAAGTGATCATTGAAGATTGGTCGTCAGGCGATGAGAAAGATGAAGCTGAGAAGTAAACAGGAAGCCTTTTCATTCCTAAATGCCGAATCAAAACAAACAAAAAGACTGGAGAAAAGGATATAACGTTGATAATGAAGCGTCCAAGAGCTATGAGAAACGTGCCCCTAATGCCGATTGAACAGAATTTCTATCCATTGTTTAAATAGTGGCAGGTTGATCCGAGAACGTGTGAAGCAGTGATAGTACTGAGATTTGAAGATCATTTGGATATCACGCAAGAAAGGGTTGAAATGTTTCAGACTGAAGGGTTAAGAGGGCTATGGAGAATGATACGCATGCTAGACCCGATGTGGCTAGTGAACTGCTCAAGGAGGATATCAAATGTTTATTCTTTAGTAAGATTTGTTATGAAGAGCGTGAAAAAGATCAAGCGATGCAATATCAAAGGGTTGTGAATGTCTGTTACGCACATGAAGTTAATTCTGGAAAATGTGGGAATCTAGTTGGAGAGAGATAGAACGAGAAGAGTTTCTGAAGGAAGAAATGCGTCGCGAACAGTTTCTAGAAAGAACAAAGGAGGCGAAACTTAGACGTTTTCAATTCATGACAAAAGTGCCACCTACAGATCAAACACCAATTCCATCGCAAGAACGAAGAAAGAATCCAATCAATAACTTCTTTGGACGTGTCAGACAAAAGTAGAGTTTTGAAGACTGATCAAGACGAAGATGATATCCAAGGGGGAGTCTGTTAGTACATAATGTCTATGTCTTAGTCTTGGATCAAGTCTGTTTAGTTTGGGCTAGATTATGCTAGAAATGTCGTATTTATGTAAGTAGTATGATCAAGTTCGCCCGGGATTTCATGTGAGAACAAGTTCGGCCGAACTTGTTCTTCTGCAACTTTGTCACTTGTACGGCGAAGCTCTGCCCGATCTGGTTTTGACATGTAAATGAACTTTGTGATCAATAAACAAACATTAAACGAGTAATCTTTGCATATTCAATTAACTTGTCCCCATATAAATCCCGCGTATGTGGACAATAGAAACCAATTTAGGTTCCCGAGCTAAACGAGGAGCGATCTAACATGGATGTTTAAGTACTGCCTGGTTAAGGCTATACTTTGTCATCTCGTTGATGGTTTTGATCTCGTGATTATCGTTAAAGTTGAATTGGGTTAATACACTAACACGTGTGCATTGTTTGTCTAATTAACTAGAAACCCAGAAACTAAACCAGGAGGCTAGTGTTAGTAACCTAAATCTGCAATGTGAGTCATTCTCTTTTTCTCACAACATTGTGAGTCATTCTCTTTTTCTCTAATGCTTTTACAAAACCCTAAATGTTTTCAAGTTGTATTTACAGTGATTAAGTTTCTATATCCTAAAATTATTGCCGATATGTGGGGTTTTGTATACACTACTAGTCCAGCGTTACTATTGGACGAAAGTTAGCCAATAGTAATATGACCACAGTCACCAACTTTGGATAGGTGACGAATACTGATCGAGTAATTGAAAGATATATAAACAGATGTAAAAACCCTTAATGTTATAATTATAACATTGTGTCTTTTACAAAACTTGAATAAACTCACTAGTATTTTTCATTGACCAAATGTTTTCAAAACGCGTTTCAGGTGATTACTGTGAAGTAAAGGAAAAGTGCTAGGAGGCACTCAAAGATTAAATAAGTGGCTATGAAAACCTAAATAAGACGTGATTTGTAATCAAGGGTTTATCCCTAAGAAAAAATCCTTTATGTAAATATGGGTTTCATCCCATATTTTATGAAATGAAAACTACGTGTTTTTGGAAACTCTGATATTTTTCCTGACACCCGGTCCCGATGAAAATTCCGCTGCGAAAACTTTAATAAACACCGGTACCACTACATCTGCTCGCGGCTCCCGCCCAGGGTAGGGTCGGGGTCTAGACTCGATTACTACTAACTAAACTGACTATACTAATTTATTTTGTTGTTTGGGGTGGGTTTCTAACAAACTACTAAATTAACTAAATTTAACACAGACACGAATTTAGACTGAGAACTGGATCAGATGATGGAAACACACTACCCAGGTCAGAATCCTACACATGAATGACAAGCTCTATTGGTTATGGAACTATTGTGGAAACCGGGATCTTGAAATCCTAAACTTAAAGGGTAACCTAAAGGACCCTCGACCCTTCTCGAGAAGAAACCTATGGAAGCCTATAAGTTGTGAAACTACCTGTTTAGATGATTCCCTCACGAGCTTTCCTACTGTAATAATAAAGTACCATTTAGACAATCTATCTCACAACGCGAAAGTCACAGGTAACAATGGATTTTGATTAGACTCGGTAGCAAATAATGAAGGTGAACTAAAGGGATCTTCTCACAAAGTATCTAACCCTAGCAATCTAACACTAAAGACAGATCGATAACCTCTCACCTCGCAGCTATGGAGATTGGTAGAACATTTAATCCTGTTCAAAACCTCAATCACAATTCCTATGGAAAACATGCATAACTAACTATAAACTAATCGTTAACACACAATCCACAACCTAACTTGCATTCATTCATGAAAGATATCCACAAAAACGCAATTGAAACGTGTAATAAAGTTTGCATGATATTACATACGCATAAACATCTAATCATTAAAACCAAAGTTCTTTACTTTATTATAAATCCACAATCAAAGTTCCGTGAACCGATAAAATAAAGCCAATCAATACGTGTATTCATCATAACCTAGGCAGTGATAACAAGTTTAGCCCAGCATGGTTTAGAAACATAAAACAAAGAATAAACAAGTTTGCAAGACATGAATCAAATCGATAAAACGAATAAGATAAGGAAAAAAATATATTTTCACCTGAGTTCCTTGATCCCAAACGCCTAAAGCTTCGATCTTTAGCACTTGTATCTCCAAAATCACCTTCAACAACAGCTTCGTTCATCCCTTGATGATTAATTTTCATCCAAGTTGTTGTTATCCCTTGATATGGTTTCGTGGCCGTGCGACATGATCAGCATCCGTACTGAGAAGACCGTTATCGTCATAACTTCTTCGTTTCAACTTCGTTTTCTTCTGCAACTTCGTAAGTCAATGCTCTTGTCACACCCTGATAAATCGATTACATCAGAGTCGGGCGTGATCTGACCGGTATCTTCATTGCACAACGAAAGTAAATATTTGCTAAGACTTCTAGGAAGTTGAACGCCGGCTAAGTACTCGAGTCCCAAAGGGTTCTCCTATTCCAACTGTGCCTTAGTTTGATTTTTGAAACCTGAGAAAGAAACATGCTAAAAGTCAACAATAAGTTTGCGAGTTCATAACTTGTTTATTTTGTATCAAATGAATCTTAAAACATTTGAAAATTTTGCATTTAAAAACCGGTTTCTTAGATCATAGTATCCTAAAGTGTTTGAAACGTCATATCTGTATATCAGTATTGAAATGTTTTCTGTTACGTTTGTGAACCGATACATGTAACTGTTGTGTTTGTAAACCGATAATATAATGTTTTCTGTCGTATCTATAAACAGGTATTGAAATTTGTTTTCTGTTGTAGTTGTAAACTGGTATTGAAATCATAGTATGTAGTATGCCTATGGAATCTAAGGATCAATCAGTTTGTAGCTAATACACTGACCTATGTGCCATAAGTAAGTAACCAAACCGAGACAACTCTTGACATCATTGGGATCACAAAAGCACTCCTAAATGATTAACAATCCAGGTGTGGAACGCGCCTCAAACTTGATAGATCTATACCTTTTGCACCTTGGTCACTAAGTGATTAATGGTTACTCTTGTCATTATCATACTTACACACAATGATCTGTCATCATCTAATCCCATAGCTACATACCAATTGTTATAATCTGTATTTTCGATGTGTATAAACGGGGCTCGCCCTTCATATGATTTTCGTGCCTCGCACTTTTGATATTGGGCCTAGCCCATGTCATTCGTGTTATTGGGCCTAGCCATGTCATTCGTGTTATTGGGCCTAGCCCATGTCATTAATAAAATTGGGGCCTAGCCCCTAGTTGTGGCTAAGACAATCCTGTCACTAGTAATAAAACTCAGGCATGTTTCAAAAAACCATGTATTGCTGTAAAAACCGGTAAATTTAGCCTAAACCATTCATAAACCATAGTGTTTGTTGAAATCTATTTGTAACATGGTTTAGAAATATGTGACTGACTTTCGTTTATCGAAACATTGTGTGCTTTTGCAAAACGTGCATGTCTTTCCACCCCTGAAAACATTTATGAAATGTAAAACGGTAAAAACTGGGGGTTATGAACTCACGATATCCAGTGCAAAGCTAGCATAAAATGATTCCATAATGTTGTGTTCCAAAACATAACTCGCTAGCATGCAATCTATAACATTCCTATAAAGGAATATCTTATAAGTTTCTAATAAAAGGGCGTAGCTAAACTACGTGCCCGAGCTCTACCGAATCGTTAACAATTGACTCTAGGGAAGTGTTATCGTCTTAACTTGTAATAACCAATCATTGGTTGTTTTAATCCTACTAATAGTCGGGATGAATACTAAACTTTTGAGAACCCATGACTTCCAAAAGATTTACTATATATATATTTAATGAAATCGTGTTAGTCGTCTCGAATAGTAATACGTGTTTGTGACGAATATTTATGTAAAAATAATACATTGTAACTCGTATAATGTATCACTTCTCGTATATAAATATCAACATAATTACATATAGTTGTATGTTTATTATAATCGACTGGTTCATTACCGGAAGTATCTCAATTATTAGTATATGTTTGAATCGTATGGTAAAATATCGTATGTCGTTTAGGCGTGTGAAATAAATATAAAAAGTTATATTTATTTTATAAAGTTTTCAAGTTGTGAATGTTTAAATATATAAACATAAAAAGAATTATTTTATAAAAGAATTTTCAAGTGTTGATGTTTGAAAATAATATAATAACTATATTTATTTTATAAATGAATTTGGGTTATCGAAGTTGAAACAATATAAACGATTATATTTATTTTATAAAAAGTTTCACGTTTGGTTAACTTGTAAACTACATTTGTTGAATCGCTATCAACTTGTTTTACAAGTTATAAAGTGTCGTCGAGAATAAATATACGATTATATTTATTTTTATAAAAATCGCTTGAATCCGATAGGTTTTGTCTTTACAATAAAACACGTTTCATTTTACGTATTTTTACGAAAAACAGGCAGAGTTTCCTCTGTTTTTGGACGATCCCAACAATGCAAGTTGTCGATATATTTTCAAAATGCAACAATAATTTATCAACAATATATATATATATATATATATATATATATATATATATATTTCGTCAAGTGTACAAAAATGTAAACAATTCACTAATTTACTAGTTTACCCGAAATATTCATTGTTTCACTAACCGTATCGGTTCGAGCTCGGTTCGCGTTAAATATATATAAACAATATAATAAAATTCACGTCGTTATGGTGTTACCGGGTCTTGCGTAGACTGAATTGACTAAGTTGACCATCAGTTGACCAATTGACCAGGTTTGACTGAGTTGACCCTGCGTTGACTAAGTCGACCCGGTGTTGACCGAGTTTGACTTGTTGACCCGAGCCATTGACTGCTTTGACCGAACCCAAATCTGACCTAGTTGACTCGGGACCGAACCAAGTTGAACCAACCTAAACCGAAGTATACCCAAACTGAGCCGAGACCCGAACCGAAACGTAAGCTGGAACATTGTTGACCCGAGCTCGAACCAAAGTAACCACCACCATTACAGCTGCTACCGTCGGCCAGTCCCAACGCCGCCGCCAGTGGTTCGTCGTTTTCTCTCTCACTCTCTTGTCATTCTCTCTCTCGTCGCACCACCACCACTGCGTCAACAACCACCCCTTTACCCCCTCACCTGAAACAACGAAATCAGCCGGAAAACGTGGATCCACAAAGATCTGAAAGAAAGGAGAAGAAGACGACGAGTTATAGGTATTTACCAGAGTGAAAATCCCCGAACTGCGGCTGCCGGAACTTGATTCTGCCACCACCGTAGCTCAAATCGAGAAATGGAGGCCGAGAATGAGTTCGGGAGGCTCGGTTTAGTGGGGGTAAATGTATTTCGCTGAAAAAATAGGGCGCCGAAAGAAGTCACTGCCGCGTCGCTGTCGTCGCTCCACCGGCTCGTCGTCAACTCCGCCGGTATGTCCGGTCGCCAGACTGGAGTGAGAGAGAGCATGTGTGTGTGTGCGCGTGCTAGGGTTTGGGTAAAGGAGGGGGTGAAGGAGATAAGTGAGTTTTTATAGTTAGGGTTTGGTGTGGGTTGGGCCTAAGGCCCGTTAATTCGTTTCTAATTGTTTGTGCGGCCCAATAGCGTTTCCAAGGCTTGTTTTTTAGCCCGAACTTCGTGTAATGTCGTGAAATATTATTTTAGGGTCAAAAACACTCAAATTTTCGTCGGAAGTTGATATTTACAGCGTCCGTTCGTCGGTTGCCTTAAAATCGCGTAAAATGCTTCGGTGGTCCTTTCTTGTCCTTTTTTCAATCCGATTTCTACTGTGGATATTAAAATTTGATTACGAAGCTAAATATATCCTAAATTTCAGTTTTTAAGATAATAAGCGGGTCCGATGCTTCCGTTTCGTTGTCAATGCGTTCCTACAGTCGCGTTTTTCGTTCACATATGCGTTTTGTGACGTTTTGAAAGCATGATAATTCATCAAAACCAATTCATATGTTTAAAGTATATGTATAAGACTTGTTTTTGTCGGCGTTGTCAGTATTTCGTCTGACGTCAGTTCATTACCGCTTAACGTTCGACAGTTTTCCCGTAAATCGTCGTTCGCGTACCATAAAGCCAGATATACGGTCCTAGGCTTTCCAAAGGCCAAATTAAATTAATTTACATCTAGTTACGCTGTATATTAATTTCCTAATGTTTCTTGTTCGCGTAATTAAAAATCGAAAAGTACCGGTTGTCACATCTCTATCATCTCATCTTCTAAAATATCCATTTCCATTCCATGAGAATCCTTCACCAAGCCCAAACCTTCTCATATGTGCTCGCTTCTTTAACGTTTCAGCTCGTTTTTACTTCAGGAGCCCTACAAAACACACATGCCACGTTAATATACAAAACCAATGGTAAAACAACACAAAACGACTTGAATATTATACAAACTATACATGGAAACCTAGTTGAACCTACCAAAAAAAGTGTTCCTCGCTTTGCTCTCGGCGATCCATCGCATCAAAGCCTATTATTTAACCCAACAAAAAATAATGAATTTCCATCCATGTGACATGTAATAGAAACTAATTCCTTTTGTATTGAACACCACGTAAATCCATTTAGATAACACAATTTCTACACAAATTCAAGAAGAGAACCTTCATGACAAAACTGAATTTCATACCCTCTTCGGATTATAATCAATGAGTTAAAACCTTCAGCCTGCCTTATCTCAATTATGAGGTTATTCCATGTTTGAAGACAAACTTTCTAAATGAAGCAGAGGATGATAATAAAACCTTTATGGACCCATCCAGATGGAGCAACCATGGCTCAACTTAATTCAGTTGGATCCCATGAAGACCTAGTTTCCCAAGTTCACATGCACACCCTCGTTCCTTTATTTTATGTAGTTATTCTCCACTTTGTTTTGCATGTTTAGTTAGTTTATTTTTATGCTTGTAACTTGTATCTCATGCTATGTTGATAGTACATTTGTGTTTATAATGAGACCTAGTTTAGGATGTGACATAGGATAGTTTTCTTTTCCATTTTTCTATATGTTCTGTATGACTTAACCTTATGCTTGCCACTTGGATTTAGATATGTGCCACTCGGATTTAGATATGTGGCTATGGTTTAGTGACAGTGGTGCTCAATGTCATTGGTTGCTTTCGTTGTTGATGTTGATCTTTTTATCAAGTGAGCTCGTCAAACCATGAGCTACCTTGAGCTTTATCATAGACAAGTTCAAGCTTCGTTATGAACTTAAAAGATGAGCTAATTCAATCAAATTCGAGCTCAAGCCTGAACTAAGGCTTATTCGGCTCACTCGTTAAGTAGCCCTACTATGAATTAACCAACATAAGTTAACCAAACTAGTGTTTCAAATAACCAGAGGTTCTCGTTTGGATAATGTGAAGCTGCCATGTAAATTTTAGTGTTGTTTTCGCATGTGAAGAGTAATCTTGATATAGGAAGTTGTATTTAAATAGTTAAAGATAATTATTAGTTTGAAGTAATATGTTTATTTAGTTATTTTATTAATAGGTTAAATAAGTATTAGAGTTGGTATTGGTTTATGATAGTTTGTTTAGCAAGTAATTAGTTTAGTATAAATAGATGGGTTAGGTTATGTAAGTACTTGGTTGTTTTGTTTTGGTTCGATAGTAATAAAGAAGAAAGATTCGTGATCTAGCTGATCATAAAATTCTTGTGTGTTTTGCGGTTTTGATCCAGTTATTTTCAAGCTGACTCATGCTAATTTAGTGTTGTTAGTGGTGCCATAAACATTAAGTTGGTTACCAATGTAGGTAGGTTGGTTGAGACTAGTCGTGTAAAACAAGATGTAGTTTGTTATTTTACTAAAAATAATATATATCGACATCGATACTTTTTTAATAAACTAGTGGTATCAAAATCCGTGCGTTGTGCGGGGATTCCTTGTGCTACGTGGTGGGTCAGTATCGGTTCATTCGCTACGGTTCCGACACTCGTTATAGCAACCATTAGATAAAAAATAAAATAAATTTGTGATATGAACCAAAATATACCAATGCGGCGAGAATTTTGTTGGCATCGATTCGTTTCGTTACAGATTTACAACACCGAAACTCGTTATAGCAACAAATAGAAGAAAAAAATCATGATATGCGCAAAAATACCAACACGTGTTTACATCTATAGAAAACAAACGCAAGTTATCAGACAAATTATATAGCATATATAAAAAACTCGTTATAAAACTTTAAAATATATATTTATATATATTGTCATATCAGTAATTTAAAAATGCAATTATAATTATAAATTTACCAACCAAACACCATACAAATTCTCAAAGGATTTCATTCAATTTTCATTTCCAATTCTCTTTGAACCAACCAACACGGCAGAGGAAAAAAAAAGCTCAAACTATTTGCACACCAACTCTGCCTATCTGCACACTTAGGGTTTACCTACGCTGCGTGTAGACCTATACGCAGCGTATAGGGTTACACGTATATGCTGCGTATAGACCTATACGCAGCATATAGCCACCTTTTTCAATTTCCAAGAGAATCTCTTATATGATGTGTTTTGTCCTTTTATATATGTTGCGTATAGACCTATACGCAGCGTATATAAAGGGTTTTTTTTTAACATTGTGATACATTGCCTATCGTTTTAACAAACTTTTATAATAAGTAATTTTTGAAAAATAAATAAATGAAAAACATTGTTAAGTATTTTATCGTATAGTACATATAATATAGGTCTCGTATACGCCTATGGATGTAGTATCGTATCATATAGTGTAGTATGAATCTCATATAAGGCATGTACTATACAAGACGTACACTACACCTATATGCCTATACGGGTGTTATATCATATCGTATAGTGTAGTATAACGGGTGTTATATCGTATAGTGTAGTATAAGTCTCGTATATGCCTAAGATACTACATCTATAGTTCTATACGAGCCTATACAACACCTATAGGCCTATACATGTGTTATATCATATAGTATCGTATTGCATCGTATCATATAGTGTATAGTATAAGTCTCGTATAGGTTCCCTATAGGTTTTGTATGTTCCTATACGCCTATACGGGACCTAAACTACACCTCTAGGCCAATAAAGGACTTATGATACACCTATAAGCTTATACGGGTGTTGTATGGTATCCTATAGTATCGTATCATATTGCATCGTACCATATCGTATAGTGTATAGTATAAGTCTCGTATAGGTTCCCTATGGGTCTTGTATATGCCTATAGGCCTACACGGAAACCACACCTATAGTGTCATACTACACATATAGGCCCATACGGGTGTTATATCGTATCCTATAGTATCGTATCGTATAGAACTGATGTAGTATCGTATCTATATGTATAAATCTCGTATAGGCCTATACGTGTAATATGGTATTGTATCCTATCCTATCATATCCTATTTTATAGTGTAATATAAGTCATGTATAGGCATATATGTGTAGTATCGTCTCATATAGGCCTATAGGTGTAGTATCGTACAGTATCTTATAATATGGTGTAGTATAAGTCTTGTATAGCTCCTGTATAGGCTTATAGGTCTCGTATATGCCTATGGATGTAGTATAGGTCCCACGTAGGCCAATAGGTGTAGTATAGGTTCCGTATATGACTATATGTGTAGTTTAGGTGTCGTATAGGCCTATACTATACGGGACCTATAATACACCTATAGGCCTATACGGGTGTTATATCATATCGTATATTATAGTATCGTATCGTATAGTATAGTGTAGTATAATCTCGTATAGGCCTACGATACTACATCTATAGGTCTATACGAGCCTATACTACACCTATAGGCCTATACGGGTGTTATATCATATGTATCGTATCGTAGAGTGTAGTATAAGTATCGTGTATGCCTAAGATACTATATCTATAGTTCTATACGAGCCTTATACTATATTTATCGTATAATAATAATAATAATTAATGTTGTATAAAAAAGTTTGTAAGAAATACTTTTTTTAATCTATTTAAAATAGAAAACTTATTTTTTTATAAAACTTTTCTAAAACGATTAATATTGTCTAAATGTTTCTAAAAAAACCTTTATATATGTTGCGTATAGACCTATACGCAGCACATGTAAACTTTGTGAAAAAACTGATGCTTCAAACCCACCTAAATGACCCCAAAAATTCTGATGGTTTATATATGTTGCGTATAAACCTATACGCAGCATACATAAACCCTAGTTTTCTGTGCAACGATTGGTGATAAGGCTCTGAAACACATGCAAACTATACGCAGTGTATAGCTCTATACGCAGCATAGGTAAATGCATATTTGATTAGGGTTTGGTGTGCATATAGGCACATTGGTGTGCCAATAGGTACACCCAAAAAAAAATAACCTACAGAGGCTCTTGCTTCCTAGTGGATGGTTTTGGGTTCAATCACAAGCAAGAAGTAAATTATAATTTATTTGATATAATTTAGGAGTGTGTAAGATTTGCCACTAAAAAAATTAATAAAGCATGGTTTATTTTGTAATCAAGGTTTATGATTGCAAAATAGTATATAACTGTAGGAAAAGTTGTTACAATCTTTTAATTATTATTTTAATTTATGGTCGCAGAATAGTATATAACTGTAGGAAAAGTTGTTACAATCTTTTAATTACTATTTTAATCAAATTGCCTTCGCTGCCAAAACAACCTAAACATCGTAACTGAAAGTACTAGGTTATAAAAATCTAAATATTAGCACCATGGTAATACCATTACTTTCGTTTTATTAGGGTGATGAAAGAGAAGACATGGTAGATGAAAAGAAAAAATGATAGGGTTTTTTGGTAATTTTTGAAAATTCCATCAGAATGTTTACAATTCCTTCATACTAGTAAAGGAAAGTTGAAATCCATAATTGAAGAAAGGATCAAATACAAAGAATTATTATTGTAAGAAGGATAAGAAGGATTTTGGTCTATTGATCTTAGATTTGGAGGGTTGAGATTAATCTTAGGGAAAAGAAAATAATGAAAGGGCATAAAAGGAATCTCATATTTATTGACTTTGTCTCTCCACATGCAACGTACATGTCAATTCCCCCATCGATTTAAAACGTCCATAACTTTTTCATACGACATTTTTTTAAAAAAAACTTCACCATAATAATGAGCGTTTTTTTATCTTTAATATGAGCACCATATTTTCATATAAAAATTTTCATTTTTACTGGGTTTTTTTTTAGGTTTTTGGGAGGTTGGGGGTTAGGTTTTTTTAGGTTTTTTTTTTGGGGGGGGGGTAGGTTTTTGGGTTGGGGTGGGAGTGGGAGGTTTATTGTTTCAGGTTTTTGCATATATGTGTTTTATAAGAACCTATAACACAATATATGACACAATGAAGATGATGTTATATCTGGGTTTTCTATAAATTGCGTTATTTGTTCAGGTCATTGTGTTTAATTTGTTATCCATTGTGTTTTAGTTTCTTGTTAATTGTGTTTTAGTTTGTTGTGTATTGTCTTTTTAGTTTGTTTTCCATTGTGTCTTCATATGCTCTCCATTGTGTCTTTTATCTGTTATCAATTGTGTCTTTTATCTGTTGTCATCAATGGTGATTTTATGTAGTTTGATACTTATTGTGTTATACATTTTGGTCATTGTGTTTTAATCTATTGTCCATTGTGTCTTTATCTGTTGTCATTGATTGTGTTTTTACTCTACTTTACATTGTGTTTTACGTCATGTCCATTGTGTCATACACAACTGGGTTTTTGAATTTTTTTTTTGAAAAATACAACAATATGGTGCTCATATTAAAGATAAAAAAAATCGCTTGATTTTATGGTATAATTTTTTTTTAAAACAAATGATGTATAAAAAAGTTACGGACGTTTTAAAAATTGGAGGGGAAATAGCATATGACTTGCATGTGCATATTCTCTCTCCTATTGTAGACAAAATTACCCTTCCACTTGAATTCTCATAGAACACTTGTCACTCTCTGGTGCTTCTTACACTTCTTACAATTATGAGTTTTGTAGAATAAGTTAACCCTCCATAATTGAAGGAAAGTTTTCAAATTCCAATTATTTGATGATCAACCAGACACAATCTTAAATGAATGTTTTCTAATTCTAATTCCATGAACCAATCAGGACCTTACTAACCCCCTAGATTGTATTAGCTAAACAATAATAATAACTACATGGAAATAATTCTTCCCCCTTAAAAGATTTGTGATCTCAAGAATCACAAAAATAAGAAAAATTCTTTGGTTCGATCCATTCTCTGATGCATGCCATTTGGTTCATCCGATAGCAACTTCAATGGGATACCACAGTGGGCGCAACTCGTAAGGACCTTCTGTTGTCTTTAGATCACTGGATTGAGTTAGTGATATATAGTCCATTAGGAGGCTGAATTGTTGCCAGATCCAAAACCGATACAAGTGAGGTGGAAACTGGTGGTGTAAGCCGTGTGCTTATTACAACACTGGTTTTGGTAGATGGTGGGGGTAACAAGGTTCGTTTTAGGGCCAGTGAGGCGGTCAACGATGATGGCGTTGCTGGTGAAGCTGCAGCTGGGGCTGTTGGTGTAGATGAGGCTATAGGGGGGGTAAGGAGGTGTGGAGCTGACGCAGTGGTGGAGTAGTTCACATTGATTGCTATCAAGATTTGTTCTTGTTTTCTCAACATCGATCTCATGTTTCCATCAGTTTCTTAAGAGCAGAAACTGATTTGTCTTGAGCCCCCCAATGTTTTCACTACTTCCTGAGGCTTCATCGCAATGAACGAATTACTTTAAACTCCAATAGGGATCAAAAGCTCTGATACCGTAACAAACTGAAAAGAGAAAGTAGCTAGGAGATAGGAGAAAATTTTGACTCCTCCAGATTGTTGCATCATTCCAATAAAAAACCGTAAAATTACAAAACACCACCCATAACCATTCCTAGATAACTTAACTTACTACCCCCTAGACTCGATTAAATACAAGATGGTTTTACACATAGGGTTAGTGGTTGAAAGGCATCATCATTTACTCTGCCTTGAAGCAATTGTTCTCTGAACAGTGGAGACACCATCTACTAATTTTGTATGGAAAAGAACATTGGCATTGTTGAACATGCCTTCTTTCAAGGACACCACAATAAACTGTCAAACACAAAAACATCAATGATTTTGTTTTAAGTTCGTAACTAATAATTTCTTTTGCAGAAACAAATCAACACATATACCTGCGAATGTGGAAAATGTGCTTTGATCATTCTCCCAATGTTCTGTGTGTGACTTAGATCAAGAGCTGCATCAACCTGTTCAAGATATTATGTAGATTTTTTATTATTTCTCAATCGGTACAATATTTACATTTCGCAGTTCTCTACTTTAAACTGATTTGTATTTAACACACTATACATATTTAGGGAAGGTTTCAATAAAGAATCACAAATAATGCAAGAACCGATATGAACCATTCGTATATTATTAAGAAAATAAATACTGTATCACTAATTAATTGATTTTCCTAATTTCACTCCTCTTTTTCTGGTAAACATGTGAAGATCAGAGAATTATAGTAAGTCTACACATGTCTAAATGTTCATAATATATAAACACATATAAATTGTCTACACGTATGCATATATCAATTTAAGTACATAACCATAATGTACTTTAGTAATAATGTTATAATCTTAGTTAAATGCACAAATAAATTAACATTCAGAATAGTTCTCATAGTTCTACCAATATTCATGGTTTTATATTGAATTTTGCATTATATATACACATGTGTAGTAGAGAGAAACGTTCAAGACATAACCAAACGTTAGCAGAGGACCACAAGAAACGCATAAACACTTGTGATTTTTACTTTAACTTTGATATATAAGTCAGTTAAATGCACACTACCTGTAGTTCTCTACCTAAAATTGGATTTGAACACATATATGCGCACGCAACACCTCCAATAAATTTTGTGGCTGTAACTAGTGTAACTTAAACAAAAACTGGCAAATACCTCATCCAGAATATAAAGTGGGGCTGGTTTGAAGAGAAGTAATGCCAAAATAAGTGAAAGTGCAAGTAGAGATCTTTGTCCTCCACTAAGTTCCGACAAAGATTGTTTCCAAACACCCCCAAATGCCACGCGGACCTCTAACCCGTCCAAAAACGTACCTCCCTCTGGGGGTTCTAGCTTTGCCATGTACCAGGTAACAAAGTAGAAAATATTGATCCAAAATCACTGTAAACAGAATCAGATATTAGATTCTACAGATTAAAATTAAAGAATATTATAAATTCAATCATCAATGAGATTTATAAAACTCACCTATTCACTTTCACCCATGTGACCTTCAGTGTCTCTTTTTTCTTTTCATCAAGCTCTTCAATCACCAGCATAATCTTTGACTTGTCATTCTATGTAAAAAATAAAGAAAAAAAATTATAAATGAAAATCACAAAAAGCGAGAAGTGCACACAAGGTCTTAAACCGAGGCGCCAAGCGTAAAAGCGCACCGGTTTACGTACCCAAGGCGCAACTAATTATATAACTTTTTTATATACTTCCGATAGGTTTCTTGCATCATTTACCCAACAATTAGACACAAATAAGCTTTATATATCTTTTAATATTGAAATTACATACATGTACAACCTGAAAACCATGTTGTACATGCTGTTGCAAAAAAAAATGTTGGAAATGCATGAGGTGCGCGCCTCAGAGTCAAGTTATTGCCAAAAGGCGCGCCTCATGTGCGCTTCATGTAAAACTCGCGACTCAAAGTCAAGTTTTTGTCAAAATGGTCATTTTCATGTTTCTCTCGAAAAAAAATTAGTAGCAAATGTGAATTAAGAATCTATGTTTACCAACCTCAATAATTTTCTTCTTGGCTATCAATTCATTGTACTCGTCTTCTGCTTTCTCAAACATAGCCATAACTTTCTTGTTCACCCTCTTCTCAAGCCTTAACAGACATACGTTTAACGAAGTACGTAAAAAATTTAACTTTCCCACCAAAAAAATGAATTATAATTAAAAACTAGTGAACTTCTGCCGCACATTGTGGCGGTGTTGAAACGTAAAGTAACACGAATTTATATTGTCTAATGAAAACGTATTATAGTTGACCTGACTCGTTTCCGAACAAAATTTACGTCAAAACGTAGACCAACTGAAAACATGCATAAAAATAAGCATGAAAACGTCTTATATTTGACCCGACTTATTTTTCTTTTTCAAAATACTTCGAAACGGACGAAAATATGTTTTTTTAAGTTAAAAGGATGGTACCGTGTTGCGGCGACGTCGAAACGTAAAGCAACTCGAATTTATACCGTCTAATGAAAACGTATTATCTTTGACTCAACTCGTTTCCAAACAGCATTTACATCAAAACGTAGACCAACTGAAAATGGACATAGAAATATGCGCAAAAAGTATTTATATTTGACCAAACAAAATTCACATTGAACCAACTTGAATTTATACCGACTCGTACCTGTATACAAAAAGCACTTAAAAGCCGAGGGGGTCAAAATAACTTTTTATAAAGTTTTTGAAAAGTTAAGGGGGTGTGAGTGTAAAAACCGAAAGTTAAGGGTTCAAAGTAAAAAAAGACAAAAATAAAAAAGGAAAAAAAAGGTGTTGTAGCTCTGATGTGACGGACGCTACAGGAACCCAACTTGTTCTTTAATAATATTTATTAGTAGTATTATTATTAAATATTAATATTACTATTAATATTATTATTATAATAATAATACCCTGCTTGTTCAGCCTGGAGTTTTTAGAGTTCATCTCTTGCTTTGTGTGGATCACGGGATGTGAAATCATAGTCACTTCCACTTCTTCCAAAAAGATGTTTTTCAGAAGTTATCCAACAGTTCTTTTCAATCAGTTTATCCACTTTTAATGAACATTCTTTTCGTTCGGTTTCCATCAGTCTCACCTACAAAACATAGCATAAAACTTTTACTAATTCAGCATCGTAAAGAAGCATTAGTGAATACAAAATTACCTCGTTTTCCAACTTCTTTCTTTCAGCAATCTTATTTTTAAGATTTTTTTGATCTTTGAGAATGCAACTAATTTGTGAATCACACTCATTGACCTTTGTACGCGCTGCATTTAGCTCAGATTGTGCTTGAGTATGTTCATCTTTCAATGAAGTAACCTGATAGAAACACCACACATAAATTGTAGAAATAAAATTTAGAGCTAATTACGTTTTTCGTCCATGTAGTTTGTTGAAAATAACCATTACGGTCCAATAGTTTAAAATTTGCCAAAACAGTACCATTACGGTAGTTTTTTGACAATTGTTAAACTAATGTACTGTAATGGTTATTTTCAACAAACCACATGGACGAAAAACGTAATTAACTCTTTTTTAACAAAGGGGTATTTTAGTCTTTTCACCAAAAACTTAACGGTAAATTGGATGGGATTAACGGAGGTGGACTGCAATTGCTACAAAAGTGAAAATACTCTTACTGTTTTGGAAATTTTAAACTGAAGGACTGTAATGGTTATTTTCAACAAACTACATAGACGAAAAATGTATTGAACTCTTTTTTAACATAGGGGTATTTTAGTCTTTTCACCAAAACTTAACGGTAAATCGGATGGGATTAATGGAGGTCGACAGTAATTGTTACAAAAGTGAAAGTACCGGTACTGTTTTGGCAAACTTTAAAGTGATGGACTGTAATGGTTGTTTTCAACAAACCACAGGGACGAAAAACGTAATTAGCTCTAAAATCAAAAGTCAAAAAGTCAACCTTGGTCTTGAGTACATCCACTTCAGAAGTCAACACACTAATCTGTTTCTGAAAAGATACTAATTGATTCTCCAAAGATGCCTGTTCTTGTTTGACAGCTTCCACTTCCATTATAAGTTTCTCCCTTTCGTTTTCATGCCCCTAAATGAACATTCATGTCAGAACCGGAAATACAAAAATAAATAGAAAAAGGGACATACTGACATCAGTACCTTGAGGTCTTCTGAAGCTGACTGCATTTTAGTCTTAACTGTTAATCTTTTTCTCAAGATCTTTAAGAATGCGTTCCCGATTATTGGCATGATCATGAATTGATTTTTCTAAAGTTGCAACTTCAGTAACACGTTCTTTATAGAGTGCTTCTTTTTCACAAATAGCAGATTTTGCTTCTGCAAGCTCCTGCTCTATCCTTTTTACCGATTCACTAAGCTACATCACACAAAATACAAACAAAATAAAAAAGTAAAAAAATAAATGTAACAGTTAATAAACAGGGAATACGGTGGAACCTTGTGATGCTCATTCTGCTCAACCCTACTCTGGAAGAGTGATAGCTCGTTTGATTTGAGTGCCAACTGTTTCTTTAGGTCATTATACTTTTTCTGAAGTGGAAGGAGCTCGCTAATCTGGAAATACAAATGACACATCAGAGACTTATTAAACGTTCGACATAAGCAACATAGCCTTGAAGGTTAAACCTTTGCTTCGTTTCTGATAGCCGCTTTTGATGTAAAGCTAACTCTGATTCAGCCTCTGCTAAAGCATGTAGTTGCCTTAATAGATCACCACCACCCCTGTGCATTAAATGAAGCTATTTTGTAACGTGGGTTCTCAAGTACACACGTAAATAACAACACGTGTGAAAATTAACAGGAATGTATGGAATGACGGGATGTTGCTTACTTGCGAGAACCACCAGTCAGAAGTCCGCTTGGTTGATATATGTCACCTCCTAATGTCACACTTGTGGTCTTAACTTTCTGATTGAAAGCAACCTGTGTGCCATAAGTTGATATACACAGGAAAAGAGAAACGTTTTCGTTATGAAACTGATAACATTACCAAAAAATATATATATATATTTGCAAATAACAGCTAACAGGTGCCAAAGTACCTCTCGTGCAGCTTCAGTTGACTTGCAGACAAAAGTTGAGCCAAACACGTATTCCATTGCACTCTGCAATATAGACAACTCTCGTAAAGTACGTAACTGAGTATAAAAATTTAAAAACATAAAATGATAAAATTCCAACAAAAATTCTTCAACCAAAAATCAAAAGCAGACGAAAGTGAAATTTAGAACAATGAGAAAGTACAAAAAAACAAACCTGGAGTTCATGATCATAATCAACCAATGAAATTGCAACTTCAGCATTGCCTTTACCTACCTGAGAACATAAACTCATGTGTGAATATAATATAGATGATACAATCACGTTTTCTAAAAGCAAAAAAAAGGTAAATGAACATACAAAAAAGAACTTACCAAATTCGCAGCATCTTTTTGAACATAAGGTGTTACAGGATGGCTTTGGATTTTGTTTAAAGGAATAAACGTCATTCTTCTTCTGAGATCACCATTTTGGAGAAGTTGTTTTCCTGTGTTTTCGGTGTCAAGCACAACATTATACAACTTTCCACCAGCACAAACCTGGACAGTACATGAATTAATATATATCATCAAGGCTAAAACTATGCATGATATAGTAATGAGAACCTCCAAGGCAGTCATTGTTGAGCTATCTTTCACTTTAATAAGCTTTGCAACCACACCTTTGACTTTTGACCTGTCAAAGTTCTTCACTGAACACGATAAGAAAATTCAATGTTTCCCAGACGTGAAGAAATATTCCGAATTTCTTCTTTCAATTTATATACTGCTTCCGACTCCATCATTCGATCCTGAACAACATTCATATTTCTCATAAGAATCTCTAGATATGCTAGGTACATGTGTTGACCTTGAACAAGCTTTAACTATAAAACACACCTTTTCTAAATGTTCCATCTGTCCTTCCTCATATGAGAGAGCTTTCAAAGCATTTTCAACGTTTTCTACGTCTTTGTGTCTAATTTTCAGCTGCTTCTCTGCTTCAACCGCTTGATTGTGTTTCGACAATAACTTTGTTTTATTCTCGTTCAACTCCTTTTCACCATGTTTTATCTTCGTTTTCAATTGCTCAAGCTCGGTTTCTACTTTTCCAACTGCCACTTTGGCATCACCTAGTTGATCTTCAAGGCACTTTTCTTCATTGCCACTACTCTTAACCCGCAACTACACCCTGTCCAATGTCATTACAGTTGACTTTATCAGCGAGTCAAACATCTAATTATTAAAACTGCAACGTAATTACCTGTTGTTCTTTCTCAAGCTCTTCTAAACTCTTTGCTAGCTCCTCCACTCTCTTCTTCAGATCAGCAGCTCCATCTTCTGCACTCTTTACAGCAGATATTCTGTCTTTCTCAGACTGTTTCAGTTCTTCGATATTCTTACCAACCTAACGACAAAACATGAAAAGTTACTACATTATAAAGTTAAGAGTAATATGGCATTTCTGCCCCTGAGATTTGGCCAGTTTTGTGACTTTCATCCAAAGGTTTGTTTTTCCGTATCTGGATCCAAAAGGTTTGAATTCTTGCCATTTTCATCCGGCTCGTTAACTCCGTCCATTTTTCTCCGTTAATTCAGGGGTATTTCCGTCTGTTTTGTTAACTTAAAGAGCAATTCGGTCTTTTTCAGGGGTGTTCGGTCTTTTTACATAAAGTCAAAAAGACTGAATTGCCCTTTAAGTTGGCAAAAAAGACGGAAATACCCCTTACTTAACAGAGAAAATGGACGGAGTTAACGAGCCGGATGAAAATGGCAAGATTTCGAACCTTTTGGATCCAGATGAGGAAAAACAAACCTTTGGGTGAAAGTCGCAAAACTGGCCAAGCCTCAGGACGTAAATGGCATTTTACTATAAATTTAATGTAACACAATGTGGCCAAAGTGATGCTAAATATATAATATACCTTTTCAGCATTCTTTGTCTCGGTTGCGAGATCGTCCTGACGGTTTTTCAGTACAGATGTTTCTTTAACAAGATCACGTGAAATAGCATCGACTTTATCCGACATACCTTTAACATCCCCACCCATGGTAGCATCTTTTTCAATGGTTAACTTTGTCACATGTGCATCCATCTCTTGTACTTCTGTACTCATAGTCTCAACATCTTTATCAATCTCAGATATCTTCATTTTTATCCCGTCGACACCAAGAACTGCGCTATCTCGAACTTTCTCCGCTTGTACATACTCATAAGCAATACAAAACCGTTTCAATCTATCTAACTCTGCATTCCCATTAGACCATTGCATGTATTGTGTTCGCTCTTTCCTCAACTTTTCTAGTGCGGGAAGTATTTCATGCTCAAGAAGCTTATTGATCTCGTCAACCTTACCCTGCTTTTTCTCGAGGGTTTTTAAAGCAGCGTCTTTTTTAGTTTCGTACGTTCTTGTTCCAGCTGCTTCTTCGAGCATGGACAATATTTCAGGAGGTTTCATGTTTAATACTTTAGTAATGCGCCCTTGCATAATTAAAAAATGCGGATTGTTGACGTTTAGCTGAACTGAGTGGAATAGATTTTGCACTCTACTTGGCTGCGCAAGGTGTCCGTTTATCAAGTATTTGTTCCTCCCACCAACCACAATCTATAACATAAAAAAAAACATATACTAATATAAGTTAAAGTGTCACTAAACAGTAAACACAGTTTTCAACAATGTCTTGTACAGAATCAACTCCAGAATAATAGTAATGATAAATTATGCTGCACAGCTTAGTAGTTAATGCGCTTAAATATCGGATATCGGTCAAGGACTGATATTTGAGATACCGGTTATCGCAGTGGGATGTCGGCAATTTTAATATTATGCCAAATTTATATATTAGCAATTTAACACTAACCATTCAGTATACTCTCCTACCATTAACAAATTAATCTTTTGCAACTTGCAAAACACTAACATATGTAGCAAGTAGGAACTGACTAAGACTTAAAACACTAACAACTAATAATTAAGACTTAAAACACTAATAGAAGCAATAAGAAGAAAGACGCATGGTAGAATTAACTACATAGCTGCACAGACAGTTAGGATATTTTGGTTAAGCAATTTAAGTATGAAACAATATATACCTGACGCGTAACGGTAATCTCGGAACATTTTTCATAACCGATAGGGCTTCTACTCGTATCAGAGTTATCAAAGACAACCGAGACGGTAGCCTTGGTGATCCCAGCCTGTCCCTGCTTGTAGACGAGCTCTTGCAGATTTGAAGCTCAAACCTGCTGCAAATTGGTGATACCTAACACGAAGCAAATCGAATCGAGAATATTCAATTTACCGGATCCGATTAATCCAGTTATGGCGTTGAAAAAGGGATCGAAACCTGGAACTAGCGTTCGTGTAGCGTATGATTTGAATCCTTCTAAGCAAACTTCTTTGATGTGCATTGTGACTGATTGAAACCCTAGAAATTGTACGGATTTCGAATTGAAAATTGTTTCTTTGATATGGTAGTGGATGGAGATGATGGTTCCTTCCAGGGGTTATTCATTTGAAATGGGGTTTACACCAAGGCGGGAAAATTGGTTTTGAACGATTAGGTAGAGTGTCGGACTCTCGGACTAGCGGTTGCTGTTGCTAAATTCTTTTAGAATATGGGGTATGGAGCGCGCGTTGGCTACAAATGTCTAAATCACCACTCCGAGTGGGTTTGGGTTTCAGTGTGGCCCATTGGGCGGGGGAATTAGCCTGGGCGTTGAGCGGGGCTACCCACATGACATGGCAGAGCCTCATTGGCCAAGTACACTAGCCGTTTGGGCATTAAATTAAAAAAAATAAAAAATCTATAAATACCGAACACAATATCAAACAAATTTTTCTCAAACAATATCAAACACATTAAACACAATGAGTTCTTCAAGTTCAAGTGAATCGTCATCATCATCTGACGATGGTGCGGGAATATTTCTACAAACAATCGCGACGGTGGTGAAAGTTATCGTGGAAGACGATGAGGAAGAGACTTCGCAACCTAAACGGAGGAGGTATATCGGTCGTGAACGGCACACCGCTAACGATTTGTTGGTAAGCGATTATTTCTCAGCCGAACCTAAGTTTGATGAAAAAATGTTTAGGCGTCGTTTTTGTATGAGTAGAAACTTATTTTTAGGGATATCTAAGGATCTTGACTAGAGGTATGATTTTATCCAACAAAAAACGGATGTAACCGGCCAATTAGGATTTAGTACGTGACAAAAGGTCACGGCCGCACTTAGACAGTTAGCGTACGACAATAGTTCGGACATTATGGACGATTATTTAAAAATGTCGGCACGTGTAGCTAAAGAAAGTCTTCACAAATTTTGCTCGTGTATTTTAGAAGTTTATAAGAAAAGATATATGAGAAAGCCGTCCTTTAGTGATATGCAACAAATATTGGAACATCACGCAGATTATCATGGGCTACCCGGGATGCTAGGTAGTTTAGGTTGTATGAAATGGCCTTGGGAACTTTGTCCAACCGCATGGCAAGGTGCTCACACAAGTGGATATCACAGAATGCCAGCCATCATGCTTGAAGCAGTTGCGTCCCAAGATCTTTGGATATGGCATGCGTTCTTCGGTATACCAGGTTCACATAACGATATTTCCATCATAAACCACTCGCCCCTTTTGAATGATCGGGTAAATGGTATAGGACCCAAAGAAAGTTTCTTTGTAAATGGGGTTGAGTACATGTATGGGTACTACCTAGTTGATGGGATTTACCCGGAGTGGGGGGTTTTAGTAAAATCGTTCACAAAACACGGTCCCCTAGATCCACAGAGATTAAGGTTTAATAGGGTCCAAATGGTTGCACGTAAAGACGTCGAGCGAGAGTTCGGGGTTTTGAAGAAGAGGTGGCGAATTTTGGCAATGCCTTGTCGACTATGGGACAAGGATCAGATTGGAAACGTAATGTACGCGTGCATCATTCTTCACAACATGATTTTGGAGGATGAAGGTCGTGCGGTCGTTACCTACTATGAAGACGATGACCCCCAACCAGATAACGTAGCCGATACAAACCAAGATAAATCAATAAACAAATTTATGATGAAGTCAAGGGATATACATCACAATCTTCGATCTGATTTGGTGGACCATGTTTCAACGATTCCTGGGTTCAACTCCGATTAAGACGACGATCCAAGCGAAGAATGATTGTTTTTATTTTGATACTATGTTTTTTGTAATTATTCTTTATCTTTATGTGACAATCTTTTTTTTGTTTAAATAAAATTTGTAGTTTTTTATGGTTTATATATATATATATATATATATATATATATATATATAGGTTTAGGATCCTGTAAAAAGATGAAATTTGTGAGAAGGATAAGAAAGAACATGATGAGGACATGTGTCGTTATTTAATTTATTAAGATAGGGGCAATTAAGTAATTTAATAAATAAATATAATTAATAATAAAGTTAAAAAATGCACATGCAATGCACATGTAAGTTTCCCCGTCTTTTTTAAACGTCAATAACTTTTTATACATAACTTGTTTTTTAAAAAAATTACACCATAATAACGAGTATCTTTTTATCTTTAATATGAGTATCATATTGTTATACTTATATAGAGAAAAAAATTACGTTTCAAACGGATATTTTAGTCCATGGTGTTTTGTCTATGTTGTTTTAATTGTATACTGATTCAATGCGTTGTGTTTTAAAGTAAAACACCATGAACGTATATAAGACACCATAACATTGGAAATACTATTTACATTAAATCTTTCAATCTTGTTTTTTTATAGTGTTTTATTTTAGGAATTCAAAACAGATTATGGTGTCTTGTAAAATAAAACACCATAGAAAACAAGATTGAAAGAATTGAATATAAATGGTATTTGCAATGTTATAGTGTCTTATTGTAACGCCCTGCTTTCCGGTACTTTTTTTATTTAGAAACCGAAAACTCTATTTTTGGGAAGCTTGTAATTCTCGTGTCGTTGTAAAATTGAGGCTATGATCATAATGGAATCGAAATTCTTCATATTCATTCGTTATAATTGTGCGTGCTTAGAAATGTTTGTGATCCGTGAAACTCGTTAATCGTTAAACTTAATTTGTTGCGAAATACATATTACCTATTCATTTATTAAGTTAATTAATTCAAATTAGTTAATTAATTAAATTAGGTAATAAAATTAATTAATTTCTTTTTACAAAAAAAAATTAAAATGCTAATTCTTTATATATATATATATTAACAATTAGTGTTAATATATATCTTTCATTAATAAAGTCCAAGATTTAAAGTGTAATTATTGGATTCTCAAACTACAAGGGCTATTCTTGCCATTTATGTAAACTGATTTAAGAGTTTTAATTTAATAAAAAAATATATATACAAAACCAAAACCGGGATCCATGGGATTCGAACCCGGGACCTCAACCAAGCGCCTAACCACTCCGCCACTAACATCATATCTGAGGAACCCGGAAACACAAAGCTTAAAAGCTTTGTTTTCGGGCCGAACCAGATCGCAAAGGAGGCAGCAGTAGCGGGTTTGGGCGGGATTGGGTTGGATTTTTGAGTTTTTTATTAACTTTTAACATTTAATAACCCACCTAAACTCACCTAACAACTAACCTAACTCATCCCTATAAAACCCATCTCTAATCCAAGCATTTTTACACTTTAATCTCTCTCAAATCTCTCTCAAAACTCTCCAAATCAGCTGCAAATCTCCAAGTTCGAGCAGATTCACTCTCTTCCACTAAAGTGAGCATAACTTGCTCATTTCTTAACGAAATTACTTGATTCTTTTTTCCCACTTGCTTGGATTAACCTTATGATCATTTCCATTGGTTTTCCATGGAAACCCAAGCTCTGGAATGTCCAGAAAAAAGCTTCAAAGTGGACTGTTCTACTTTATGTTCTTTTAAAACTTGTTAAAATTTATCCAACTTGAGTCTAACACATCTCAAACCTATGTCCTAATGCTTACAACACTACTTGTGGTTGGTTAGGCTTAAAAACAAGGTTGAGACATCCAAACTAGAGGATTTATCCTCACAAATATTTTGTTTTCATAGAGCTTAAAGCTCACAAGTGATGCAAGTTCTTGAACTTGTTCATGTGTGTCCACCTTGGTTAGCTTGGGCTATCCTAACTTTTCAACCACACATCACTTGATGATTTTCATAGTTTAGTTACCCTTCTTGCATTGTTTACTTCTATATTCATGAGCCTCCTTGTGTCTATGACACTTGTGTAGTGGTGAACACCATACGAGGTCCCAAAGTGGATGGTTAATCATCCAACCTCCTACTTGACTTACATGACACCAAGAGGTTCCAAAGTGGATGGTTCAACCTCCCACCTCCTACATGATTATATAACTATGTATATATATTATGGACTATAATATAATCCCAAAAAAAACCGAACCCTTGATAATGACTAAGTAATCATCTATCGAGTTATTAAGTTTTATCACTAAAGTATGTAGTTTCTTGTCACGATTCTAATAGGTCTCGAACCTAGGAAACCATATCAAACCCATTCGGGTTATCATAGTGTCAAGAACAAGAACTATATCTTAGTGATTATTTTCATACTATAATACTTTATTCTTATTCCCTTTTCAATCTTGCTCGAATAATCCGAATATTCCGTTACACTCATAACTAATACCTACGTTCTTCTTGTAGAAGGACAAGGTGCCAAACCCTAATCACATCAAGCTCACGGAATTCTTTAAGTGGAACACTTTAGCAAAACCGTGAGTACACTCGACCCATTTACCGTTTTAATCACTTTTGGGTTGTAACATGTTTATCTATCAAAATACACATATGACAAACTCATGCTTTACATGCTCAATCCTTATACATGAATACTTGTTATGCCTAGATACATGCTTGATTATACATGTTTGATCATTAACTTAGCTAGCCCAACTTATCATATGTAGCGCTATAGGAGTAGCACATCACCCGTCGGGGTTATGTTAAGATTATCATACTCATTTAGTCTTGTCGCTTTTATGATAAGGGAAGCTCGATCTCGTTAAAACTTTTGTGGAAACTCGGGGTTTGATCTAGTATTGCATGATTAGTATATTCTTTGCTTACAATTACCATGTGGATTCGAGTTATACCTTTTTATACTTATGTTATGTATCACCAAACTTGTGTACTCGCCTTTGCTTTTGCATTGAACTATATTTTAAAACATGTTACAGGTTGATGAAGATGATGCCATGAAATTGGAGTAGTGTTGATGACTAGATACACACATAGACGTTAGGTTTATAATTGTTGTATCAAATTTTGCCTTAATTATTGTTGTATTTGAATTTCCATGTATTGTACTCCAATATTTTACTTATGAAATAAAATCCGGTTTAATTAAATATTGTCGCAATTAGTATTATGAGCAATGAGCAATCTCTTTCGTCCCGCCTCGATGTTTCCGCCATCGGTTGGGGTGTGACACTTATATACGTTCATGGTGTTTTAATATAAAACACAACGCCTTGAATCACTATACAATTAAAACAACATATACAAAATACCATGGACTAAAACATCCAATCGAAACGTATTATTTTTTCTCTATATAAGTATAGCAATACGGTACTCATATTAAAGATAAAAAAGCACTCGTTATTATGGTGTAATTTTTTTCTAAAAAAAGTTGCGTATAAAAAGTTATTGACGTTTAAAAACGACGGGAGGAAGTTGCATGTGCATTGCATGTGGGTTATTGAATTTAAAAATGTTAAATTTACCTTTATACCCTTAATATAGAAAATTAATTATTTTAATGGTAAACATTAATTACAATTTTGCCATTATAATCTCAACCATTAGATTATAGATCAAATGGTGTAGATTTCTTCTTACACTTCTCACAAAACACACATTTTTTACAATAACCTTACCCTATATATATATATATATATATATATATATATATATATATATATATATATAATTATGATGTGGCTTGGCCACGCCCAACCGTACCCCTTTGAAATTGGCTTTTGGTCTTGGGTGCCCCATACTCCACGTGTCGCGCCATGCCCCCAACTCAAGCCCCACCATACCCCACGGTCACAAGATGACAAGATCATTTAGTGCAATAACCATAACTAAAACAAAAAATTTTAGTTCGGTTCAACGTAGCTAACCAAAGCCGCTAACGAACTTTGATGAGTTACTTTTCTCTATTTATAAAGGTTTTCTTTGGCAACATTTTTAGGCAAACGTTGTGGGACAAAATGTGTTCGAGAGAACTTTATATTTATTTTTTAAGTTAAATTATTAATGTAATACGTACAAATGTTTATGACTGTTTTCCCAGTTTGTACCTTAAATGTAACACCCCAACCCGGATGGGTTGACGTGTCACTATAACAATGGATCAGAACAAAACTCATAATTCCATTAATTAAAGTTAGGGTTACATTTCAAAAGATAGTTCATAGCCCTAAGGCCCAAAATACATATTTGTTTTTATAAAAGTGACAAACGTCTTCGGTTAGCATCATAGGGTTTATTCTGCACTCTTCACCCTGCCCAAAGTAACATGTGAACCTGTGGTGAAATAAAATATACGAAATAAGCCAAATGCCCTGTACGAATAATAGGCTCAATAGCATATAAGTAAACAAGTTAAATGATATTACTGATAAGAAACACAACACGGCAAAGCATAACACGTAACTGAGCTAAATTATCATACAGATGTACCCATAAGCTAAATAGAGGTGACAACCACAAAGTCAGTAACATGAGACAGTGCGGGTTGGCCTACCCGACATCCATCTCCAGAAACATACCTAGAATATATCCATATGCCTCCTAGTTGCTATGTACCACACTTGTACCTAGGGACGTCGTGAACTGATAACTCCGTCACGGAATGAGCCAGAGAGCTTAGGGTAGCAGATCTCAGATAATCATAAATATGTAACACATATATTATAAGTAGCGGAATATGTGATAATGAGCACAATATAATCAAAGGCTTATCACATGCTGTCAAGCTGAATAACAATTTTAATTGGAGTAAGAAATGAACGGACGGTAAATTGAATCGAGGTTCAAAGACGTTAGAGTTTTCGATATATATATATATATATATATACATACATACATACATACATACATACATACATACATATATTATAAATAAGGGTTTATAGCAAACGAACTAGATAACAAAGGGAGGGGGTTAAGGATCCATGTCTTATTTATTGACTTGTTATCTTAAAAATATATACTTGTCAAAGCGTGTTCGTAAGAACCTACATCGTGTTCATATATTTCATAAGGATGTGTTTGCACATACAAGTATATATATGTATTTGGTTGTTTAATCCATGTCTAGTTAAAAACCTCAAGTTTACTTAAGTAATCATTTATATAAATTAGTTTTGCTTTAGATTAAGGAATACATATGTGTATTTAGTTGTACTTACTAATAAAACATAATATTATTATTTTCAGTTTTATAATCGTAATTGTAAAGATATAATAAGTAAATAATCATTAAACACAAGTTTAAGTAAAATAAACATTAATTAAAAATAATTGTTAGTCACAATATTTGAACTTGTGACCTATAGGTTGTAAGTAAAAAGACTTAGGGCATGTTTGGCTTAGCTTATCAAGAGTGACTTATGACTTTTTGAAAAAGTCAGGATGGAGTGACTTTTTGGAAAAGTCACTTTTTCCCTCACATACACCCCCATTGCCAAACACATTTTGAAGCTTATGATTTTTCAAAAAAGCCAATAAGTCAATAAGTTATTTCAGAAAACTTAGCCAAACATGCCCTTAAATAATGAGCCACTTAATCCTAATCCGTTATATTTTCCTTATAAATCTAATTACTTAAATAAGAAATCTGATGTCAATGATTAGAACATCTTATAAAAATAATGTCATCAGCAAGGTTTGAACCTAAGACCTTTAGTTTATAAGTTAGAGTCTTAACTAGTGGACCACTTAGTTATTTATGTTTGATTTATGAATTCTGATGTTTTATATAAGAAATCTGGTGCATTTAACAGAAAATCTGATGTTTTTATGAAAATCTGGTGTTTACCAGAAAATCTAACGTTTTACCAGAAAATCTGATATCGCATCAGATTCTGGTGAATTTCATCAGAATTCTGGTAAAGATATATGTCTCAAATAGGATTCAAACTTGTGACCTTTGGGTTGTAAACCAGCTGCTGAACCAAGTGGGCTACATGATGTCACACCCCGACCCGCAGCGGAAAAGGTGATCGGGGCATGATTGGGTTATCATCAAAGCTCATGACATTTATTATGCGTTTCATATTCATTTAATACAATTTAATGGAAATTTACAATAAATATTACAACATGTTCTAACTATCAATCTAAGCTTCTTTATTCTCTTCTAAGGCATTTCCTATGTTTTCTTTGCTTCAACCTGTTCACCTGTATCATGTGTAAAAAGGTTTTGGATCAACATAAAGTTGGCGAGTGAATCCTATGGAAAAACATTTGAACAAGTTTATTAAATTGATTATGAAATATGTGCACAACCACTCATGAGTAAAAATAGATGTAAACTTATTCAACAATCATAAGATATTAAATAAGGCACACATGAACAATAATGGAACATTTAGAGGCACGCGTTGCTCAACTCGTCTCTCACGAGGAACTGATGGGCCTAATGAATGAATTGCATAAACATGATAATATGAATGACACAACTACAAACAATATAAACTCAATGATACACACATGAACAATAATGAATTGGTTTTGAGGCACGCGTTGTTCAACTCGTCTCCCGCGAGGAACTGATGGGCTTAATGAATGAATTTCATATAATTTGACATACTGACATAAGTAATCACATCAATATAAACAATCTAAGTTTAGGTCACGATATGGTATGGCACAAATTTAAATAAACGAGTTAATTATTTGAGACACATGACACACCCCAAAACGTGTAATTAAAAAGGGGAGTTGTAAGATTCACTCACAGTGGGTGCGTTCGGTTGATGATGTTGAATGCACGCGAAGTGGCTTTAACCACGAGTGAAATTAACCTAGATAAATATCATTATGGTTCGGTAAGTAAGCGAATTTTATTAATCTATTTTAGTAGGATTGTTGGGTGTATTTTTGTGAGTTTAAGGCTATTTTCTAACCTTAAAAATGTTATTTTTAAGTATATTTAATTGATTTTTAATTAAAATAAATAAATAAAAATAATAAAAAAATTTGATTTTTTTGCTACAGTTGACCGTTGACTTTGACCGTTGACCGTTGACTTTGACCGGTTCGAATCGAATATAAGTGCGCTGGGTGAGGCTCGAACCCGAGACCTCCCGTACGCGTGCACGCAGCTCTACCAACTGAGCTACGTGTCTAACCCGTCATATATCTGTTTTTAATTATATTTATATATTAATTAAGTTAAACAGAAAATCCTTTTATTTTAAAAACGATTTAATTGAATCTGACCAGTGCGCTCCACAGGTCTCGAACCCGGGACCTGTGGCTTGCGTAACACACAGTCCACCGCTGGACTGTGTGTTTAACATGTTATATAATTCAATTTTTATTATACTTAAATACAAACTAAGTGTTTTTATTTCTGACTTATATAAAAAGGTAAATAATTGTCCGGGTCGATGCAGAAGACCGGACTCGAACTCGCGACGTGCGATTTATACATACACACAGTCCACCGCTGGACTGTGTGTCTAACTTGGTTATTATTCCGGTTATTAATATACTTAACATATAACAGTGTGACTTCCGGTTCGGTTAACAAAAAGGCGTTTTTTTATTAAGGCGGCGTGTGTGGAACAAGATTCGAACTCGAGACCTTTGTGTGTTTATTGTGCACACAGTCCACCGCTGGACTGTGTGTCTAACCCGAGTTATTTCTTGATTTATATTATACTTATATGTTACCGATAGTTCGTCTTCTTCGTTGGTTTTAACCAGAATCGGAAATCCGACTGGTTCAATGTTTTAATCGGTTTCTTAGCGTGTTTCAGTTCATTACAGGTGAGATATAAGTGAAAAGAAAAAGAAATTAGGCGAAAGGTATACCGACTAGCTTCCTCTGTTTTCCGGCAGAACTCCGGCGACAGCAACAGGCTCCGGCGTCGGGTGTCTTGCAGCAGCGAGCCTTCAAAAAGTTTGAAAAAGGTATGGGTGACTTTGGTATAAGCTTAGGGGGTTCAGTAAAGCTCAGGAATGGATAACCCGGTTTTCCGGCGACAAACAGAAGAATTCCGGCGAGAGAGTTTTCGCCGAGAAAGGGTGTGGTTTTGAGCGAAAAGGTTTGCAGAGGTTCGAGGGGGTATTTATAGGGCAAGTCGTCGATGTATTTAGCCCGATTTCCGACTTGATTCGTTGGTTTGAATTTCTCCGGCGGTTATAGATGGTGTCGCGGACTCAAACGTCGGTTATAACCGATATAGGTTTAAAGTTTACGTTATAACGGAAGGATTCGTTAAATACTCGCGAGATTGCCGGGATTTCCGACGACTGAACTTTGGGCGCCGGTTTTGAATTCGGAAAGTTATGATATGAATTAAATGATCTTAATAATTAACAAATAGCATCAGTGGCGCAGTGGTTTGTGTGTTGTGTGTTAAGTTTGTTGCTGGACCGGTACTGACCCGGGTTCGAAACCCGGCAGGAACAAAACATTTTTATTTTGCGATTTTTAACAGTTTTTCAAAAACTAATTGTATATTCCCGTATAATAATTGATTATGTATCGTTTAAAATTATTTTGGGCATTTAATTCGCAACGAAAATTTTAACTGACTGTTCGGTTGATAAACGGAGCGGGTTTGGTAAATCGTTATTGACGGATGTTACAGTATCCCCTGCTTTTTAGAAATTTCGTCCCAAAATTTAAATTGTGATATATTTGACTAAAAGAATGGTGGTGTTTAGTTTTGGCAGTTACATGCTTAGGAAAAGTAAGGGTTTAAGTTTTTGTTCGAGGCGGTAACGTTCCTTGTAAGGGTTAAATACCCTATTACAGGAATCGCTTTTTGTTGCCTACTGTAAAAGTATTGATAAACAAAATTATTCGCTAACTATGATGTCATGCATAAGAGTTTGGATATGTTTGGAAGGGTATGGTTATATCCTAAGGCAAAACTTCCAATACTACAACCTACAAGGAACATAAATAAACACAACAGCTAATATTTGAACATAAATAAACACAACAGCTAATATTTGAACATAAATAAACACAACATCTAATATTTGAATCCACATTCTGATAGCATATATGTTTGAATGGTGGAAGTTCCTCTCTCGTTTGTTATGATGGAGAGGTTAGTTTATGTAGAAATGGAACACAAATCAAATTTCTCTAAATAGCAAGATGATATAAATGTAACACAATTTCAACCAAGGCAATACTATATCCTACATGGAACTTCTCATAACCGCCTGATAATGCCTCTGATCCTTTGGCAAGAATACTTATATATAGGAAGTACCAGCGGCGTATCCACCATATTCTTGCCAAATTTTCATTGGTTTTATCCACAAATTATGATTAGTTACCAAGAAACTAATAAATCCTACATAGAACTTCTCATAACCGTCTGACAATGCCTCTGATCCTTTGACAAGAATACATATATATAGGAAGTACCAGCGGCGTATCCACCATATTCTTGTCAAATTTTCATTGGTTTTATCAGTGAATTATGATTAGTCCTATATAACTCTACAACCAATACAACAAACATAAAATACTGAAATGAAAAATATCTGTGCGATCAAGGCTCAATCAAACGAAGCCGATCGTATTGTATGTACTGAAAATGAAATTGTCTGTGTGCTCAAGGCTCAATCGAACGGAGCCGAGCGTATTGCATGTACTGAAAATGAATAAATTAATCTAAACAACTATCACACAAACATCCTATGCATGGAACCTCTCATAATCGCCTGATAATGCCTCCGATCATTTGACAAGAATACTTATATATAGGAAGTACCAGCGGCGTATCCACCATATTCTTGTCAAATTCTCATTGACTTTATCCGCAAGTTATGATTAGTTCTATGCGACTCTACAACAAACACAACAACCATAAGATACTGATAATGAAATTGTCTGTGCGCTCAAGGCTCAATCAAACGGAGCCGAACGTATTGCATGTACTGAAAATGAAATTGTCTGTGCGCTCAAGGCTCAATCAAACGGAGCCGAACGTATTGCATGTACTGAAAATGAATAACTTAATCTAAACAACAATCACACAAACAGCCTATGCATGGAACCTCTCATAACCGCCTGATAATGCATCCGATCATTTGACAAGAATACTTATATATAGGAAGTACCAGCGGCGTATCCACCATATTCTTGTCAAATTTTCATTGACTTTATCCGCAAGTTATGGTTAGTTCTATGCGACTCTACTACAAACACCACAACCACAAGATACTGATAATGAAAATGTCTGTGCGCTCAAGGCTCAATCAAACGGAGCCGAACGTATTGCATGTACTGAAAATGTAAAATGAACTGTGCGCTCAAGGCTCAATCAAACGGAGCCGAGCGTATTGCATGTAATGAAAATGTAAAATGAACTGATCGATCAAGGCTCAATCAAACGGAGCCGATCGTGCGGGCACGCCAAGTTCAACCACATAATAAAATGGGGAACAAGCTCAACCTCATAAATGGGGGGGCTGCGGCCTCGGCAAATGCATATACTGAAAATAATAAACAATAATTACTCTAACTGTCTACACATGGAACCTCTCATAACCGCCTGATAATGCATCCGATCATTTGACAAGAATACTTATATATAGGAAGTACCAGCGGCGTATCCACCATATTCTTGTCAAATTTTCATTGACTTTATCCGCAAGTTATGGTTAGTTCTATGCGACTCTACTACAAACACCACAACCACAAGATACTGATAATGAAAATGTCTGTGCGCTCAAGGCTCAATCAAACGGAGCCGAACGTATTGCATGTACTGAAAATGTAAAATGAACTGTGCGCTCAAGGCTCAATCAAACGGAGCCGAGCGTATTGCATGTAATGAAAATGTAAAATGAACTGATCGATCAAGGCTCAATCAAACGGAGCCGATCGTGCGGGCACGCCAAGTTCAACCACATAATAAAATGGGGAACAAGCTCAACCTCATAAATGGGGGGGCTGCGGCCTCCGCAAATGCATATACTGAAAATAATAAACAATAATTACTCTAACTGTCTACACATGGAACCTCTCATAACCGCCAGATAATGCTTCTGATCCTTTGACAAGAATACTTATATATAGGAAGTACCAGCGGCGTATCCACCGTATTCTTGTCAAAGTTTCATTGGCTTTATCCTTAAGTTATGATTGGTTTGATGTGATAAAGAAAAACATAAAACTAAACGATAGGAGTTGAATCTGGATCTTCGGTGAAAAGGACTAGTTGAGTGTCTTCACTTGGGCCGTCATTATCTTCGACATGATTGGCGTTGATATTGAAGACTCTTCCTCTTGCTGGTGGCCTAGCGGTTGGGTTTTCTTGGTTTACTTGGTTAACTGGGTTTGATTGGGCTTGAGTGTTGATGACGTTAACCAATTGAGGGCATGTGTTTCTAAAGTGTGTAGGGTCGCCACAATTGAAACAAGCTCGAACATATGGGAACATGGGGTATTGGGGTTGATGATAAGTTTGAGCCATGTTTTGAGTAGGGGAAGAGGTTTGGTTTTGAAAGGTGCGACAAACCTTGCTCAAATGACCATAGCGTCCACAAGTTGTACATAGTCGACAAGGTAAGGTAAGGGGATGGTGATAAAAACAGTTGTTGCATTGAGGGTGAGGTCCAAGATATGGTTTCTTATTTGGGTAGGTTGAGTTGGGTGCCACTTGGGTGATTGGGATAGCTTGGATGGGTATGGCGTGTGAAATAGGTTGGTTTCGTTGGATAGCAGCGAAAAGTTGCCCGTCTCTTCTTCTCTTAGGATTGGGTTGAGAAAAGGATTCGGTTTGGGTGGAGTCGGAGGTTTCAGTCGATTCTTTATCCTTCTTCTTCTCCTCCTTGAAGTCTTTGTTTCGGATTCGATTCTCGGTGAGCTCTATTGCTAGCTCCATTGCTGCTTCCAAAGTTGCAGGCTTGGTACTTATTACAGGGTCTTGAATCTTTGACGGAAGACCACGAATGTAGTGCTCGATCAAACGGTAGAGGGGAGTGAACATGTTGGGAATCATTTGATGTAATTCGAGGAATCTTTTGTTGTATGTGGTGTGGTCTCCTTCCTTTTGCTTCAATGAGTAAAATTCATCTTCTAATTTCTTGATTTCGCTCCTTGGGCAAAATCGTCTGGTCATGATTTCCTTCAATTCGTTCCAAGTTAAGGACATAGCATCTTCAACACCTCGTTTGGCCTTCTCTGTATTCCACCAAGTAAGTGCTATCCCATATAATCGACCGGTAGCATAACGCACTTTGCGATCGTCAGGGCAATCGCAATTTAGAAAAGTGTTCTCCATTTCTTCAAACCAATGGAGGAGGGCGGTGACGCCTTCAGTCCCTTTGTATTTCGGAGGGTCGCATGATTTGAAATGCTTGTAGGTGCATTTAGTGGTATTTGATGGAGAGTTGATAATGTTTTGGTTTGCTTGAGTGACAGGATTATCGGTGAGTGTTTGTTGTACTTGGATTACAATGTTGGGTATTACGGCAACCATTTGTTGAGCGATTAAGGCAGCCATGCGTTCGCGGGCTTTTCTTGCTCTCGTCTTCCTACGGGCGAGGTTAGAAGACATCTACAAGGAATACATGTCAAGAGTATGAGTTGGATGTTTTTGGGTTCATGGGTCGCATTAGGAATAAACATTCATAAAATAATTATAGAAAAATAAATCTACTACATCCATAGGATGTCTTGGGCTTTGCTCGCCATTAGGCCCTACATGCCGCCATACTTTACCTGTGTAATCATGTGGGCCCCCATGAATACCGATTTTTCATATGGTTCGCACGGGTTTGCCAGGTTGCGTACACAAAAACCCGGAGAAAATCGAGAAATATGTATACAACGTGTGATATTCGGAATGTGTCCAGGTGTAGACACGGTGACACCTCAAAGTGGGTTAGTTCGAACGACGTTTGGTGTGGCATGCTTTGGCCTAATAGGTCCTTCGTACTCTCATCGTTGGTCCCCAGGTAGGCAAACTGGTCCGTTATATTGGATTTATACGAATGCCAACCTAGACAGGACGTTCCGACTACCGGTACTTGTACCCTTCCAGTTACTACATGCCCGTCGCAGAACTTACTTTGATGAGATTTGAAAATTGCAACAAAATCTTTGGATAATGAGAGTATGATAATAAATTGAATACATGAACATCGATATATGTATAATGAATATGTATATAAGCATGTATGTTTGACTGTAAATGTAAACAAATATGAAACAAATAAATATCACAAGTTTGTATGTAACCACCTAATCAATTAAAATTTAGGCAGACTATAGTATAGGCTCTAAGGGTCTAATAACCTATCCTATATCCCTATAGTCATGGCTCTGATACCAATCTGTCACACCCCGACCCGCAGCGGAAAAGGTGATCGGGGCATGATTGGGTTATCATCAAAGCTCATGACATTTATTATGCGTTTCATATTCATTTAATACAATTTAATGGAAATTTACAATAAATATTACAACATGTTCTAACTATCAATCTAAGCTTCTTTATTCTCTTCTAAGGCATTTCCTATGTTTTCTTTGCTTCAACCTGTTCACCTGTATCATGTGTAAAAAGGTTTTGGATCAACATAAAGTTGGCGAGTGAATCCTATGGAAAAACATTTGAACAAGTTTATTAAATTGATTATGAAATATGTGCACAACCACTCATGAGTAAAAATAGATGTAAACTTATTCAACAATCATAAGATATTAAATAAGGCACACATGAACAATAATGGAACATTTAGAGGCACGCGTTGCTCAACTCGTCTCTCACGAGGAACTGATGGGCCTAATGAATGAATTGCATAAACATGATAATATGAATGACACAACTACAAACAATATAAACTCAATGATACACACATGAACAATAATGAATTGGTTTTGAGGCACGCGTTGTTCAACTCGTCTCCCGCGAGGAACTGATGGCTTAATGAATGAATTTCATATAATTTGACATACTGACATAAGTAATCACATCAATATAAACAATCTAAGTTTAGGTCACGATATGGTATGGCACAAATTTAAATAAACGAGTTAATTATTTGAGACACATGACACACCCCAAAACGTGTAATTAAAAAGGGGAGTTGTAAGATTCACTCACAGTGGGTGCGTTCGGTTGATGATGTTGAATGCACGCGAAGTGGTTTTAACCACGAGTGAAATTAACCTAGATAAATATCATTATGGTTCGGTAAGTAAGCGAATTTTATTAATCTATTTTAGTAGGATTGTTGGGTGTATTTTTGTGAGTTTAAGGCTATTTTCTAACCTTAAAAATGTTATTTTTAAGTATATTTAATTGATTTTTAATTAAAATAAATAAATAAAAATAATAAAAAAATTTGATTTTTTTGCTACAGTTGACCGTTGACTTTGACCGTTGACCGTTGACTTTGACCGGTTCGAATCGAATATAAGTGCGCTGGGTGAGGCTCGAACCCGAGACCTCCCGTACGCGTGCACGCAGCTCTACCAACTGAGCTACGTGTCTAACCCGTCATATATCTGTTTTTAATTATATTTATATATTAATTAAGTTAAACAGAAAATCCTTTTATTTTAAAAACGATTTAATTGAATCTGACCAGTGCGCTCCACAGGTCTCGAACCCGGGACCTGTGGCTTGCGTAACACACAGTCCACCGCTGGACTGTGTGTTTAACATGTTATATAATTCAATTTTTATTATACTTAAATACAAACTAAGTGTTTTTATTTCTGACTTATATAAAAAGGTAAATAATTGTCCGGGTCGATGCAGAAGACCGGACTCGAACTCGCGACGTGCGATTTATACATACACACAGTCCACCGCTGGACTGTGTGTCTAACTTGGTTATTATTCCGGTTATTAATATACTTAACATATAACAGTGTGACTTCCGGTTCGGTTAACAAAAAGGCGTTTTTTTATTAAGGCGGCGTGTGTGGAACAAGATTCGAACTCGAGACCTTTGTGTGTTTATTGTGCACACAGTCCACCGCTGGACTGTGTGTCTAACCCGAGTTATTTCTTGATTTATATTATACTTATATGTTACCGATAGTTCGTCTTCTTCGTTGGTTTTAACCAGAATCGGAAATCCGACTGGTTCAATGTTTTAATCGGTTTCTTAGCGTGTTTCAGTTCATTACAGGTGAGATATAAGTGAAAAGAAAAAGAAATTAGGCGAAAGGTATACCGACTAGCTTCCTCTGTTTTCCGGCAGAACTCCGGCGACAGCAACAGGCTCCGGCGTCGGGTGTCTTGCAGCAGCGAGCCTTCAAAAAGTTTGAAAAAGGTATGGGTGACTTCGGTATAAGCTTAGGGGGTTCAGTAAAGCTCAGGAATGGATAACCCGGTTGTCCGGCGACTAACAGAAGAATTCCGGCGAGAGAGTTTTCGCCGAGAAAGGGTGTGGTTTTGAGCGAAAAGGTTTGCAGAGGTTCGAGGGGGTATTTATAGGGCAAGTCGTCGATGTATTTGGCCCAATTTCCGACTTGATTCGTTGGTTTGAATTTCTCCGGCGGTTATAGATGGTGTCGCGGACTCAAACGTCGGTTATAACCGATATAGGTTTAAAGTTTACGTTATAACGGAAGGATTCGTTAAATACTCGCGAGATTGCCGGGATTTCCGACGACTGAACTTTGGGCGCCGGTTTTGAATTCGGAAAGTCATGATATGAATTAAATGATCTTAATAATTAACAAATAGCATCAGTGGCGCAGTGGTTTGTGTGTTGTGTGTTAAGTTTGTTTCTGGACGGTACTGACCCGGGTTCGAAACCGGGCAGGAACAAAACATTTTTATTTTGCGATTTTTAACAGTTTTTCAAAAACTAATTGTATATTCCCGTATAATAATTGATTATGTATCGTTTAAAATTATTTTGGGCATTTAATTCGCAACGAAAATTTTAACTGACTGTTCGGTTGATAAACGGAGCGGGTTTGGTAAATCCGTTTTTTACGGATGTTACACATGAGCCCTTATGAACAAATAGATGCATTAATTATTTATATACTAAGTTCACTGGTTTACCTTCTTCTTCATCATCTTTTATACAAAACTAACATTTTCATAATAAATTCTAGATTCCATTTTCATTATAGATTAACCTTAAAGTACCAAAAAATAAAGATTTAGTTTATGGTTACCTTGGTCAAAACGCGTTTCGGTTACGAGAAACGTCGTCGAAAAAATACGTAAATACCATCGGAATTGGTTTTTCTTCACCAGGAATGGTTTCGAGTGGTACGGTCTTCGTGGTTAAAGCTTCGAGTGATTTAGTATAGATGGTTAAGTGGTTTAGTAGGCATATTGGTGAATGAAAGGTGGCATCGGTATGGTGTTCAGTTTCAGTTATGGTTACCGAAACCAGGTTTTTCTTAGCTAAAACTGATAGGAAAATGGTGTAGTTTATAAATGAAGGTGAGGGTGGTTTTGCAAGAGATTTATCGTTGGTGAAAATTTCAAATGTACGCAGAGGAAATAATTCATGCAAATAATATTATATTCAAAAATAATTCTCATCCACCCAATTCACATATCCTAAGCAAGTTGTCTTACAATTCCTCTATCTTTTACCATTGAAATTTTGCCATTTGCAAATATTGTATTAATATATACATATACATACATGAATTTATTATTATTATTATTATTATTATTATTATTATTATTATTATTATTATTATTATTATTATTATTATTATTTGGTTATCACATTAAAAGTTGTACGTTTCCATCAATGATTTAGCGGAAGAGAGAAAGATATGTAACCGTATATGTGTATTTCACATAAATTATGTGGTTATCGCAACTCTCAAAATAATTATTGATTTTAAAATAAACATAACCCTTCATGCTTATAATTAAGCGCACCCATCAATGTGGGGCTAGCCCACTTGGTAGAGGCTTATGCCTTTAGAAGGGAGATCCTATGTTCAAATATAGGCAAAGATGTAATTTAGATTTATTGGTGTAATTAGTAGGAGTAAGATTTGCCATTCGAAAAAATAAGCGTACGCATTAACGCCTGTATATATTTGTGAATAACTAGTTTAAAAATTATCATATTCATTTGGTTTGGTTACATTGCTTTAATATTTTCTACTTTTAAAGTTGATGACGTCATTAAAATATATTTGCACCGGTTTATCTCAAATCTCAATTAAATATATTTTAACCATTTCATGTTGGTTAATGATGGATGTCCCACTTGGATCAAACTACTACATCATAATATGGATACTTGACTCGTTTATCAATTGATCTTGACCAACAAGTAGAATCATATATTGTAAACAATTGGACGAATAGTTTGGAGCAACTATCATATTTACTTTGGTAGGCTATAGTCAACACCAACAATCGCATTTACTTCGGCATACGTTAAAAGTAACAACAATCATATTCCTTGTTCATATTGTACATTGTACGAACAATTTATAATATTACTCAAACCATACCCTAACCAACCAAATAGTTCTCGGGGGAAACAAGGAAAGGTCACGACAAAACATGTCGCAAGTATCATGTGCAATTAATGTGCCAGCTACAACCAATGTAAATACAACCCAACAATCAGTTTTATTTCATTAACTCCTCACTAAACTCTTGAACAACACACATTTACTCTCACGATCAAGTGTGGTAACAAAATATAATCATGTATCCCCCTCACAACTCACGATCAAGTGTGGTAACAAGATATAATCATATATCCCCCTCACAACGAGGCTAACGGCACCTTGAACGAATCCCATTGTTATTACTAGTTATTAGTATATGCATCTACTTTGTAACACCTCGACCGCGTATAAAACAACTCGTGATGGAAACGTCGGGGAGTAACATTACAAATTGCTCAAAACACACAGTACTAAAGTTTATGTTTTATTAAATTATTGTATTACGTTGTCTTTCAAAACACAAAACAAATACAAACAACTTGTTCTTTATTTAAAGCAAACCAAGGCCCGAGTCCAGATCCTAAGTGTAGCATACTTGATCATGCATTAGTATCTGAAACATATGTGAAAATAACGGGTCAACACAAAGTTAGTGAGTAACATAAGTTTTGTAGCCAAGAATATGGCAAAATGTTTAGTATTTCAATACTTTGGTCAACCGTAGGAGTTGACGTGTAAACTAGTTTTGGTAACCAAATTTTATCGCAAAAATAGTTAGTATTGCAATACCTTGGTTTTGGTAATAGAATTTGTAGCATACCTATAGTATATTTTGGTTTTGTGAAAACTAAACATTTCGTGTCAACAAGTGACAAATTGTATGGCTTATTTGGAAAACTTTGTATAAACAAGTGTGGCCGTTTGGTAATACATTCAATCCTTTTGTTGACGTTTGTAGATAAACCTTGTGGTTTATCTATTTGAGTGATTCGGTTGTTACCCTTCCCTAAGCAAACTTCCAAACAAACCTAGGAAGCGGGAATGAGGTGTCAAATCCTGTAGGGTTATATCGTACTACCGATCAGCTAATCAAAGTTAATGAATGTATTTTAGTCGTGAATACAAATACGCACCAACAAGTTTCATACAAAAATAACAAATCGAGAATCACCAAATTGGGGGATGACAAAGCTCATACGAAAGAATAGCGAGAGATAACTGGGAAATCAACCCAACAACCCTTTTCCCTATGCAAGTGTCTCTATATTCGCTTCCTTTTCTACATACTTAATGCATCGTGACGGAGGTGGTGGTGGTGGTTGATTGGTTGTTGGTTATGCTTGTTGTGGCATTATTATTATTACTACTACAACTACTACTACTACTATTATTATTATTATTATTATTATTATTATTATTGTTATCATTATTATTACTTTGTAAATTTATTTATAGGCTATGATGATTGGAGTATTCTGAGTAAAATAAAAAATAAAGAGTAAATTACACAAACTATCATTTATTTATCTACTAAATTGCATTCTTTGTCCCTTGTCTGTAAAATCACGTAAATATCATTTATTTTGTAAATTTTGCATGCTCTTTATCCTTTAAGCTAACTAATGTTAATTTTCAGTTAACTTTAAGGTAAAATTATCAATTTGCCCAAAGAACATAATCTGAAGTTTATTTATAAAGGATATAACTTGTAATTTACTCAAGTTCTTTTCTTTTCTTTTATCTTTTTGTTTTCTTTATTTTTATTTTAATAAATTTATCACTATTGTTTTATGGATTGCTTTAAAATTTTCACAATTCATAACATTACAAAATTTTATAGAAAATCATAGTTTAAACCAACCTGTCGTAACGTGACCGACATGCTTATATTTCTCTATATTTTGGTGTAAATTTCGTTCGTATAAAAATTGTGGAAGTGATAAAAGAGTAACTTGATAACACCAATGGTTTATGTAAAACATAGTATAAAAAATTATAATATTTGTAAAACAAAAAAAGTAAATAATTTAATCAAACAAATGAAAATAAATAAATTATAAAAAAACATATATTTTTAAAAAATGTTAATTAATTAATTACAATTTAAAAAATCGATAAAACAATAGAGGCAAGTCTGAGTGAGAACGAAATAAGTATGTAAGCATGTGTGTATGTTTTTAAATGTATATAGCATGTGAGACCGATATGTAAGCATCAATAGAAATGAGTGTGCATGTAGGTTTGTATGTATGAGACTTATATGTATGGATATCTTTGTGACTTAGATTTGTTAGTATGAATATGTGAGAATGTAAGTTGTATGTAAGAGTTTGGATAAGAAGGATAGATTTCATAAAATAAAATAAAAGAACTTGAGTAAATTGTATGTTATGTCCTTTATAAATAAACTTCAGATTATACACTTGCGTAAAACGCTTTTCTTACATTAAAGTTAAGGCGAGTTAGCTTAAAGGACAAAGAGCATGCAAAACTTACAAAATAAAAAACATTTTGCGTGATTTTTAAAGACAAAAGACAGAGAGTTTAATTTAGTATATCAATAAAGGACAATCTATGTAATTTACTCAAATTGAAAGGACACTGAAGATCCGAATCGTATCTTGGTTGGGCAAGATCCGGATGGCATAGTTAATATTATTATGCAACAGTGTATTCGGCGTTACTCCTTTCTTCTTTGTCCCCATCCCCCAATTACAGACTTAGCCTAATCATTTTGTTTTTTGCATTTAATTTATTTTCTCTTGAAAAATATTATTTGTTGTAAATCCAGAATATTACCCCTGGGTTTTGTGTTTGTTTAGTTTGTTAAATTCATCATCTATTGATGAATTGAATCTTTGTTTGAAACATGTTATCGATCACACTGTCAGTAGCTACAACCAGCAACTGCTTCTCCAATTGAATTTCCGATCATCCATTCAGATAAAAATCATCTAAGGTGTAAAATCCCTGTTTTTTATTCACTATTGGATCTTAAAAGAAAAGGGATAACAAAGAATAGTAACCAAGTGCCAAGAGTTAAAAAAAAGGGATAACAAAGAACATTAACAGAGTTTCAAGAATGTTTCAATTAGGATTGTTTTAATTAGGTCACTTATACAGAATTTTGTTCCAATTAAGTCACTAAAAGATTGTTTTAATTAGGTCACTTGTACAAAATTTTGTTCCACTTAATTCACTAAAGTTTAGTTTATGTTTCTAAATATTTTACTTAAATAGAAGGTCATCTATTGAATATGGTATATAACTATTTATTTTGTTTTATTTTAATTTTAATTAATATGTTGACATGGCAATTAACACTCCTAACTTTTTGCATTTAAAAGTACAAACACAATGTAATATCCAAAACGTAAATGGTGTTCTAGTTTTGGCTATGCGTATCGGGCATAAACACAAATGCATCACCAAAAGTGAATCATTAAAAAAGGAAGGACCATAGCAATTCTTGAATTACCAGGTAATCCATCATTCAATTACACGAACGTTACATGCAAATGAGACTTGTGTGCTATTAATTTATGTCATAGAAGTTCACGAATCACCACGATGGTAGGAGACTTGTGTGCTATTAATTGTTATTATACAAGTTCACAAATCATTGCGATGATAGGGTTTGTTTAGGATGTTAGGGTTTGATTATAGAAAATGAATGGACGACCTGAATGTTTATTTGATTGATTAATTTGATTTATTTTATTTTAATTTATTTTTTATCATTTATGTTTGTATATGAATAAAACTAAATAAATGCCACATCGGATAGTTTACCTGCTTTTCAGGTAATAATATAGGATTAGAACATAAAATAAACTTCAGTAACTTAATTATAACAAAAAAATTATGAGCAACCAAATTGGAACACTCCTGACTGATTACTATTCTGCGAATTATTCCCTTTAACAATAAGCATATAGAAAAAAACAAGTTTTTTAAGACCCGGCGTCCGACGATCACTGCAACCACTAAACCCTAATATATATAGGGTAAGGTTCATGCTAGAACCACCTTTATTGCAAAATAAAATAAAATAAAAGCTCTCAATTTTTTTTCTAATATTTTAAAAAAAAAAATCGCTATATTTCGTTTCAAAAAAAAAAAAAAAATTTTGTTTGAGTAACAGTTATCCATGCACATGTGCATATGTATCATAACTTCGACAAATTCCGTAATATATTATCAGTATTAGACAATTGCACTTTAATTTACAATACCATCCGTAATACACTACTTTTTACATTACCAATATTCAAAATGCACATGTGCATCATTATGTATACCCATTCTATAACGTGTTTTGGTACAAAAAGTTTGTGATTTTGAATGATGAAGTAGGCCCATATACATGTTTTTTGGTTAGTTATATCTAGTGGTTTATGGTTTGGTTATAGTTGTCACTTTATGATGTAATATGTTGATTGGATGGTATAAATGATGTTGATATACATGTAATAAAGTGAAAATATTGGTACTGGTATAGTATTATAGATGGTAGGAGGTAATGGTATTGTATTATGGATGGTAGGAGGTAATGGAAGTGTATTATGGATGGTATGATAGATGAAAGAGAAAGTGTATTCAAAGTAGTGTACCAAAACACCTTATTTCATGTTGATACATATAGATGCACATGTGCATTTCTAATATTCGTAACGTAAAAAGTAGTGTATTACACATGGTAGTGTAAATGAAAGTACAATTGTCTAATATTTGTAACGTCTTACGGAATTTGTCGAAGAAATGATACATATGCACATGTGCATGGTAGTGTATTATGGATGGAATGATAGATGAAAGAGAAAGTGGATTCAAAGTAGTGTACCAGAACACCTTATTTCATGTTGATACATATAGATGTACATGTGCATTCCTAATATTGGTAACGTTAAAAGTAGTGTATTACACGTGGTAGTGTAAATCAAAGTACAATTGTCCAATATTTGTAATGTATTACGGAATTTGTCAAATAAATTATAAAAATGCACATGTGCATATATAATCGTTACTAAAAAATTGATTTTTTTTATTGTTGACGAAATATAGCGAATTTAAAAAAATATATTAAAAAATTGGGTTTTTTTTAGATTTTTTATGTATTTTTGGGTGGTTCTCGCGGTTCATATATATATATATATATGAATTACGAAATATATTATTATAGTACATTTTCAATGGATAGGTATTATTATTATTATTATTATTATTATTATTATTATTTTTTTTTTTTTTAAGATCTAGTTTATTTATAAGATTCAGTTTAGAGTTAAGTTCGATTTTGCTTCATGAGGTTTGATAAAATCTTCCATTTTCCTCCAAAAGACTAAAAACATCGATTTACTTCTAAAAGTTTCCTTGGTTGTTTCAATTTTATCCACACCTCTAACGCCATCCACTTGTTAAATTTAACCCATGTGTTTGTCATCTAATGGGCATATTGGTAATTTTCCCTACAAAATCCATAAGAAATATGGATGCTTAGTGGATCCATTTTCAGTTTCACGCTATCAAGAAACCATAGGAAATCCGATTTGGTTCTCAAAAAAACAACGAACTACGGATGTCTGGATCGTTGATCCTTTTCCTCGGAATAAAAGATTGAAACATGGGTGATTTTGTATAGGGTTTCTTGAGTTTAGTGGACAAAATTACCAATATACCCATAACATGACAAGTACATGGGTTAAACTTAACGAGAATATGGATGGCGCTAGAGGTGTGGATAATAGTGAAACAACTAAGGAAATCTTTTGAGGTAAAATAATATTCATTAACCTTTTAGAAGAAAATGGATGTTTTTGTCAAACCTCATATAGCAAAACTGAATTAAACTCTTCAGTTTATAAAAGACATTTTTGTAAATAAATTTTCTGTAATATTATCTATAGTGATTATGTTTATCAAATTATTTTAAGAAGTAATTTGGATCCAATTTTTTCCTACAAATTATAACCAATGTTTAAAAATTTTATGTGAAGATTTAATTATTTAATAAAATTTCGAATGGATTTTTATCAATAAGAAAATGTCATTCTCCTACAATTTACACTCTTTATACGAGGAGTTGTTTTATAAATGTATCTCTCATTGCAGATACAATGTCTAACCTTTAAAACTTGAGTCACTTCACATCTTCGGTCACAACTACCTCGTGTAGACTCTAGCCATGATATTCCTTTCAACACAAAGCAAAAGTCGCGATATTCCGACATTATAACCTATATGACCACCAGAAAAATATCATCGCTTTTGCTTTGTCTTGAAGAGAAGTCTTGATCCAATCTTGATCATGTACTTGATTTTTGAAAGGTTTGACATCGTATATGAACTAGAGTCAGTATCTCGCATTTTGCAGTGGGGAGCGTTTGTTGTGCACAAGTGTTTAGAAGTACGTTTAACAGTTACGAGTGTAAGTTGTTACAACTTACGAACCTTTAATACATTAGCAAGGGAAAATGTTGTTTTATACAAACTTTTACTAAACTAAGATAAACATAATTTGTTGACGTTCAGGGGATGTATGATAATTTTATATAAAGTTTAAGGGTAGGAACGTAAACTGAGTAAAATGAAAAAATGTCACAAAAAGTTGATTGAAGTGTAGGGATGTGATAAACCTTATTAAAGTCACACTTATGGTCCGTTGGTACACTTAACCTTTGAATTTGCTCCGTAAGTATGAATAAGTAAATCCATGGTCCAAAACTATACATTAGCTTAACAACAATGGTCCCCAAGATTGATGAAGGCTAAATTTTTCTATTAAATTTTAGTAAACGATTAAAATACCCTTAATAGTAATAATAATAATAATAATAATAATAATAATAATAATAATAATAATAAACTAGCTTAAACAAACTCATCTCCTTATCTTCCCCTCACCTTTTGTCCCTTTCTCTTTAACTTATTGAAGTTGATGGAGTACATATTAACTTTACATAAAGTTTAGGGGAGAAATGTAAATTAGTTAAATAAAAAAATAAGTCGAGTAAAATATAGTATAGGGGTAAAATAAAAAAAATAATTTGTCAAAAAAAAAAGCTAGTGTACATTCAGCAAAGCAAGCCGGTGGATGTTACGATAACAACACCATTGAAACCTCTTTACTTTAATAAGGGCTTGTTTTGCTAAACTTATTTAACTCAAAAAAAACTTTTAGTGAAAAAGACTTATTGACTTATGACTTTTTGAAAAAAAGTCTTTAAAAAGTGTTTGGATTAACTTATAGGGTAGGAAAAACCAATAAATTAATAAGTTGCTTTTTAAAAAGTGTTTGGCTTAGTTTTTTCATGTAAAATACTAAAAAGCTCCAAAAAGCCACAAGATTCTAGCTTTTTAAAACTGACTTTTTCCTCATATTGAAAAGTTGTTTTGAAAAGTCATTTTCATTTACCCAAACAATATTTTGACTTATTTGCTTTTTGAAAAAAGCCAATAAGTCAATAAGTTGGCTTAAAAAGCTTAGCCAAACATGCCCTAATATGAGGGGATTAGGTCAATGCTCAATCGGGTGGAGATTAATTTATCTTCACAAGCTTTAATCCTTTAACAAATTTGCAAAATTAACAACACCTAAGAGTCGTTACGAGAAGGAGAGGTGAGGGTTCTTCTCGTAATCACCATCTGGCGTGAGAAAGAGAAAGTGTAAGTATGAGTGAGAGCATGGATTGCATAATGCACCTGGTCTTTATAGCCGAAAGGTTGGAGAATGATTGGACGAGAGGTCGTTGTCAATGAATATCCATTTGGTCCCCTCTGCTGTGAGAGTTAGTGTCCGCAGAGGTGGGAGTACGTTCTCGGGCTCTAATTAGCCACACGTTGTTTTTTGGGTGTCCTTGTTGTCTCTTCTGTGTCAACTGTTAGTGGAGGTTGGGAGGATGTGAATCCTCACCATGTGATTGGCCAAACGTCGCTTCGACCGTACCTCATGTCTCCTTTACGATAGCTGCTAGTGGAGATCACCTGGCACAGCGATCCACGGGAGATGATTGGCTACAAATCGCTTTCAACTTGTACTGTTTGTCTCCTCCGTGCTGCCATACTACCACGTGGTGGGTGACGCTCGCGGGTGGTTTATCCATGAGCAGTTGGTTGTTTTTTGGGTTAGATATGGGTCTCTCCCGGGCCTGCGGGGGGTCGAGGACCATATGTTGTCTCTAAATACACACAATGAAGAGAGCAAACAAACCTCGAGTATCTTGGATTTACAACAAATATCAATTTCTCAATTGAAGGGCCGGCCCGTAGGGGGTGCGGGGTGGGCGACGACACAAGGCTCAAACCCTCCGAGGGCCTAAATCTTTTTTACTTTTGTATAGAATTTACGTTGTTTAAGATAATATATATATATATATATACATATATACACACATTGAATCGAGAGATAACATAAATTAGCACTTGTACTAGTAGTTACCGCTTTGCTTAAACAAGGAGAAGTGAGTTCTAATCACGGCGTCTACAAATTCTTTATTTTAGCATATTTTTTGTTACTGATATTTAATGCTTAATTTTGTCAACTGCATCTTTCCCTGTAATTAATAAATCATTTCCTAAACTTAACTAAAAATAACTATTTAAATTACATCCACTTAAATTTTAGTGATTGTCTGATTGATGAGTTTATATTAAATGAAGATTTTCGAATAGGGCTCAGTTTTTTTTATCTCACCCAAGGTCATTTTTTTTTTGGGATTTTCGGAGATGGCCCTGGTCAATTGGTTTGACTATTTTGATGTTCAATTTTATTTTAGTTATTCTGTATACTCTATTTATATAATTTCATGAACCATTGAACATTTAAAAATTTTGTAGAACTTACACCAGTTTATTCTAACAAAAATCTATTAACACGAACTTGTTTTCTAGAATATCCATAGGTATGATAGGGTGAATATAAGGAAGTAAAGATGGAAATATTTGGTGAAAGGAATGAGATAAGTGTGGCAGAGAGGACTGGTGCAAAAGTTAATTTTGAGGTGTTGGTTGAATGCGAATACCGTTACTAAAAAATTATAACAGAAATATAAATGTCATTTATGTTAGTTATATTTTAGTTTTAGTTAAAATGGATGTAACTAACTTTTTCATCAACACTCGTAATGTTTCATAGACAGGTAGGTGCTTGGAGAAGACACTTAATAAAATGTTGTAAATGCATTATGAAGGGAAAACAAAAAGACTACCCAATTGGTATATTATTTGAAACACTGTCTGTCATAAGTCTGCCAAAATGCCCCCTTATCTAAACATTAAAACAAAAAATGGATTCTGGTTGGTAAGAGACTGGAACTGCAGTGAACAATCTTTACAGCCCATATAATAAATGATGCCGATGATCTAATAACCTAAGATGAGCAGCAGCCACTCTTTTGGTTGATTGGTTGCCCTTTGATCTGCACAGTAGGTGGCCTCTTGTTTGATGAAGGTTGACTTACCATCCTGCATTCACCCATGCTATGACTGAGTTTCACATCAAATCTTTCTTCCATTCATTTCAAACCAACTTTTCAAATTAAATAACTGTTAGATGTGACAACATGCGTTGGGTAGCGGCTTCGTAATAGTCAGGTCAAGGTTAGGTTAGGTTAGGTTAACCGCTTTTTTTTTATTACTGAGACTTCTGCTAGAGGAAAGGTCGACCGCTTTGTACTTCATTAAACATTTTTATATATTATCAATATATGTTGCTTATGTTTAAAACTATTCAAGGGTTGGTTGTATGCATTAAAAATGGGATGATAGGTGGGGGTACCTGTTCTTGATATCAGCACACATAGCCATAAAAGCTTGCTCCACGTTGGTGGCGTCTTTAGCACTTGTTTCCATAAACGGAATGCCAATATCATCAGCAAATTCCTAATCACCAAAGGAACACCAACTTTATGTCACTATAGAATAATCTCAACAACCACCCAAACATACACCAAAAAAAACATATGTTGAATCCAACATTATGAACAGCGGATCGGATAATGGGTTTGTGTTGATAGCGTCGTTTTAGTAAGGGTCGGAACGAGTCAGCTTGACCTACAGACATTTTCTCTCCTACATTTTTTATTAATAGTTAATGTGTCGTATAAGATTACAAAGATGTACACCTAAGTATACACTTTGCGCGCTTTCACCCCTTTCCCTTTTAACTAAAATATTTGGTCTGGCCTTGTTAATGAAAACCCGTAATCCAAATCAACTCACTTATGAGTAAATGGAAACACAGGCGCAAGGTATCCGACAAATTGTGTATATTAGAATAAAGAAGAATCAGAAATCTGTACCTTTGCGGTATCATATGACACAGCCCTGCTCTCGGCAAGGTCACATTTGTTACCAACAAGAAGCTTGTTTACATTTTCACTTGCATAACGGTCAATTTCACTCAACCATTGCTTAACATTGTTGAAACTTTCCAGATCAGTAACATCATAAACTATCTGTATAAATCCAGTTACAAATACGTCACAAAAGATGGCAGCAAGATTAAATTCACAGAGCTCGAGGCTATAAGGGATAAAAGTGATTATGTGATGTTGAACAATCAGAATCAAATAATCATATGTAAGAAAACAGACTATAAAAATAGTGTTTAGATAATTAGAATGAGATAACTTGTAATAAAACTCAAATCCAAACACTTTTGAAGAAACATACTATAATTCCATGGGCCCCACGATAGTAGCTACTGGTGATTGTCCTGAACCTTTCTTGTCCAGCAGTATCCCACTGCATGTTTCAGAAAACCAAAGGTGAAAATAGATAACATGATTTTCGTAATCAAACAAGTAGAATATGAAATTACTTAATTTTTTAAAAGAGATCCCTCACAATTTGTAGCTTGATGGTCTTTCCATCTTGATCCACGGTGCGAATTTTCTAATAAAAACGAAAATAAAACCTTGAACATACACAAAAATACCATAACAAGACGCTATATTTAACATGACAATTCTACGTATATGAGTGTAGATTCTTACAAAGTCGACACCAATTGTGCTGATATAACTGTCGAGATATGAGTCATCCTGTACAAAAGAGATGATGATTAAAAAAGTTATAACACTTTATGTCAAGCAGCATATGTTACCATATAAAATTGAGCATCCAACTTTATTACAACGAACTTTATACATTCATGTCATCGATTTTTGTTTTCCCAACCAAATTTCTGAAAAGGAAAATGATACTATGTATGGACAAGAAAAGTGTTCAAAAGGGCTAAATTATAATAAATCAAAACTAGAAATATCATATCATAATCATAATGAGCAGAGCGAATGAACATCAATATGCTGGATTCAAGTAGACAATTAAGTTGTCAACGAAGTGTTTGAATACATAAAAAGAGATTTAATATTTTTCTTACAGCAAATCTAAGCAGAAGACAAGATTTGCCCACTCCTGAATCTCCAATTAGCAAAAGCTTGAACAAGTAGTCACTGTATGAAATATATGGCAAGTATTCTTTGTCAGATACAATAGGCATATATTCTTCGACAAATTTGAATATGCTATATATTTGAAACAACCATTGGGCAACTAACTGAAAATTGCAAATAGATAATGTCATATAAGACTTAATGCAAAACTACTATCGAGACGGGTGTCTCATTGGAAGCAGTCTCTATTCCTACGGGGTAGAGGCAAGGCTGTCTACATCTTACCCTCCTCAGACCCTACCTTAGCTTTGCTATTGGTGGGATTTATTGAGTATGACGATCATGATCATATAAGACTTAAGTAAAAACAGGCCTCATTACTTTAATGGATAACACACTCCTAATCTCCTCAAATCAACGCTTACGCTATAAAAGCAAATCTTACAACTTGATCACACAGCTAAATTTAGCTTCCTGCAGCTACATCATGAATACTATACTACGATCACAATACCGTCCATAAGGATCAGATCGTTCCTGATTACTGTTTCCCATGATTCGTGACAATATTCGTACTTATCAAACTCATACTGCTATTAAACATCAAAATCAAAACTAAATCATCAATCTACAAATCACTAAAAAAATATGAGTCACCATTCATCAAACAATGATTTCAACTACCGATCCCCATTCCTCACAATACACGTTTATCATGTCTGTATAACAAAAATTGGGGCAAACGTCAATAACAAAGAACGATCTATATAGATCGTTAAAATCCACAAATTAATTCCAACGACATTTCATATGGATTAACAAGCGAAGCAGATCTAAACAATGATTCGAGGAAGAAGAAAATGGAATACAGTAAGGTTAGGTTTAAATTGGAAAATGTAACAATCGGAACAACAATTTGAGGAAGAACAAAAGTGAATACAGCAATGAAATCAAGAGATCTTACTACTCCGGATTCATTTTAATTGATTCCGACGGCGCGTAATGTGACCGTGAAATTGGATCTCCGAAACGAGAGTAGTTTGGTTTTTTATAGAACAATAAATAAATTCAGATGGCGGGGAGGGATGATCCGAACACAGAGGGAATATAAGCTACACACAGAATGTCGATAACAATCAAATTTGCTTAAAATGAATATATTTTTTTATCAAACAAAATGGTATTTGTAATTTTAAAATGAACATAAGATTACTTGCGCTACGCTGCGGGATTTCAGTCAATATCTATTTTGGTTCACTATAGCAATCAAAAAAAATATGCTTAAATGAATATTAACACATGTTATACATCGACTGAAAATCAAAAAGATAAATTTAAATTGGAAAGAGAGACGGGCTGATTTTAAATTAATTGTAAATGAAAACATAAATAAAAAATAATAATAATAATAAAGTTCAGAAAGAAAAAAAACTTAAGAAAGAAACAAAAAGCCAATAAGATGAAAACACTATTCACACAACTTCCTAATTTTAATATACCTCAAAACATACACCAACTGAAAATGTACATAAAAATAAGCTCGCAAACGTATTATATTTGAGCTGACATATTCCCGAAGAAATTTACATTGAAACATAAACCAAATTAAATTTATACCGACACGTACATAAAATAAGCACATAAGAAAATAGTGTTTTTAAGTAAAGAATGGTACGACGCGTTGCGGCGGTGTCGAAACGTAAAATGACTTAAATTTATACCGTCTATGAAACACACTATCTCTGACCCGATTCATTTACAAATAAAAATTTACCTCAAAACATAGACCAACTGAAAATGTACATAAAAATAAGAATCAAAGCGTATTATATATGACCTGACTTACTAATTAAAATTTACATTAAAAACGTAGATCAACTGAAAGTACATAATAATGAGTATAAGAACATTTATATTTAAGCCAACTCTACGTCAAAACCCAGATTGTAGTCATGCTCCGCCTCCGGATCGTATGTTGCATGTATTTTGGGCTTATAACTAACATGATCTGCAGACAGACGATGAAAAACACTTGCACTATCTCCTTCTTCATAAGTCTTATCATACTCATCGTGTTGGGTGTCCCGCTTCTGTGACGATCGCGGGCCCAAACATGAGTGAACAGATGTGCGGCGTTGAACGTTTTTTTCTTGCTTTCTACTACAAGAATGAACAGAATCATTCCTAGTTTTAGAGCATGTTTCAGTTCCATCTACAAACACATGCGAAGGCGTACGAGCATGGTTTTGAGTATTATAACTCAACACTCGAGGTGCTGGCGAAGCACGGACCTGAGGAGCGTTAACCGGAGCTTGAAAAGCTGGAGTTCCGGTCTGAGCACATAGTTGAGCATACATAGCATTTAAAGCAGTTTGAGATTTGATTAACCACGACAACGGAGTCTCTCTAGGTGGTAGAATTGACGCAACATCAACATGAGGAGCTACCGGAATTACTGGAATGCTCGCATGATCTGGATCATACGGAGCATCAGCTTCTTCGAACGAATCCTCAACAATTTGTCCGTCGACCTGAGGAGCGCCGCCGACGCGACGGGTCTCCGATCGAGGACCTGGAAGCGACGATCCATCAGCCATGATGCTGTAGATCTAATTGAAATGAAACGAAAGATGAGAAGAGAATCGAAAATCAGTGGGCGCCAATGAAGAAACGTAGACCTAACATATCGGAATCTGGTCAGATCTAGGGTTTAGTTTCTTGCATAAAAGGGTTAATCCTTCGTTTGGTTTCACGACGATGATTGCAATTGCTTCCGACGATACCTAAAAAACAGAAATGCCGTTAGCCTCGCCACGGGGAGAAGGGGGTTCTCTCCGTGACCACCCTCCGGCGTGAGAATAAGTATCGGTACTTGAAGAAAAGCTTAAGTGAAGTAAGAGAAAGAGTAAGTGAGAGTGAATGACTTTCTTGTACCTGAAGTTACTTATTTATAGCCAGATTTTGGGCACCAAAAGGAGAGATAAAAACTTAACGGAATTTTTGCCATTCCGTTAAGTGTTGCCGTTATTGTTAATGCACATGGATTGATTTATTATCAAGGGTTGGGGAGATGCCACGTGTCATGATGAGATCATTCCATTTCCTTGATGCAACCATGCCATCACTGCGATCTTTCCTGGTCGTCTCAGATGCTACCATGTGGCATTTGGTTATAACCAAAAGATGCTCTGCACGATTGTGCATTAATGGCTTCTAGAAGGTTTCACAGCTGTAACCTATCTATTGCTTGCCACGTGTGCATCCTGTTACAACAGAAAAGATTCCTTTTGCCTCTGCATCATTTCTTGTGGACAGAAATTCTTTGCTAAGGAAAAGCCTTTCAAGATTAACTGTTTTCTTGCGCGAGCGGCGCAAGGTAGTTAAATGATCCTTTTCCCTTTTAGATGCTTGGCGCAGAGAATTGTAAACCTCCTTTGTTGCGATATGGGTTGCATAAGGTTTCTGGGAACCAACAATGACTTAGGGAATTCTCAAGATTATCTTCCTTATGCGAGCCGGCGCAAGGTAGCTAAATGATCTTTTCCCTTCTTTGCTATTTAGCGCAGGGTCTGCTAAGTTCCTTCTTTGGTACAAATGTCTGCGCAAGGTTTAAGAATGAAATATTATCCAAGGGAATTAATCAAGGTTAACTTTGAACCTTGCGCGAGCCCGCGCGAGGTAGTTAAATGATCATTTCCTTCTTTGGATTCCTGGCGCAGAGTTTAGTGAAGTCTTTCTTTGGCAGAAATGTCTGCGCAAGGCTTTCTTGTTAGATAATAATGGGTATGGTCTTTTGCTTGGCGCAAGGATTTGAGACCATACCTCTTCAAAACGTATATCAACTTAAAATTTATACCGACACGCACATGAAAATAAACACGTAAAACTTGATTACAAAGTCTTTAAAAAGTTAAGATGCTGTAAGTGTCAATCCTTAAATTTTAAGGGTAAAAGTATACAAAAGACAAAAAAAATTAATAAAGAAAAAAATAAAGACAAAAAACAAAATTAGTAAAAAAAAAGTCAAATGAAAGTTACTGTTCATGTAACTTGCAAATGTATACATGTATAATGTATACATGTATAATATAATATAATTACTTTTTATGTAACTTGCAAATATATATATGTATAATGTCACATAATAGTAACCAAGTTTTAAAAGTGTTTTAATTGGGTCACTCATTTTTGTCCCAAATAGATAACTTAACATTCAACTCGAGTCATGTCATTTTTTTCCATTTGTCAATAAAAAATGAAGCATAAGATGTTAGGGTCGCATTATTTTAATGTATGAAATTATATTTATTAAAAATAAAAAAAAAACTTTAAAAAAAAAATTAAAATCCACGTATCACTCGACATACATCAAATAAAAGGGAAAAAAGAAACAAAAATTCACATCACCATTGTTACCTATGAAATGGATGAAAAAACCTTAATTTTAATGCAAAATGAATGCTGAGTGACATAATTGTAACATTTTTTTAAACTTGAGTGACTTAATTGGAATACTTCTAAAACTTGGTTACTATTATACTAACTTGAGTGAAAAAAATAAAGTTTATTTTTTATTTGAGTGGGTTTTATAAGAATATCAATCAAAATGACGAATATACCCTCACATGTTATGCATGTGAGAGAATTTAACTGGTGAAATTAACTTGGTTAGCTATAAAGGATTGAACCCGCAAAAAAATAAATTAAAGGATGTTTTTAGCAAGTTTTAAACATTAAGGCTGAAACCTGCAAGTTTGAGAAAAGGACGTTTTGTGCAATTTACTCAATACACAAAAGAAAAAGCCATTTTTATTATGTTTTATGAAGTATATATGACCCATAATTTTTTTTTTTTCTTTTTTAACTAAGCTAAACATAATTATTTTTGTCTCCTCACTAAAAGATAATAAAAAAAAGAGAATGATAAGCTAAACAAAATCAATTTTAACTTTGTCAATAAATAATTAGAATTTGATTTCGATTTTGATTTTTCATGGTTTACACCTGTTGACTATTTGACCTTTTAGAGTTGAACATGTCAAACATATTCATGTAAAAGTAGCAATTTTTTTTATTTCAATTACAAAAAAAAATACAATCAAACTTTAATTTCACCAAATGAGACCAAGAAACACGTAGATTTCAAATAGAACGACGTCGTTCAATTAGAAAAATATCATTATCATCACATGGTATTTGCACAATAGACCAAGTCTTATTGTAAAATTTTAAACCTTTACATACAAAGTATACATGTATAGATATGTATCTATTGGTTGTATATACAGGCAATTTGCTTAGTCCAATATAGCCAACGATCAATGTTCCACTAGCATAGCATCAAGATTTGTCTTTCGGGCGGCATGTTTTAGTTTCTCGAGTGCAACAAGACCGACTTGCCTAACTCGTTCTCTCGACAACCCCATCCTGCAAAACGCTAAAGATTGTTAGTTTACAGTTTTTATCCTTGTAATTCAGTTGACTGTTGAGGGTACTACCCGAGTCGAGTTTGTGGGTTGGATAGTTGAACTAGAAAATGACCCATGTATATAATCGTGTCAAAGACATCAACACTAACTTGGACACACTTAAATTTGTGTGACCAGAACACAACCCGTTCACCCATTTATCTAAACCGGTTAAATGGGTTGATGGTTTGCAAATGGACTGTAATCAAGTTGCAAACGAGCTAGAAACATGTTGGCGGGTTGTAATATATGGGTTAAACGTGTAAAAAGGCTGGTGGACTAAACTGTTTAATTAAACGGGTTGATAGGTCAACAGCATATTTAATGAAACGGATAAACAGGTCAACTCTAACATGATCCCCTTATTAAACGGGTTAAACAGGTCAACTCTAATATAGAAGGAATGTGTTTGTGGGTCAACACAACCTACAAACTAGGGGGCCGTTTGGACCCGCAATAAGAAGTGACCCGTTCAACCTATACCTCTTTTTTTTAAGAATATTTAAAAAACAGAGATCGCCACTTCTAGTTCATAGGAAATATGTCATCTGATTGCTTCTACATCACAGTTAAAAGTTAACCCCAGAAATAAAAATAACTAAGTTGGTACCTTCGACTAATATCTTCCCACGTAAGGAATTCATTGTCGAGACCATAGTACAAACGGATGATCTCTCTTTCTCGTTCCCTTAGAGATGTCGTCATCAACTTGTTCACTTCATCCTGCAAAATGACAAGTACATCAACTGGATCATCCAAACAACGTATGCTATATCATAAAAAAAGTATTCAATAGGATGAATGTTGTAAAATACCTTGAGGGCCCCGTTATCTACTCCATGCCAAGGATTGTTCTCTGGGTGATCGTCTGCCATGTACTGCAACAATAACAGAACGCTTAACATTAAGTAGTTATAACTACCAAGTGGCAGTTCAGTCCAATGGAACTAGAGGTGACAGTTTAAACCATTCACTTATACATACGCCGATTTATGGATTAAATTACCGAAAAGGAAAATGAGGAAACAGGTCATACAGGTTGAAAGTAGCCTAAAGGGTGTTTTAAACCTATTAAACAATTTTATATTTCAAGGGATATAGTTTTGTAATCACATTTAACACACTAAATATTCGCACCCGCATGACCCGTCAATTTACCAACTCTAAATGTTACCAATCGAGTCTATACAGGTGCGTCTGAGTTAATTTGTACGGATCTAGACTTACACTGTGAAAGGTATCACTTGGAAGACCATTTAAAGAAGGGAATGCTGGCCTATCAAGTGAGAACACTTTGCATTTTGCCTACAAGAAAGGATCTAGATATTAATATGCTAATAAAATGATCAAATTCGATGCAACAATAAAATTCTTAAATACTTCTAGTACCCCAGTGGCATTCAATACTTTCTTTGTTGACATGTTCAGGCTTTCTGCAATTTTCTATATCACCAAAAAGTTATAACTCGTTAGCTCAAGTTAAAAAAACCGCGGTGAATGTAATAATTGTGCAATATATTCTAAGTAACCATCACAGTTAACTTACTTCAATTGATGGTGTTATTCCTTTTTTCTCAAGCTTAGCCTTGGCATGTCGTATTGCACTCAATCTTTCATGCACATGGACAGGTACCCTTAGGGTTCTAGAGTTTTCAATCAATGCTTTTGAAACACCCTGAAGTTTAAATAGATAGAAATTAAAAAAGAAATAAGTGCTCATTTGACTCATGGATCTCACATTAATTAGTGACTTCTAATCTTCTATTATTCTTTTTTTGGAACGGCCAACGAATCCTCCAAATGGGCTACTGGCGAAATTCACCACATCGGGATACACTCGCCTCCGAACCGGGGAAAACCCTCACCTAGGACCGAAGCCCGTGAACACTTGCCCGAAGGCACGACAGTGCGGTGAGGTAAAACCCGCTCAGTTTAAGGATCGAACTAGCGATCTCCACCTATTCGCCTAGTCTCCCATCATCACCAGGTGCCGCAGAAAATAGTGGGTAGAGCAGAATCGAACTTGGGTCCCTTAGAGCACCAAGTCTCTCCCTTACCACTCCACCACCACCTCATTGGCAATCTTCTATTATTCTATGCTTAACTCCATTAAACATGGATTTATTTTTTTCTTACCTGTCTTATCCACCAATAAACATAGGTAGAAATCTTGAACCCCCTTGATGAATCATATTTCTCTATTCCACGTAGTAATCCAACTAGACCACCCTACAGAAATTTTTTTTGCAGGTCTACAAATAAGTAATAGGGATAATACCATAAAAAAAAAAACTAATATACTTTCTAATTTTGTATGGAAAATGTCCTCAACTAATTTTACACGACAAATTCACTAAACTAATTTTAGTAGATTGAAGTCCTAACCTTGTCTAAAATGCATGTGCTTGTGATTTATTTGTGAATAGTGACTTGTTACCTCTTAAATTGGTGAAAGATTGATAAAGTGACATTCAACATTTCTGTAAAAAAAAGTTGCTATCCCAGTTTAACTGCTATATAACATTTTTTTTTAAACATCAAACGTACTAGAATGTTAGACAAGCTTAGGGACATTAATAAAAACTACTTTCGTGACTTTTTTGTGTATATTTTATAAGTCGAGGACTTAATATACCGAAATTAGGTTGGGGTTTCGTGAAAAAAAAAATTGTATTGGAATTTTATGGTATCAACCCTACGTAATACCACTATTTTACTAGCTTAAAAAATATATTTCTTCACTAATTAAACATTTATTAAAGATAGCACACACCTGGATGAGGTCACCAATTTCAGCTCCCATGTTAGAATATTTTTGGGCAACTGACATCACTAGACGGACATTGCTCATGGCCAGCTTCTCTCTTGCCAATTTGCACTCCATCTGTTTCATTTGCAATTCAGCTCGTGAAATCCTTAACGATGCTGCAAGTTGCACCTCTGAGGGTTCAGATCCCAATCTTGCCTTCAATCTGGTAAATTATAACCATCAAAATCATAAGATAAAACTTTTTATGCTGCAGAAATTACGTTTAAGTGCAAGCATATATGATGTATATGGGAAACTTAGTTACCTTGATTTCCTCTCTTCTAACCGTTGGCCAATTTTAATCTTTTTCGATAAAACCACCACCTCAGCATGAGTGAGCAACGTATCGCTTGTTATACCCTTAGCATAACCACTTGCACGATTTTGGAGCAATTCGGGACTGATTACAAATTTCAACGGTTTCTTTGCACCAACTTCATTGGATGAAAATCTTTTGTCAGTTGTTTTCCTCTGAGCATCTATTCTACGCCTACGTGCTGACTTCCCAGAACCATTCACATAGATCTTTTTGCTGCTTTTCTCTGTTCGGTTGACTTTAGTCAACGTCATCTCGGTTGAAAGATTCCACTGCTTTTCTAACAAAGACTTCTGTAACGACAGCAAGGCTTCAACTGAAAACTCTTGATCAAAATCTTCGTGCACTATGTGTTCAAATCCCTGAACCCATTGATCTATACTGGAAAAACCAGAAGCAGTATTAACGTGTTCCTTTAGAGCCCTGATGTAACGCGTGTCTTGATTGTGTCGTTTGGGTATGAAACCATGACCGTAGTTGGTTGACTTTTTTGCAGCAATCACGTTCTTCGTCGGGACAGCTACGAACCCAAGTTCACTACTGCTTGGAAGCTTTTCAATGACGTCAGAGTAGTACGAGGATGAACTCAACAGTCTTTCCCCTGCCCTTAGTCCAATAACTGCATTTGTGGCCATCATCTAGCTTTCTTTGCTTGCACGAAATAGCATTATTCAACCATAACACTTTCTCCTATAATAATATTGGAATATCGCTTCTGGTTTCTTGCAGATCGCTGCCCAAAAATTCCTGGCAAGTAAGAAAGACAGAGAATTATAATCAAGGATTCGAGGTTCTCATAATCATCAAACCGGCCTCCTTACCGGTCCACTGGTCTGACCGGTTTCAATAACCGGATGACGTCACAAAAACTTAAGAAGTGTGTGTGTGTGTGTCTATATATGCATATAGTTTTATAAAAATTATGGAACTACTTTTGGTGTGGATTTGAGATGTTAACCAAATATGAAGACAGGAATAAACAAAATATGGAACCAGAAACAGTAAATGAGATTTTGGAAGGAATAAAAATTATTATTTTTTAATTCGGTTCAACCACCCGATACAAGACCAGTGACCGGCCAATTTAAATGGAATTAACCAGACCGGTCCGGTTCTGAGAACAGTGATTATAGTTAAACAAACTACAAAAAATGGAAATTTTCGGTGGATATTCATGGTGCAGGTACACATGTAAAACAAAGTTCAACCTTACAATATCTTAATAAGAGGTATAACTTGTGATGCTTAGATAAACTTTGAAGGTATATTTGGGAGATTCAAATTCAAATTCAAATCCAAATCTATTCAAAGTTTGACCTACACTACATGAGCTGCAATTATGTTATCATTCTCCCAAACAACAACTTACAATTATGTTTAAATGCTTATATCGAAATTTCTGATCAAACCGTAGCTATATCGAAATTTAAGCAAAATTGTGTGTATGCGCGCGTGGATTCAGAGTATTATATGCAATCACTTGACGACAATCACCAGGTAAACAATCACTGTTCCGATTTCAGTTTAACGATGAAATTGATTTCAGAATACATAATGCGATTGAAATCGATTAAGTGTAGGGTAAATTGTGATCAAAATACAGTGAAGATCTAGAGCAATGAACCAAGCAGAAATTGTTTACCTTAATTTGCAATGAGTTGCGATTATGGGGGGAGGGGGTATGTATGTGTGGTTATTATATCGAGTATCAAAGTGAGTGAACATGAATAGAGCAAGTGTATGACTATCGACTTCTAGTTTCTCCTTGTTTCGAAACAGACTTATTATTTTATTTTTTTAGGAATAATGGATTTTAATAATTTAAACTTTTAGTCGTTGTCCGGCAACGGTCCAACTTCAAAAATAATTGGTGGTGGTCCCAACTTTTCAAATATTGTAAACAAATCGACTTTTACTAAAAAAACCTTGATTTCTTTTTTTTTCTTTATCTTTTTCGGTTCAGTAAAGGTCCATTGGTTTACATTATACGAAAAAGTTACTGAAAAAGATAAAGAGATAAAAAGAAATTAAGGTTTTTTTAGTAAAAGTCCATTGGTTTACAATATACGAAAAGTTGGGACCACCACCGGTTATTTTTTAAGTTGGGACCATTTCCGGCCAATGACTAAAATTTTGGATTATTAAAATCCATTATTCCTTTTTTTAACGAGAAAAGATATCAATTTTTTTTAATTAGAAAAGATATCAATTTAGTTCTACGGGTAGTGGAAGGGTTTGGGTTAGGGGCATGACTCATTGACTTCATATGTGGTGAAGGTGAGATCCATAAGGTAATTTTTGAAAGGGGAATTTACGAAAATAGCCAAAACTAAGTTTGACTTACCAAAATGGCCATCTCATGCGTCCTTGGAGTGGCGCATCACGGGTTCAAATGCACGGGATGCCTCTTTAAATGTAGAGTTGACACGTGTCACAATGGGATGTATGGGATGAGTCACAGACGCATGGGATGAGTCACGGACGCATGGGATGATGGGATGAGTCACGGACGCATGGGATGAGTCACGGACGCATCACATGGATGTCATTGAGACACATGTCACTTCTACATTTAAAGACGCATGAAGGTGTCTCGTAACCTGTGATGCGCTGCTCCAAAAACGCATGAGATGGCTATTTTAGTAAGTCAAACTTGGTTTTGGCCATTTTCGTAAATTCCCCTTTTTGAAATCAAAAGGTATGAGGTGGCGTGGCCGGCCATGTGAATTTTTTCTATTTTTTTTTGTTTTAACTATTGAAAATTTTATTTAATTAAATTAACACACTAACTAAAATAAAAGATTACATATAATATTTTTAAAAAGTACAAATAAAATTAAAAAAACTACATAAAATATTAAAAAAAACTTCATGATTTATCCATGTTATATTTTTTCAAGATTTGTTCTTTTCATTTTCAACGACATTGCCAATTTGCGCTGATAAGGTGATTGACGTTCATGGCGATAAACTTCATCTCTGCAAGTTTTTCTTTTTGAGATGTTTTTTTTGTTGCGAGCCGCTTGGATATTTTTCTTCACCTCCGCGCTGTGCATTTGCGTATGAAATGCTTTCTTTATGGAATCCCAAAAAAAATTTCGGTGACGTGAATTTCTTATTCCAAAAAAAATTTAGGTATGTGTATTTATGTCACCCCACTTGGTGGTTGACGGTTTTGTGACGGGCTAGGGTTCGACTTCTCTTGGTAATCAAAGAGGTTGGTTGGGTCGTAGTTTCGGTTAAATGGATGCATTAGAGGATTAAATGGGTTGGATTTATAAAAAAATATAGAGATAGAAGAAGTAGAGAAGTGGTAAAAATGTAAACAATTGGTGAGTATTTATAATGTTTAAAAAAGAAATATTTTTTCTAAATAAAGTAGCTTGTTGGTCAACGGCTAGCCCAAACGGTCATCTCTCCCCAGCCAATCCAAGCAGCCACCTCACCTCCCCCGGCCCCAGGCCAGGCTTCAAAGTCACACCAGCGGGGCAACACCGTAGCCAACGCTGGCCCGGTGTGGCTTAGCCGGTGTTGCTTGGCATCCCCCGCCCCAACCAACGCCCCACACCTCGCAATCTAAACTACTGCAGAAGAAACATGTCTTCCTAGTGAAAGGGGTGCACCCCTCATGAGATGGGGTAAACGTTTCATCCACCCAATCATGAGGTATCATGATAATTCCCCTCTCTAACTCTCCTTTTTTTGTCACGGAGTAAACTTCTGACTCACGTGTAGCGACTTAGACTTGATCTAAGTTAAGCTATATGCTCCAACGATATATGTTTTGAGTGATTCAAGTGATGGTTGCAAGTTGTGTATACAAAGAAACGACTTTGTATTGATTTCAAGATGGTTTACAAGTGTGTGTTTACAAGTACAAGTGTGCTAACTTGTGATATTGTTGGGTGATCTCAAAATGAGACCTCCATCACCTATTTATACTAGTCTTTCACTAGTTCTAGAGAATTCTCTAACTAGAGAATTCTATACAAAATATCTTGGATATTTATGAGCTAAATTCTAGATAGTTCCTTCAAAATATCCATTATTTCTAAGTGTTTTCATGGTGATTCTAGAGTGTTCTTGGTTGATCTAGAATATTCCAATGGTGCCACGATGTTCCAGCAACTGCTGTTCCGGAAACTTCTAGGCAGCCCTAGATGCATCTTTAGTGTTCCGGAATCTTCCGGAACTCGTGAAAAAAGTTTTGTATTTAGGCGGATCGTGACATTCTCCCCCACCTAAATTCACCGACGCCCTCGTCGTGGCGCTTGCGTGGTTGTTGCTTTGTTCTCACGATCTGCATGGCGGATAAGGTTTTGCCTTGGTGCCTTGTATCCGTCTCCATGGGCGCCGTGTGAACTTCCTTGTCCTTGATGAGGTACAAGGTGTTAAGGAATGCATCAGGAATGGCGTTGGACCTATCAAAGAATGCCAACCCGAGCAGGATTTTGTAGTCGTCCATGGGAACGACTGAGAAAGTAAATTTGCCCTTCCATGTCCCGATCTTGGCTTTGGCGTCATAGGTTACGCCTTCGATTGACTTGGGTTCCCCACCAACAACCTTCATCATTAGCCCTTCTTTGGTAGTGATCCTCAAACCAAGTCTTTTGGACTCGTCTCGGGTGTAATGAAATTGTGACTGGCTTCAGTATCGATTAAGGCTTTTGCATGTTCTTCGTTAATCTCGAGAGTTACAAACCGAATACCTTTTGGCTCTCCATTTGTATAACTTCCCTTGGCTTTTCTCGAGGGGTCATGCACATTTTTAGCGGCTTCCTTTGGGTTAGACTTAAAGCATTGAGGACTTGAAGTTGCATTGCTCCTAGACGAGCCTCCTCACTACCCTCGGCTTCATCATCTTCAGTCCTGATAAGGGCTGTTAACTTAGACTTTTTTGGACAATCACGTGCATCGTGCGGCCCCTCGCAAATGAAGCATCCTCTCCTTGCGGGCTGGTTATTGTTCCTTGGGGGTCTTGGTCCTTCAATCCTTCGAGTGTAACTTGGTTTTGCTCCCCCACCTATGTCATCAACCACCCGTGCTTCTCTTTTCCCAAGGAATGGAGTTGGCTTTGGGATCTCGACTCTAGGAGTGAAGAGATCGGTGTTTGCTGAATGCACAACTGACTTGTTTATTCTCCTTCACTTTTGCTTCTAGGTCCAAGAAGCTGTGATGACAATCCCGAATACTATTCTCCACCTCGTTTCGTAGCTTCGACATTTCCTCCTTGAACAATGCCGTAAGCTCGTGGCGCCAAATGCTCATGAGGGACTTGACGTCGTCCTTGAAGTTTTCAAAATCAGTTTCCAACGTTTGTAATCGTTGGAATGCATGGTCAAGTTGTGCACCCAATCCGGTGATCGTTGCCTCGTTGTCGCCAATGCGCTTGTCGACTGTTGCATCTCGTTCTTTCTTAGTTGTGCGTTTTTCATCACCTTTTGTTTCGTGACATCAATTGTAAGTTAAGCTATGTGCCCCAACGATGTAGTGTTGTGAGTGATTCAAGTGATGGTTGCAAGCTGTGTATACAAAGAAACGACTTTGTATTGATTTCAAGATGGTTTACAAGTGTGTGTTTACAAGTACAAGTGTGCTAACTTGTGATATTGTTGGGTGATCTCAAAATGAGACTTCCATCACCTATTTATACTAGTCTTTCACTAGTTCTAGAGAATTCTCTAACTAGAGAATTCTATACAAAATATCTTGGATATTTATGAGCTAAATTCTAGATAGTTCCTTCAAAATATCCATTATTTCTAAGTGTTTTCATGGTGATTCTAGAGTGTTCTTGGTTGATCTAGAATATTCCGTTGGTGCCACGATGTTCCAGCAACTGCTGTTCCGGAAACTTCCGGGCAGCCCTAGACGCATCTTTAGTGTTCCGGAATCTTCCGGAACTCGCGAAAAAAGTTTTGTATTTAGGCGGATCGTGACATTTTGCCCAAAAAAGGGCGGTCACCACTCATGAGATAAGGTAAACTAATTTTTTCCTTTTTAAAAAACTATTAATTAATAAATAAAACATAATTTTAACAAAATAAAAGTACATTAAACTAAAAAAAACATTACATTAAACTAAAGTAACTAAAATTACATTAACTAAATTAAAAAAGAAAATACATAAAATGAAACCTACTAAAAAAAATAAAATCATAAAAAATTTAGAAACTACATGGCCATTTATATCATTTTGCGATCTCGCGTTTTGGGGCTAGTGTGATTTCTAACATCTCCGTAGAACATTTTCGTGTGGCCTGTTAAACGTCTCCAGATCCTTATCAAACCTAATCGATCTCAACGCCGATGTTCATCCGTCAACTCCATAATTTTTTTCCTCTCGTTTCTTTTTAATGTCCACCAACTCTTGTTTTATAAATTTGTATTCTTGGAGCTTGTCGGACATACCAATTGACCTTTCGCTTGACGTTGCGTGTTCTTTATCTTTTTTCTCTTTCTTTTTTTGCGTTCTTGGAGAGGGGTCTACATTTATGTTGGGTATATCAGTAGTGAATTCGGTATTCGGGGTGCCCGCTTGGTAGTTACCCGAATCCGATGACTTTCTTTTTTGCCCCGAACTACCACTCTTCTCACCCAACAATAGTACCGGGGCCCCTTTCTCATTCTTTCTAACCACCTCCCACGCCTCAATATGAGGAAAACCACCCGGATGTTTTTTTTGGTAGTCATTTAGCGTTTGTTTCATAACATGAGCATCGTCACTTCCGCTAGGACGTAAACGATCCTATAATAAAAATATAAATTATATTTTAAGGTAAAAAATAACAATATATAAAGGTAAAAAATAAAAAAAGTATGTAAGCGTAAAAAAATATACCGCTTGATACCAAAAGCCGTTAAATAAGTTCAACTTCCCTTGCATAGCTTTCCATTTTGGACGGAGTTGATGAACAGTCCGTTAACTTCCTCCAACGGTTGCTTTGTAATGTGCGAGAAATTTTTTCCAAAAACCCTCCGATTTTTGGTGATTTCGTTTTTCTTGTTAACATTACAATGCACATACGCCATCACTAGCGCCTCTTCTTGTTTCTTCGTCTATCTTTGCGGATCTGCCTTACCCCCTTTCCTTTCAATTCATCTTCTTCTTCTTCGGCTTCTTCATTCTCGTCTTCATATAAGTCTTGAGTCTCGGCTACAAATTCTTCATCTTCGTCATCATCGTATATTGGAAGAATATGTTCAACATTATCTCTTGGAGATTGAGTGGGTGGACTCTAATAAGCAAACGGGTCAAAAGCATTTTGGGGTTCCATAGGATACTCGTACACACCCGGGGCAACCATCGTGGGACCATGTGGTAATGAAAAAATTTGTGTTGGATAATTGGGTTGGGTTTGGGTGTTGTAAAAACCCGGTTGTGTATTTTGGGCGTAAAGTATGGAGGTTGAGAGTGTGGGGAATATTCGTGTTGTTATTGAAATGGCACACTTGAACCACTCGATCCGCCTCATCTACTTTGCGAGTCGCGCCCCCACCTTCGAATCGGAACCTGAAACTATTTTCTTGCCATCACCCTTGTTTTGTCTTTCCATGGTATGCTTTAAGTGTATGTGAATTGGGTGAAAAATGCAATGTAAAATGGTAATATTTATAATGTAATCATTTGTTTTTTTAATGGCTATAATGTCGTTGCATATCATGCTCAACTGCTATAATCCTCCAACGGTCACAATTGAGCACGCGGTGAAGAGATCCCAAGAATTGATGATGCCATGCGGTGAATGTCACACCCCAACCGATGGTAGAAACATCGGGATGAGACGAAAACTAGATTGCAAGAGACTTTATAACGCTATAAGTGACAAGTATTTAATAATTACCTTTTTCATTGCTTAAATCAGATAATACAAACTTGATTCATGATATAAAAGAAATATTATTCCATTTCATTGATAACAGTTTAATACAAGGTTTTGAAACAAAATACAACATGTTTGAATAAGATGTGATCCCACAAGTATTTAAAGTTTAAATGTGTTTCTAGGCAATCCTACTAGATTCCTTGCATCATCAGAATTCCTGCAACATGTATTAAAAGCATGGATCAATACAAAAGTATTGGCGAGCATACAAGTTTGGAAATAAGTATAATTATAAAGTTTGTCACAAATCCATCATGGCAATTTATATTCAAGTTTAAACTAGCATACTTAAACAACCTAAGCATAACGAAATAGCATGGGCATACAAATTGAAACTAGCACGTATAACTAACATAAGTGCAACAAGTAGCATGTATGTGCAAGTTGGAAACTAGCACGAATAGCTAACATAAGCATTTCAGATAATACGTTTAATGGGTTGTGTGATTGAATACGTTTGATTTCGTATAATATGAATTTTGTTAATTGATACATGTTGCACCCCAAAGCGTGTTAAAGTTTAAAAAGGGTCGAGTATGCTCACAGTTTCGCAAAAAAAGTCGTTGTTCTAAATTTTTTTGATCATGTACGGGATGGAGTTAAGTTAATTAAAATATATGTTGAAAATTGGGTTTTCTTTGTGTTTTTAAACTCCATCTCATATGAACATGTTGTAATTGGTCCAAATGTTGGTCCATTTAGTTCAAATGTTGCAATTGAAAGTAGTGAAGTTATTCTTTATAGTCATGTCATAGTATTGGATAATGTGATTTAATGTATTAATCATGGATCAGAAAAGGATAATGAGGAGGATGGAGGATGATCCTAACTATATGTAGAAGGTGTTGATCATGATGTAGTAGAAGATGAGCTCCATGATGAGCATAATGATGATTTAGAGGATGGCATTACTGTTGATATGGACAACTTTGACACCAATAGTGAGAATGATGATGATGTTTCGGTGTTAAAACAAGCAATGAGGAGAATTAGGAAGCAAAAAGAAAGAAAAAAAATGCAAGTATTAATGTAAATAATCTATTTTATAATGGGCAATTAATAAAAGATAGGGTCAAGTTGAATGATGGTAAAAAAATATGCACTTAAGTTAAGAAGAGAAGTTTACATAGGTAATATCGAACCTTTGAGGTATAGGCTAGTTTACAAGGGAACCCTGAAATGCCCATGCATGTTCTTCAAGATGTAATCCAAAAAAAGCATTAGGTGTAGGTTTCACTTATAAAAGTTTTTAGAGCTAAATGTATAGCTAGCAAAAAATTGATTGGTGATTATGGAGATCAATATGGTTTGCTAAGAACTTATCATGAAAAATTGTTAAAGGCCAATCTAGGTAGCAACAACAAAATAGATGTGGAGTCATTCTCTAACCCTAGTAGTGAAACTAGGCAGTTCAGAAGGATATACATATGTTATGCTGCCATGAAGAGATGTTTTAAGATTTGTGGGAGAGAAATTATGGGATTGGATGGTTGTTTTATGAAAGGTCCATATCCAGGTCAGATCTTGAGTTCTATGGGTGTCGATGCTAACAATGGTATATACCCGCTTGCTTTTGCTCTTGTTAAAGCTGAAACTTATCAGAGTTGGTCATGGTTCTTAGATTCCCTCTATGATGATCTTGACATAACACTCAATTTGACGTGCTTAGAAAGTAACAAATAAATTAACACAAAACACAACCGATTTTTAAGGATAAAAACACTAATAATATCTACACACGTTATAAACAAGCGTACCTGTTAGTATATAGTATAGCTAAGGTAAGTACCCAAGTATCAATTCGTGGACACAAAATCTATTAACCTATCTCTTTTGTAGTATCTAACCTTGTAACTTTTAATGATAAAGAACATGCTAAAAACCTATTTGATTAAGTTTATAAAACAGTGATGAGAAAGATAACCAATTAGGTTGAGAATCATCTTAATACATTTGCAAAACACTTGATTATGGTTCTTATGAAAAACTTATCATTGTTGACACTAGTGATGAGAGTGTAATGTTAAAAAGTCATTGCCTTCTCACGTTAACCCCATGTCCCCAATTAACCAGAATATAGATACACCCACTTATTTAGGTACGCATGCGCCATTTTGGCTTAATCCTGCACGCTAACCACCACCCGATACGCGTGAGCCATTTTGGCTCAATCCTGCACGCCAACTACCACTGGGTACACGTGTGCTGCTTTGACCCATTTTCACACACAAATGCAATAAAAGCAGAAACCCACCCATTTAGTCCAGAGTTACACCCGTTCTACACGTTCGCCCGGAAGTAACACTGGACTGGAGGGACTTGAAGAGGTATGGCCTCAAATGGCATGCACGGATATGCACGTACGTGACCATACCCACAAATTAAGAGAAGTAATATGATAGCTCAAATAAAGGATTAATAGTTCACCTGACAGCGACATGCAACTAATCAGGTTGCGGCTGGCCTGCCAGTACTCCTCCCATAATGAAGGATTTGTGAAGGAGATAACAAATACAAAAAGACAACATGTGGCACCAATCAGTTGCTGCCATGAGATTTCCACTAACGGTTAATGTTAGGGCAGACAAAAGGCACAACGGGACCACGTCAAGCCCACCTCTGCAGACACTATTTTCCTTGTCGGATGGGACCAAGTGGATATTCTCCCATGATGACAATTGTATCAAGGCTCCCACAATCCTCCTCCTACATCTGGCTATAAATACAAGACTTCTCCCAAGGGTTGAGGCATCGGCTCTCTCACTCTTTTACTCTTAACACACACTTGTTATTCCCCCAAAAGGAAAACTTATTCTCACGCCGGAGGGTACTTACAAAGAGAACCCCCACCTCTCCTCCTTGTTTCGTTTTGTAGGCTTAACAATTAGTATAATCACACCTAATGATCGAGGAAAGAAAAGGATTAACCTTCTTGACGAGACCAACCCCATAAGGATAAACCTGGCGGTTTCGACTTATTGTCTCTTCAATAATTCAATGATTTAAAAATCTGACATGCATGTGAAAAACATAATTTAATTTGTTTGTTCATCTGTCGTAGATTAATTCAACTAATCATCGTAAACTGCCTATAAGGCATGTTGGCAGTCGCCACAATGTAATTAGAGGGCATGTTAACCAAATAATGACAACGCATGTTTCTAGAAATCATGGTTGAATTATGTGGTAGCTTAACAAGTAATTAATGACATGGCATGTTGTTTAACATTGTGGTGTGAATTAAAGGGTGGATCAAACAAATCATGATAGCAAATGTTGTTAGATGTCATTGTGCTCAAAATAAGTTGAAATGTTGAATAGGTCCAATCACTAACAAACTATTAACCCCATGCATAATTTAGTAAAATTTAACTACTAGTTATCACCAATATATATATACATATACACACACTAGCAGGATGTCCGCGCGATGCGGCAGGAGAGACATATCGCTGAGTGATACTCGTTTTTTGGTAGTTTTCTTATTCATATAATATCTATTGTAGCATCATTGTGATAGATATACACCAAAAGCGAATTAATAAGGTAATCCATTTCATTGTGTTGTGTATGGTTCAGTTATTATCCTCGACCGAAGCCAAAACCAAATTCATCGGTTAGTCTATATTATTAACCAATCGGTTTTCGGTTAATCACTTTGATTTATTCGGTTAGATTGACGATTTTGGTTTGACTCAATTAGATTTAGTTAATAGCAAATGTCACACCCTAACCGATGGCGGAAACATCGGGGTAGTGGCAATAGGCGACCAGATTGTCTCATGAGAAATTTCCATAACACTATTCAATCAACAATGTTTTAACGTCTAATATCCCATACTATTAAACAACACGTCATCAACAATGTCACGAAACACATGATTTTCCCATAAAACAATAAGGTTCGATATCCTATAGATTTATTACATGAGTTTCAAACAACGAAAACAACTAAAACTAAGCAAGGTCCAAATGCATCCAATGCTAATCATCAACCTGTCACATATGTTAAAATAAAACATCAATACAATTAAGTAAATGTGAGCATACAAGTTTAAGTACTACTAGCATAATAGAGAAAGCGTTCGCGAAATAGTCTAATTACATAACATGATACACTGAAACATATCACACAGAATAACTAGGCATATTTCTCATGCTAACTTCCGTGAGAAGGCTAGCGCGTCCATCCTAACTAGACCTCGTCGGGTGTTAGCCACACTATAGTACCATACTAGCTAAGGAGGCAAGTTAACGAAAATAAATTCCTAGTCATATGTTTCTAGTATCACGTATTGAGCATATATAATCAGATTATTCGCGTGTGATAAACAGTTTGATTTGTGAGGTGATTTTGATAGAGGAACATATGTAACACCCAAAAAGTGCACTAAAGCGAAAACGAGTCAAGTATACTCACTGTGGGTGCGTTTTAGGTGAGATGAGGGACATGAGGAAAGTTGCGGAGAGCGCCGGATCAGCCTGTAAACGAACAGAAGTGCATCAGTATTCCGATTTGCTGAAACGGTTAAGTTTGGGTTGAGCAGTAGACAAGTTCGGGCGAACTTGTGCATAACCTGTTGAGTTTTCAGCCAAGTTCGTGCGAACTTGTAGAAAATGTTATCTGAAAAGTCAAGTTCGGGCGAACTTGTATAGTTTCTTGAGAAACTATGCAAGTTCGGTCGAACTTGTAAGGATTTAGTGAGAGGAGACCCAAGTTCGATCGAACTTGACCCAGATGGATACAAGTTCGGTTGAACTTGACCTGGTGTGCTGGTGATTCTCGAGCGAACTTGATGTTTTCGGGTCCAAAATCTTGTGTTTTCGCGTCGTTTGCTGAGGAAATCGAGTGCCCATCCCTCCAACCTTAATCCACTGAGTAAAACTTAGGCTGTAGAGGTCTTTTGGAGCGAACTTAGCCATTTTACAGAAACTCGGGCTAATCCGGGCGAACTAGATGGTTCGTATGGGTTAGTCCGACTTGTGTAAAGTGACGATTTCGTCCTTGTGCTTCCAGATCTGAGATCTAGCCTTGAGAATGCCTCGTTCCACTCAAAAGTGAACGAAACATACGTCATTAGTCTGAAAATGGTGTAAAAATCAAGGTTTAAAAAGGGTTTTGCTCAGATCTAGTGAAAACAGAAGTTTTTTATGGAAAAAAATGAAGATTTTCGTAAACAGAAAAGATTTGATGAAAACGAAGGCAATGGCTTGTGCAAAATCGTTGTAAAACGTTGTTGAACATCGTTGTAGTCGAAATCGGGTTGATATTTACTTAGAAAACAAGGGGTTTCGGGAGCTCTGGGAAAAGTTGCAGCAAGTTCAAATGAGAGAATGGGGCTGAGTATTTATAGGTGAAGGAAAAATTGAGAGCTGGTGGAGTCAAGTTTGGCCTAACTTGCATTGAAACATGCAAGTTCGCGCGAACTTATATGGATTTAGTGAGTCAGGAGCTAAGTTCGGCCGAACTTGCATGTTCACATGCAAGTTCGCGCGAACTTGAAGGGAAAAGGGAGATTCTGGGTGGCTAGTCAAGTTCGGCCGAACTTGGCATCACCCAAGTTCGAGCGAACTTGCCTAAAAACCCAAGAATTTCTCGTTTTTCGTTCGTTTATCGATTGTTTAGAGACGCAATCGACTTATAAGGTAACGTTAAGCTATTAAGCGATATGTTAAACGTTATATTGGATTTAATTATGCGATTTAGCGATTCGAGCGTGCGAGAGCGATGCGATAGCGATTGTAATCATAACCATAAACACACGTAACACGTAAATAACACATAAACACGTAACCAATATTACCACAACATTCCAATATATCAAATAAGTAATTGCGTTGCGATTGTGATGAGATAGCGATGGGATATGCGATGTGATTTAATAAGCGATTAGATGTGATATAATTGTAAATAAACACACTAAATTAACATAAACTCTTCTTATAAACGAATCTCGGAATACAAATGGAAATACAACGGGAATAAACTGAAAATGAAGTAACAACGAAATTTAGAGTTGTTACAGCAAAAGCCAAACTTGGGCCAAAACTTTTGTTTAGAAATATATGAAATTGAGGAACAAATACATGAAATGAAAGTATATTTATATGAAATGGAGATATAAAATATGAAATATATGAACCGAAGGTATAAAAACTATAAGTATATGAAAATATGAATGATTCGGTTCGGTTAAGCTAATTTTGGTTAAATGAAATTACACAAAATTGATAACTGGTTTTTGGTTAATTCGGTTTTTAGTTTCCAGTTATTTCAGTTTTTGGTTGATTTCAGTTATGCTTCATCTGTTTTTGGTTTGGCTTAGATTAATGATTTTGTTATTGCTCAATGATAACCAGTTTTGGTGAATAACCAATAATAGCGCGTGATGCGGCGGGAAACACAGACATTGCCATGGTGTGCATTGTTCAGTTGGTTAGATTATTATCCTCAACCGAAATCGAAGTCATCGGTCAGTCTATTTTATTAACCAATCCGTTTTTAGTTAATCGGTTCGGTTTATTCAGTTAGATACTTAGATTGGCGGTTTTTAGTTTGATAATTTCGGCTAATAGCCAAAACCAAACTTGGGCTAAAACTTTTGATTAGAAATTTATGAAATTTAGGTATAAATACATGGAATGGATGTATAGGTACATAAATTGGAGGTATAAATACATAAAATGGGAGTATAAATATGAAATACATGAACTGAAGGTATAAAAGTTAGAAATATATAAAATAGAATGGTTCCGTTTAGTTAATTTTAGTTAAATGAGGAAACAAAAAAGTCGATAACCGTTTTTGGTTAACCGTTTTTGTAATGGGATAAAGTATAACTACTAACTAATTGTCTATAATTTTGTTTTGTTAAAGATGATGTATTAAAATGTAATTTAGATGAGAGGATTAAATTGATGATATTTAATCACATGGAATTCTGTAGCTATTAAGAATTCTGGGATAATGACTAAGTACGTTGGGCTTTAATCACTTAGCATTCTGTAGCAGAATATGGAATGGTAATGTGCATAAAGTTTTAGATGGAAATGAACTCACATAGAAACAACAACACTGGCATCACATGTAATCCCTCTCCATGACCGAGTGGAGGCGTTGTACCTAACCCACCTTCACCACTGCACCTAACACCACCTCCAACTCGACCACCACACCTAACCCCCCACCACCACCGCCGTACCTTCACCCACCGTCGCACAACCACCGCTGCACCTTCACCCACTGCCGCACCTAACCCACAACCACCGCCACCTCTAACTCCGCTGCACCTAACCCACCACAACCACCGCTGCACCTTCACCCACTGCCGCACAACCACCGCCACCTTAGCCACCTCCAACTCCACCACCACCGCCGCACCTCAGCCACCTCCATCTGTTGTTAGAGAGAGAGAAGAGAGATATTCAGATTAGAGATAAAGAAGAGAGAGAGAGAGTGTTTATATATTGTTTTATTTTTAAGTTTTGTATAAAATGGCTTAATAAAGTTCTTTACAAAATAGCCCTGGGAAGGTTAAATAACAAATATGCTCTCATGTGCAATGCAGATGACCAGATTTCACCAAAAAATTAACTTGGTTTGGCCTAAAATACATAACGTGTAAGATTCTGAAAGATTAAGAACACCACCTATAAACTTTTGAAAAAAAGGACTAACACCTGAAATTTGATGTAAACAAATCACAAAAGTTATAATTTTCTAAAAAATTTAACCACTAGCCATAGCCACACTTTATGAGACGCACTTTATGATATGCAGACATAATTTTTTTTTTGCCATATGGGACCACGGTAAAGACACTTTGTTTAAGATTAATGTTAGTGTCTATTTAACAATTCTACAATTAAAAATTGAAAATGTATACGAAAAAAACAAACTAATTTTGTATGTGTTCATATGTCATAGGTTAACTTAAATAATCATAAGAATATGTAATTACTTAATTGCTAACTATGTTGATGGGTGTCATAGAGTCAGGGGCGGACCTATTATATAATAAGGGGTAACCTCCGCTAACCTACCCCTTAATGCTCCGACGGTAATGTGTATATTTTGGAAAATTTTGACGTTTTTTTCGATTTCGTTATCTCTTTTCTTTGAAATGTTGCCCATATACGAACTTTTTAGATCCGTCACTGCATGGAACGATTATAATGTGAATCAACCAAATAATTATATTAAAATAATCTTTTTAATAATATTTTCATCTACTAAAATATCATTACGTATAGGGTGAATCAACCAAATAATTATACCAAAGTAACCTTTTTAATAATATTTTCTTTTACTATAGTGTGAATCAACCAAATAATTATACCAAACTAATCTTTTTAATAATATTTCCTTTTACTAAAATACTAAAATATCATTACTGATTAGAGTTATTAATAAAAAATGATGTACTAGTTATCATGTTCATATTCATGTAACGTCTCGATGCTTTATACTTTTAAAATCTAAAAAAAAAGGTCAAACTGAAGAAGAGGGTGTAGTTTTGGCCACGCCACTTTATTCTAGAAACTTCTATTCCTACAAATACAATATGTATAAAACTTAAACATGCCAGCCACCTCATAACAACCAGTCCTCAACAACCACCATCACCATCATGAGTTGGTTAAGCTGGCTGGGGTTAACTACACGCACCTCCACGGACCACTCACCTCTCGCTCAATCTCCCGACGCCGACCTTCCGGCTTCCGGCCAACAATTCGCCCAATTCGGCGCCGGTTGTTTCTGGGGTGTAGAGTTAGCCTTCCAGAGGGTTCCGGGTGTTACCAAGACTGAAGTCGGTTATTCGCAGGGGTTTACGCATAATCCTAAATACAGTGATGTTTGTTCGGGTACTACTAAGCACTCGGAGGTTGTTCGGGTCCAGTATGACCCTAAGGAGTGTAGTTTTCAGAGTCTGCTTGATTGTTTCTGGGAGAGGCATGATCCTACCACACTTAATCGTCAGGTTAGTAATTCTTGTTTTCAGCTTTTTTGATGTGTTGATTGAAATTGAGACGGAATTGTTGATGAATTTTAGGGGTTTGTAGTTTTTGTGATCCTCACAGTTAGATTGTTCATATTTGCTGCAGTCTGCTCATCTTAATTTTGAATTTACTATTACCATTAAAATTGGAGATTGTATTTATCTTCAAATTTTGTGCTATTTGTCACATTAACGGTGAATTGGAATCGAAAGTATCTGTTCACATACCATTTCTACAATTTTTGCCTGAATTTGTTGGATAAATCTTGATTGATTATGGAATTTAATTAATGTTTATCTAGTTACTTCATTTTAGGATTATGTGTATTTGAGTTATTATTTAATTAGGTGTTACGGTCTAGTTGGGATAATAGATTTAGATAACTTGGTGATCAAATATTGTTTAGTATAAATAGATGATTTAGGGTCAATGTAATGTGTGGTCTTTGTTCATAATAAAATAGAGTTTGTAACTAGTGATGAGTTACATAAATCTTCGTGTTTGTGTTGTTTTCTCAATCCAATTGTTCCAACAGAATTAACAAATTTAAACCAGATTTATAGTACAAGTTGTAGATATGTATGTACTTACTTCTGGAATTAATACATAGGTTTGTAAACAACACGTGCTCAGTCTGTTTTACTTTGACTGAACACTCGAGTACATATACATATAGATGATCAAAAAATACTTGTATGCGTTCGTTTGTGAATGTTCTAAACGAACTTAAATGAATGAATGAATGTAAGGGAAGAAGAAAAGGAATGTGTTTTATTGCGAGTAAGTCGAATACACAAGCCCTGGTTCTAAACTTTGATTGGTCTAATGTATGATGGGTGAAATCATGCATCAGTATAACCAATAAGTAATAAATGAATATGTAAACGAAGCAATGTAAATGAACAAACACAAACGAACGAAACATGTGTTCATGTTTGTTTGTTTGATTAAATGAACAAAATTTTGTTCAAGTTTGTTTGATTATAAATAAACAAACGTAAACTAATTTCCCGTCAAAATGTTGGTCTGTGCATCATCACATGCCTGTATCCTAGTACTAACTAATCATGGTAATTTTTCATAAGCAGATAAAGATAAGAGTCCCCTTTAGGAAGCTCTATTTCTAGGCTTTTTGAACTATTTTAAGATTGTCCTTGCGTATAAGATTAGTACATGTGAAGAAACAATAAATTATATGCAAACGTTCTAAATGATCCCTTTTTCTGGGTGAGATGGTGCTCTAAAATCTTAGTATTTAATACTGATAGGGGAATGATGTTGGGACACAATATAGATCCGGTATATACTTCTCACACAACGAGCAAGAGAAAGCAGCATTGGAGTCAAAGGAGAAACACAGCAAGAAACTGAACCAGAAAATCGTGACAGAGATCCTGCCAGCGAAGAAGTTCTACAGGGCAGAAGAGTACCATCAGCAGTATCTTGCAAAGGGAGGTCGATTTGGGTTTAGGCAATCTACTGAGAAAGGTTGCAATGACCCTATCCGTTGCTATGGCTAGTATGTCCGTACGCGTTAATATTACTGATGAGAAGATTGACGTTGATCGATCAGTTTGAGATGTTCTTTATTTTGTAACCGAACAACATTCATTATCGTACGGATACTGTTCGTGTGTATTGTGTTATATTATAGGTATACAGATCTTTTGTTTTGCAGTACTAGATATGATCTTTCATATGGCATCTGTTTGAACTGTAGAAGATAGGTAACTTTTGCCAATAGCGTATAATAGTTGACTTCACTGATGTAGGTTAAAATTTAAAGTTATTTCAATTCAAGTGATTATACACATTACCCTACCAATTCACTCACTCCCCCTCTTGAAAAAAGAAAACTGAAATCTGCAATTGTCTAGTGAATCAGACACTCCGAACTCCGATCAGTTCAGCAGTCAACATCTTCGGCTTGCCTTAGGGCACCAAAGGCAAGGCACCAAAGCGAAACTCAAACACGAAATGAACTAGAACAAAAGTAGAATTGCTCAACTCATTCGCAAGTTGTAAATTCTCCTAATTGCGCTTATGTACGATCACAACTACAATTATGTTATGGTAGTTAGCTATCACAATCTAATCCTTATGCCATGCAATGTTACAAGAATAGTCCATATCTCAAGCACACAAATCAGTAAAACGAATTCCAGTTTCATTTTAAAATCCCTAGTCTATGATATGGGATTAGTTTGAAACATTTAGCGAATATGGGACAATTACAGTACCTGGTTACTTGAAACATACATACCTGTTAACCTGAATCATAAACTGTAAAAATTTAATTTCTTTGATTATATTTTTACAATAAATAATACAAAATCTACAGATTCACTGACTTTCTAGCTTTTAATTTCTAGTCTTTTTGGGTAATAAAGCTCCTTTAAATATGAAGAAATTTACTTGGGAATCTCAATTGTTAGTTTTAAGCAAACTAATGGAATTTTTGACACCTTAATGTGCCGTTGCTAGTTTTAAAGTTTTGTTCATATGTGTCAACACCATGAATGAGTAGGAGTGAGACCAAGGGTGAGGCGGCGGATGGATTGGGTACTTAGGTTAATTAATAAAAAAAAAATATCCCTTTAAAACTGTATATATAATGGCATTAACTAATTCATGTAGTATTTCTCTTTAAAAACTATTTAGTTTTTAATTCATTTTCAATTAATGGAAATTGTTTTAATTCATTTCAATTAATGGATTTTTTTAAAATTCATTTTCAATTAATGGAAATTAAGTTTTCCAGCCCCCTAGTATGATTTATACACATATAACATATTTGTTATATGTTCAGAAAAAGAATTTTATTTATTACTTTAAAATATTACTAAATTAAGATTATTAGTTATAATTAATCGGACCGGTTATGTAGCTAGTCTGGTGACGAGAACAATAGTTATAATTAAACCGACTACCAGAATGAGAAGATTTGGTGATAGTGGGGGATGAAAGTTGATGTGGAGATGTAGGGTGGTGGAAAACATTAGGTAGTTGCGGCTAGGGTTGTTCACTAGTCGATTCGAGCCGAGCCGAGCCAAGCCAAGAGCAGGCTCGATTATAAACCAAGCAGGTTCGGCTTAGCTCAAATTTGAAACCAGGCTAAAAATCTTAGCTCAAGCTTGGCTTGGTTTTTAACTGCTGGGCTCGGTTAGGCTCGAATTTAAAAATAAATATTAATTCATTGCTTCAAAATTCATTAGTTTAAGATACGATTCAATAGTTCAAAAAGACATATCGAAAATAAGTTCAACCTACTTTGTTACAAGCCAAATTCAAGATTAACTATATACAAAATACGTTTCAAATCTCAACAAAATACAATATAAGTTTATAAGCATCCAAAACAACTTCCAAACACGTCATAGATATCTTAGTGTACTTTTAAATGCTTGCAAATAATAACCAAGTTTCTTTAATATATTATATGTATATTAAAACTAAAATAATTCGAACTATGCCGAACTGAGCTAACAAGCGAGCCAAACTGAACCAATTTGGCTCGCTATGAATCAAGCAAATCCAGCTCGACTCATTTTTAAACCGACCCATATCGAGCGAGCTTTTTTCGAGCTAAATTCGAGCCACGAGCTTTTTGAACGACCCTAGTTACGGCATGATGTGAAGAGTGGGGAATCCAACGAGTATGAAGCTGTGAAAGAAACTACACATACATAAAAGAAAAGAAACGTGAATTTGATATTGAGTGAAAATTTTGAATTTCCTCTTAACAAAAAACAAAAAAAAACTATTAATCTTGAGTGAAAATTTATTATTTTCCCTTTTAACAGAAAAACAAAAGACTATTAAATGTATACGTTAACTATTTAAAAACACAAAAGACTCTTAAATGTATAGGTTAACTATTTAAAAAACCCAAACCCAAAGTTTCAAAATTTACAATACATAACATGTTATTAAATTACAATAATAAATTAAGCATTTTGAATTGTGCATATATAAATACAAAAGCCGCCTTTTTGAAAATCACCTGCAACCACCACAGCTCTCTCTGCCTGTAACCGTCGTCCATCGTCCTCACTCGGAACATCCACCACCGCCATTTTCAAGTAAGCTTTCAACTTCATTTCTTTGATTTCAATCGATTTCTCTAAATTTGATGCATACATATCATTGTAGACTAAATTTTCTTGACAAATCTTCATTCATTTGCTGTTTAATCTTCATTTTTTCGCTTTGTTCATGTACCGATCTCATTACTAATCTGATATCTTTGCTATAATTGTGGTTGCGCGTTGAATCGATCATGAACATTGACGTATCGTCAGTTTTAATATTCATGAATTTGTTGTTTAATCTGTTGCCTGTTGTACACCATGCAGACGCCTAAACACGTAAATTGCGATTAGGTTTGCGTTCAGATCTGTCATTTCTTGCTTAATTATTGCTTTTAAAAGTATTTAGGTGGAATTAATTGCGTATATATTACTTCGATTCTAACTAATAGTTGATAACTATAGTGTGTTGTTAGCATCAGTTAGAAACTGATGATCTTTGAAAATTAGGGTTTATTGATTAGATTTGCTCGAGCGGGTGATGTATATTAGATTTCTTTCTGTTGTTTTAAATTTTAAATCTGAAATTCATGTTTAGGTATACATAATTCTGATTTTTTTTTTACCAATTTGACGTTTCAGATCTAAAAAATGGAGTTACCTAGAAAACGAGCATCGGATGATTTTAATGATCGCGATCTTGAGGCAGTCAGAAAACAGAAACCAAAGGTGCTCGCGGTTCGTGATTCTCCTCATGGCTGTGGAATTAAAGAAGCTGACATAAAGCCTTTGAAGAAGTTAAGAAATGTTCATTTACATCTTGAGAATAATAGCTTGAAACCTAATGATTTTCTCGAAAAACCGAAAGTCACCAACACCACTGTCACTGAGAGGAAGCCGCTGAGGCTTCTGGATAATGAAGACATAAATACTGGGAAGACGAATTTGCGCATGAAGGATAAGGCAGTGAACTCTAAACCTGTGCAGCATGATAAACTCAAAAGCATTGAACATGCAGAATTCAGGAGAAACAAACCTTCATTTGGCTCAAAGCCTCCTGGGAAGGTTATGTTTTGGGACCCTACTTCTACAAATGAGGGCCATGACCAACAACCAAAAGTCACCACCACCACTACTGTATCAAGGGGAAAACCTTTGAAAAGTTCAGATAATGTTGATTCAAATGTAAGGAAGTTGAATTCAAATGGTGAGGATAAAAGGTTTCAACCCAAAGAACTGGGCAGAAACAAACCGTCTTTTGGCTCAAAGGAAGGTGATGCCCGAAAATCAGACGTGAGAACGACTACTGGAACGTGAAAGGAACACGCAAAACGTGAAAAGATTAAAGAAGCAATGAGTGCTTTTGATGAGGTCTATACACAACTATTGCAAGATAACAGATTGAAGTCAAAGGGAGACAAGATTGCTAATTGGAGGGTTCCTGTGGAGGCTGCAAGAATAGCCAAACAAACGCTGAAGTGGATGGAACCTGAAAAGAGTTTAGGTCACATATGTGGTGTACAAATTGGCGATAAGTTCAAATACAGGTCGCAACTTAAGATGATCGGTCTTCACTGCCAACTTCAATCTGGTATTGATTATACCAATATAGAAGGAAAGAATTTGGCTATAAGCATAGTTGACTCTCATTGTTACTCGAATGAAAGTGGATCTAGTGATATGCTGATACATAGTGGTCACGGTGGGCTTGGATTCTTGGGGTGTAAATTGCCACCAGAAGATCAAAAACTCATACGAGGTAATCTGGCTTTGAAGAATAGTCTGGATGAGAGAACCCCGGTTCAAGTGATTAGGAAAGTTGAAGGGTTTCAGAAGAATGAGCTGTTTGTGTATGATGGCTTGTATGTTGTGAATCATTATACGCAAAAGAGAAATGAAGAAGGCAAGATTGCGTTTCAATTTCATTTAAGTAGAGTACCTGGGCAGCCTCTACTTCACAAAATGCTTAATGCTAGCTGTTGATAGCACCTTTCAACTGCTAGTAGTTGGATTTGAAATTGGATCAGACAGCCATATGCCGTTTAGTATTTGTAATTTTCTTCTTTCAATGAACTTCAGCTTGTATGCTTATTTCTCTTGTTGTAGCTAGTTTACCGGCACCCATTTTAAAAATAAACAAAACCATTTAAAAATTAAGCAACCGATCAATTTTTATGTAGAGATTGTTCACAAACACCCCCCTGTTGGTAATTTTAGTGTTATCAACGATTTTTGGATATTGGATTAACTTGTTGATCGAGGAAATAATATTAGAGATTGAACGAGTTAAGTGTCGCGGGAGTGCGGGCTCGATTTAATCCTAATATTATTTGAATTTATTATGTAATTAATTTACATGGGCCTTGTACTTAATAGTTAGTTTGTAATTAATGTTTTGGACTTGGTATAGATTTTACATTAATATTGTTTGTTAGAAGTCCATGGATTATGGATTATTATCCATTACTTTGTCTTGTAGTGTTGGGCCAATAATGGCCATCGTATTGATTTTGGAGAAGTCTTATGAAGTTTACTTCATTCACAAAATCCATTACCCTGTTATGTTTTGATTGGGCCATGATGGCTGATTTGGGAACAATAAGAAAATCCATAAACATTATTTCTAATAAAAGGCCTGATATGAAGTCTTTGAGATTTCTATTCTCTCGATCAACATTGAAACGCAAAGTTGAAAAAGAAAACAACGGTTACGAGTATTATTAACATCACAGAATCATCAAATCCAATTCCAACAAGAGTAATCTCTGTCTAATCCGATAAATCATTGCGTGTAACCCGCAAATAGGTTTATCTGATAGTTCTCATACCATTCAGAGATTAATCCAGGTTTCAATTACAAAACTTGCAATTTCTATTCGGATTCTAGGTTTGTTTAATTCTTTCAATTACTTGTTATAGACCAAATATACAACAAAGATAAACCTATTTTAGGGTTCAATTTGGTTCGAATTGCAGTTGTAGTTTTGTTCAAATATTCGCCTGTGACAGTTTTGTTAAAAATTATAAATGGCAAATTTTTGACTCTGAATTCAATCATAATATTTGGATTTAAAAATTGAGTTTTAAATTTGGTCAACAAAGGAAATCTTAGTTCTGTGGAATCGTTGAATCAAGGCATGTTGTAATTTAATTTGATCGATGCTATATTTTAAGAATTTGGAAATTTTATTTTGATTTACTGGTCTTCATTGAAGTTGTTAATATTAAATATATTGGTCAAGGAATTAGGAAATAAAAGGGTATTTAATATTTTGATATTCTCAAACTAATATGGAGTGATTGAAATTTGTTGTTATCAACGAAGGATATAACTGGTGGATTAATTAGAAGAATTAATGCAAGGATAGTAATTATGGGAATTGGAAAATCATTTAGTTTAACTAATTGAAAGTGGGGTTTTTTTAACTTAAATTAGAAGGGTATTGTAGTTTACTTTAATTTGATCACCATCATATTTCAAATTAGTTGATTTAAAATGGTTGAACTTGATGAGAAAATTGGGAAGTTGAACAAGAGTAAGGGTGATAAAAGAAAGTTTGACCGGGGTAATAATGATTCCAATAAGAAACCAAAAGGAGGTTGTTGGAGATGTGGCAAACCAAGGCATTTCAAGAAAGATTGTCGTGTGAAGATTACGGGTGGAAATAAAGCTAACATAGCAGGTCCAAGTGGGTCAAAAGATCCAAATGTTTCACAAGGTACGCTTACTGATTCCACTTTCAGTTTGACAAAACCTATGAATTTTGTAGTTGATTCAATTAGTCATTCGGGACATGTTAATTATTTACAAAACACAAAAATTGGATTTGATTCAAATAAACAAAATCTATTTTGTGATATGAACAATAAACAAACAAAAAGTAATAATTTTGAATCAAACAAATTCAATACAAAGGTGCAGCCTACTAGCTGTGATGGTACAAACACAAGAAGCATAAAGTCGGAAAAATCCCAATGGGGTATGAAATAAATGAAACCCGCTCTTCGGGTTTGTTATTGGACTCAGAAAGTCCAATGGTTTATAAACATAATTTTGTTGAGAATTATGTATCATTTATTTCTGAATCCTTTTATGTACAAGATGATATGCTTGCATGGTGGGTAGACTCGGGTGCTACGAGTCACGTTTGCAAGGATCTCAAATGGTTTGAGGAATTTGAACCACTTGAAGATGGATCTGTACTAAGGATGGGAAATGTTGCAACCGAGCCCATTAAAGGAGTTGGAAAAGTTAGACTTGTATTTACTTCGGGAAAACATCTATTATTAGATAATGTGTTGGGGATTCGGAAAAATCTCTTATCTGGAATTGTATTAAACAATTGTGGTTATAAACAGGTCATTGAGTCGGATAAGTTTATCTTGTTTCAACATGGAACCTTTGTTGGATTTGGATATTTATGTAATGGCATGTTTATGCTTAATATTAATGTCCTGTTTGCTGTTGAATCTGTGTGTATAGCATCTACATCTTCTAGTAATGTTGAGAAGATTCACGTCTATGGCATGCTAGATTAGGTCATGTTAATTATTATAGGATGAAAGATATGGCTAAAATGAGCCTAATACCCGCCTTTGACATGTAAAACTCTAGTAAATGTCATACTTGTAAATTGACTAAAATTACGAGGAAACCATTTAAAGATGTCAAAAGGGATTCTAAGGCATTAGAGTTAATTCATTCTGATTTATGTGACTTTCATAGCACGCCCTCACTTGGATATAAAAAGTATGTGGTCACTTTTATTGATGATGCCTCTAGGTTTTGTTATGTCTACTTATTTGCATTCAAAAGATGAAGCTCTTGAAAAATTCAAAATTTATAAACAAGAGGTAGAGCGAAACCAAAGTTGTTTGATTAAAAACCTTCATACTGATAGAGGTGGAGAGTATTATGATCCAGTTTACTTTCAGTCTACTGGTATAATACATCAAACCACTACTCCTTATACACCACAACAAAATGGTGTATTAGAGAGCAAGAATAGGACTTTGAAAGAAATGTTTACTTCCATGTTATCCTATTCTGGGTTAAGTGAAGGTTTCTGGGGTGAGGCTATTAACAGCCTGTTATTTGCTGAATCGAGTTCCTAATAAAAACTCTAAAGTAACCCCATATGAACTCTGGTACAAAAAGGCACCAAACTTAAGTTATTTTAGATTTTGGGGTTGTAGAGCTGTTGTAAAGCTTACTGACCCAAAAATGAGAAACATAGGTGAAAGAGGCATTGATTGCATCTTTATTGGGTATGGTGAGCATTCCCCTGTTCATAGGTTCTATGTCACAGAACCAAATGATTATGATTCTGTTCACACTGTGATTGAGTCACGAACTGCTGATTTCGGCAATGAGGATAGATTTTCTTCTGTGCCTAGACTAAAGGATATGCCTTATAGTTTTAAAACATCAGCTGTAACTGAGTTTGGTAATAACTCTGCTTGGTACCAGTGATGTACCATCTACTAGTACCGAACCTAGGAAGGGTATTAGGGTTAGAAAAGCCAAGTCTTTTGGCTCTGACTTTCATCTTTATTTGGTGGAAGGAACCAGGAATGGGGTTGAACGTCAATATCAATATTGTTTCAATATTGAGGAGGATCCTAAGACATACAGTCAGGCAATGGCATCTAGGGATGTCGCTTTCTGGAAAGAAGCCATCCAAGAGAGATGGATTCTATCATGCATAATAATACATGGAATATTAAATGGTTTGCCTCCTGGTTGCAAACCTTTGGGTTGCAAATGGATTTTTAAAAGAAAGATGAAAGTTGATGGTAGCATAGATAAGTTTAAAGCCAGGTTGGTTATCCAAGGCTCTAGACAAATGGAAGGGATAGATTTCTTTGATACATATGCTCATGTTGCAAGAATTTCTGTCACACCCCGACCCGTAGCGGAAAATAAGAGTCGGGGCATAATTGGGTTATCACCAAAGCACATGACATTTACTATTATGTTTCATATTTAATAAAGTCAAAGTTACATTTTCAAACATCCAAACATGTTCATTCAATACAAAGGAAATAACCAAACATAACAATCCCAATACTAAATCGTTTTATTCTTCTAATCCAGGTCCTATGTGTTCCTAGCTGCTTCTGGTTCACCTGTATCATGTGTAAAATGAGAGTTTTTTTTGGGTCAACATAAGTTGGCGAGTGAACCTTATTAGATAAACATTTGATAATGATTTTATGGTTAGTTAATCAATAAAATATTGTGCATAATCATAAAAGAGCAAATGTACGTAATCAAGCATTGGCAAATAGCAGTTACAATTATAACATACAATAACACTTGATAGCATACATGAACATACCAATATCATACGATAACTAACATAAATGAACTGTACGATCAAGGCTCAATCGAACGGAGCCGATCGTATTGCATGAACTGGAAATGTAAATTGAACTGTGCGATCAAGGCTCAATCAAACGGAGCCGATCGTATTGCATCTGAAATGTAAAATGAACTGTGCGATCAAGGCTCAATCAAACGGAGCCGATCGTATTGCATGTACTGAAATGTAAAATGAACTGTGCGATCAAGGCTCAATCAAACGGAGCCGATCGTTGCGGGCACGCCAAGTTCAACCACATAATAAAATGGGGAAACAAGCTCAAACCTCATAAATGGGGAGCTGCGGCCTCGGCAAATGCATGTACTGAAATAATAATTTGCATCCAATAATAACTACTTAACAGCAACAAACTAAATACACATGTCATGATATGATGTATGCACAATAGTTTAGTTATAATATGTATATAAACAAAGACACATGATACACCCAAAAAACGTGATTAAAACGGGAATTTGAAAGGTTCACTCACATTGGGTGCGTTGATTTGGAGGTGGTGAGATGCGCACGATTTAGATGAGCGAGTCGACGAGGAATACTAACCTAAATAATAATGGAAAAAATATATTAAATGGATGGATGTTATTAAGGATTTTAATAAAATTTTTAGATATATTTTTGTGAGTTTATGGCTATTTTCTATCTTTAAAAATGTTATTTTTAAGTATTTTTAATAGATTTTTAAATTAAATTAAATAAATAAATATATAAAAAAAATATTATTTTTTTAGTGTTGACCGTTGACCGTTGACCGGTTCGGTCAGCGGTTAATTCTGCGCCGGGTGGGATTCGAACCGGCGACCTTCCGTTCGCGTGCACGTAGCTCTACCAACTGAGCTACGTGTCTAACCCGTTATAAACTCGTTTTTAATTGTATTTATACACTTATTTGAATTAACCGAAAATTCCTTTATTTGCAAAAACGTTTTATTTCAATTGGACCGGTGCTCATGACAAGATTCGAACGCGCGACGTGAAGTTCATGTTGCACACAGTCCACCGCTGGACTGTGTGTCTAACCCGGTTATATTCTTGGTTTTTATTATACTTAACAACTATCTGTTTTAACCCGGTTTAGTTCTTGATAAAAAAGGCATGTTATTACACAAGGCGTGCGTGTAGCAAGGATCGAACTCGAGACGTGTATAGTTGTTGTTTGCACACAGTCCACCGCTGGACTGTGTGTCTAACCTGTTTAAACTTCCGATTTTAATTAATCTTAACTCGTTACAGAACTCGTCTTCTTCATTACGAAACGCAGATATCAATCAACAATCCGATTCGTGATTAATTTAGTTAATAAACATGATGACTAGTTTGAATGCATTAAACCGAACAGTTTGGGGAATGAAGATACCGAACAGGTTGTCTTCTTCAGAGAGTCCGGCGAAAACTTGTCGGCTCTGTTTTTGAACCTTCGGCTGCGAGGATCTATCAACAGATTTAAGGGATTAGATATGAAATTGAACTAGTGAGTATGGATTATCAGTACGTTGGAATGTGCATACCGATAACTAACGAGTTTCCGGCAATTCCAGAAATTTTCCCGCGAACACAGAAAGTCCAGCAATGTCGTCTGTGGTGGATTTTGAGTGATGGGTTAATGTTAGTAAAGTTCTAACAATAGATTGAAATCGTAAAGGAGAAGTATTTTACCGGTTTGTGTTGAATACGGTTTTCCGGCGACTTTTGCAGAGAATTCCGGCGAACTGTTTTAGGCGCTCAAATGGTCTGAAAATGCGACGAAAAGGAATTGAAGTGTTGATATGATATCTCTGAATCGCGAGAGTGTCTGGTGTTTGAGTTAATCAGAACTTGAAGTTCTTTTTCGGTTTTAAAAATAAAAAATGATGAGTCTTTAATTTCAATCAATTTCCGATTGATTAGAAACCGTCGAGCATCGGTTATAACCGATTGTGTGAGGTAAACAATCGATTTGACGATTGGTTTGCCGATTACCGTTTTTCAGGTGACACCATCGGTTAATCTGAGTTTGTGTATAAGTTCCATTTGTTTTCCTAGTGTTAACAGAAAACACATTGTGGCGGATTGGTTTAGGGAATGAAGGTTAAGTCGTTGAGCGACTCAGCTGACCCGGGTTCGAGTCCCGGCAGCTTCATATATTTTTTATTTATTTTATTTTAACTTTTTATCAAAAATAATTTTTATAGTTTAGTTTATTTATTAATTATGTATCGTTTTAACTCAAAATAACCATAAATAATTAATGCACATTTATAACTTGGTACTTGATTACAAAACGGAGCGGGTTTTAGAGACCCGATTTTTACAAAGGTTACAATTTCCATCATAAGGCTTCTTTTAGCTCTTGCTTCAATTCATAATTTGGTAATCCACCAAATGGATGTCAAGACCGCGTTCTTGAATGGTGAATTGGATGAAGAGGTTTACATGAAACAACCTAAGGGTTTTGTATTACCTGGACAAGAGCACAAGGTGTGTAAACTCGTCAAATCATTCTATGGTTTGAAACAAGCACCTAAGCAATGGCATCAAAAATTTGATGAGGTGATCTTATCTCATGGTTTTCTTCTAAACCAAGCAGATAAGTGTGTCTACAGTAGATTTGAATCCTCTATTAAAGGAGTGATTATTTGTCTTTATATAGATGATATGTTGATCTTTGGCACTGACCAAGACCAGGTTGATAAGACAAAGAAATTGTTGTCTTCTAATTTTGAAATGAAGGATATGGGGGAGGCGGATGTGATCCTTGGAATAAGGATTAAAAGGAGTAACAATGGTATAACCATGACACAGTCTCATTACATTGAGAAAGTGTTGAAGAAATTCAATCATTTTAATTGTTCTCCGGTTAGTACTCCCTTAGATCCTAGCATCCGGCTAATGCCTAATTCTGGTGATTCAGTTTCACAATTAGAGTATTCTAAGGTCATTGGATGCTTGATGTATGCTATGATTAGCACAAGACCTGACATAGCTTATGCTGTGGGTAAGTTGAGCAGATTTACCAGTAATCCTAGTGCTCAACACTGGCAAGCAGTGAATAGACTGCTTAAGTACCTAAAAGGAACCATGAACTTTGGTTTATGCTATTCCGGTTTTCCTTCGGTTATAGAAGGGTACTCTGATGCAAGTTGGATATCGAATAGGGAATATCACTCTTCTACAAGTGGGTGGGTATTCCTACTTGGAGGCGGAGCCATTGCCTGGGCTTCAAAGAAACAGACTTGCATCACTAACTCAACTATGGAATCTGAGTTTGTGGCTTTAGCTGCGGCTGGTAAAGAAGCCGAGTGGCTCAGAAATTTGATCTATGAGATTCCATTATGGCCAAAACCGATATCACCAATCTCTATCAGGTGCGATAGTGCAGCTACCTTGGCTAAGGCATATAGTCAAGTGTACAATGGGAAGTCTAGACACTTAGGTGTTAGACATAGTATGATTAGAGAATTAATCATGAATGGAGTGATATCCATTGAGTTTGTTAGATCTGAGCTTAATTTAGCTGATCATCTAACCAAAGGGTTAGGAAGAGATCTCGTGAAGAAATCAGCTAAAGGGATGGGTTTAAAGTCCATTTAAATATCTTATGTCAAGACACCCAATTCCCATCTAATACAACGTTAGATGCATAATTCAATACGGAAGGCTTGTCATAACGATATTGGAACACATTAGCAAATCATCCCAAGGTATGTGTTCAGACTGCAAGATAAAGTAGGTTGAAGTTGAAGTTCTTAATAGTTCATTGATAAATTGCAGTGCAGGTGAAAGAGTAATGAACTACCTATAAGAATATGAAGTGTAGCCGCTTCAAGAAGCTTTGGACTTGAGCTTTGATATATTCTTTGAAGGATTAGGACACAGGCTAGTAAAACAATGTGTCAAGTGGAATTTGGATTTGTAAACGTTTGTGTATATTACCTACATGTATTTAAATGGATAACATGGGTTCAATCCATAGAGACACCCTGTTATTCTAATATTTGTAACGTGTAATATACTAAGTGAAAATTCAATCCTCAGGACATTTTCATTATGCATGCGTTTGTGTTTCTGTGAGGATGGTTAAGGTAATCATGGATATCACTAAAACGGAGGAGGAATGTTGGTAATTTTAGTGTTATCAACGATTTTAGGATATTGGATTAACTTGTTGATCGAGGAAATAATATTAGAGATTGAACGAGTTAGGTGTCGCGGGAGTGCGGGCTCGATTTAATCCTAATATTATTTGAATTTATTATGTAATTAATTTACATGGGCCTTGGACTTAATCGTTAGTTTGTAATTAATGTTTTGGACTTGGTATAGATTTTATATTAATATTGTTTGTTAGAAGTCCATGGATTTATGGATTATTATCCATTACTTTGTCTTGCAGTGTTGGGCCAATAATGGCCATCGTATTGATTTTGGAAAAGTCTTATGAAGTTTACTTCATTCACAAAATCCATTACGCTGTTATGTTTTGATTGGGCCATGATGGCTGATTTGGGAACAATAAGAAAATCCATAAACATTATTTCTAATAAAAGGCCTGATATGAAGTCTTTGAGATTTCTATTCTCTCGATCAACATTGAAACGCAAAGTTGAAAAAGAAAACAACGGTTATGAGTATTATTAACATCACAGAATCATCAAATCCAATTCCAACAAGAGTGATCTCTGTCTAATCCGATAAATCATTGCGTGTAACCCGCAAATAGGTTTATCTGATAGTTCCCGTACCATTCCGAGATTAATCCAGGTTTCAATTACAAAACTTGCAATTTCTGTTCGGATTCCAGGTTTGTTTAATTCTTTCAATTACTTGTTATAGACCAAATATACAACACCCCCCCCCTTCGCACGTGCACGTCGATTGCCTTTCACAGTTCTGATTCTGTAAAACCAGTTTTAGATTACAGGTCAATTAGGTAATTCTTGATTTTTGTTTGAAATTCCGTTTCCAACCACAACTTAACACTACTTGCTTATACAGCTAGTTTTTTGTTTATCAGAAATCAGCATATCTCATCAGAGTTGACTAATTCTTATACAATTAGGTAATTCTTGATTTTTGTTATTGAAAATGGAAGGTGTCAGCATGCTGTAGATACAAGTCAAGGCCAACTGGTTGATATTAGCCTTGTTCATGCTTACAATGATGATCTTCTTCCATATATTGCTGAGTTTTACTTGTAATCAGAGAATTTGCCTTCTCGAATCAGGCCGACTTAATAGCCAATCCTATCAACTTTGGATTTCCGGTATCTTACAATCAAGTTATAACTAATATTTTCTTATAGATGTATTTAAAGATATGTACCATTAATGTTGCTTTATAATTGTTTCTGTTTGTTTGGTCGATAAAGTCAGCTTAGACCTCTTGAAATGGCATCTGATTTATTCTTTAAAAGTTGACTACTGACGCTTTCCTGAAATTTCCATTATTGGAAGAACTCAAAAACGAGCCAAGAAAGAATAGAGTTAAGCCAAATGACTTGCCAAAAAAATACATAGATGTCGGCATTGTTGTAAGAAAGAATAGAGTTAAGCCAAATGACTTGCCAAAAAAATACATAGATGTCGGCATTGTTGTAAGAAAGAATAGAGTTAAGCCAAATGACTTGCCAAAGAACGAGCCAAGAAAGAATAGAGTGGCAAATCAACAAAGCTCGCTGATCTCTAATTTGTCCAATCTTTCAAATCTGATTTTTATTAAGCTCGATATTGGTAATTATTTAGCCTGGAGGCATCAATTATCGTTTTAAATTGACCCCCCCCCCCCACACACACACACTTGACCACTTCACCAAAAGCTGAATGCAAGCTGTTAATCAGTAATAGAACTAATATATCATACTTTCCACTATAAGAACATGCCATATATATGCCTCGAACTACAATGGAAGTAATGATATATCTCGATTTCTTCTTTTCAGTATTCTCGTATGTTTTTTGTCTCGTCCTTCGACTTCTGATTTCCTGTGTTCTCTACTCAACCATTGGCTCAATGGTCGGATCTTGAGTGGTTCTGTCGCTCCTTGTTGTGATAGCATTCACTTGAGCTTTGGGATCAGTCTCGGTATTCCTTGGAATCCTCCTAATGGTCATTCAGACATCTTTTGGCCATCATATTTCTCAATGTTGAGAATAGCACTTCTTTGTTGCTTCAACTCATCTTTTGTCCTTGCAAGACAGTTCTCACTTTACCTCTCCATAAGTTCTTCAAGTTAGAATTCCTCTCAGTCTGAGCACTGGAGCTGTCATCCTTGGTTTTGCGGATCTACTAAAAATTGGAGATCCCATTCAAGATAAAAGCATATATTATGAAGAAGAGTTATTCTGAGGAGGTATACATACATGATAGTAGCAGAGAATTTAACTTAGCTTGAGTAAGTCTTTTGATAATCTTTGTTGTCCAATGCGTATTGTTGATAAGCAAATCAACCATGCAGATATTCAGAATCTTTCGTGAGTAATTGGATCTCACGATCCCTAGGGATGTCCCCACTAAGTTGAGTACTAGTGTAGATCTTAAGTTAGCAGGTATATGCTAAATACTTGGGCCATGCCAAAATTTTAAATATGTGGGTTACACCTTATGTTAAATGTTTGGGTCATGCCAAAGATTTAAATACGTGGGTTACACCCGATGTGACATGAATATGAAAAACCTTGTGTAACATGTCAATGTTAAATACTTGGGTCATGCTCAATGTATGACATGTTTATGTTATGCCACTAAATATATTCAAAGTACCCAAGATACAACCAACAATAAATTGTCATCTACAGCTACAGCGACCGGTCCCAATATCTCAAACTATACTTAGACATTGTGCGTTCAAGCGTGGTGTATAAACCCAATTTCGTAAAAAGGTTAAAACCTTTAAACCTTAGAAGGGTTTTGTAATACCTTTAACTTAGACATATAGTCGGTCTCTAAAACTTTAGTAAGGATCCTTAGGAATCTGATGGAGAGTAGAAACGATAAGTAAGATCAATCACGTTGATTCTACGAATACTCGTGATGAACTTGTCCCAACCCCAAAATTCAACCCAAAGGGCACGGAATTTGAAGTGAAAAACTGTTTTTTTCCAAAACTGAAATCTGATCATTATCACCTCATAACCAACATATTAATAGAGTTATAAATTCGAAACGGGCCCCAAAATACACTCGGGTCAAAAACTAAAACAAAACAAAAGTCGGCAAAAAGCCCAAAAAAACATAAAAATGAAAAATACTCATAGAAATAAGCCTTTTTTGGGCCCGAACGTCCACCCAAACCGCCAAAGGCATTTGCAGCAAAATGGGATTTTTCCTCACGATCGTTTTGACTGGTCGCATGCCCAAAACGAACCCCCGTAGCCCAAGTTAGAGCCATTTTAGTGAAGCCCCATTTGTCACGCGATCTTGGGCCTCCAAATATAGTATGGCCCGCTCCTCCACACTTGGGCCCGCATCATTCCCCCATGGATAGACAAAATTCGACCTCGAATTACCAACAGGTTCATCATCAGAAGAATCCTCATAATAAGGCAACAAGTGCCTCACATTGAACACATCAGAACAACAGATGTGACTAGGCAGCTTTAGATGATACGCACTCGGGTTGATCTTCTCCACAATTTCAACTGGTCCATTCTTCTTAGCTGATAACTTGTTGTATTCTCCAACGGAAAAACGATCTTTAGTCAAAACAGCCCAAACAAGATCACCTTCCTCGAAGTCAACATGCCTACGTCTCTGATCAGCAGCTTGTTTATACTTCGAATTAGCTTGGGTCAAATTATCATAAACAGCGTTATGAACCTCATGTAATCCTTCCACGATATCTTGAACCCTCTTTGGGACAGGCCCAGAAATAGAAAGTGACATCAAATCAAGTGGTCCTCGCGACTAACATGAATAAACCACCTGATACGGGCTAAATCCGGTGCTCCGATTGACAGCATGATTATGGGCAAACTCAGCTTGGCATAACTTTTGATCCCATGCCTTCACATGATCACCAACCAAACACCTCAGCAAATTACCAAGTGACCGATTAACAACTTCAGTTTGGCCATCAGTTTGGGGGTGATAAGCACTGCTGAAGTTGAGTTGAGTGCCCACCATTTTCCACAAACTACGCCAGAAATGGCTCAGAAATCGAGTATCCCGATCAGACACGATAGAAGAGGGTAGCCCATGCAAACGGTACACATCTCGAAAGAAGAGTTGGGCCACAATAACAGCATCAGTCGTCTTCTTGCAAGGAATAAAATGGACCATCTTAGAAAACCAATCCACCACCACAAAGATAGAATCATTGCCCCTATGAGTAGGGGGTAACCCCAACACGAAATCCATACTAATATCAACCCATGGTTGTGAGGGGACATACAAGGGCATATAAAGACCTGCATCAGTAGTTGTGCCCTTTGAAACCTGACAAACACGACACCTTTTCACATAACGGTCCACCTCTTTCCTCATAGTAGGCCAAAAATAAGAACCTGCAACCAGTTGTAAAGTACGATCACGACCAACATGCCCTTCACCATGTAACTCCCTAATAATCTGCAAGCGAAGACTAGAATTAGGGATACATAGTTGATTCCCCTTGAACAGAAAACCTTCATGTAACAGAAGTCTGACTTTTTCCCAGCACCCACATCCTGCAAAATAACTGAGAAAAATGGGTCAGTGGCCAACTGCTCACGAATGACCTCTAGACCCGGCACATCAACCTTCATGGATACAAGCAGATTACTCCTCCTGCTTAGGGCATCAGCAACCCTATTTGAAACACCAGTCTTGTGCTTGACCACAAAACCATCGCCCATGCTTATGAGATACCTTGTCTTGAGTACGAATATGGCTTAGGGAATCATGATTAGTGAATAAAACAAACTCTTTATGAAACAAATAATGACGCCAGTGCTTTATAGCTTGGACCACTGCATAAAACTCCAGATTATAAGTGTTGTACCTCAACTTTGGCCCAGATAACTTCTCACTAAAATAAGCAACAGGCCTACCACCCTGACTGAGAACCCCGCTAATTCCAACATATGAAGCATTAGTATGAAGTTCAAAAACTTGAGAAAAATCAGGCAATACCAGAATCGGTGCTGAAGTGAGCTTGTCTTTCACAAGTTGAAAAGCCAATATGCTGAAGTGAGCTTGTCTTTCAAAACTTGAGAAAAATCAGGCAATACCCATTATGCTCTATGTTCCGATCGTATTCCCAAGGCCTACCCAATAACAAGTGACATGCATCCATAGGGACCACATCACACACAACATCATCTTTGTATGTGGACCCAATAGAAATGGAAACAAGGGCTCGTTTAGACACCGAGACCTCTCCACCCTTCTTGAGCCACTAAAGCTTGTAAGGCTTCGGATGACTCTCTATCTTCAGAGACAACTTCTGTACCGCCTCTTCAGATATCAAATTATCACAACTTTCAGAATTAATAACGAATGTGCATACCTTCCCCAAAATGGTACATGTTGAATGGAAGATATTATGCTTGGGCCAATCATCCCCATCTGCCTTTGGTGTATAACAAGAACGTCTGACCACTAGGTTTACCCTAACATCACCGGACACAAACTCTTCCTCGTATTCAGTTTCTACATCATACACCGGGGTATTCTCGTATTCTTCATGTTGTTCATCCTCAGACTCGGCAAACAGGTGTCGTTTACCAGCCTTTTTACACTCAGCTTGTCGATGTCCCGTTTCACCACAACTGAAACATCTCGGACCACTGCTACTAGCCCCTTTAGAGGCTGACCCGGTATTGTTACCCCCTGGTCTTTGTTGGCTATGCCCCCCGCGAGGTGCCCCACCACCCGACTGTACATTTCCCCCACTAGGGGCGTTAGAATACGAACCACTCGACCGTCAGTTTTGATTCTCAAAGGCCAACGCCCGTTGGTGCGCCTCTACGATGGTCAATGGATCAAAAAGATTCACTGACTCCATGATTTGCACCCTCAAACCTCCAATATACCGAGAAACAAGTTGCTCCTCCGCCTCTTGAATATCGTTCCTGGCGATCAACTGGTAAAACTTGGTTGTATAATCATCAACCGACTTAGCCCCCTGCTTTAAGTTCTGCAGACGCTGGTACATCAACCGTTGAAAGTTATGTGGCAGGAAGTTGGACCGCAAGCACTTTCTCATCTTGGTCCATGTCACGATTCTCGACTTCCCGAGCCTTTCTCGTGTAAGCTTCAATTGCTGCCACCAGGCAGAAGCCCTACCACGTAATCTGGTAGCAATCAAAGCCACCCGCTTATTCTCAGGAACCTCATTGTACTCAAACACTTCCTCGACAGTGGACAACCAATCGATGAACCCCTCCGGGTTCAAACTAGCCCCATCAAATTCCGGAATATCAACCCTTATCCCAGAATCCCAACGTCGATTGCCCTCTCCTCGGCCTCCCCTCGGCCGATCCTCCTGATCACCACCGGAATCCGAACCATCGCCAAACGGATTATTGAAATCCAAACCATACCCGTCATTGGGTTGCTGCCTCCTACGATTCATCAAGCCTTCCATCCGGTTAGTCAACTGATCGACCACCTGGTCCAATCGTTGATCCATTCGGGCCGCTGCTCCAACTCCCGTTCATAAACTTCATCGAGTCTGTTTCTTCTTGGAGGCATTTTGAGCCAGGAATTCGGCTCTGATACCAACTGATGTAGAGTAGAAACGATAAGTAAGATCAATCACGTTGATTCTACGAATACCCGTGATGAACTTGTCCCAACCCCAAAATTCAACCCAAAGGGCAGGGAATTTGAAGTGAAAAACTGTTTTTTTCCAAAACTGAAATCTGATCATTATCACCTCATAACCAACATATTAATAGAGTTATAAATTCGAAACGGGCCCCAAAATACACTCGGGCAAAAAACTAAAACAAAAAAAAGTTGGCAAAAAGCCCCAAAAAACATAAAAATGAAAAATACTCATAGAAATAAGCCTTTTTTTGTGCCCGAACGTCCACCCAAACCACTAAAGGCGTTTGCAGCAAAATGGGATTTTTCCTCACGATCGTTTTGACTGGTCGCACGCCCAAAACGGACCCCCGTAGCCCAAGTTAGAGCCATTTTAGTGAAGCCCCATTTGTCACGCGATCTTGGGCCTCCAAATATAGCATGGCCCGCTCCTCCACACTTGGGCCCGCATCAGAATCCAATCTACAAAACATCAAACCTTGGTGATGGCGGGTGTTAGCTTGGGTAACACCTCTTCGATAATTAAGTTAGTGATTTGATGAATGGTAGTCTGAAAATGAATTTGAATTCTAACTTACATGGCGTATGCCTTGAGATGAATGGCATTCCAGATCTTGGAAGGGTCCCCTTCCAGAGTGGCCAACCAGTAATCACTTGTGTCGGCCTCATAGTCAATTAGATATGGACCTTCCAATTTGGGTGCCAACTTTCCTTCTAGTGTTTTGGAAAGTCTTTCTAAGCACTAGGTCATCCACTTGGAATCTTCTAGTTCTCATAATTATGTTGTAAGATCTTGCTATCCTTTGCTGGTATGCTGCAATCCAAACTTTGGTGAGATCCCAAATCTCATCAATAGTGTAAAGAATCTTAAACAAGAGCTTCATTCTTTGGACAACATGCCTAGCAAGTACCTGGTTAACCTACCTTATAACTCATCGCTCAATATCCAACAACCCGCCTTGTCTTTAAGTGGTTGAGGCACCCTATAGTCACTCCAGATGACCACAAACATACCAGCCTTTTCCACAATTACGTACTTACATATATGTATGATGATTACTTGAGTTAAGCTATGACACGTAGACACAAAGAAATTTAAGTTATGTTTTTCGCTTAAAAGTTAGATTTTGATTAGTGAACTAATAAATAAAGTTAAGATCAATCTTAAATGGAAAGTGCTAACCATTGTCCTGAGGACTATGATGATCAAAGACTGCGGAACTTTTTTTGATCAACCAACAACATTCTGTCATTATTTGGATGATCCACCCTACAATTTGGTCCATGATGTTTAACGAGATGCCTTGCTGTTATTTTGTTAAGCTACATTATGAATCACCACACGATGTTTCACGAGATAGCTTGTTATTTGTTAACTGTATTAAACGGGTCGTGTCGTGTCATTCATGTTATAGAACATGCTATATCTATTGTGTTTGATAGGTTATGTTGTGCAACCTATTTATTAAACATGTTCGTTTTAAGTAAATGACATACGGGCCGAGTTCTTGTTTCCTACCTGTTTATTTTTGTCTTGTCTGACCTATTTTGACACGTTTTGCCAGCCATATATGTGTATATCCAAATTTTTTTGAAGGTTCTTTTATGAAAATTTAGGCTCCCAAATTAGACAACATCCTCAATTTGGCGAAATGGCGAAATCTATAAAGGATAGCCATGTTCAGCTGATAATTTATAAAAAGACGACTTTGGTTGGTTGATATATCCATTTAATAAACAAGTCATCTTTTGGGTAAACATGACTAACTCGTTTATCAAAAAGGTATTGTTCAAGTTTTCCTATGTTAGATAATTAGTTTTATACTCTTTGTATCTTATTGTATTTTCTTTATTCTTTGGGGGAACTCATGTGTAACTAGTTTGTGTGTATATTGTGCCATTCCTATCAATAGAATTCATTTAGCTTTCCATGTATCAGCCTTTTCCTTGATTGGTTGAGTTTCCCTATCCTCTCCCCCTTAAAATGTAATTAGCTCATTGATATGTTTTAAATACAATTGCAAAAATGTTGAATAGATAATTTATGTGCTCCTGCTAACATGACTCGTTTATTATAACTCATTTTCAACCCTTCGACACATGTCACTTGATTTTAACTTCTAAACGCTATCTTAAACGCGAATAATATACAACTTATGCTTGTGTTCTTCACTTTCAACACCTATTCACAAATCTGCCAAGCCAGCACAATTATCACAAGTCAATTCAGTAAAACAAATGTGATGGATTAAACCAATTCCACAACAAATAGAGACATGATTGAAATATTGGATAATAGTGGTTGTTGAAATTCAATATAACCCCATCCACTAAACTTAAGCTTTCATGGTTTTTGTACTTTTGTGTCAATTATATTTTCCACATATCAATATTTTGTAATTAAGAAAATGATGATAAATTACTTCATCATGTCATCATATATAGTTATTACATCTTACATCCCAAAAGAAAGGTACAATAAATCATTACAAACATACCAGTGGCATCTTCTCTTGTATGAATGATTCAATTTTAATAGGTACCCTCGTATCTGGACCTACACCTCTTTGTGAGACCTGTGAGCCAATGTATTAATTGTAGAACAAATGTTAACACGAAAGACTAGGATAAAATATAAAAGCATACATAAGAGGGTTAGGTTCATTAGTTAACAACACCCTTGATTGTGAATATTAGTGAACTAATCCTAGCTCTTGATTTAGAATACACAAGTGTAAATCAATGGCCAGGATTTGATGATTAAAATACACTAGTGTATTTTGCGATTTAATGATATAAATCAATGGTTAGGATTTGTTCACTCATTCGCAAATACACTAGTGTTCACTCTTGAACCCCACCCTACAATAAGAAGTATTAATTGTAGAACAAATGTTAACACTAAAGACTTGGATAAAATGTAAAATTAACATACACTAAGAAACATATAGTTCAAATTGTTGCACTGTAATCCATGCACTTTTTCCGGTTTCAAAATTTTATTTTTACATTCTTGGTACTAATACTATTATATTTCTCCATATTAATAGAAGTAACTTGATAAAAATCATACTCATTATCCTGAATTCTTTAGGAAAATGTCCACAAGTTGTGTGCCTTGTAACATCCCTCGTATTTGTATCGAATCGTAACGCGACACGTCTCCAAAATCTCCAATTATTTCCAATTTGTGGAAGGAGAGGGACCAAATATGTCAAAATTGGGACAGGAATAAAGCACGGGGACTAAAAATATAAAAATCCAAAATTTTGTTCCTGAAGGTCCCTTACGGACCGCAAGGCTTAGACCCTCACGGTCCGCAAGGGAGTTTTAAATCTGTTGTAGCACCAGGGGTCCTTACGGTCTGTAAGGAGCGCCTAGTGATGGCAAATTTGCAGCTATCATCCTTTTTTGTCATGCGGGAACAGCACAAGGGCTCATACTTTCAGGAACATGACCCTTAGAAATCAACTCTTCAACCTGCCTTCACAACTCCTCATGCTCACTAGGGCTCATTCTGTAATGTGGTATGTTGGGCAACTGTGACCCAGGCTCCAAGTCAATGTGATGTTGGATGTCACACAACGGTGGCAATCCATCAGGCAACTCATCAGGGAAAACATCAGAAAACTCCTCAAGCAAAGGAAACATAGCATCAGGAATTTCAAATTCCTCAGGCACCGGCTTCCCCATCAACACAAAAACACTATCCCCCTCCTCCAGATCATCTTGAAACTGGCTAATAGTTAACAGAGTGCCTGAATGCTTTGTGGTTAACTGTTTAGGCTTGGTAGGAACAAGAGGGATCTTCACACCGCCAAACAGAAAACTATGCGTATTAGATCGCCCATTATGCTCTATGTTCCGATCGTATTCCCAAGGCCTACCCAATAACAAGTGACATGCATCCATAGGGACCACATCACACACAACATCATCTTTGTATGTGGACCCAATAGAAATGGAAACAAGGGCTCGTTTAGACACCGAGACCTCTCCACCCTTCTTGAGCCACTAAAGCTTGTAAGGCTTCGGATGACTCTCTATCTTCAGAGACAACTTCTGTACCGCCTCTTCAGATATCAAATTATCACAACTTTCAGAATTAATAACGAATGTGCATACCTTCCCCAAAATGGTACATGTTGAATGGAAGATATTATGCTTGGGCCAATCATCCCCATCTGCCTTTGGTGTATAACAAGAACGTCTGACCACTAGGTTTACCCTAACATCACCGGACACAAACTCTTCCTCGTATTCAGTTTCTACATCATACACCGGGGTATTCTCGTATTCTTCATGTTGTTCATCCTCAGACTCGGCAAACAGGTGTCGTTTACCAGCCTTTTTACACTCAGCTTGTCGATGTCCCGTTTCACCACAACTGAAACATCTCGGACCACTGCTACTAGCCCCTTTAGAGGCTGACCCGGTATTGTTACCCCCTGGTCTTTGTTGGCTATGCCCCCCGCGAGGTGCCCCACCACCCGACTGTACATTTCCCCCACTAGGGGCGTTAGAATACGAACCACTCGACCGTCAGTTTTGATTCTCAAAGGCCAACGCCCGTTGGTGCGCCTCTACGATGGTCAATGGATCAAAAAGATTCACTGACTCCATGATTTGCACCCTCAAACCTCCAATATACCGAGAAACAAGTTGCTCCTCCGCCTCTTGAATATCGTTCCTGGCGATCAACTGGTAAAACTTGGTTGTATAATCATCAACCGACTTAGCCCCCTGCTTTAAGTTCTGCAGACGCTGGTACATCAACCGTTGAAAGTTATGTGGCAGGAAGTTGGACCGCAAGCACTTTCTCATCTTGGTCCATGTCACGATTCTCGACTTCCCGAGCCTTTCTCGTGTAAGCTTCAATTGCTGCCACCAGGCAGAAGCCCTACCACGTAATCTGGTAGCAATCAAAGCCACCCGCTTATTCTCAGGAACCTCATTGTACTCAAACACTTCCTCGACAGTGGACAACCAATCGATGAACCCCTCCGGGTTCAAACTAGCCCCATCAAATTCCGGAATATCAACCCTTATCCCAGAATCCCAACGTCGATTGCCCTCTCCTCGGCCTCCCCTCGGCCGATCCTCCTGATCACCACCGGAATCCGAACCATCGCCAAACGGATTATTGAAATCCAAACCATACCCGTCATTGGGTTGCTGCCTCCTACGATTCATCAAGCCTTCCATCCGGTTAGTCAACTGATCGACCACCTGGTCCAATCGTTGATCCATTCGGGCCGCTGCTCCAACTCCCGTTCATAAACTTCATCGAGTCTGTTTCTTCTTGGAGGCATTTTGAGCCAGGAATTCGGCTCTGATACCAACTGATGTAGAGTAGAAACGATAAGTAAGATCAATCACGTTGATTCTACGAATACCCGTGATGAACTTGTCCCAACCCCAAAATTCAACCCAAAGGGCAGGGAATTTGAAGTGAAAAACTGTTTTTTTCCAAAACTGAAATCTGATCATTATCACCTCATAACCAACATATTAATAGAGTTATAAATTCGAAACGGGCCCCAAAATACACTCGGGCAAAAAACTAAAACAAAAAAAAAGTTGGCAAAAAGCCCCAAAAAACATAAAAATGAAAAATACTCATAGAAATAAGCCTTTTTTTGTGCCCGAACGTCCACCCAAACCACTAAAGGCGTTTGCAGCAAAATGGGATTTTTCCTCACGATCGTTTTGACTGGTCGCACGCCCAAAACGGACCCCCGTAGCCCAAGTTAGAGCCATTTTAGTGAAGCCCCATTTGTCACGCGATCTTGGGCCTCCAAATATAGCATGGCCCGCTCCTCCACACTTGGGCCCGCATCAGAATCCAATCTACAAAACATCAAACCTTGGTGATGGCGGGTGTTAGCTTGGGTAACACCTCTTCGATAATTAAGTTAGTGATTTGATGAATGGTAGTCTGAAAATGAATTTGAATTCTAACTTACATGGCGTATGCCTTGAGATGAATGGCATTCCAGATCTTGGAAGGGTCCCCTTCCAGAGTGGCCAACCAGTAATCACTTGTGTCGGCCTCATAGTCAATTAGATATGGACCTTCCAATTTGGGTGCCAACTTTCCTTCTAGTGTTTTGGAAAGTCTTTCTAAGCACTAGGTCATCCACTTGGAATCTTCTAGTTCTCATAATTATGTTGTAAGATCTTGCTATCCTTTGCTGGTATGCTGCAATCCAAACTTTGGTGAGATCCCAAATCTCATCAATAGTGTAAAGAATCTTAAACAAGAGCTTCATTCTTTGGACAACATGCCTAGCAAGTACCTGGTTAACCTACCTTATAACTCATCGCTCAATATCCAACAACCCGCCTTGTCTTTAAGTGGTTGAGGCACCCTATAGTCACTCCAGATGACCACAAACATACCAGCCTTTTCCACAATTACGTACTTACATATATGTATGATGATTACTTGAGTTAAGCTATGACACGTAGACACAAAGAAATTTAAGTTATGTTTTTCGCTTAAAAGTTAGATTTTGATTAGTGAACTAATAAATAAAGTTAAGATCAATCTTAAATGGAAAGTGCTAACCATTGTCCTGAGGACTATGATGATCAAAGACTGCGGAACTTTTTTTGATCAACCAACAACATTCTGTCATTATTTGGATGATCCACCCTACAATTTGGTCCATGATGTTTAACGAGATGCCTTGCTGTTATTTTGTTAAGCTACATTATGAATCACCACACGATGTTTCACGAGATACCTTGTTATTTGTTAACTGTATTAAACGGGTCGTGTCGTGTCATTCATGTTATAGAACATGCTATATCTATTGTGTTTGATAGGTTATGTTGTGCAACCTATTTATTAAACATGTTCGTTTTAAGTAAATGACATACGGGCCGAGTTCTTGTTTGCTACCTGTTTATTTTTGTCTTGTCTGACCTATTTTGACACGTTTTGCCAGCCATATATGTGTATATCCAAATTTTTTGAAGGTTCTTTTATGAAAATTTAGGCTTCCAAATTAGACAACATCCTCAATTTGGCGAAATGGCGAAATCTATAAAGGATAGCCATGTTCAGCTGATAATTTATAAAAAGACGACTTTGGTTGGTTGATATATCCATTTAATAAACAAGTCATCTTTTGGGTAAACATGACTAACTCGTTTATCAAAAAGGTATTGTTCAAGTTTTCCTATGTTAGATAATTAGTTTTATACTCTTTGTATCTTATTGTATTTTCTTTATTCTTTGGGGGAACTCATGTGTAACTAGTTTGTGTGTATATTGTGCCATTCCTATCAATAGAATTCATTTAGCTTTCCATGTATCAGCCTTTTCCTTGATTGGTTGAGTTTCCCTATCCTCTCCCCCTTAAAATGTAATTAGCTCATTGATATGTTTTAAATACAATTGCAAAAATGTTGAATAGATAATTTATGTGCTCCTGCTAACATGACTCGTTTATTATAACTCATTTTCAACCCTTCGACACATGTCACTTGATTTTAACTTCTAAACGCTATCTTAAACGCGAATAATATACAACTTATGCTTGTGTTCTTCACTTTCAACACCTATTCACAAATCTGCCAAGCCAGCACAATTATCACAAGTCAATTCAGTAAAACAAATGTGATGGATTAAACCAATTCCACAACAAATAGAGACATGATTGAAATATTGGATAATAGTGGTTGTTGAAATTCAATATAACCCCATCCACTAAACTTAAGCTTTCATGGTTTTTGTACTTTTGTGTCAATTATATTTTCCACATATCAATATTTTGTAATTAAGAAAATGATGATAAATTACTTCATCATGTCATCATATATAGTTATTACATCTTACATCCCAAAAGAAAGGTACAATAAATCATTACAAACATACCAGTGGCATCTTCTCTTGTATGAATGATTCAATTTTAATAGGTACCCTCGTATCTGGACCTACACCTCTTTGTGAGACCTGTGAGCCAATGTATTAATTGTAGAACAAATGTTAACACGAAAGACTAGGATAAAATATAAAAGCATACATAAGAGGGTTAGGTTCATTAGTTAACAACACCCTTGATTGTGAATATTAGTGAACTAATCCTAGCTCTTGATTTAGAATACACAAGTGTAAATCAATGGCCAGGATTTGATGATTAAAATACACTAGTGTATTTTGCGATTTAATGATATAAATCAATGGTTAGGATTTGTTCACTCGTTCACAAATACACTAGTGTTCACTCTTGAACCCCACCCTACAATAAGAAGTATTAATTGTAGAACAAATGTTAACACTAAAGACTTGGATAAAATGTAAAATTAACATACACTAAGAAACATATAGTTCAAATTGTTGCACTGTAATCCATGCACTTTTTCCGGTTTCAAAATTTTATTTTTACATTCTTGGTACTAATACTATTATATTTCTCCATATTAATAGAAGTAACTTGATAAAAATCATACTCATTATCCTGAATTCTTTAGGAAAATGTCCACAAGTTGTGTGCCTTGTAACATCCCTCGTATTTGTATCGAATCGTAACGCGACACGTCTCCAAAATCTCCAATTATTTCCAATTTGTGGAAGGAGAGGGACCAAATATGTCAAAATTGGGACAGGAATAAAGCACGGGGACTAAAAATATAAAAATCCAAAATTTTGTTCCTGAAGGTCCCTTACGGACCGCAAGGCTTAGACCCTCACGGTCCGCAAGGGAGTTTTAAATCTGTTGTAGCACCAGGGGTCCTTACGGTCTGTAAGGAGCGCCTAGTGATGGCAAATTTGCAGCTATCATCCTTTTTTGTCATGCTGGAACAGCACAAGGGCTCATACTTTCAGGAACATGACCCTTAGAAATCAACTCTTCAACCTGCCTCCACAACTCCTCATGCTCACTAGGGCTCATTCTGTAATGTGGTATGTTGGGCAACTGTGACCCAGGCTCCAAGTCAATGTGATGTTGGATGTCACACAACGGTGGCAATCCATCAGGCAACTCATCAGGGAAAACATCAGAAAACTCCTCAAGCAAAGGAAACATAGCATCAGGAATTTCAAATTCCTCAGGCACCGGCTTCCCCATCAACACAAAAACACTATCCCCCTCCTCCAGATCATCTTGAAACTGGCTAATAGTTAACAGAGTGCCTGAATGCTTTGTGGTTAACTGTTTAGGCTTGGTAGGAACAAGAGGGATCTTCACACCGCCAAACAGAAAACTATGCGTATTAGATCGCCCATTATGCTCTATGTTCCGATCGTATTCCCAAGGCCTACCCAATAACAAGTGACATGCATCCATAGGGACCACATCACACACAACATCATCTTTGTATGTGGACCCAATAGAAATGGAAACAAGGGCTCGTTTAGACACCGAGACCTCTCCACCCTTCTTGAGCCACTAAAGCTTGTAAGGCTTCGGATGACTCTCTATCTTCAGAGACAACTTCTGTACCGCCTCTTCAGATATCAAATTATCACAACTTTCAGAATTAATAACGAATGTGCATACCTTCCCCAAAATGGTACATGTTGAATGGAAGATATTATGCTTGGGCCAATCATCCCCATCTGCCTTTGGTGTATAACAAGAACGTCTGACCACTAGGTTTACCCTAACATCACCGGACACAAACTCTTCCTCGTATTCAGTTTCTACATCATACACCGGGGTATTCTCGTATTCTTTATGTTGTTCATCCTCAGACTCGGCAAACAGGTGTCGTTTACTAGCCTTTTTACACTCAGCTTGTCGATGTCCCGTTTCACCACAACTGAAACATCTCGGACCACTGCTACTAGCCCCTTTAGAGGCTGATCCGGTATTGTTACCCCCTGGTCTTTGTTGGCTATGCCCCCTGCGAGGTGCCCCACCACCCGACTGTACATTTCCCCCACTAGGGGCGTTAGAATACGAACCACTCGACCGTCAGTTTTGATTCTCAAAGGCCAACGCCCGTTGGTGCGCCTCTACGATGGTCAATGGATCAAAAAGATTCACTGACTCCATGATTTGCACCCTCAAACCTCCAATATACCGAGAAACAAGTTGCTCCTCCGCCTCTTGAATATCGTTCCTGGCGATCAACTGGTAAAACTTGGTTGTATAATCATCAACCGACTTAGCCCCCTGCTTTAAGTTCTGCAGACGCTGGTACATCAACCGTTGAAAGTTATGTGGCAGGAAGTTGGACCGCAAGCACTTTCTCATCTTGGTCCATGTCACGATTCTCGACTTCCCGAGCCTTTCTCGTGTAAGCTTCAATTGCTGCCACCAGGCAGAAGCCCTACCACGTAATCTGGTAGCAATCAAAGCCACCCGCTTATTCTCAGGAACCTCCTTGTACTCAAACACTTCCTCGACAGTGGACAACCAATCGATGAACCCCTCCGGGTTCAAACTAGCCCCATCAAATTCCGGAATATCAACCCTTATCCCAGAATCCCAACGTCGATTGCCCTCTCCTCGGCCTCCCCTCGGCCGATCCTCCTGATCACCACCGGAATCCGAACCATCGCCAAACGGATTATTGAAATCCAAACCATACCCGTCATTGGGTTGCTGCCTCCTACGATTCATCAAGCCTTCCATCCGGTTAGTCAACTGATCGACCACCTGGTCCAATCGTTGATCCATTCGGGCCGCTGCTCCAACTCCCGTTCATAAACTTCATCGAGTCTGTTTCTTCTTGGAGGCATTTTGAGCCAGGAATTCGGCTCTGATACCAACTGATGTAGAGTAGAAACGATAAGTAAGATCAATCACGTTGATTCTATGAATACACGTGATGAACTTGTCCCAACCCCAAAATTCAACCCAAAGGGCAGGGAATTTGAAGTGAAAAACTGTTTTTTTCCAAAACTGAAATCTGATCATTATCACCTCATAACCAACATATTAATAGATTTATAAATTCGAAACGGGCCCCAAAATACACTCGGGCAAAAAACTAAAACAAAAAAAAAGTTGGCAAAAAGCCCCAAAAAACATAAAAATGAAAAATACTCATAGAAATAAGCCTTTTTTTGTGCCCGAACGTCCACCCAAACCACTAAAGGCGTTTGCAGCAAAATGGGATTTTTCCTCACGATCGTTTTGACTGGTCGCACGCCCAAAACGGACCCCCGTAGCCCAAGTTAGAGCCATTTTAGTGAAGCCCCATTTGTCACGCGATCTTGGGCCTCCAAATATAGCATGGCCCGCTCCTCCACACTTGGGCCCGCATCAGAATCCAATCTACAAAACATCAAACCTTGGTGATGGCGGGTGTTAGCTTGGGTAACACCTCTTCGATAATTAAGTTAGTGATTTGATGAATGGTAGTCTGAAAATGAATTTGAATTCTAACTTACATGGCGTATGCCTTGAGATGAATGGCATTCCAGATCTTGGAAGGGTCCCCTTCCAGAGTGGCCAACCAGTAATCACTTGTGTCGGCCTCATAGTCAATTAGATATGGACCTTCCAATTTGGGTGCCAACTTTCCTTCTAGTGTTTTGGAAAGTCTTTCTAAGCACTAGGTCATCCACTTGGAATCTTCTAGTTCTCATAATTATGTTGTAAGATCTTGCTATCCTTTGCTGGTATGCTGCAATCCAAACTTTGGTGAGATCCCAAATCTCATCAATAGTGTAAAGAATCTTAAACAAGAGCTTCATTCTTTGGACAACATGCCTAGCAAGTACCTGGTTAACCTACCTTATAACTCATCGCTCAATATCCAACAACCCGCCTTGTCTTTAAGTGGTTGAGGCACCCTATAGTCACTCCAGATGACCACAAACATACCACCCTTTTCCACAATTACGTACTTACATATATGTATGATGATTACTTGAGTTAAGCTATGACACGTAGACACAAAGAAATTTAAGTTATGTTTTTCGCTTAAAAGTTAGATTTTGATTAGTGAACTAATAAATAAAGTTAAGATCAATCTTAAATGGAAAGTGCTAACCATTGTCCTGAGGACTATGATGATCAAAGACTGCGGAACTTTTTTTGATCAACCAACAACATTCTGTCATTATTTGGATGATCCACCCTACAATTTGGTCCATGATGTTTAACGAGATGCCTTGCTGTTATTTTGTTAAGCTACATTATGAATCACCACACGATGTTTCACGAGATACCTTGTTATTTGTTAACTGTATTAAACGGGTCGTGTCGTGTCATTCATGTTATAGAACATGCTATATCTATTGTGTTTGATAGGTTATGTTGTGCAACCTATTTATTAAACATGTTCGTTTTAAGTAAATGACATACGGGCCGAGTTCTTGTTTGCTACCTGTTTATTTTTGTCTTGTCTGACCTATTTTGACACGTTTTGCCAGCCATATATGTGTATATCCAAATTTTTTTGAAGGTTCTTTTATGAAAATTTAGGCTCCCAAATTAGACAACATCCTCAATTTGGCGAAATGGCGAAATCTATAAAGGATAGCCATGTTCAGCTGATAATTTATAAAAAGACGACTTTGGTTGGTTGATATATCCATTTAATAAACAAGTCATCTTTTGGGTAAACATGACTAACTCGTTTATCAAAAAGGTATTGTTCAAGTTTTCCTATGTTAGATAATTAGTTTTATACTCTTTGTATCTTATTGTATTTTCTTTATTCTTTGGGGGAACTCATGTGTAACTAGTTTGTGTGTATATTGTGCCATTCCTATCAATAGAATTCATTTAGCTTTCCATGTATCAGCCTTTTCCTTGATTGGTTGAGTTTCCCTATCCTCTCCCCCTTAAAATGTAATTAGCTCATTGATATGTTTTAAATACAATTGCAAAAATGTTGAATAGATAATTTATGTGCTCCTGCTAACATGACTCGTTTATTATAACTCATTTTCAACCCTTCGACACATGTCACTTGATTTTAACTTCTAAACGCTATCTTAAACGCGAATAATATACAACTTATGCTTGTGTTCTTCACTTTCAACACCTATTCACAAATCTGCCAAGCCAGCACAATTATCACAAGTCAATTCAGTAAAACAAATGTGATGGATTAAACCAATTCCACAACAAATAGAGACATGATTGAAATATTGGATAATAGTGGTTGTTGAAATTCAATATAACCCCATCCACTAAACTTAAGCTTTCATGGTTTTTGTACTTTTGTGTCAATTATATTTTCCACATATCAATATTTTGTAATTAAGAAAATGATGATAAATTACTTCATCATGTCATCATATATAGTTATTACATCTTACATCCCAAAAGAAAGGTACAATAAATCATTACAAACATACCAGTGGCATCTTCTCTTGTATGAATGATTCAATTTTAATAGGTACCCTCGTATCTGGACCTACACCTCTTTGTGAGACCTGTGAGCCAATGTATTAATTGTAGAACAAATGTTAACACGAAAGACTAGGATAAAATATAAAAGCATACATAAGAGGGTTAGGTTCATTAGTTAACAACACCCTTGATTGTGAATATTAGTGAACTAATCCTAGCTCTTGATTTAGAATACACAAGTGTAAATCAATGGCCAGGATTTGATGATTAAAATACACTAGTGTATTTTGCGATTTAATGATATAAATCAATGGTTAGGATTTGTTCACTCGTTCACAAATACACTAGTGTTCACTCTTGAACCCCACCCTACAATAAGAAGTATTAATTGTAGAACAAATGTTAACACTAAAGACTTGGATAAAATGTAAAATTAACATACACTAAGAAACATATAGTTCAAATTGTTGCACTGTAATCCATGCACTTTTTCCGGTTTCAAAATTTTATTTTTACATTCTTGGTACTAATACTATTATATTTCTCCATATTAATAGAAGTAACTTGATAAAAATCATACTCATTATCCTGAATTCTTTAGGAAAATGTCCACAAGTTGTGTGCCTTGTAACATCCCGCGTATTTGTATCGAATCGTAACGCGACACGTCTCCAAAATCTCCAATTATTTCCAATTTGTGGAAGGAGAGGGACCAAATATGTCAAAATTGGGACAAGAATAAAGCACGGGGACTAAAAATATAAAAATCCAAAATTTTGTTCTTGAAGGTCCCTTACGGACCGCAAGGCTTAGACCCTCACGGTCCGCAAGGGAGTTTTAAATCTGTTGTAGCACCAGGGGTCCTTACGGTCTGTAAGGAGCGCCTAGTGATGGCAAATTTGCAGCTATCATCCTTTGTTGTCATGCTGCCACATTTCCGCGATTTTGCCACCATTGCTCCTCCTTGTCACACACTAATCAGCTCCTAATCAGTTTGGCAAACACTTGTCATGATTTAAGAGCATTATGATTAGTATAAATAGGTGCCTTAGTGTTCATTCAAACTCACACTCTAAAACACTTATTTGGAGCATCTCTAGAGCTTAGGAGCAGCTCTCAAGTGTCCTCAGTAGTCCCCAGTTCTAGTAAGTCTTTTCCCTCATTCAATTTCATTAATTTTGTTAGAATTCAACTCATATTGACTTTCAGTTCCGACCAATATGGTCAAGTCAAAGTTCGAATCAAACTTTCCTATATGATTGCGATAACGAAAGTATAAATCCCCTGCGATCATACCTTCTGACAATCACGTTTAATAGGCGAAATGATGAGTCAAGCATGTTATATTTAAAATTCAAAACTAATAAATATGCATTTTGCGATAATTAAACTTTTAACTATCTAAACCAATTGTTTTGACATCATATCAGTTTATATAGACTAATAAAACCTATTTTGACATTCTCAACTCATCATACTAAGTTTAGACTTCAATTCTTTATTGAAAGTCAAGCAATTTGACTTTTGCTTTGACTTTCGATTTGAACCCGTTTGGTCTACTTTGAAATCCATTCAAGACATATTTTGTGACCATAATATTATAGGGAATAACCCTCTAAGGTTACACCTTATGGCCATACAATTTGAAGGGAAAATCGACAAGTCCACTATATATACTTTAAAGATGTCAACAATGCCCCTACGGCATAAAATGGCTTTAAAATCTACGAGGCATATAATTTGACCTCTAAACTGATTAAAAAATATTCTGAAATATATTTTGACATAACGGACTTGTCATTGACCCATTCGACTATCCAATGCCGCGTTTACGCATATGACTAGTTTAATATATATGAAATACATATAAACTAGTTGAATTGGGTTTAAACCTTTCAAAATCATTCCAAATCAGAATCTTTGGTTAAATAACACATCCAACGAGGCTTTGCACTCGGAAGGGTATAAACCATATTCTACCCGGTCAATGCTTAATCTAGTTAATATTCTAAGTAGCGAGTCTAGTAATGTAACTTACAAAAAACTAGTGAACATTCTAAAGAATATATATATATATATATATATATATATTTGTTTCATTCTGGACAATAGAGCCTTCCAGATAATCATGTCTAGGATATACAACTTGAAATACGGCTTTGCTTCAAAGAATTTATTTAAACTGAATATTTGCTAAGCAAAGGTAAATACTCTTAGCCTAGTTTTATTTAAAAACTTGGGATACAACATTAGCCGATTGGAGCGGGTATTATATAAATGGGTAAATGCTTTCATAAATATAAGAATCTGGTTTAATCCGTATTGCTTGAATAACATTAAACCCCCTAGGGGTAATGGTACCATGTCCAGACGTCCTGACTCATCAATTGGGAATGACTATATAAAATACACGCAGGGTAGTAGGCATACTCCCAGCGTTGTATTAACGGTTGTGTGTACCATCATCACATACTGGTATAGATTTCTGTTCCAGCTGTATTAGCTGTATTGACAAGCATGTAAAACTGGTGACAAGAAATCTATTCCAGAAGGATTTTTAAATGAGTCGGTTAATTGTATTTACTAGCGAAAGCGAAAGCCGATGTGTTTTCAAAAGATTAAATCGCAGGTAACGAGCCCTGAATATAGGGTGGAATGGCTTGGTCAAAGGAAAAGCTTAGGAATTTGCGACTCCTCTGCTTATAGGCCTATGATGTCCTTAAGCTCTCTTTTATTTCGGATCCTACTTGCGGGACATTATATCAAATGCTTATAAAATTTATTTATTAAATTTGAACATTTATATTATTATTTTATCATCCTATCTTCCGCTGCATATTTGTGAAACTGTTATCAACCTTCACGCATAAACCCACCAACCAGACCCACCGGAAATCGGGGTGACAGGTTGGTATTAGAGCCACAATTTGAGGGATTTCGACACTAGCCTTTTGTGTCTAAACTCAAATATCACAAACACAAATTCCTTAAGAGAACTCTGAGTCTAGGTTTAACCTAAAACCACTCATATCTATATAGTTATTGATTTTATAACTGTTAGGAAAATGCCTCAAAGACGATGCAGGCAAGATAAAGGACCGATGATAGGCTGAGGACCAAGACCCCAACAATCCCACTCGCATCATTCTAGTGAGTCATTTCATGCATCTAACTATATAAACTCTCCACACCCAAGCCAGATGCCTCAAGACGATGGCTCAAATCAAGAAATGCCCAAATTCTAGAAGAACGCCATCCCCATTAAATTGACTATTTACAATACCTCGTACCACGGTTCCCCATATCATGGTCCAGATGAATGGAACATATATTTCAATTTACCTTCTATAATACCCCTGACAAATAATCATCCAAACATTCCCATACACCTTCCCAAGAACCTCCTCAAAATCCACCACCTCCAAAAGATGACTCCTAGTATTACCTCACCAACTGGTGGAACAACAGGCACAACAAAGAAGGAACCGCACCAAACCAAGGATGTCGGTGCGACGTGGAGTTTCTTCAAGCTCACTTCCCCCTCTGCCTCCAAGTCACTACACACCTATGCAAGAGGATCCCCAGATGGGAGGACCCTCCAACCTGGCTCCAGCCGTAGATCATGCACCATCGGGTTATGATAATCTCATACCAACGTACTCAAACCCACCGGCGTACGATAACCCCTACACTTCGACAACTATGGATTATACTAACATTGCTCCATCATACGACCCTATGTGCAAGCGGTCATACAAACTCCTACTATCCACCACCATTTCCACCTACATACGCTGGTTATCCTGACTATGGATACTCAAACCGTATCTGGTTGTTCCGCAACCACGACCTCCATAACCACCAACTCCTAACATAATTACTCAGGCGGTGGAAAGGATGGAACAAATAAAGAGAGAGGTGGAACAAAGTGAAAGAAGAACCAACAAGATGAAAGGGAAAAGAGACAACTGAAAACTGTTTATTTCTTTTATTGTAATTGGTTTATTTACATTCCAATGATGGAAAATGTGTGTACTTTTAAATTTCAAAAGTCCTTATAGGACATTGCATTGTAATTCTTTAATTAATGAAATTTTGAATTCCCTTTCTGTTATATAAATTGATCCGCTATAAACCAAAAAATCTCCTTGATGGCATGTAGCTCAAAATACAAATGGAAAGTCAACATAATGGCAATAATGACAGTGATGGCAATGCGGTTTACATTGGCCGAGAAGGTATAGGAGATAACCTCCGAACCTTGATAGCTGAAGAAGTCGGCAAAGCCATGGTCAAATTTATGGCCAATTATAAAGGGCCAGCACCATCAAGACAAGAATCTATTTCTATTCCCCAATCATCAACTTACAAAACTCAAACTCAGAGTTCTCACTTCTTCTTGTCTAAAAAAAGGAGAACAGTGAATCTAAATGTGTTGCGAGAAAATAGCACATATATCCAAAGGACGGATGCTCTTATAAGTATTTCATCTCATGTAAACCCCGTAACTTCACAAGGGAGAAAGGAGCAATTGACGCCCTCAAGTGGCTAGATGAGATAGAAACAGTTATAGACATTAGCGGTTGCGCTGAGAAGGACTTTGTCAACTACGTCTCCCAGTCTTTCAAGGAAGATGCATTAACATTGTTAGGGCATAAGTTTTATTAATTATGGATCATGTATCCTGAAGCGTTGCCTGGATCAGTTATCCTTAGCGGATGGTGCAGGGATTCGGAGGATCAAGGATCCTTAACATTACTTATAATTTCTAACAATTGTGCTCTGTGTTTTCTAATGTTCGTATGTAGGTTATGCACAACGTGGACTAAGTCACAGCTGGAATCTCGGGCATAATTCGTTCAAGATGTTGCACGTGTTGAAATCCACTAACAGTCATGGAGTTTGAACGTGGTCTTCCTTGAATTTCGGACTTAGTTGTTAGGTTGATTCAAAAGGGGCTGATCAAGTGTTAGTCATTAAGTTGTTATAATTACGGTTACACACATACACACACACACACACTTGCATACATTGCAAACTAGAGCTCTCAAACACTTAGCGTTCGATTGTATCACATTTGATCAACATCCAAAGTTGTAATCTTTTTTATGCAATATAGTTGATAATCATAGTTTTCACTGTTCGAGGTTTTTATGTCGGCGATCTACTAGTGATTAAGGGCTTTCCCCCGTATAAATCATTGTGTTCATTGTTTCATTCATCAAGCAATTCATTTTGGCATTGTTGATCACCTAAGTACTCTACCTCACTTTACAAATTTGGTTACATTATCCTTAATAAAATTTCAGAAAAAAACAATTTGCCGCTTACCGCGGGGCAAGTGGTGCTTCAATTCTAAAAATTCTCATCCATTTCTACTCATTCTTATTAATTCCGTAACACCATGGCCTCTCAAGGAAAATCCACTTCATATTCTATGCCAACGGTGACATCATCTCAGAGTTCCATGTAGTTGCCTCCTATTCCCCCACCATTCCAGACGAGTGTTGAAAATGCTCAGAAAAAGACATCATCCATCTTCCCAGGTTCCAAAACTTCCACTACTTCATCTTCTACTAATACTGAAAATGAACTTTCTGTTTTGTATTCACGTATGAAAAGTTATATGGAGCAACAGAACAAGACTAACCAGAATATCTTGCGAGAGATTGAAGACATCAAGAAACAGAAGAGGCCAGTTGAGGATTAGTCTCCATTATTGCCTAGGGTGTTGGATTTTGTCACCCTGGCATCAACAATTCAACATTCTAGAGGATCCACTATCCAGGCTCAAGGATCCTTTATCCACTCATAAGGATCACTGGTGATGACTCGGTCTCAAGGATCCTTCTACCAACCTGGAGGATCACAAGAAATGTTCCAGCCTCAAGGATCCTCAGCTCTAGTCCAAGGATACATGGATTACCCATCAAGACCTTCAACACAAACTTATCCTAACTCCAATGTCTTTCAGGACAAAGATCCTTAGGGAGACAACCACTGAGAAACTTCGAAATCCATGATGGGGATTTCATCCCCATGTAGACTTTTGCTTCCTCAGGCCATACTATAACTACAAACATGTCTTATCCCAAATACACTTCTAGAATACCACCTTTAAGTCAAACAGCAGGTAACAATTTCCATAATACATCTTTAGACATTAACTGTGGTTTTATGCAGCATGCAGAGATCAGTCAGGCCATGGCTAGGGAGTTGCAAAAGCTCAAGGATATGATATACAGCGTCCCAGAAATAGTCAAGCCTATTCCTAAAATTCCAGATGGAAGCCACAAGATATCTCGTTTTGCACCACCATTATGTAATGCAGAAATACCCAAGCGCTTCCAAACCAACATGAAGTTGTATGATGGTACAACTGATCCAGAGGAGCATGTGCCACAATACAGGGAAAGGATGGAGATAAACCCCATCCCCGAAAGGTTGAAAGAAGCTTGCCTGTGCAAAGGCTTTGGATCCACACTCACTGGATCAACATTAAAATGGTTGCTAAGTCTTCCTCCCTATTCCATAACTTCATTTTCACATTTAGTTAACCTGTTTAATAACTAATTTTCCTGTAGTAGAACATTTGAGAGGTTAACTAGTAACTTGTATAGAATAACTCAGGCTCGTGATGAATCCTTAAGGGATTATGTCACTAAATTTCGAAGAGAATCCTTGAAGATCCCAAATCTAGATGTTGCAACTGTTGTTGAGGCATTTAAAATGGATTGCAAAAGGATTCTCTCCTTTACGATGACCTTGTCATGACCTCTTGCAGGAATTTGGATGAAGTTAGAAACTGGGCATTGAGATTCATTAGACTAGAGGATGACAAAAGAACTCAAGACAGGCTCGGTGGTTCCACCAAGCATGAGTATAATGACAAAAAAGCAAGGATCTTTCTATAAGAATAACAGATCCAAGCTATACTTAACACCTGATAATCAAAATGTCCGCGCGGTGGAATAAGATGAAGACGAGGAAGAATATCCCTGGATATCTGAATATTATTTTTCTGTAGATAATAGTGAACTAATGCTTGTTTTTCATAATTTAGGTGAGAAGGCAAGGTGGCCAAGGAAAAACGAGAAGTCAAATTCCTTTAAGGATAAGTCCAAGTGGTGTGCATACCTGAGGATTTTGGGCATTTGACAGGTGAATGCATAGCATTGAGGAGATAAATAGGCTATCTTCTCAGCAATGGGCATTTGAAGGAATTGTTGGGAAGAAAGAAATCAAGGACCCAGGATCCTGCGAATGCCCCAGAAAGAGCTGCTCCACCTCCAGCCGACGCCCAAGTGATTAACTTCATTTCAGGAGGGTCAGACATTTGTTGCACTTCCTTCTCGGCAGCTAAGAGACATGCAAAGGAAACTAAAATGGAGAATGGTGATAGACCCATCAGGACTTCTACGTTAACGGATCAGAAAATAATATCCTTTGACGAGGATGACAGGGTTAACATCCAGGATCCTCACCACGACGATCTAGTCATACCACTATTTCTTGCTAACCATTTTTTCGCAGGATTCTCATAGACTGAGGAAGCTCTGTGAATATTTTGCAGCTTGATGTGCTCAAGAAAATGAGTATTCCAGAGACTGAGATTATACTGAGATCTTCAGTACTTCTTGGCTTCAGTGGTGAAACCAAGAATACATTGGGGGACATCAGGTTACCCATATATATAGAGGGAGTAAACTCTATCAAAAATTTTTGTGTGATTGACAGCTTATCTTGTTGTAATGTGATTCTTGGCAGGACCTGGATCCACGAGATGAAGGTTGTTCCCTCAACATATCACCAATGTGTGAAACTCCCAACTCCTTGGGGAGTAGTGAAGATAGATAGTGACCAACAGGAAGCTAATAATTGTTATACCTCTTCAATTGTGACATTTGTACCTTTTCAACCATCGTGCAACTCCAAACAATTTCATAATCAATGAAACGTAGTGTTTTATTTCCAAGATTTGTATAATTATTTATGACATTTGTGCATTTTCAATCCTTGTTCAATTTCGATCTTTCAAACCTTTTCTGGAAGTGAAATAGTAAATCGTTGCTTACATCATGCTTTTTATTCATATAGTTTGTTTACTTACATCGTATGCAATGAAAACTAATCAAGTTCACACCTTGAGCTTCCGCCTATGAGCAGGTGTGACGGTTGTGATGTAGAATTTGAAGAAAATAAGGCGTGGGATTGGAATGACCTCCTCACAATAGCTGATGAAGGACTCGAATGGGTAAGGCTTCGTGGTTGATGGAGACCTAACCACAACTAATGAGACCTATGGGGAAGATCCCGATGAAACAGAAGCCCTAAATACCCCACCAAGCCAAGGATCACAAACAACATGGCAGAAAATACCCTCACGAGACTCAAACTCATCTAGTCCAGATCAAGATGAATCTCCTGTGTATATGAAAACACAAAAAGTCAAGGCAAAAAAAATGACTTTGACGACATACCAGTTAGAGGTGTACGTATTTAGATGAAGTATATCTATAAGCTCCAGCAATGGACAAACATGGAGAATTTGTAATTCCAGGAGTAGACATGTATGGTAATGAATTCCTGTTGATGCATGGAGAACCAATGAATTACAAAGAAGTAACTGGAAATTTTGCATGGGAGAAGGCAATGAAGGATGAGCTAGACTCAATAGAAAAGAACAAGACATGGACACTAACAAATTCACCTATTGGACATAAACCCATTGGCTTGAAATGGGTTTAGGCGCAAAAGGCGAAGTAACCAAACACAAAGCACGCCTTGTCGCGGGAGGATACGTGTAAAGACAAGGCATTGATTATGAAGAAGTGTTTGCACTAGTAGCTAGACTCGAAACCATTCAATTACTACTTGCACTAGCTGCTCATGAAGGATGGGCAGTAAATCACCTTGACGTAAAAGCGGCCTTTTTACATGGTGAATTAAATGAAGAAGTCTATGTATAACACCTAGAAGGTTTTGTTAAACCAATAATATAAAACAAGGTCTACAAGTTGATAAAGGCATTATATGGACTTCACCAAGCACCACGAGCTTGGAATATTAAATGAAACAATACTTTGAAGAACCTTGGTTTAAAGAAATGTCCAAGTGAAATAGCAGTATAAACACGAGAAAAGGGAAAAATAAAACTGATAGTCGGTGTCTATATTGATGAATTAGTCGTAACGGAAACGACAAAGAAGAAATCTCAAAACTCAAGCAACAAATGAAGAAGTCATTTGACATGAGTGATCTTGGAGAATTAAAGTACTATTTAGGGATCGAGGTACTACAAAATAAAGAAGGAGTGACATTAAAACAACCAGGTTATGCAAAGAAGTTATTAAAGAACGTTGGGATGTTAGAATGTAATCCTACACGATACCCGATGGAAGCAGGTCTAAAACTCTCAGAATAAAGAAGGAGCTGACACAATTCAACTGAATACCGGAAAGTAATAGTGTAAGTCCAAAAACCCCAATCGGATATCACTAACACAATCAAAAGTGCGGAAAACTAATGTAAGTGACAAGAACAAGAACAATCGAATTGATTAGATTGCACACGAGTATAAAACTCATCTCGTACAACTATCACACAAACTCGAAAATGCTAAGAAGAATGGCCACACGAACAACCCTAGCAACCCCTCCTAATGACCTAGACTCACCCTATTTATATTTACATAGGGTGGCCTAAATACAAGATGGGCCAAGCCCACATACACACTATTAACTAAATAAGCCCAAAAATTTAATTAACTCACATGGCCTAACCCAATTCTATCTAATCCACTAGAAAAAGCCCAATAGCTTATAATTGTGTTTGATAAAGATAAGCGTAAACATACTCAATTATATGGCCTTACAATATCCCCCTAGGTTTATGTTGTCTTCATCATGTCCATGTGGGAAGATACTTCATGTCTTCAATCTCAAACTTGGGTCTTTTGTTCTTCTTGATCATGAGCAGCTTTGCTTGAAAATCTTGTTGAAAAGAATGCAAGAGGAGGATTCTCAGCAACTCTTCTCTTCTTCAGTCTTTCTCATTCAAGCAGGTTCACTCATACTTCTTCAAAGGTACTATCATTAGCAAATGATAACTTGCATCTGGTTCTTCTGACTCAGGTACATCTTGTTGTTGTAATGCTTCATGCTTTGTCAGCAACCAACAACATCTCAATCTTCATCAACCCATGTTTCATGAGTTACATCAAGTTCTGCATATGCTCAGAAATTCATAAGCAGACATTTCTATCCAATAGAGGAAAGTACCATATGAACATCCAAGTACTTGTACTTGGACTTCACAATTTAAATTTCTTCAACTTTTGATGATCAGTCAAATCTTCAAGAACGGTTAATTTGTTTTTTTAATTTTTATATGAAATTATAAACAGACACGCAAATAAACAAAGAGACTAACTCAAAATATAATATACAATTACAATTGCAATGGGATCAAAATTGTTTTCAAGCTGACCAAGGAACACTTTTCGATGCGAACATATTCAAACTGGTCTAAGTGATTGCCAATATGTTTGACCAAATTAACTTTAAACGCTCAACTTTCAATTTTTCAACTTCGTGATACGCTTAAGATAATATTACACTATATTACCCATGTGTACGTCCCATTCCATGACATACCTCCGCGATCAAGGTAAGCACAATGATTCATCATAGCAGGTGAGTATACTGAGTTTATCCTTTTGATTTACAACGTCAGACTATTGGTGAATAGGTCAGTACTTTCGTACAGTAGAGTGACCAATATTTGTGTCCAAAGAGGGTTAGGCAAATACCTTTTGGTACGAATTTATCTATTTAGCTCAATGGAATTTCCTCAGTTTGAGTTTATATTCTTTTAAGGTTTTTGGCATCTTTTTAGCTCTTTTAAGATATCCTGACTGTGCCTAGGTCTGCATATAATCTGGATGCAACAGAAGGACAATCATGATATACCTGGATGACTCATCAGCATAAAGACCCAAAACCTAAGGCGTTGGCTATCTATGAACGCAAGGTTTTAAGATTATAAAATCATACGCCGACGGTATGTTACCCACATGATACATAGTTCGTTATGTTTATATCACTTGGTATCTTTTATCTTCTGAGCATCAAGCCTATTGACATACCACATTAGATCCTAGTCTTTTCAGCTATAACACCTTACATGTGTCAGTCAAACCCTTTAACACGAATATTTATTTCATTTCTCATATATGCATTGTTTTAGGATTTTTCTTTTTTTCTCATGTATCCCCCTAAAACAATGCCTAATATGCCACAAACTCTTTTTTGTCTTTTTCTTTTTTTCTCCATATATACAAACAACTCTCTCTCTATCCCCCTGAATTTGTGCATAAATTTTATGCACAAATTTACCTTATAAAGAAAATATATGTACAAAAAGAAAGACGAAAGAAAATGAAAATATTTTTGTTGTTTTTGCTTAACCGTTCCGTCATCAGATTTAATACTAATCAATATCAAGATTAGAGCACAAATTTAAATTGTACCTTTTTGCTGATCTTATCTTACCTCATCTCCTCTAAAGGAAACATATCAACTGTAAAGAATTTGAACTTTTTGCAACAGTGAAATGTCACCCGTTAATTCTGTGGAACAACCGCTATCAACATTCCAAGGAAAGTAAACAGCTCCTCCTTAGTTTTCCCTGAAAAGTAAAGAGATTAGTAAACATAGGTACCCAAGCCATCGTGGTCCTAGGATTTCCTGAAGCATCAACATAAGACACTTCCCTTAAGCACATGTCCCCTTTTGTTTCAAAGACTGGTGATGTTGCTACATTATGTTTTGCTTTCCAAATTTGCTTAGGCTTTTCTAATTTCTTAGGTTCCTTTGGCAAAACAGTTTACATTTCAACCTTGTTAATTTTCAAAACTTGTTTAGGTTTCAAAAAGCTTGCTTTCTTTTAGCTTTGGCAGCATTCCAATCCCCGTCAAATGGTTTAACCTTGGGGTGCTTATCCATCATTGCGTTAGGCTTTTCAACCTTCATCGGCTTAGAGTAAGACCTGTCCCTTGGTGTAACTCTTTGATTTTGTATATAATATAGCACATAGGGACGATGTGTGCAATTCCTTGCAATATGACGGGGTATGCCGCAGTTGTAGCATGTTTACTTCTTTACCTAAGGAGCATATCTCGATCCATTTGATCCAACTGATGAAGAATTTGACTTATAAGATCTGTTGGATGATTTGTTTGCAGACTTTTCAATTTTGCTGCCCTGCTTCACATGTCCCTTTCTATAACAGTTAGTACATTCACTGTTTTCTTTCTAAAAACAAGGGTTAGATTTCGCATTTTCATTTCTAACTATTGGTTTTGGAGACACATATTTATTTGTTGGTCCTCTCAATGCTGGCTCGGAAACAACCTTTTTCACATATGGAGGAACATCAACAGACAAATTTGATGTGTTTAAACGAACATCAGCAGTCTCAAGGCAAACAACATCATCCCCCTCAACCATCCCAATCCTCTACTTTTACCTCATCTGCACATGAAGTAGAGCGTCAGTATTGTTCACACACTTAAACTCAGAGCTTGAGTTACTTTCCTTTTGTAGTAGCTCTGTTGAATCCTCTACATGTTGAGTTAGATACTCCAGAAGACTCACAACTAGATTCACGAGATTCAAATGATTCCAACTTCTCAGTATCAGTTACTTCAGGTGATTCACATTTGGAGTCAATTGGTGTAGTTGACTCAGTCAATTCATTAGCCAATTCTTCATTTTTCTCAAAACTCAGTGTCTCTATTTACTTAGAGACATCCTGTGAGACCTCCTTGTCCCATAGTTTGAAAGGGACCCCATGATTTTAATCCAAGCCACTCGCTCGAACCAGATGTTTTGTCCTTCCCATATTGAAAGTCTTTCAAACCAGTCACACCATATCTCTTGTTTCTCTAGAAGAAATTGATTCGCTTTTGTAAAACCAGGAAAATCAAACCCTCTACATATCTTGTTTCTCAGAATCAGTTCCTTCAGGTGATTCACATTTGGAGTCAATTGGTGTAGCTGACTCAGTCAATTCATTAGCCAATTCTTCATTTTTCTCAAAACTCAGTGTCTCTGTTTGCTTAGAGACATCCTGTGATTTAACAAAGACAAGAGCAGATGCTGATTCGGTTGTCTTTGTTTCACTCCTTTTAGGTTTTGATATTTTAACCTTTGAGGGTTTTGTTGGCTCAACCTTGACATCACTAGCACGCTCATAGACCATGTCAGGCATGTTTGCAATCTCCTCATCAGTCAAGGAATAGTAGTGTAGGAATAATTGTATGGTGGAGGAATACTCACATATCCTAGACCTTTATTCCTAGTTTCTTTCTTACTAAACTGTATCTGCTTATTTATCATGTTTTCAACTTTTTCACTAGAGACAACGGACTTTCGAAAAATTAAAATCTGTATTTTCAAAAGTTGATTCTAATGAATCAAGTTCAGTAGTTAATTTTTCAGAAAGCTCTTTAAAATGGAGATGCCTACATTTCTCTTGACTCAAATCCTTATACAATTGTCGGATATCACACTTTTGTGCATCCACCTATCCTTGTATCCATTTATTTTCTTTTTATCTAATATAAATCAGATTTGGATAACTGATGTTGCATAATTAATGAGTTGGCCTGTTCTTTATAGCCACTTACTTTTTTCCTTACACTCAGTAGTACAAAAAATATTATCTACACATACCTCTTTGATCATGGGAGTGAAGCCATGAATTCGAGTACCTGTACAACAACCTGTTTCCGAATTCAGTGATGAATCAACAGGAGTAGATGAACAAACTACAGCAGGCAATGGAGCAGCAGGATTAGCAAGAGAGGATGAGCAAACTGCTGCAGATGTGTTGGCTTGAGCCTTATCATATGATTTGATGAGTGAGATCAGCTCATCCGACTTTATTTTTATACCATTTGGTTATCAAGACGATCTGATTCACATTCATAAACCAACTACTATTGGGCTAATCTGGAATATTTTTAAGATGATCTAGATGATCTAGAAGCCTCTTGTTGCTCATATGATTAGGCACCATAATTTCAGCCTTCTTCATCTCAGAGAGCAGTTCAGCAAATCTGCCAATTAATGCTTCTACAAATTCACCAGTAAAGTAGCTTATACCTTCAAGTTTCTACTCAATCACATCACTCTAAGAAGACATTGCTAACTTGCTAAACTTTGATCCCCCAGAAATGTCAGTTTTACCGTCCGGACTGTTAAAAACATAGAAAACTCACCGAAGCAGTTTTTACCAAAACGTACCGTTAGACTCGTCTCAAAATTTCAAGTCCAATGATATATAATGTCCAAACACTTTTTTGAAAGTTTCGTGCCTTTTTTTGTCCTAAAAATCACACGAGTCTAACCGTCCAGTCAGTTAGCCAAGATTGTTTGCAGATCAAATTATGCGCTTAAATCCGTTTAAAACCATACACGTCAACTGGTTAAAATTCTACCTTTGCACACAGCTCTGTATTTGGGCCGCACACTTGAAGTTTGTGCCATACACACAAGTTGAGACAGCACACTAACTGTTAGACCACACACTCAGATAATTTTGGGCCGTAGACTTGAAATTTGGAACCGCACACTAGTAGTTTGATCTGCACACTTAAATATTTGATCGCACACTATGAAGACCTGGTCGCACACTAATTAATTCCAAACACTCCTGCTTAAAAATCTTTGGTCGCACATTAAATAATTCAAATGGCAATCTCAGGTCGCACACTCAACTTTGCACACCTCTAATTTACTTAATCCCATACACTAATTGATAAAACAGGTCGCACACAGCTAATTTTCTTGTAGATAATTCAAAATCAAATCCCGGAAATCAAGGAACAGTTTCGAAATTCAATTTTGTTGATTATTTCCATCAAAACCTCCAAAAAACTAGGAAACACAATATCTCCCACCCAAAACATATCACAATACGAAAATTTTCAACTGTTCTTGATGTTTTCAAAACTGTTTTTCAGTTTCTTCGAATCTGCCAATACCTTTTCTTGTTCTTCGATGTATATCCGCTGAAACCGAGTCTTCGAAAGACTTCTTAGGCTCTGATACCACTTGTAAGTCGAAAAACCCAAATCGGATATCACTAACACAATCAGAAGTGCGGAAAACTAATGAAAGTGACAAGAACAAGAACAGTCGAATTGATAGATTGCACACGAGTATAAAACTCGTCTCGTACAACTATCACACAAACTTGAAAATGCTCAGAAGAATGGCCGCACGAGCAACCCTAGCAACCCCTCCAAATGACCTAGGCTCACCCTATTTATAGTTACATAGGGTGACCTAAATACAAGCTGGGCCAAGCCCACATACACACTATTAACTAAGTAAGCCCAAAACATTTAATTAACTCACATGGCCTAACCCAATACTATCTAATCCACTAGAAAACTAAGCCCAATAGCTTATAATTATGTTTGATAAAGATAAGCGTAAACCTACTCAATTATATGGCCTTACAAATAGGATGTCTGAGGTACTTAACACATACAAGACTGACATCAACTTTACAGTAGGATATGCAAGTCAGTTTATGCACTCGCGAAAGGAAGCTCATATGAAAGCCGTGAAACACTTATTATGATACGTAAAAGAAACAATTGGATATGGAATTCAATACAAGAGAGGTGGCAGAAAATTATTTAAGGGTTAGCGATAGTAGGTATAAAATGGATGTTGATGATGGAAAGAACACAACTGGAACTATGTTCTAATTTTGTGATGCTCCAATAGAATGGAACACCTAGAAACAATCTACAATATTATCATCTTGTGAAGCTGAATTTATGGCAGCCGCCTCAGTTGCATGTCAAGCCTTGTGGTTACAAGGACTATTAGAAGATTTATCTAGTTGGAAGCAAGAGAAAGTGACCTTGTTTGTGGATAACAGGTCATCAATAGCTTTAATGAAAATTCTAGTATTTCACGGACGAAGCAAACATATAAGTACAAAATAGCTTTTCATACGAGAATGCGTGGAGAAGCAACAAATCGAAGTGGAGCACATAAGTGGCGAGGAACATAAGGCAGATATACTAACGAAGGCACTACCAAGAATCAAATTTCTGGAGATGCGAGAACTACTAGGCGTCAAGGACCTCGCGGTACAAGATTGAGATTAAGGGGGTGATTGTTAGTTAATTACGATCTCGCTAGTTAAGTTAGATAATACCGTTAGTATCGTTAGTGTCAAATATGTAAATAGAAGATAGTTTGTGTCATATATGTAATTAGTATCAAAATAAGTGAATCGACGCGTCCACTACCAAACCGTTGCAACGGTTCGCCGGCGATACTCCGACAAGTATAAATAGGCCATTCTGGTCATTTGTAAAACTACAATCATTTACAAAGTTATAAAGAAATATTTTCCATTTATTGTGTTCATCATATTTGTGTTTAATCGATCCAATTTTACATCAAGGGAGCTCACTTTATTGCTCTTAAACATCCTTTTATTGCTATAGAGCTGGCACATGTATAACTGGATCAATCTATCAGCTATATGGGTCTCTTAGGTCTACTATTTCTGATAGAGACAATGTCTTCACTATCAATTTTTGGCAAGAACTATTATCTTGACAAGGGGTGGATCAGAAATTATCAAGTTCTTACTATCCTCAAATGGATGGCCAGACTAAAGTTCCTAATAGATGTCTAGAAAGCTACCTGAGATGCATGTGTCTTACTAAACCAAATGAGTGGGTTAAATGTTTGCCTCTAGCTGAGCTTTGGTAGAATACCACTTACCATTTAGCTATTACATGTACTCCTTTTAAAGTGATTTATGATCAATCACCACCCATCCATCGGCCTTACCTTCTAGGAGAGAGCAATAATGAAACTGTGGACAGAAGTCTTATTATGAGGGAAGACGTAATCAATATTCTTAAAGCTAATCTACAAAAAGCACAGTATCGTATCGTATGAAGCAATTAGAAAATTCTCATAGGTCTGAAAGAGTTTTCCAAGTAAGGGACTAGGTATATTTGAAGTTACAACCATACCACCAACTTTCTGTTGTCCATGGATCTAATCAGAAGTTAGTTGTCAAATATCATGGACCTTACCTTATATTGTCTAAAGTAGCGGAGGTTGCTAACACTTTACCATTACCTACTGTCACTGAAAATGTACCATGGTCCCTTACCAACTATCACAGCAGATGCCATTGTTTTTCAGTCTGTACCAAAAGAGCCAGAGAGTGTGATTGATACGTATGTTTACAAAAGAGCTAATAGGGTGGTGGTGTAATGGTTAGTCAAGTGGAAATATGCAAGCTCAGAAGATGCTAAATGGGAGGATGCACAAGTGATGGCTCAAGAGTTTCCTGCATTTGATCCTTGGGGCCAAACTTAGTCGGATGTTTAGTCAACATTAGTCAGACTTGTAAATGTGTATAAGGCCACAGGGTGTGGCTTAGCGCCACCCCGCCATGTCAACAACTTTAGCGCCCTGGGGCGCATCAACCAACCCCTGGGCAGTGGCGGATTTAGAAAATCCGCCAAGCGGTAACGTTTTATAAAAAAAACGGTAACGAAATCGAAAAAACGTCAAATTTTTCCAAAATTTACACTAATTCTACACTACATGCGGAGCGCCAAGCCGTAGCGGGGGTTGCCCCTTGTTATACACTAGGTCCGCCCCTACCTAGGCGCCAAAGGGGGGCGCCATTGAGAGGGTTTCATCCCAGTAATGAGCGCTAATGGCACCTGCAGGTGGGACCCATTGTTTTCAGCCAATCGAATTTTCTCTTTATTTTTGTTTTTTGTATTTGTTTAATAGGAGGCTTTAAAGGGGCTTTAAACCATACTCGCTTACGTGGTGTATACGTGGCTCTGACGTGGCATTATAAAGCTCTAGGGGCTTTAAACCACACTCCGCGGCCTAAGTACAGTTGAGTTGGTAGTTGTAATTCCTTTTGAAATCAATAAGAAACTTTCCCTAATTCTCTCTCTCTCTCTCTCAACTACCTAACTAACTCTCGAGAACTCTTCTCTCCTGACAACTTAGTTGATTCAACCATTGTTTTCAATCTTGAATCATACCTCCCTCATTCTGAGACCATATCACCTTCCTCCAGCAACCTCCCAACCTTTGATTCCAGCCACGTTCGTCTCTCCATCAGATAAGCTCCTTAACCTTCATCTCAACAAGGAGTGTTTATCGAATCGGTTTCGTCAAATAATATTGTGTTTTTTGAAACTCGAACCAAATTCGAATTAGAATTAGATTAATCGGATTGAATTCACTATGACTCAAACAAACTGAACTAGGAAGAAAAAAAGGTAAATTCGTAGCTCAAATCAGGTTAAGTCAGCAAATACTATAGTTTTATTCTTAATAGACATTATTTGATTTCGGACTTTGGGCCGGTTTGGGTAGTAGCCCTCTTTGAAAACAGAATCTAAACTTGATTTGGCCCGTAAACCAACTCAAAAACCAAAAGCCAAATTCAAATTTAGCTCATTTCAAATCCTGATTTCTCGAGTCCGATTCGGATATTCAACACTTACAGACTCAACACCCCACAAACACACAAACACACACTTAATTTTTCAATTTTGACAAAGAAAAGCACGCACATAGGGTAAAACAATCAATGTTAGAAATAACATGAATGAATCATCTTTTTTGGAATGTTTGAACCAAAAAAGGGGCATTTTGTAGAGATATAAAAAATCAACACTACTTATTCTTTGTGATCTGACACAAATCTTCTTCGAGTATAGTTTGTATACAGTTATGAGCGAAGCAAGATCGTTCAAGCCTCCCATCCTCTTAAGACGGTAGAGCGCGCAACTCGACTGACTCCCAATGTGAAGGCGCCCATCCGAAGGTTGCACTCATGGGTTCGGCACATGTTCTTTATGCTATGAAAAGCTTTTGTCATGTATTTCTTCAACTCTTCGTTCACCTTCTCCTCGTTCCACATAAACGCTTGCATGTTCTGTAAATTCAAACACAAAAAATGAGAACTTGTATCCATATAGATACATGAAGAGACAAAAATGGTACTGTTTTTAATCAGATTAATACCTGCACCCACTCAAAGTAGCTAACGGTCACTCCTCCAGCATTTGCATATATATCAGGAAGAATTATAACTCCTTTCTTTGACAGAATCTATAGTAGTGAAACGTATATATAAGAAATGAATAATAATATTAATATATATTTCTTTATATAGATGAATTTTATGGAAACGATACCTCGTCTGCTTCAGGATCAGTAGGGTGATTTGCTGCTTCTATGATGAACTTGGCTTGAACATCTCCTGCATTTTCTCTGCAGTTGACAATTTAAAGAAAAACGACACTTAATCGGAACTAAATATAGAATAATGAAAATCTCAAACGTTAGAATGTCTGAAGAATTCAACATAATAGTTCATATTGAAGAATTCATATCAAATTTATTGTCTGAAGTCACTGATTTGACCTAAAAAGTCAACTTATCTACCTAGAGAAAAACGGGAATGACTCTGTTGGATAACTAACCAAATATAGAACTTTCACATGGGTAGACACGAACACGACCAAACCAAAATAGATTTATTAATATTTTTAGCATATTCATACTTTAAAATTATAAATATACATAATATTGTTACTTTAAATAAAAAAAAATTAAAAAAATACCAATTTGTTTTAAAAAATAAATGAAGTTATTGCATAAGCACATTTAAAAAATAATAATAATAAATGGGTTAAACGGGTACCCGCGAACCCATCGAGTTGACACGAACACGACTTGTTTAACTAAATATTTCCGCTGGTTCGACCCGATACTAACCTGAACCCATTTAGACTTAACCCAAACCTGCAAAGTTCGTGTTATGTTCATATTGTGTAAGAAATCATAGCCTTAGGCAAGCTTTCAGGAGATTCAACACAACTGGAAAATCAGAAATTGAAGAAATCATATCAAATTTGAGTTCTAAAATCAGTCTTTTGACTGCAAAAGTCAGCTTATCCACTTCAGAAACAGTAAATCTCTTTTTCTAAGCACACCATCTAAAATATTTACGACTATATATAACCGAAATAAAGTTACGAAATAAACAGACACTGAATGATAAATTTCATAGAAAACTAAGACAATACCTGTTAAGAACACCACCCAAGGCACATGGTATAAGTACATCACATTCATGAACAAGCAATTCATCTGCATCCATTATATCTCCACCATCAAAACTACTTAAGCTCCCACATTTCTCTTTATGCCCAAGCAATGCAGGTATATCAATACCATTTGGGTTCTTTACAGCTCCCGTAACATCACTCACTGCAACTATCTTACCACCCCTTTCATGAATCAGCCTAGCTACCCAAGATCCCACATTGCCAAACCCCTAAAAAGTCAACTCTGGTCAATACAAAAAATATTGAAAAATATAAAGCCAGTTCTGGACTTGCACTTTTTTCACAATCAACCGTACCTGAATAGCAAAAGTCAAACCATTGATTGACTTCCCATGTTCGCCAAGTAACGCTTCAGTGGCATAAACGACACCACGACCCGTTGCAGCCTCTCGTCCCAGCGATCCTCCAAGATCCTAGTAACAATATGAAGTGTATTGATATCATAAACCAATATAGTAACAATATGACGTATATTGATATCATAAATACTTACCAGTGGCTTTCCGGTAACAATAGCCGGCGAGTAACCATGGAATTTCGAGTACTCATCCAAAATCCAAGCCATGATCTGTCAATATAAGTTAGTATCATACTTTATTTGCCTCTTAAGGAAAATAAGGCTTCTGTGTAGTGTACAGAATTCATACTATATATCTTAATGGTCATAAATCATACCTGGCCATTGGTACCCATATCTGGTGCGGGAATGTCGGTGTTTACTCCAATAAGATCATGAATCTTTTGTGTGAAGACACGTGTAAGTCGTTCAAGCTCACTCGTAGATAACTCCTTTGGTGAGCATCCGATTCCACCTTTGGCTCCACCGTAAGGAACATTCACCACCGCAGTCTTCCATGTCATCAGTTGAGCCAATGCGTTTACCTCTCCGTGTTCAACCTTGTTAAAATCAATATATCAGACATATCAAGCAACTTTCAAGAAGTTTTGTCGACGCAAAATAAAATTTTCCCATTAATTATGACATGACATCCAGCCCGAATTGGTATTAACTACTACAGATTTATATAACAGTTATAAGTCAATATCATCATGCTTTCAAACAAGTTGAAAATAAACAAAAATACTAAAATAGATGGTTAGACCATTGACAAAAGGATATAATTCATACTTTCTCATTTCAAATAATATAGTTGGATCAATGGATACAATCCTGATCAACCGAGAGAATTACTCATTTTATAGTAAACCCATAAAATTGAAATTCACAAACAGAATTCTCACTTTTTTTTTCTTTGGATTATTTGATTTATAATAAAACAGAGATGTTTACAGACTAATGGCAGGTAGACGGGCAACAAGCTGTGCGGCTACCCCTTTTTAATTCTCACCAAAAATGCGGGCAACAAGCTGTGCCGCTACCCCTTTTTAATTCTCACCAAAAATCAATTAATCAACAACATTAAAAAAATCAACAAATCGCATTTCACAAACACAAATTCTCACCAAAACCAATCGAAAAACACTAAATCTCTCATCATTTACCCTATCAATCCAAAATGTTAAACCTCTAAACCCTAAATCACCAATCAAAACACCACATACACACTGCAGCACATAACAATAAATCAAAACATTAACAAAATCACCTCCGTATGATAACGAATTCCTCCTTTCATCGGACCACGAGAATTATCATGTTGAACTCTAAATCCAACAAATGACGTCAACGTTCCATCATCCTTCGGTATCGTACACTCCACCTGATCACAAATCAATCAAAGCTTATCAAACATCAAAACTAGTTACAATCAACAATCCAGACGATAAACTACAGAGAAACCATACACACGCACCTTGATCTCTCTATACGGGATCAACAAACTCGTTTCGAGTTTAGAATCTAAACTCAGGAGACGAGCAGCATGACGGAAGTTCCGGTTTGTTGCAGCCAGAGCATTCATCGTGAATGGTGATTGTATGTGAAAACGGAGGTTGTTGTTGTTGTTCTAGATTTAAGGGTGCAAGATTTTTGGAGTAAATGTGAAATGCGGTTATTGATGAAGATTTTCAGGAGAGAATGAAGAAGAAGAGACGGAGAAGTTGGAAATACGGGTGTGAATTTGACTTGCCTCTAACTTCCCATGACTTAAAAAGAGGTTTTTTGTTTTTATATTATTATACATACTTTTTTTTAACGGTGAAAGTATAAGTTTATCATACTCTTTAAATCGGAGATCCATGTATTGTTTCGCTTTGGCTAGACTGTGTTGTTTTAACTGGATCCATGTTGGCTTCAAAGTTTGGTTTTTTAGGGCGTTCCCTGAGAAACCATACTGCCAGCTGCCACTTGACAATTGTTGTGCCACCACAATAGTAGAACTCTCTGGCGTAACACACGGTGGAACGAAAACCCGGTTGGGCTCGGGAATCAAACTAACAACCTCACATAAGGTCTAGTCCAAATCCTTTGTTGCCTATTTAGATTATTATGTAGTTTTGCATAATTTCAAAGTGGTGGTGTTCTAGTTTAGTTTGAAGAAAAATAAATAAATGTTTTAGTTTAGGGCTAATTCAGATGGTGATCTCCTTTGGATTGATGTTGTCTAGTCATCAACGTTGTTTGTGTTTATAGGCGTAAGTAACCTTTTGTCATTGGGTTTTTTGAACGATTGGACTTTTGTTGCTTGTTTAGAAGAAAATATTATATGATTTTATTTTATTTTATTTTTAATTTGGAATTGGTATGGTATGGCAAGATAATGAAGAGAGACTTTTATTTTATGTGATTATTCTTTTTTTAGAAACGTGACGTGAACCCATTATAAAATTTGTGGGTGTAAGTTTATTTGTTTTAAGCGTGTATCGGGTTGAATTTTCAACAGCTTTTTTAAATAGGTTGGGGGTCGGGTTCTTTTATGTTGAATTTTCAACATGTTTTTTGTGGGTTTAAGTTTAAAACTTTAAAATTATAGTACTTTTTATGTTGAATTTTCAACATGTTTTTTTAACGGTTTTGTGGATGACATATTTAGTTTTATATTTGAGAAAATATATATTGTTATGTTATACCTTAAATGTTTGGGTGTTTCAAGATAAATTGACATCAAGTTTAATAATGCTAAACGTAACTATTTAATACATCATATACTATATTGTAAATTCGTAATCTAAGAGAACTGATATGTAAAGCATAATAATAAATTGTTTGAATTATACGAGTCATTTTCAAATCAACATGTGAATACACATGTTGTGTTTGGATTCATATGTCTAACAACATACTTTTTCCCGTTTGTGTTATATTTCCGCTCCATAAATGATCGTGCTCATGTCATATTTGACCCGCCAACTTAATATTTGTGTATACTTATTATTACTAAGTAATTAAAGAATAAAAATTCTAAACAACAGTTAAATATATTTATTTTAATTTTTAAAAAAATTAATTTTATATATATTCTTACAAACTTTAAAATTTTTCATATATACCCAAGAAAAACTAAAATTATATATGCCTTTAAAAATTAGTTAAAATATCAAATATACCCAACTTATTAAAAACAATATAATAAATGATCATTTTACCCTTATTTTTTTAACTTCAAGTTTTCATATATGTTCATCTTTTAACTTCATCTTTTTACATAAATACATTTTCAGCTTAGATTTATTTTTACCTGTTTTATTATTTTATTTTAATTTTTACCAATAAACAATAATATAATCCATATATAATATTTAAGCTAAACAATTATGCTAGAAATGAGTAAATATAATACTTGAAGTTAAAGGTAACATATGAGATTTCAAAGTTTGAACAAAAATAAGGGTGAAATTGATATTTATAAAATTGTTTTTAATGAATTGAGTATATATGATATTTCAACTACTTTGTAAGGAAATATATGATATTTTTAATTTTGTATGGGTATATATATGATATTTTATAAGTTTGTAAGGGTATATATGAAATTACCTCTTTTTAAAAAATAGATTGTTATTTAAAAAAAAGGTAACATTATTTTTTGTAAAAAGTAAATGTGTGTTTAAAAAAAAGAATGTTATTTTTGTAAAAAGAAAATGTTGTATAACTTTTTTCATAAGAAAAAAACAGCTTGCCATGTTTTACGATGGTAAAAAGTAACATTAACGTATATTAAATCTTTGATTTACTTTCTATAAATTTAATCTTTAAACTAGTGATGGATGGAAACCGCTTAAAAAATCCAAACAAAATCATTATTAAATATTAAATAGAGGTCTCTAAATTTAGGTATTTTCCCCACTTTAGTCTAAGGTCATCCATTGTCATATTTACTTTCTATAAATTTAATCTTAAACTATTGATGGATGGAAACCGCTCAAAAAATCCAAACAAAATCATTATTAAATATTAAATAGAGTAAAATACCAAAATGGTTCCTAAGTTTAGGTATTTTCCATACTTTAGTCTAAGGTCATCCGTAGTCATAAAGCCTCTTTGTGGGCGTTATGCGACACGTGTCATGCCACGTCATACAGGGTCTTAATGGGGCGTTATATAAATTGAGCTCGTAGTCATAAAGCACCTATCTCATCATTACCCAATTAATAAATAAACCCTTAAATTATACATATATATGCATGTATATATGTGTGTGTGTGAGTGGAGGGAAATCCAAAACGCCGCTATGAGGATAACGCCGCTTCAGAATTTTGCCCCATAACGCACCCCGTAGTGGTGTTGGGGGCGTTATGGGGCGCCTTCAGCCTCCCGCCCCCTAGCAAAGCGCCCCATTACAGGTAACCTAAAAAAGAAAGTTTTTGTATCCGGATTCCCGATGGTTTATTTTTGTCGCCATTTCTATCCAAATAGCAAACTTAGTTAAAAAATGTCGTTAACTCCCATAGAGGACTTTGGTAATTCTCAAATATCATGGATGATTTTGGCACTTTCCCTTTTATTCTTTGGTTTTTAATTTTGTAAATTTTATATTTATCTTTAAATAAAAAAAATATGAATAAAGTATATACACACATTTATATAGTGGGTGCTACTGATGTTTGGTACGACGGGTCAACAAGGGAAGATGAGGTACACGTGTCAAGATAGAGAGGGTGGTTGTGGCGACGGTAGTGGTGGTGGTGGTTATGTAGGTGAAGGTGGAGAAGAGAAGAGGATAGAAGAGAATGAGTGTGTATACAATGATGACGCTGAACGAAAACTTAGTGGGGTCGGACTCCAAAATCCAAATCAATCTGGGCCGGACTCTTAAAAAATCCAAATTTTGCACTACAAAATAAAAGAATGAATGGGAAATTGCCAAAATCGTCTATGACTTAACAATAAATTTAACAGAGTTAGTGATTTGAATGGAAATTGCAACAAAATAAGCCCCATGACCCAATACAAAAGTCTAATTTTTGGATTAAAGTGACCTAAAACATATAGACCATTTTTAACGTTTTACTCTATTCAATATTAATAAAGTTTTGATAACTCAAATCATCTTTTGGGCATTCTTATTCCATATCTTTCAGGATAATATGCGTACAAAGTTATCATTTGGAACATGTGGTCACCGTGTGGAATTTGAGTTACTTGTTAACCATGTGAGGGAACTCTTGATAGAGAATATGCTTACAACTTACAATGAATGAAAATTAAAGATGGTGCGTGGGTTAGACTACTAAGTTATTAGTGATCATTTAACTTAAAAAGTTTAAATGCTTTTCAAAAAGTGTATTTACAGCCCTACAATCGATGCTAATACGTGTGCACATTCTGTTGTCGCTCTCAAGTAAGTACCATCGCTTACTTGTTTCAATTTGTACAAAGATTTTAAAATATTTGTGATAAAAAAAATATCCAGTAATTGTTTGCACTTTTGAAATTCATACATGTAAAACTAGAACTGAAAATAGATGAACTAACTAGATCACAAGAGTCTAAGACGAGAATAAATTTACGTTATCCCTTGTTTGGTATGGATAATGAAATGGACGAGGGAATGTAATGTATCATTACCATTCCATGTCTTGTTTGGTTACATGTGTGAATGGAATTAATTATTATTATGTATTATTTGGTAGGCAAGAAAAACGAAGGAATAAAATTAGCGGTGAGTGGTGGTCGGTCGTAGTGATTGTGGGTGGTTATAGTGGCAGTTGTCACACCCCCGATTTCCACGTATAACCCGGTGGGCCCGGTGGGGAATATTGTGACGTATGTTGATGTCATCATAACCAAATAATACAGAATATCACAGCGGAAGTCTTAGATTATAAATATCATTACAAACCGAAATATTTAAGTTCAAACAGCAATGGTTTGTAACGAAGATCCACAGGCGGATCAAAAATGTACAAAAGATGATTAACAGACTTGGCACATCTAAGGATTTGCAAGATCCTTTTATGATGCTACTGAGCAGCTTCTGGCCTATTTACGTATTTGTACCTGTAGTTTAATTGTTTTGAAAATACGTCAGTTTTCACTGGTAAATACACTCAACCGACTCATTTTGAAAACATTTCAAATCATTTCTATGTACACATTGGTACATATGTTTTAAAAAATAACTTGGAACAAACTATATCTCATGTTATCAGTTTTACATAACTTGACGTACATACGGGGACCGGAAACTATGCCGGTTCATGATTAGCCGACACACCACCTATTCCCTTATTGGGAAAACCTCTAATGGGTTGTAAATTATAATTTATTCCTTTATTAGGAACACCCGTATTGGGCATAAATCGTTTATTTAAACCGTGTCGCATCTGTCAGGTGTATGCCTACACCCCGTGCTTAGGTCATGGCCATTTGCAATTAAATGAGTCAAGGATATCCAGGACACGGTCGCATTAACCCCCAATGTTTTGTTCAAGCAATACGAATTAAAACGAGTTATTTTAATTTCCCGACACATAGGTCTTCGAATCCCATACCCGACCATGCGGTAAATATTTTACCGTATCCCAAGCCCGTATAGGGGAAAATAGGTTAAGAGTATTCACTTGAGCTTAGCAAGTCCTTTTAAATAAGAAATATAATAAGCACAGTCGTATCCAACTAATTAAGTGTAGGTACAATTTACCGGAAGGCCCTAGTCTGGAATGATGGTATAAATAACCAATTAGAATGCTAGCGGATCTTATTTAAGTCATTGACTTGGATTGGCTAGTTTAAAATATTAAGAACGGTATGATACGCTTGATTTAGCGGTGACTTGGACAGAATGTAGTTTAAACCCAACAAGTACTAAGACTTGTAAAATATGGGTAAACTATTAACATTCTGGAATTTGAGATAAAAATGATAAGGTTAAACCCGTTTCTGTTAATCTACGTAAACTAGTCTTGTAGGCTTAACCGTACGTATATAAGCGATACCGGGTAACCAGATGAGTCATGAACGAGTTCCATAGGCCAATATACTTTAAACAAGTTTCAACATCAGTAGGACATCAACTTGTATGTCCGTTATAGTTTTAAAATCAAACAATGCTCTCAATGGCGTTTTGGTCATTTTACGATTCATAAAAAGAAGTTGGTGAATAATCTGATGTTAAGGTCATACATTATTTACAAAAATAGTTACTTTATGATGTTATATCAGTAGGGTATCAAATATATGTGTGGTTTATAATTAAAGACCAAACTATACCTCGAAAGGACATTTTGGTCATCTCACACATAGATTTTAAGACTTATTTGGAAATCTGAGTTTATAGCTTGCTCCAACTGTAAAAATATTTAAATAAGTTTTAAAATCAGTAGATAATAAGTCTTGATGCTTAGGCATGGTTTTAACCCATACTATGCGTCGAAAAGGCGATAAAGTCGCTAAATGACGATTTAAATCGATGTTTAAGGAAAGTTACTGTTTTGATCAGGTCTATACAACCAAAATAATTTATTTCACCGTAAGGGCATTATCGTCATTTATCGACACCATGCAAGAACCTTTACATAAACTCAGTTCATAAACCGATTTAATATCCCAAATAATCCTAAATATATTATAACATCAGTTGGTAAAGTATTTTATTGTAGGAGTTACGTTTAAAATAATTTATTTGCCGAAAAGGGAATTTCGGTCCTTTAAAAGCTTGATTTGCGATATTTAGAAAAAACGTAGATTATAACCAATTTAATGACATGCATGTAAGTCAAACAAGTCATCATAACAGTAGGTAACTTGTTTGTATGGTCGTTTTTGGTTTAAATCTCATTTTACGCAAAAAGGGCGAAGTAGTCATATTTAGCATATTGATGAAACTTGGGCATAACTCGGTATATAATTATGATCATGTAGTATGACTTCAGAGGGTTATACTACATCGAATAAGGATCATAATGCAACTTAGAATCGGCCTTGAAAGACTCTAAATCGGGTCAGAACTGAAAGTCAAAGCAGAAGTCAAACTTTGCGACTTTCGGTTGTGAACTGACCTTAGACCTGGAATTGACGAGCCGAACATGTTCCCACATGTTCTTATAATTATTACTAAGTTATTAGAGTGATAAAACAGATTTTATGACATGCATGTTACCAATTATGCGTTTATTACCAAATCTGACCCAGTTTGACTTTTTATGAATAAGTTTCACTCGTCAAACGGTCATGCAAATGTGTTAATTAGGAGGTACCCTATTGGGGGGATTAATACCTACCTCATTATGGTCACGTAGCCATGTTTGAATCGATCCATGGCTGGACTATAGAGATTTAAGCTCAAACTCAAAGTACTTTTACGACGAACTTGACTTTGAGCTCAAATGGATGAAGAACTGAAAAAGGAGGATTAAGAACACTTAAAAAATTTCCTAACACGAATTTAGAGTGGATTTGAAGATCCTTGAAGCTCTGGAACTTGCACTGAATTGAGAGAGTGAATTTCAAGAACATGCAAGTCCTTTGGTGGATGAATCAAGCTTCAATTTATGGAGTAGGAGGTTGATGAGGATCAAGACAAGTGTTGGACATGCATCCTAGAGGTGAACAAGTGTCTTATGAGGTGTCCAATACCAGACATGAGACTATGGTTTCGAAATCTAGGTGCTGAAGTGGTTTGAGTGGTGGCCAAGGTGTTAACCAGCTGCTGCCATCTGTTTACTGTTACTAGGCATCCCCCACGCGTCGCGGGAGATCACCCTGATTCTCTCGCGTGGCGCCTGGGAATCCCAAGTTTCAGAATTGGCAGAATTGGTCCCTGCAGCATTTTAAGGTGTTTTCGACGCGTTTAACCCATGTTAACCCCATTTTAAGGTTTTACAAGGATGTTAAAGCATAGGAAACTTGAAATATGTCCAAAAATGATATAGATGTCAATCGCTCGGTTGAACGGTTGCGCATTTCGCTAAATGCGTAAAACGCTTAAACGGACACAAAAACGGTCGCAATTTCGCAACGATGGACATCCTTGCATCCTTATCAATAAAACATAAAATTTTTTTGTATGCAATATATTTGTATCCATATATTGGCTCTGTATATCAAAATACGAGAGTTGGCAAGTTTCCGTAGTTTGTCAGGAATAGTCCCTGGACTTCCAACTTGCGTGAAACGTTATAATTAGTGCGTCAAGCCTTCATTGGCATATAATAGGCACACATAAGAGTATGAATAATATTATAAGACTCTCGGTTCATTAGAAGGTTATTCAGAGGCTTAGTTTGAGCATGTTGACACTTTTAGTCCCTTAACTAGAAATTTGTCGTTCAGAGGTTATAAAAGAACATAACGACGCATTTGATCCATCTCGTTTTAGTACGTGGCATACGAGGACTAGTGGGACATGTGTCGGAATTTTATAGGACGGGTTTTTACGAGGTGTTACATCCTCACCCCCTTAAAAGAAATCTCGACCTCGAGATTTTATTCAAAAGTTAGAAGTTTTATTGTCGCATAGTGGACTTGATCTCACATGCACTCAGGATTTCTACATACTTCCCGTTTGGCCTTTACAATAGGCACGTGTTTCCTTCAAAGCTTTTATCTTATCGATCTTCAATCGATACCAGCTTCCCAGCAAAGCCATAGGCTCTCATTTATTTGTACACCATTATGTGACATAGCTAGCAACTCATTAGCTAAACATTTCTTTAAATTGCATTTGTGGAACACATTGTGAATTCCACTGGACTCCTCAAGTAATTTAGCTTATAAGCTAGAGACTCAACACATCTGATCACCTCGAATGGTCCCATATATCTAGGACTTATCTTGCTCTCTTCACTGAAACATATCACACCTTTCCAGTGGTGATATCTTCGAGAGCACCTTGTCCCTTATTGGGAACTAAATAAGTTTATGACTCTCGTCAATGAAGTTCTTCTGCCGCCTTCTGACAGTTTTGAGACAAATCTTGGATTTGTATTATCTTATACATGGTTTCCAAGACACCCTTAGGTGTTGTTAGTTGGGTCTTCCCAACTTATGCCTAATAAAATGGGCGGTTGACCTTTTTCCCAATACAAGGCCTCCAAGGGAGCCGCCTTGATACTAATATAACCATTAATAGTATAGGAGAACTTAACTGGGGTGAGATGGTTATTCCAACTACTATCCAATCAATCCTAAAGAAGTATCTAACTCTTGTAGTTGGTTGAACAAATTGTCGATCCTGGGCCACGGTTAACGATTCCTAATCGTTACCTTGTTTAATCTTGCGGTAATCAACCCATAGCTGCATTGAACCGTCTTTCTTAATAAGCAATATCGAAACTCCTAAAGTGACGAACTAGGCTGTACAAGCCTTTCATCAGAATTCCATTCAATTGGGATCTAATTTATTATATTTTCAATATGGTTAGTCGATATGGAGCTTTTGCAACAGGTGCAGCTCCTAGTAAAATGTCAATCTTAACTCCACTTGCTTATTGGGTAGGTAAACCGATAGTTTATCAAAGAAAATACCAGATATTCAAGGATATTAGAGATAGCCTTAAGATGATCCTTTGGTTCATCTACGTCTCCAATTATGTAAAAGGCGCACTCGCTTTTCGAATACTTGGATGACTTGAGTAGAGGCATCCACTCAGACGTTTTCATAGGGAATATCTCCTTGAATACCAATACAGCTGATCTTAGTACAATATGATTGTTGGGAGATTCTAGTGGTTCCATGCATTAAACCTTCATGTTGATCAGGAATGAAAGCAATCTATGGAACACACTAAGCTACTGCCAATTATCATATGGCGCTTTTATCATGCTAGTTTGGTATTTGCAGTCGATAGAGGTAAATGAGAATAATAAAAAAAATAATTTAAATAATAATAATAAGAAGAATGATTCGTCGCACTTCAACCGAAGGAAGAGCATGACTGATATTTATGGATAAAAGCATCCAATAAGAAAAGAAAGAATGATTTCTATGGTTACGTCGGTAGGTTCTACCTTATACTTAATATCTGGAGTTCTTATGAATATATATAAAAGTTTCTGGACTTATGGTCTATGAATGACTTATTAGTGCCTGAATTAAAACATGACTCTTAGAAAACATATCCTTGATTAATGATAAGGAATGTACCTGATGACACTATTGATTTTTACTGCTTACGACACTCCTTAGGCAAATTTTAGGCATTTCCTTTCTTAGCTTCTCCCGACTTACCTGCACCTTCTTTGGCAGCTTTAGGGCAATTCGTACTAATGTGGCCTTTCTCGCCACAGCTGAAACAATTTGCATTCTTCATGTTCCTACATTCATGGGACTGATGACCAGTTCTTTTACAGATGCCACATTGCTTTGGCTTTTGGTCTGTTTGACACTGTCCCCAGTGCTTTCTGTTGCAGGTGTCGCACGTAGGCTTTTTATCAGACTCATGTTGACTCTTATTGATTCTAGATTTGCCCTTTTTCTTAGATTTCTGGGAGTTATCTTCCTCCCTTTCTCTTTTTTCCGCCAGTCTCAGCTTTGACTGATTTTTGTCTCACTAAATCCTGAGTGAGAGTCAGAGCTAAGTCTATAGCAGACCTATATGTGCTAGGATTTGAAGCCCTAACCATTCCTTTAATTTCTGGCGCTAAGCCACCAATAAATCACGCAATGCGTTTGGGCTCAGGGGATGCTAGGTATGGTACTAACGTAGATAAGGAGTTGTAGTCGGTCACATACTTTCGACAATCCAAATTCTTCATTACTAGAGATAAGAAATCCGCTTCTATCATTTCCAACTCATGAGGTGGACAATAAGTTTCTTTAATCAGGTCCACAAATTTTGACCAACTTAAATTATACAGATCGACCTTTCCAGCAGATTGTATCATAGTCTTCCACCAGACTAGGGCATCGCCCTTAAACGATTGTGAAACAAACTTCACAATATTCTCATTAGCACAGTCGCTGATCTCAACAACAGTTTCCATTTCATCTAACCATCTTAAGGCTTCTATCACCCTTTTTCCCCATCGAAATCACGGGGCTTACAGGATACGAAATACTTGTATGAACACTCATCCTTATTGAAACGTATCTTATCTTGATGCTCCTGTCTTTCAGTTTTACTCCTTACATTTAAGGGGTGTACCTCGCTATCCCTTGGATTTGAACGAGGTTAGATGAGTGTTTTGATAAATGCTTGGAGCGGGATGCACTCAACTCCTGTTGCCTTTCAGCATAGGCATTCATAGCCTTGCCTACTTCCGTGGCAATTAAAGCTTGTAAGTCCTTCTTACTTATGACAATGTTGTCCTCAACATTATCGTCATTTAGCTTACTATTATTCTCCCCAGAATTTGCCATCTTGACTTGTTTGGCATCATTCACCGATTTATATTTTATTAGCTGGTCATTCGCATTTGATGACTCATTTTATATTCTCCATGGTACTATTAAACCATACTGGCTTTAAATTGGGTATATAAATCCTTTGCCTTTTGAATCAGTGTGTTCAAGGTCACAACTGTTAGGCTTTGGCATTTTAAATGAATGTCTAGTATATTATATATATATATACATAACCTAGGTTTCAAAGTACAATCATAGGTATTTATAAAGATCTGACATAGTCCAGAAGTGTCAGACAGTGGATCATAAAGTCACATCTGTCTTTTCCGTAGTGACAAATTAAGCAGCTCGTATGCTTGTCACAAGGACTTAAAATTTGGCTCAAAAGGACCTTATCCCTAAGGACATATGGATATGGCACGAACAGATTTGTCACTAAGGACATATAGATATGGCAAAAAAGGCCTTGTCACTAATGGACCTGTAGATTTGGCACTAAGGCCTTGTCACAAAAGGACATGTAAATTTGGCACAAGGGTTGGTCATGAAGGGCATTAGGTAATATGGCATAAAATGCCTTGTCATGAAAGACAAAAGAATATGGCACAAAGGCCTTTTCATAGGAATATAATAAGATATATATATATATATATATATATATATATATAAGCCACAATCTTATTGATTAAGAGGCTTTAAGGTTTGAACATATTTCATAACCCTTGGACAGGGAGTCATAGACCACAACTGTCGTTGTCATGAATGACGATATTATATGGCCCGTAGGCGGATCAATTGATATTTCGAAAAGGATGTTAAAATAATAGTCATCACACTGATGATAGTAGTCACGATCGTATTGATCATATTGACTATGAGGCTTGGGCATGGCCCAACACCTTGGACAGGGAACCATAATGGCCACAACTGTCATTGTCTTATTGATGATACAATATAATGTAGGCATAACATCACTAAGGATGTTAATGATATGATTATTGTATGGATGATATTAGTCATGATCGTATTGATCATATAGACTATAAGGCTTGAGCATAGCTCACCACCTTAGACAGGGAATCATAGAAGATCATAACTGTCAATGTCTCAAATGGACGATATAATATATATATATATAGCCTATAGGCGAAACACCTTTAATGGATGTTAAGTCATAGCTCAATGGCATTACATCACTAATGGATGTTAAATCATGGTCCGTAGACACTACATCTCTAATGGATGTTAAATTACGGCCCGTAGGCACTTACATCACTATTGGATGTTAATTTATGGCCCGTAGGCACTATATCACTAATGGATGTTAAATTATGATCATCGTATTGATGATATATGCCGGGATCAAATTCGATCATGTAAGCTATAAGGTTTGGACATAATCCTTCACCAAGACGGCTAGTGTGGTTCCTCAAGTCACACCGCCAGGAGTATTAACATTACTTGAATGCTAAAAAGGAATAATATTGTCTTAGTGGTTTAACAATGTAGTCATGATCGCATTGATCATAAAAGCTTGGAGGCTTGAACATGGTCCACCACCTCTGGATAGAAGGGATAATCTTCCTTAACTATCTTGGTTGAAGGTTATTTCATCTTAACTACTATTAAAATTTTCAATTAACGTGAACTTGTCACTTGGCTGGGGTAAACCATCAAGAAGATCTTTTTGAATCATATCGCGGATCAATAAAGTTCGAATTAGAAATCGAGGCGATCGCTTAAGCAAAGAATGTAATGAATAGATGATAATAAATTTCAAATCTTTCCAATAATCATTAGGAATTTACAATAGTGCCTTGAACAGGACTTTTAATATTAACTTGTCCACACAGGGACTTAAAAACAATACAAGTCCACACAAGGACAAAAGGAAATATATAAGTCCACAAAGGAACTATAAGAATACCATATCCACGAAGGGACCATAATGAAATAATATGTCCATGAAGGGACTATAATCAAATAATGTGTCCACAAAGGGACTATTTAAATAAATGTCCACACAGGGACTTAAATCGAAAAAAAATGTGTCCACAAGGAAACTAAAACAAACAAATGCCCATGCAGGGACTAAATAGAAGGGACATGTCCTCTTAGGGACTCAAATGAAAATGAGACACGATTGAAAGACGGAGTCTCTTGAGCCTCTTTTGCTTTATTCCTGATATTTCTCTTTATGGTTATTTGCATAGGTACTAACACTAAAGGTTAGTTGATAATGTGAGTTTTCCAAATCAGAATTCGATGTATAAATAGAATCCCAGGATTCAAGTTTTTAAGAATCGAATGGATCACGGATTGGAGTTTGGCAAGTATAACCCGAGTCTGGAATGCCAAAACTTGGATGTAAGAAATATGGGTCATAAGTATCCACAGATATTATCTTAGAAGTTGGAGACTCAGGGACCTCTGGTATGAACTCCACATATGCAGACTTCAAAATTTGAGTCTCAGGGACCTCCGTTATGGACTCTGAAGTCTGGTTTAAGGTTTCAATGGGTTTGGATTTAGGAATAAGTTTATAAAAATCTTTTCTCCAATCGATCGCACGCTTATCTTAATCGTGGTACTAAACATAACACTCCATGGCTTCGGATGAGAAGAATTCTTCACCAACGGCTTCCTTGCTTGGCGACTATTTCTAAAATACATAAATCGAAGCACAATGCAATTTAATATGGATGAGAGTATTTCTATGTTAAGTCTAGACTTGGAAGGTATAAGGAATATGCTACTGTGTCATTTGAGATTAAACACAAAAGGCTAGTGTTTAATTCACTCAAACGTTGGCTCTGATACCAACCTGTCACACCCCCGATTTCCACGTGTAACCCGGTGGGCCCGGTGGGGAATATTGTGACGTATGTTGATGTCATCATAACCAAATAATACAGAATAGCACAACGGAAGTCTTGGATTATAAATATCATTACAAACCGAAATATTTAAGTTCAAACAGCAATGGGTTGTAACAAAGATCCATTGTCACACCCCGACCCGCAGCGGAATAAGAGTCGGGGCATAATTGGGTTATCACCAAAGCTCATGATGTTTACTAAAATGTTTCATATTTATTAAATTCAAATTACAACTTAAATGTTCAAATCAAATTCATACAAATACAAGGAAATGAAACTAAGTAAAACAATCCAAAGCTTAAACTGATTTATTCTTCTAGGCTCTCTTATGTGTTTCTTGCCTCAACTGGATCACCTGTATCATGTGTAAAATGGGGGAAATTTTAGGTCAACAAAAGTTGGCGAATGAACCTTGTTTAAAAACATTGTTATTGATTTCTTGTTGTATTTAATATGGAAAAGTTGTGCAGTATTCATATGTGAGCAAACATATATAAACAAACAATCACAAACCACCTTGAATGAGTATATGACATAAATGATAATGTATTGTGAGATCAAGGCTCAATCAAACGGAGCCGATCGTATGAAATGTATGATGATGTATATGAGATCAAGGCTCAATCAAACGGAGCCGATCGAATGAGGCACCTGTACTCAACCCGTCTCCCACGGGGAGCTGATGGGCCTAATGAAATGCATGTACTGAAAATGATAACTTTAATCTAAACATAATCCACACAACAATTGTTACATATTGAATACACATTTGATCACGGATATGATGGATGCATAAGTGTTTAAATATAATAAATAATTAAGCGACACATGATACACCCAAAAAATGTGATTAAAACGGGGAATTGGTAGAGATTCACTCACCTTGGGTGCGTTCTTTTGATGTTGTTGGATGCGCACGAGTTTTGGGATTTGATCGACGAGGAAGAACTAACCTAAAATAATAACGAAATGGTTCGGTAAATAATTGGATTTTATTGGAGACTAATACTTTTCATTAACAATTTATTATGATTTTTAGATTTATTTTTGTGAGTTTAAGGTCATTTTCTAACTTTAAAAATATTATTTTTAAGTATTTTTAATTGATTTTTAAATTAAATAAATAAATAAAATAATAAAAAATAAATATTTTTTTTTTACTTTTGTTGACCGTTGACCGGCCGTTGACCGTTGACCGGTCGGATTGTGGTTGAGTGTGCACTGAGTGAGGTTCGAACCCGGGACCTCTCGTACGCGTGCACGCAGCTCTACCAACTGAGCTACGTGTCTAACCCGAAATATTTGATGTTTTAATTATATATATATATATTACTTAAATGTTAATTTATTTGGTTTATATTAAAAAGGGTTTATATGTCGAACCGGTTGCAGGGACCCGGAGTCGAACTCGGGTCCTTCGGTTTGTAAGCGCACAGCCCAACCAGTTGGGCTGTGTGTCTAATCTGTTTAACTTATGGTTTATATTATTCTTATGAACTTACTGTGACTTGATCTGATTCAGTTTTAAAAATTTTGGTTTTAATTCGGAAAGTCGGTACGTTGTAAGGTTCGAACTCGTGACGTGCGCTGTGTGATTGCACACAGTCCACCGCTGGACTGTGTGTATAACCCGGTTTAATATCCTGTTTTAATTAAACTTATACACAATGTTCGACTTCGTCTTCTTCATTCATGAAGACACTGACAAAGATGTTCGACTGTTCTTGTTTAAATCGTTCGTCGAACATATAATTGATTGAAATGTAATGGATAAAGAGAGTTACGGATTTGAATGTACCGAACAAGATGTTTTTCTCAGAACTCCGGCAAGGGTCGTCGGCTCTGATTTGTGAATTCCGTCTGAGCAGATCAATTAACAGTTTTGATCAATGAGTTGTGAAATTAAGTGACTAAACAAGAGATATCAGGGGGTTTAGATGATTGTACCGATTTACAGTGTGATTTCAGAATTTCCGGAGATTTTCCGGTGGGTGCAGAATTTCCGGCAACGTCGTCTGGAACCGATTCTGGTTGAAGGATTGAAGTTAGTATATGTCTAACAATGGATTGAAAACGAAAGAGTCGAGAAATTTACCGATTTGGTGTAAGTCTCGGTTTTCCGGTGAAAGTCCGGCGAGTGCAGAATTTCTCTGGCGAGTGATAAAACTTCGATAAATTGTGTGATTTTGAGCAAAAAGGTTACCAGAGACTTGGGTGTGTATTTATAGGGAAGAAACAGAATGAATCGAGTCCGAATTTGATCTTGATTCGTGGTCAAAACTTTTCCGGCGGTTATGACTGGGATTGCGGGATTAGACATCGGTTATAACCGATGTCGAAGTTAATACACGCGTTCAGTCAAAGGAAACGGTCGAAGTCTCGCGAAATCGTCGGTAATTCCGGCGACTGCGGATTGGGCGCGCTGATTATTGAATTTGATTTCGAGTTTTATTATAAATATTATTTGTTTTAATAGTTATCACAAACGAGTCAAGTGGCGGAGTGGTGAGATGTTTGTTTGTTTGATCCGGCTGACCCGGGTTCGAAACCCGGCAGCTTGATTTTATTTTTTAGCACTTGTTTTTACCATTTAATGATTATAGTTTTTAAATTCTAAAATGTTTATTAATTATGTATTGTTTAAAATTAAAATGAACCATTTATACGCAACAAAAATTATAACTGACTATTCGATTAATAAACGAAGCGGGTTTTGGAAACCCGTTTTTCGACGGATGTTACAGTATCCCCTACTTTTAGAAATTTCGTCCCGAAATTTAAGTAGTAGTGGTAACAGGAAAAAGGTGCGGGTATTTCTCGCGCATTGAGTCTTCACGTTCCCAAGTAAACTCTGGTCCTCGTTTCGACTCCCAGCGTACCCTGACAATTGGAATACGACTTCGTCTTAAACGCTTCTCTCCGAAGTCCATAATTTCTACTGGTCTTTCAATGAAATGCATAGATTCATCGACTTGAATGTGTTCTAGAGGAATATGGAGGTTTTCATCGGCGAGGCACTTCTTCAAGTTTGATACGTGGAATGTGGGATGAATTCTGTTGAGCTCTTCTGGTAGGTCAAGCTTGTATGCTACAGGTCCTACTCTTTCGAGTATCTTGAAAGGTCCTACGTAGCGTGGTGCTAGCTTGCCCTTCTGGCCAAAACGAACTACTCCCTTCCACGGTGATACTTTTAAAAGTACCTGATCACCAATCTTAAACTCCAAGGGCTTTCGTCGTTTATCTGCATAACTCTTTTGACGACTTTGTGCCGCTAGAAGATTGTTTCGAATTTGATGGATCTTGTCTGTTGTTTCTTGAATTAATTCTGGACTGGTGATTTGTGCTTCTCCAATTTCGTGCCAACATACTGGAGATCGGCACTTACGACCATATAAAGCTTCGAAAGGAGCCATGCCGATACTTGAGTGGTAACTATTGTTGTACGAAAATTCAACTAATGGTAGATGAGAGTCCCAATTTCCCTTGAAGTCTATGACACATGCTCGAAGCATGTCTTCAAGAGTTTGGATGGTGCGTTCAGATTGACCATCAGTTTGAGGATGAAAAGCGGTACTGAGGTTTAATCGTGTACCCAAGGCGGCTTGTACGGATCGCCATGTTCGTGAAGTGAAACGACCATCACGGTCTGAAATGATGCTTAAAGGTACACCATGACGGCTTACGATCTCGCTGATGTAGATACGAGCTAACTTCTCGTTCTTGAAGTCCTCGCGAATCGGAATGAAGTGAGCTGATTTTGTAAGACGATCAATGATTACCCATATAGTGTCATACCCACTGGAGGTGCGAGGTAACCCGGTAATGAAGTCCATGGTTATGTTTTCCCACTTCCATACAGGTATTTCAGGTTGGGTTAGAAGTCCTGAAGGTCTTTGATGTTCAGCTTTTACTTTGGAACAGGTAAGGCACTTGGAAACAAAAACAACAATATCCTTTTTCATGCCAGGCCTCCAGTAGGTGTATCGAAGGTCTTGATACATCTTGTCGGCTCCTGGGTGTACAGAGTACCGTGTTTTGTGCGCCTCATTCATAAGGAAATCTCGAAGGTTATTGCGATTGGGAATCCATATGCGATTTAGATAGTACAGAATACCGTTGGATTTGGTTTCGATTTTAAGTTCCGCTCCACAAGACAGCTAATCGCGTATCTCGTTTTCTGTTACAGAAACATGTTGAGCTTCTCGGATTCGATCTTTGATGTCGGTTATGATTTGCGAACATAGAAGACGAATGGAGTTCGTATAACCTTTTCGACTGAGCGCATCGGCCACCACGTTTGCCTTGCCAGGATGATACCGAATTTCACAGTCGTAGTCGTTAAGAAGTTCGACCCATCTTCGTTGCCTCATATTCAACTCCTTTTGGTTGAAGATATGTTAGAGACTCTTGTGGTCAGTGTATATTTCACACTTGGTACCGTAGAGGTAATGTCTCCATATCTTGAGAGCGAACACAACGGCTCCAAGTTCTAGGTCGTGGGTGGTGTAGTTCTTCTCATGAACTTTGAGTTGCCTAGAAGCATAGGCTATCACTTTTCCTCTTTGCATCAGTACACAGCCTAGTCCTTGCCCTGACGCGTCCCAATATACTACAAAGTCATCACAACCTTCAGGAAGTGTGAGGATAGGTGCGTCACAAAGCTTTTGCTCAAGGGTTTGGAAGGCTTCTTCTTGTTTAGGTCCCCATATGAAGGGTTTTCCTTTATGAGTCAAAGTCGTGAGTGGTACAGCAATACGGGAGAAATTAGCAATGAAGCGGCGATAGTAACCAGCCAAACCAAGAAATGATCTTACTTCGGTAGGGGTACGTGGCGCTTGCCATTCTTATACTGCCTTGATTTTTGAGGGATCAACATGAATTCCCTTGTCATTGACGACGTGTCCAAGGAATTGTACTTCCCTTAACCAGAATTCACATTTCGAGAACTTAGCGTACAGTTTTTCTGTCCTTAAGAGTGTAAGGATGAGTCGAAGGTGTCGTTCATGATCAGACTTAGACTTTGAGTAGATGAGGATGTCGTCGATGAAGACTATGACAAAGCGGTCGAGGTAGGGTTTGCATACCCTATTCATTAAATCCATAAATACTGCTGGGGCGTTGGTTAAACCAAATGGCATGACCATGAATTCGTAATGACCATATCGAGTTCGGAAGGCGGTCTTTGGGACGTCTTCTTCATGTACTCTGAGTTGATGATGTCCAGAACGAAGGTCGATTTTTGAAAAACAGGTGGCGCCTTGAAGTTGGTCTAGAAGGTCATCGATGCGAGGTAATGGGTAGCGGTTCTTGACCGTTAACTTGTTGAGTTCTCTGTAGTCGATACACATGCGAAACGTTCCATCTTTCTTCTTCACAAAAAGAACAGGTGCACCCCAAGGCGATGAGCTAGGACGTATAAATCCTTTGTCCGTCAGCTCTTGCAGTTGACTGGCCAGCTCTTGCATTTCGGATGGGGCGAACCTATAAGGAGATTTTGCGACTGGTGTAGCGCCAGGTATAAGATCAATGCGGAATTCGACTTCTCTAATGGGAGGAAGTCCTGAGATGTCGTCGGGAAAGACTTGTGGGAATTCTTTCACTACAGGTATATCTTCGAGTTTCTTCTCCTTGTTTCCCTTCTTGACGACGTGAGTTAGGAATGCGACATAGTTCTTGCGGAGATATTTTCGGGCTTGAAGGCAGGACATCAATTTGAGTCCTTTCGAAGGGGTTTCTCCAAAGATTCGTAGAGTCTGACCGTCTGCAAGAGGAATGCGAATGAACTTTTCACGGCATACTACTTCAGCATGATGTTGGCTGAGCCAGTCCATACCGATTATAATGTCGAAGCTTCCCAACTTCATAGGAATGAGGTCAACTGGAAAATCGTGATCGTTTAGAGTGAGGGTACAATTTTGTATAATAGAGTTTAATGAGACTGGTTTTCCGTCAGCAACTTCCACCGTTAGAGATTCCATGAGGTTATCACGAGTTTGGTTGAGGATAGGTTCAAATTCTAAGGACACAAAACTCTTATCCGCGCCAGTATCGAATAACATGGATGCATAACTACCATTGATGAGAAACGTACCGTTAACCACGTTGTTGTCCGCCCTAGCTTGGTTGGCGTTGATGTTGAAAGCTCTTCCTCTAGCAGGTGGAGGAGCTTGGTTAGCCTGGTTTACCGGATTTGCTTGAGCTTGGGCATGGATGATGTTCACCAAGCGTGGACAGGTGTTCCTGAAGTGGTTCGGGTCTCCACAGTTGTAACAAGCCTGCATAGGTTGCATCATGGGGTAGTTGGGTTGGTAGTAGGATTGGGCTACATGTTGGGCAGGTGGTAGGAGTAAAGGTTGTTGGGCTTGACCCACTATCTGATGGTGGGTTTGGGTTGTGGTTTGATTGCGGTTCATTCGCTGAAGTGTGCGACAGGTTTGGGTGGTGTGACCCGCACGGCCACAGCTGGTGCAATGCTGGCAGGGATGTTCAGGGAGGTGATGGTATTGACAACGGTTGCATTTTGGGTATGGGCCGGAGTATGGCTTTTTGTATGGTGCAGCTGAGGGAGCAACTTGGGTGATTGGTGCGGCAGTGATAGGAGAGTTTGTGTGTGACGGCAAAATTTCTGCTGTTTCGTTTCCTCTTTCCAGCAAACTTTAAAGAGGAGGTGGAATGGTTTGAAGTTTGGGTCTCGATGGGGGCTTTCTTTTTCTCATCCTTGAATTTGCCATTTCGGATGCGATTCTCGGTAAGCTCGGTAGCTAGTTCCATAGCGGCTTCAAGTGTTGCAGGCGAAGTGCTTAGAACCGAATCTTGGATTTTCGAGGGGAGGCCTCGAATATAGTGTTCAACTAAGCGGTACACTGGGGTGAACAAGTTTGGGATCATCCGATTCAGCTCGAGAAATCTTTTGTTGTAGGAAGTATGATCTCCTTCCTTTTGTTTTAACGAGTGGAATTCATCTTCCAACTTCTTGATTTCGTGTCTTGGACAGAAGCGTCTTGTCATTATTTCCCTTAGTTCTTCCCATGTTAAAGCCATGGCATCTTCGATTCCTCTCTTACCCTTTTCTGTGTTCCACCAGGTAAGGGCTACCCCAAACAGTCTCCCGGTTGCATAACGTACCTTGCGATCCTCGGGACAATCGCAATTGAGGAATGTGTTCTCCATTTCCTCAAACCAGTGGAGGAGAGCAGTGACACCTTCGGTCCCTTCATACTTTGGGGGATCGCAAGACTTGAAGTGTTTGTAGGAGCACTTTTTGGAGGAGGGTTGTCGACGTTCTGGTCTTCTTGATTGGGAGGGTTGATGGGATTCGCAGTCAGAGCTTGTTGGACTTGAATTACGATGTCAGGAAGCACCGCGGCCATTTGTTTTGCAATTTGGGTGGCCAAGCGTTCGTTTGACCTTCCTGACTTTCTACCTCCACGTAGTTGCCTAGCCGACATCTACAGGAACATACCTAGGAAGATTGTGAGTTTAAGAAGTTTTTAGGTGTCATGTGTCGTTAAAAGTAATAAAATAACATAATCATCAATAATGCAACTACATCCATAGGATATCTTGGGTTTGCTCATGTTTGGGCCTCCAATGTCCCCCATACCATCGCCTGTATAGTCATGTGGGCCCCCATGACTATTGGCTTAGTAGGATTCATATTGGTGTTGGCGGTTTAACACTCACATCACCCGAATGAAAACCATGAAATATGATTGCGAGATATATGGTAGGAGTGTCCAGGTATAGACACAATGACTACTCAAAGTGGGGTTAGCTCACCCGACGTTTGGTATAGCATGCTTTGGCCTAATAGGTCCTTCGTACTCTCATCGTTAGTCCCCAGGTAGGCAAACTGGTCCTTTATTTTGGATTTATACGAATGCCAAGCCAAGACAGGACGTTCCGACTACCGGTACTCGTACCTTCCGGTTACTACATGCCCGTCATGGGAACTCACTTTGATGTGATTTGAAAAATACAAAAATCGTTTCAAAAATCATGGGAATTGTGAGGTGTGTGCTCTCATGGATATGATATGTTATGAGGATATGATTCATGATGAGCATTGTATAATAATATGTACTTATGAACATGCTTGCATAACATTGAATGTAACAATAAACATAAAGCATATAAACATCATGAATTTTGTATGTAACACATAAACAATTTAAAAATTCTAATCAACTATAGTATAGGCTCTAAGGGTCTAATAACCTATCCTATATCCCTATAGTCATGGATCTGATACCAATCTGTCACACCCCGACCCGCAGCGGAATAAGAGTCGGGGCATAATTGGGTTATCACCAAAGCTCATGATGTTTACTAAAATGTTTCATATTTATTAAATTCAAATTACAACTTAAATGTTCAAATTAAATTCATACAAACACAAGGAAATGAAACTAAGTAAAACAATCCAAAGCTTAAACTGATTTATTCTTCTAGGCTCTCTTATGTGTTTCTTGCCTCAACAGGATCACCTGTATCATGTGTAAAATGGGGGAAATTTTGGGTCAACAAAAGTTGGCGAGTGAACCTTGTTTAAAAACATTGTTATTGATTTCTTGTTGTATTTAATATGGAAAAGTTGTGCAATATTCATATGTGAGCAAACATATATAAACAAACAATCACAAACCACCTTGAATGAGTATATGACATAAATGAATAATGTATTATGAGATCAAGGCTCAATCAAACGGAGCCGATCGTATGAAATGTATGATGATGTATATGAGATCAAGGCTCAATCAAACGGAGCCGATCGAATGAGGCACCTGTACTCAACCCGTCTCCCACGGGGAGCTGATGGGCCTAATGAAATGCATGTACTGAAAATGATAACTTTAATCTAAACATAATCCACACAACAATTGTTACATATTGAATACACATTTGATCACGGATATGATGGATGCACAAGTGTTTAAATATAATAAATAATTAAGCGACACATGATACACCCCAAAAATGTGATTAAAACGGGGAATTGGTAGAGATTCACTCACCTTGGGTGCGTTCTTTTGATGTTGTTGGATGCGCACGAGTTTTGGGATTTGATCGACGAGGAAGAACTAACCTAAAATAATAACGAAATGGTTCGGTAAATAATTGGATTTTATTGGAGACTAATACTTTTAATTAACAATTTTAATAGGATTTTTAGATTTATTTTTGTGAGTTTAAGGTCATTTTCTAACTTTAAAAATATTATTTTTAAGTATTTTTAATTGATTTTTAAATTAAATAAATAAATAAAATAATAAAAAATAAATAATTTTTTTTTACTTTTGTTGACAGTTGACCGGCCGTTGACCGTTGACCGGACCGTTGACCGGTCGGATTGTGGTTGAGTGTGCACTGAGTGAGGTTCGAACCCGGGACCTCTCGTACGCGTGCACGCAGCTCTACCAACTGAGCTACGTGTCTAACCCGAAATATTTTATGTTTTAATTATATATATATTACTTAAATGTTAATTTATTTGGTTTATATTAAAAAGGGTTTATATGTCGAACCGGTTGCAGGGACCCGGAGTCGAACTCGGGTCCTTCGGTTTGTAAGCGCACAGCCCAATCAGTTGGGCTGTGTGTCTAATCTGTTTAACTTATGGTTTATATTATTCTTATAAACTTACTGTGACTTGATCTGATTTAGTTTTAAAAATTTTGGTTTTAATTCGGAAAGTCGGTGCGTTGTAAGGTTCGAACTCGTGACGTGCGCTGTGTGATTGCACACAGTCAACCGCTGGACTGTGTGTCTAACCCGATTTAATATCCTGTTTTAATTAAACTTATACACAATGTTCGACTTCGTCTTCTTCATTCATGAAGACACAGACAAAGATGTTCGACTGTTCTTGTTTAAATCGTTCGTCGAACATATAATTGATTGAAATGTAATGGATAAAGAGAGTTACGGATTTGAATGTACCGAACAGGATGTTTTTCTCAGAACTCCGGCAAGGGTCGTCGGCTCTGATTTGTGAATTTCGTCTGAGCGGATCAATTAATAGTTTTGATCAATGAAGTTGTGAAATTAAGTGACTAAACAAGAGATATCAGGGGGTTTAGATGATTGTACCGATTTACGGTGTGATTTCAGAATTTCCAGAGATTTTCCGGTGGGTGCAGAATTTCCGGCAACGTCGTCTGGAACCGATTCTGGTTGAAGGATTGAAGTTAGTATATGTCTAACAATGGATTGAAAACGAAAGAGTCGAGAAATTTACCGATTTGGTGTAAGTCTCGGTTTTCCGGTGAAAGTCCGGCGAGTGCAGAATTTCTCCGGCGAGTGCTAAGACTTCGATAAATTGTGCGATTTTGAGCAAAAAGGTTACCAGAGACTTGGGTGTGTATTTATAGGGAAGAAACAGAATGAATCGAGTCCGAATTTGATCTTGATTCGTGGTCAAAACTTTTCCGGCGGTTATGACTGGGATTGCGGGATTAGACATCGGTTATAACCGATGTCGAATCTAATACACGCGTTCAGTCAAAGGAAACGGTCGAAGTCTCGCGAAATCGTCGGTAATTCCGGCGACTGCGGATTGGCCGCTCTGATTACTGAATTTGATTTCGAGTTTTATTATTAATATTATTTGTTTTAATAGTTATCACAAACGAGTTAAGTGGCGGAGTGGTGAGATGTTTGTTTGTTTGATCCGGCTGACCCGGGTTCGAAACCCGGCAGCTTGATTTTATTTTTTTAGCACTTGTTTTTACCATTTAATGATTATAGTTTTTAAATTCTAAAATGTTTATTAATTATGTATTGTTTAAAATTTAAATGAACCATTTATATGCAACAAAAATTATAACTGACTATTCGATTAATAAATGAAACGGGTTTTGGAAACCCGTTTTTCGACGGATGTTACATCCATAGGCGGATCAAAAATGTACAAAAGATGGTTAATAGACTTGGCACATCTAAGGATTTGCAAGATCCTCTTATGATGCTACTGAGCAGCTTCCGGCCTATTTACGTATTTGTACATGTAGTTTAATTGTTTTGAAAATACGTTAGTTTTCACTGGTAAATACACTCAACCGACTCATTTTGAAAACATTTCAAATCATTTCTATGTACACATTGGTACATATGTTTTATAAATAACTTGGGACAAACTATATCTCATGTTATCAGTTTTACATAACTTGACATACATACAGGGACCGGAAACTATGCCGGTTCATGATTAACCGACACACCACCTATTCCCTTATTGGGAAAACCTTTAGTGGGTTGTAAATTATAATTTATTCCTTTATTAGGAACACCCGTATTGGGCATAAATCGTTTATTTAAACCGTGTCGCATCTGTCGGGTGTATGCCTACACCCCGTGCTTAGGTCATGGCCATTTGCAATTAAATGAGTCAAGGATATCCAAGACACGGTAGCATTAACCCCCAATGTTTTGTTCAAGCAATACGAATTAAAACGGGTTATTTGAATTTCCCGACACATAGGTCTTTGAATCCCATACCCGACCATGCGGTAAATATTTTACCGTATCCCAAGCCCGTATAGGGGAAAATAGGTTAAGAGTATTTACCTGAGCTTAGCAAGTCCTTTTAGATAAGAAATATAGTCATATCCAACTAATTAAGTGTAGGTACAATTTACCGGAAGGCCCTAGTCTGGAATGATGGTATAAATAACTAATTAGAATGCTAGCGGATCTTATTTAAGTCATTGACTTGGATCGGCTAGTTTAAAATATTAAGAACGGTACGATACGCTTGATTTAGCGGTGACCTGGACAGAATGTAGTTTAAACCCAACAAGTACTAAGACTTTTAAAATATGGGTAAACGATTAACATTCTGGAATTTGAGATAAAAATGATAAGGTTAAACCCGTTTCGGTTAAACTACGTAAACTAGTCTTTTGGCTTAACCGTACGTATATAAGTGATACCGGGTAACCAGATGAGTCATGAATGAGTTCCATAGGCCAATATACTTTAAACAAGTTTCAACAACATTAGGACATCAACTTGTATGTCCGTTATAGTTTTAAAATCAAACAATGCCTCCAAGGGCGTTTTGGTCATTTTACGATTCATAAAAAGAAGTTGGTGAATAATCTGATGTTAAGGTCAAACATTATTTATGAAAATAGTTACTTTATGATGTTATATCAGTAGGGTATCAAATATATGTGTGGTTTATAATTAAAGACCAAACGATACCTCGAAAGGGCATTTTGGTCATCACACACATAGATTTGAAGACTTATTTGGAAATCTGAGTTTATAGCTTTCTCCTACTGTAAAAATATTTAAATAAGTTTTAAAATCAGTAGATAACAAGTCTTGATGCTGCGTCGAAAAGGCGATAAACTCGCTAAATGACGATTTAAATCGATGTTTAAGGAAAGTTACTGTTTTGATCAGGTCTATACAACCAAAATAATTTATTTCACCGTAAGGGCATTATCGTCATTTATCGACACCATGCAAGAACCTTTACATAAACTCAGTTCATAAACCGATTTAATATCCCAAATAATCCTAAATATATTATAACATCAGTTGGTAAAGTATTTTATTGTAGGAGTTACGTTTAAAATAATTTATTTGCCGAAAAGGGAATTTCGGTCCTTTAAAAGCTTGATTTGCGATATTTAGGAAAAACGCAGATTATGACCAATTTAATGACACGCATGTAAGTCAAACAAGTCATCATAACAGTAGGTAACTTGTTTGTATGGTCGTTTTTGGTTTAAATATCCTTTTACGCAAAAAGGGCGAAGTAGTCATATTTAGCATATTGATGAAACTTGCGCATAACTCGGAATATGATTATGATCATGTAGTATGACCTCAGAGGGTTATACTACATCAAATAAGGATCATAATGCAACTTAGAATCGACCTTGAAAGACTCTAAATCGGGTCAGAACTGAAAGTCAAAGCAGAAGTCAAACTTTGCGACTTTCAGTTGCGAACCGACCTTAGACCTGGAATTGACGAGCCAAACATGTTCCCACATGTTCTTATAATTATTACCAAGTTATTAGAGTGATAAAACAGATTTTATGACATGCATGTTACCAGTTATGCGTTTATTACCAAATCTGACCCAGTTTGACTTTTTATGAATAAGTTTCACTCGTCAATCGGTCATGCAAATGTGGTAACTAGGAGGTTCCCTATTGGGGGGATTAATACCTACCTCATTATGGTCACGTAGCCATGTTTGAATCGATCCATGGCTAGACTATAGATATTTAAGCTCAAACTCAAAGTACTTTTACGACGAACTTGACTTTTAGTTCAAATGGATGAAGAACTGAAAAAGGAGGATTAAGAACACTTACAAAATGCCCTAACACGAATTTAGAGTGGATTTGAAGATCCTTGAAGCTCTGGAACTTGTAGTGAATTGACATAGTGAATTTCAAGAGCATGCAAGTCCTTTGGTGGATGAATCAAGCTTCAATTTATGGAGTAGGAGGTTGATGAGGATCAAGACAAGTGTTGGACATGCATCCTAGAGGTGAACAAGTGTCTTACGAGGTGTCCAATACCAGACATGAGACCATGGTTTCGAAATCTAGGTGCTGAAGTGGTTTGAGTGGTGGCCAAGATGTTAACCAGCTGCTACCATCTGTTTACTGCTACTGGGCGTCCCCTGCGCATCGCGGGAGATCACCCTGATTCTCTCGCGTGGCGCATGGGAATCCTAAGTTTCAGAATTGGCAGAATTGGTCCCTGCAGCATTTTAAGGTGTTTTCGACGCGTTTAACCCCCGGTAACCCCATTTTAAGGTTTTAAAAGGATGTTAAAGCATAGGAAACTTGAAATATGTCCAAAAATGATATAGATGTCGGTTCGCTCGGTTGAACGGTTGCGCGTTTCGCTAAAATGCCTAAAACGCTTAAACGGACACAAAAACAATCGCAATTTCGCAGCGATGGACATCCTTGCATCCTTAATAAAACATAACATTTATTGTATGCAATATATTTGTATCCATATACTGGGTCTGTATATCAAAATACGAGAGTTGGCAAGTTTCCGTAGTTTGTCAGGAATAGTCCCTTGACTTCCAACTTGCGTGAAACGTTATAATTAGTGCGTAAAGCCTTCATTGGCATATAATAGGCACACATAAGAGTATGAATAATATTATAAGACTTTTAGTTCATTAGAAGGTCATTCAGAGGCTTAGTTTGAGCATGTTGACACTTTTAGTCCCTTAACTAGAAATTTGTCGTTCAGAGGTTATAAAAGAACATAACGACGCATTTGATCCATCTCGTTTTAGTATGTGGCATACAAGGACTAGTGGGACATGTGTCGGAATTTTATAGGACGGGTTTTTACGAGGTGTTACAGCAGTGTTGGGTGGCGGTGCGCCAGTGACGCGGGGTTGGCAGCGGCGGTCATAAGTGGTGGATGGTGGCGGCGGATGGTGGCGGTGGTGGCGTCGACGATGGTAGTGGGTGGCAGCGGTGAGTGGCGTTGGCGGTGGTGGTGGTTGGTGGCGGCGGTGGGTGGCGGCGGTGGCGGGTGGGTGGCGGCGGTGGTGGGTGGCTGTGGCGAAGGTGATGGGTTGTGGTGTTGTTGATGAATGGTGTAAGAGGGGATTGAATGAAAAAAACATGAGGGGCAGATGCAATGATTTTGAGGGAATGAAATGTCTTATAGAATGAGTGATTCCATTTCGTTAACCAACCAAACATTATTTTCTTCATTCCCTTATAATGATCCATTTCATTCCGCCCCTCATTCCTGCATATCAAATACTACCTTATTTTTATTCTCATTTATCTCTAAAATGTATGCTTTAAAGAAGCAATAGTGTTTAGTACAAGAAGAGAGAAATATAACATTACTGATTTTTAATATTCGAAAAACTAAAAGACATAACAAATAGCTAATAAATCAAAGGTTAAATGAAAAGAAAGGGGTTAGTTTAAAAGTAACAAACAAGATCGGAATAAAGTGAAATTAACTTGAAGATTAGAAATAAAGATAACATTGTTTTTTTAGCAAGCATGGTTTGGGATATAAGTACACTATATTATAACCCCGTGTATTACACGGGTTAAATAAATGTAAAATAATATATCTTTAAAAACCTCATTTATTATATGAGTTGAATAAATGTAATTTTATATATTATGTAATAAAAAAATTATATTTTTAAAAACCATGTGTATTGCATAAATTGAATAAATGTAATTTTATATACCAAATAATAAAAAAGTTATATATTTAAAAACCACGTGTATTACACATGTTGAAGAAAAATGTAATTTTCTATTCCAAATATAATAAAAAATGTTATATCTTTAAAAAAAACTCCGTGTATTACACGGTATCAATAAATCTAATCTTATGTATCAAATTAGTATTTGAAAGTTATATACCATTCTATTTATATATTATGTCATAAAACCGATATAATATTTTAATAATGAAAATAAAAATAAATAACACATCAATACAAAGTTATATCTCTAAAAACCTCGGTGTATTACACTGTTTGAATAAATCTAATTTTATATATCAAATTATTATTTGCAAGTTATATACAATTTGATTTATAAATTATGTGATAAAATCGATATAATCTTTTAATAATGAAAAAAATAAATAATATATTAATACAAAGTTATATTTTTAAAAACCCCGTGTATTACACGGTTTGATAAATCTAATTTTATATATCAACTTACTAGGTTAGAGCCCCGTGTATTACACGTGCTGAATAAATATGTCTTTAAAACCTCATTTAACACGGGTGAATAAATGTAATTTTATATATATTAAATAAAAAATTATATCTTTAAGAACCTCGTGTATTGTGCGGGTTGAATTATACTAAATAATAAAAAAATATCTTTAAAAACCTTGTATATTGAATAAATGTAATTTTATACATTACAAATAATAAGAAAAAGTTATATCTGTATATTGAATAAATGTAATTTTGTATACTAAATAATAATAAAGTTAACCTCGTGTGTTACACGAGTTGAATACATCTAACTTTTCGATAAATATGGTTTTATAAAACCCGTTACATAATTTGCTGTGTAAAATTAGGTGCAACATTTATAGAGTGATTTGAATATCAGTTTCTAACTATTATAATCCGTGTAATATCCGGATTCTAACCTAGTGATAAAATAAAATAAACATCTCCTGCTAAAATTGTTAATTGGCAATAATTTTATAAGTGTTATATCAAACTATTCGGTTGAAATATCTATAAAATAAAATATTTAAATTAGTATAAAATGTCTTTACAAAGCTATATCACTTTTATGATATTAGACTATTATAAAAAGAGTAAATTGCATAAGACATCCTTTATGTTTTCTCAAACTTGCAGGTTTCAGCCTTAATGTTTAAAAGTTGCTAGCAGCCTTTAAGTTTATTTTTGTTGCGGGTTCAATCCTTTACAGCTAACCACGTTATTTTCTTCGGTTAAGTTCCCTCACATGCATAACATGTGAGGGTATATTCATTATTTTGGTTGATCTTCCACCCACTTCAATTATAAAAAAAGAATATTTAAGTTTTAACCTAGTTTAAACAAAGTTTGGTAAAACGTACGCGACTACAGAGCATCACGATTACCGTTTGATAGTGTTTAAGTCTAACTTGCGGCGTCCTAAGCGTCACCAGTTGCTGGATCCGACTACTGAACACGGTGTTACGAAGTTCTCTGATTTGACAGCATCGGAGTTCCGTGAGAGGTATCTAGGGTTGAAGAGTCGTTTGTCGTTTCCGTCTGATGCGAATAAGGCGTCGATTCTTCCAACTGATGATAATCCTGAAGAGTTTGATTGGCATGATCAAAATCTGTGTTAATCTTTACAGCTTAGTGGGCTAGCTTAACAAGATTCCTATCTTAATTCTGGGTTTGTCGGAATCCGGCGAAGTCGCCGGAGAAGAAGACCGGAAAAGAGGGTGTTTGGTTTTTAAAAGTTTGGTTTTATTGCACATTAGTCCCTGCGGTTAGAATTTTTTTAAAATAGGTTAAACCTTAAATATTCTTTTTTCTTATAATTGACGTGGGTGGAAGATCAACCAAAATGACGAATATACCCTCACATGTTATGAATGTGAGGGAACTTAACTGAAGAAAATAACGTGGTTAGCTGTAAAGGATTGAACCCGCAACAAAAATAAACTTCAAGGTTGTTTTTAGCAACTTTTAAACATTAAGGCTGGAACCTGCAAGTTTGAGAAAACATAAAGGATGTTTTGTGCAATTTACTCTTATAAAAAAGAAAACTTACAACCGTCTAATGTTCATGCCTCTTGGTATTTTAAATTAACATTGCAAGATAATTATCTTCTGGTATTATATTTATCCATCATCTACGTTATTTTAATAGAATTGATAAATATCTATTAATTAAGAGATATAAAGATCATAAGAGTTTATGAGATAAAGGCCACGTGATAAAATTTTAATATTGATTTATTATATATTTTTATTTAATTAAGATAATATAAATAGGAAAAAGGACAGGAAAATAAAAAGGTAGATGCATTCAATGAATGACACGTATGTCACATCAGATTTCCTTTATTATATGTATAGATAGATTTTTTGCAAGTTATATACAATTTGGTTTATACATTATGTAATAAAATCAATATAATTTTTTAATAATGAAAAAAATAAATTTTATATTTAAAGTAAATAAAAATTATCTACAAATAGTAGAAGAGGTATCTATAAGAGTTCAAACTAAATAATAATTATCTATAATTAAGAATGAGATAAAATAACAATTATTTATAATTTAGTATGAGATCATCTATAATTAAAATAAAATTACATAGCCTAATATGATGAGGTCCATTTAATTTAATGGTTTTATATAGTATAAATATAAATAAATTTGAATTTTGGTTATATAGTATTCCTATTGAATTCCCCCGTAAAAAGTAGATGACATCTCTTGCAATTGGCTATACAAGCATAATTATACCCTAATTGTTTAGGGTAGTCAATCAACATTAAGAGGTTTCAACTTTCAAGTTTTTGTGAAGGTATGGTGGAGGGTTTATAGAGAGAAGGCTTTTTAAATGGGTCTTTAATTTTATATTTCATTTAGAGCCTCAAAATACGTTGGGTTGTGTTGTCGTATCGCAACACATAGGTGTATAAATCGGTTATTTAGAGAAACTGTTCCTCTGGCTTTTTTCTTACTTTTTTATTATTTATTTATTTTTGTTATCCACTTTTAGCGGTTCGGTTTTGATCGGTTTTGCGGTTAAGTAACCGCTTTCTCCATATTTTTTAAATTTGTCCCGTTTGTTTTTAGTAACTAGTAAATTGGTTCGGAACTGGTTAAAAAACTGATTAAAAATTGGTTTCTTCTAGAAAATCCTTAATTGGTTAAGAACCTACAGTTATACAAACCCACTAATTGGTTACTCCTCGATCGGGTTATTTACCGGTTATTATATGCACCTCTAACGCTACGTAACTTTGTGACTCACAACTTTATGTTAAAAACTATTACTTGATCATACGTGTTGATATTGTTATAAACATTATTTTATGTTTTGTGCATATACAAAATTACCACATCACGCGGGGAAATCCCTTAGTTACGTTACATTTCATGCGATATGGTTAACCCTTTTGGATATTAACATATCATTGATGAAATGACGAAGGTTAAGAAAAAACAAAGCTAAACTTTAGATTCTTAGGATCGTTGCATATAAAAATCAATGCATTCATTAAGTTTAAACAAAAATATAAAAAAATGAATATAAAATGATATTAAATTTATTACATACTTATTCCATTTTTCTTGAAACGTCGGTGATATAAGTATATCAATCATGTACACTATATCGAAAAACTTGTCAACCATGTGATTAATGCTCTTGATTGTTCAATACGGTAGCATACAGGTGACTTTGGTGGTCATTAATTGATTAAAACTGAATACAGTGATATACTTTCTCTAATTATTGGATAGGTGGATCCGAACTGCTTCTTTTAGCGGCAATTTTTATAAAAACACCATCTTTTTCAGAGTTTGTTTTTTTAACGGCCAACGAAAAGTTTTGTTCAATACTAAGCTAGCGGGTTACTAGCAAACACCCAGACAAAGGATTACATTAGACAATTCACCAGCCCAGTGGCGAAGCTTGCCCTCGAAAACCCGGGGGGGGGGGTGGGGAACGCATATACCCAAAAATTTCTATACGAAAACTACATATATAACACTACGGAGCGAAAAGTTTGGGGGGCGGGCGACCCCCCGGCCCCTATGATCCTACGCCACTGCACCAACCTATTCTAGACAAGTAAAACCCACTCCATACACTCCAATCTAAAGCTGGCTTTTTTGCTCTTGCCTTGACCCACAGAAGGCTTAAAGCCTTTATGGCACCCAGCACCTTATGAATGGAAGTTTGAATTTGTCTAAAAACCGTGTCGTTTCGGGCCTTCCAAATACACCATATAGTAGTTAAACAAATTGCATAGAAAGCCTTCTCGCCTGTTTTGTACCCCCCATGTATGTGTGCATAGTTAATAAATCTATAAACCCGAACGCGAAGAAATTACCCGCTTTGCACCATTGCGCCACTAGTTGCCAAATAGTTTGTGCAAAGCCACAAGATACCTAAAGATGTTCTGCGTCTTCGAGCTCTCACCACAAATAGGGCATAGATCAGACTCCACTGCGATGTTCCTCCTAATTAACGGGCACATTGTCGGGAGCCGTTCCAATTCCGCCCTCCACACCAAAATTTCAACCTTTTTCGGCACCCATCCATTTCTTTTAACAACATAATTTGCTGGCGTGAAGCGCTGATCCTGCAGCCTATGTTTTACGCTTTTAACAGAAAATAATCCGTCCCCAGCCATATTCCAAACCCACCTGTCATGTGACTCCGATAAAATGGGTACTACAAAATTGTTGTAGTTTGGCATCAACTGGCCCACCCGAAAAGTCCCTTTTCCATTCCCAACTCCAACCAGCCCCATCCTGCAAGACCTGGTCTGAAACAGAAGCAAATTTTTTGCTCTCTAAGGCAAACAGGGTGGGAAATCTAACTGCCAAAGGTTCGTCCAACACCCATTTATCCAACCAAAACGCGATACCCCGCCCATGACCCACCACTCCTTTTATAGCCCCTTCGACATTCACCCCTGCTCGTTTTACCTCCTCGATGGCAGCCGCAACCTGTTTCCATGGCCCTGCCATTGTAAGCTCCAAAGGAATAGCATTCCATGCCCTCGAGTTGTGATGGATGGACCATACTACCCTTCTCCAAAGGCCATGACTGTCGTTCTTTTGTACCGCCACCACCACTTAGCCTACATGGCTAAGTTTGTATCTCTTAACGACCCGAACCCAAGACCCCCGTACTCAATAGGAGCAATGACAAGTTGCCACGCAACCCAATTAAGTTTCGTTTTTTCTTCCGATCCACCCCAAAAGAATACCCTCCTCACGCGGTCTAGAGATTCAATAACCTTCAAAGGTGCTTTATATAAAGAAAAAAATACGACGGGAGCGAAGCACGGACCTAATTAAAGTAACCCGATCCCCGAAGGATAGTTGCTTCGCTTTCCATAATGATAATCTATTTTGAAAGGCATCCAACACCGGCTTCAAATGTTTATATAAATTCATATTAGCTCCAATTTTCAACCCTAAGTGAGTAAACGGAAATGATCCCTTGTTACATTTAAGCACGTCCGCCATAGATTGCAATTCAAGTCCATCGATGTCACACCCCAACCGATGGCGGAAACATCGGGGCGTGGCACTAGGCGAATCAGATTGCTCAAGAGACATCATAATAACTATTAAGCGATAATATCTAAAAGTTTAACATCCCATACTATTAAACAATAAAATCCCAGATAATCGTTACAATATTAAACAATCTCTTAAGCATAAAATCCGATTCGATCTTCCCTAGATTTATTACATGATTTTTCTAAAGGAAAACCTACGACTAAGCATCCAAAGCAAATATCCTCAACCTGCCACATATGTTAAAATAAAACGTCAATACAATTAAGTAAAAGTGAGCATACAGGTTTGCATACATAATAGATAGAGAAAGCGTTTAGCATACACCGCATGACATACGTAAGAGTTGTGAACTATGTAACTACTTAGATCCAGGTAAACCAACAAACCGCGATTTATCGAGGCATGCGAACAAGTGTCCACATCCTAAAGAGAAAATAAATGAGAAATGAAAATGCGAGCTTTAACAACCCCGGGCCTCGGGTGGCGGGTCAACCTCTAGAATACTATCATGTTAAGGGTGGCGTACAAGCAATCAAGTAATACATACAATTCAACAGATTTCAGGTATAGTCATGTAATAGCGGGACTGCGAATAAGAGTTGAGTTGTGTGATGTGTTTTGATATACGAACATATGTGACACCCAAATGTGCGTTTAAGCGTAAAGGGGTTCAAGTATACTCATTTTTGGTGCGTTTTGAGAGAAGAGACGGGATCTGAGATGGGTTAAGGAGAGCGCTGGATCAGCCTGTAAGCGAACAGAAGTGCATCAGTCTTCCGTATTGCTGAAACGGTTAACGGTTGATGGAAAAAAGCAGACAAGTTCGGGCGAACTTGTACCTTGGGGTACAAGTTTGGGCGAACTTGATTGTCTAACTTACTGGAGGTACAAGTTCGGACGAACTTGTCTGATTTCCTAAGAATTTAGACAAGTTCGGACGAACTTGCCCTAATTGCTGAGGAGTGATACAAGTTCAGGCGAACTTGTCCTGATTCCTTGGAATCAGTACAAGGTCGGGCGAGCTTGTGTAAATTTGGTGAAGAATTGATCAAGTTCGGGCAAACTTAGTCACCATTCTAGTGACAAGTTCGAGCGAACTTGATGCTTTCTGAGCAAACTTAACTGTTTTGGCATCCAAATCGTGCGTTTTCGCGTCGTTTGCTGAGGAAATCGAGTGTTCATCCCTCTAACCTTAGGTTACTGAGCAAAACCAAGGCTGAAGAGGTCTTTTGGAGCGAGTTTTAGCCCTTTTACAGAAAATCGGACTAATCCGGGCGAACTTGATGGTTCGAACGGTTTAGTCCAATTTGTGTAAAGTGACGATTTAGTCCTTGTGCTTCCGGATCTGAGATCTTGCTTGACAACGCCTCGTTTCACTTCTAAGTGAACAAAACATACGTCATTTAGTCCGAATATTGTGTAAAAATCGATGTTTAAAAGGTTTTACTTAGATCTAAGCATAGATATAAGTGAAAAACATAAGTTTTGCATAAAAAGATGAAGATTTTCGTAAACAGAGGAGTTTTGATGAAATCGAAGGTAAAACCTTGTGCACAATCGTTGTAAAACGTTGTTGTAGCTTGAAAACGGGTTGATTCTTACTTAGAAAAACAAAGGGTTTCGGTTTTGGGGAGCTCCGGGCGAACTTGCAGCAAGTGCAAATGAAGAGAGGAGCTGAGTATTTATAGGTGAGGTGGGAAAGTGAACTAGATACATCAAGTTCGGGCGAACTTGCTTGTTTCCTGCGCCTTAAAGCAAGTCTGGGCAGACTTGTTGTGTTCTGAAGAGGTTTGGTGGCCTGGACAAGTTCGGGCGAACTTGTGATGCACAAGTTCGGCCGAACTTGGCCTATTGGCAAGTTTGTTCGTTTATTACGCGTTAGGAGTTCGTTTGGCGATTCAGTTCGTATTAGATAGATATGTTAAGCGTTCTAGCGAAGCGTTAAGCGTTATATTATCATTGATTTGAGAGAGAGCGAGTTACGTGAGTGTGCGAGCGTTTTAACGTTAATAAACCATAACATAAATACCATAACATAAATAAACATAACACACATAAAACATAATTCCATATAATTAGTTGCGTTTTGCGATGCAATGAGATAAGCGATGCGATGGCACAAGTGTTTATTAAACAATGATACACTCGGCTCGTAAAGTAGCATAACTAACTGTGATTGCATTGAATTGGCGATTAATAAGCGATTAAATGCGATATAGATGTGACAAAATATAATTTCATTTACATAACTTTCTCATAATCCAAATCTCGGAGTACAAATGAGAAGTATAAACGAAATAGACAAAAACGGAATAAAATAATTAATAACGAAATTTCGAGTTGTTACAGTCTCCCCTACTTTAGGAAATTTCGTCCCGAAATTTAAGTAGTGGCCGTAACAAAGAGATGCGGATATTTAGCCTTCATGTCACTTTCCAATTCCCAAGTGAACTCGGCACCGCGTTTGCCTTCCCACCGAACCTTCACAATAGGAATGCGAGAGCGCCGTAGTTTCTTGGTTTCTCGGTCCATTTTTTTGACTAACTTTTCCACGAAATGGACAGTCTCGTTTATTTGCAAGTCCTCGAACGGGACGTGGAGATTTTCTTCAACTAGGCATTTATTGAGGTTCGACACGTGGAAAGTCGGATGTACGTTGTTAAGTTCTGCCGGTAGTTCGAAGCGATAGGCCACTTTGCCGATTCTTTCCAGAATCTTAAAGGGACCCACATATCGTGGCGCTAGCTTTCCTTTCTTTCCGAAACGGATCACTCCTTTCCAAGGTGCAACCTTTAAGAGAACGTGATCTCCCACTTCGAACTGTAGGGGCTTGCGGCGTTTATTGACATAACTCTTTTGGCGACTCCGAGCTTTCAAGAGATTGTCTCTGATCCGGAGGATCTTGTGTGTCGTTTCTTGAATCAGCTTGATGTACTGCAAAGTACACATGTTTATAGTGTATATTTTGTTCCGTTTTTAGATAGTTTGAGTCTAGTTTAGGTTAGAATTTTGATACTGCTGACGTTAAGCTTTGATTTCAGGTCCCGGTGCTTAAAGTGGTGAAAAACGAAGAGATACGAGCAGTTTAGAAGGAAAACGGGAATCGTACGCGAAACCGAGCAGCTGAAGTTAAACAAAAAAACAAAAACAGTAGCCATAGGGGGGCCACGCTACGCGACGCCCTAGCCTCATACTCGTCGCGCTACGCGACGGGGTCCCTGATCGCAGAGTTAGTTGCTTAATCAGTTTTGGGAGCTGAGTTTGATGATATAAAAAGAAACGTATCATCCTTGATTAGGGTTACGAAATTTGGAGTTCTTGCAGCCGGTTTTGGAGACGTATCAGCTGAGTTTGAGAGTTGGGAAGTTCAGGAATCATCCTACCAAGCGAAGATTAAAGACTTGCTCGGGTTTTCACGGTCCTTGTTTGTCTTGTTTTCTCTTTTCTGAACTTGTAAAGATGAATTCTAGTTTGATTGATCATATGTTTCATTTATTTAAGACTATGCTTGGCTAAACGCGTATACTACCTAGACTATGATGAACGAATTTGATAAAGTTTGAACCTTTTTCGTTAATTACATGTTTTTATGGGTTAATTGTGTTTTGTAAAGAGTTTCTCTATCTTGCTTGGTGTGTATGCGTACTTTAATTTGGTTTATTGTTTTCTAGTGCTTCGTATGATTCTTGGTGACTGTCTATATCACATAATAGATTCATACTAGATTGTGAATTTTGGTGAGTGTCTATATCACAAGATAAATTTATAATCTTTAGGGTTAATCGGCCAATAAACCTTAGAAGCGTTAGTTAAGGGTTTGCTAGATTTTAGTTTTCTACTAGTCCTAATAGCTGGAAGGTGAGGGACTATTGGTAGATCTTACCCGACGAATTGCTGTAGACAGGCTTTGGAAAAAGTTATGAATTAGTTGACCCGTCGGTTTATTATTCTATCAAGTCAAGTTAAGATATTCAAATTACCCTAGATCTATAATTGGAAAAGAGTTGGTCAACATTAGGGTACTTACACAATCATTATACAACTGGAAAGACGTCAAATCAACCGGTAGGATTAACGGCCTAGGTAATGCTATAAGTTTCACCTCGAGAAGGGTTGAGGGGCTTAGTTGGTATTTAATAGGTTTAGTGTCATAAGATCCCGATTCCATAAAACGTGTAATTGACTTAATTGGTTAATTCTTAACAACAATCCAGGATTCTAGTCTAGGTAGTCTCCATGATCACTTGAGAACAATCTTCATTTAGTTCGTATTAGCATAACCTTAGTTAATAATTAGTTTAAAATAGATTTCCTTAGATTTTCTGTAACCTCCCAGGCAACGGTGCCAATAACTTGATGTGTGCTAAACAGACTATAAAAATTAACTACTTTAAACTCTCTAAGCTAGACACTAAGAAGCTTTAAAAACTCGACTCAACTTAAACCTAACCACACAATCGGCAAGTGTACCGATCAATGTAGTATATGTGGAATTGACTGGCACGTTTACAGTCTCACATTTTTCAAGCTAAGTCTTTTTCATTGTAGAGTTTTGTATTTTTACTTTCTTTAGTTTTTGAATTCGTAGGTAGTGTTTAGTCTAGTTTTGAGTTTTGTTCGATTCTTGCATTAGGGACAATGCAAATCTCGAGTGTGGGGATGGGACATTACGAGTCTACGTTAGAGTCGTAGTATAGTTGAGTTATTCTTATCGTTAAAAAATTATTTTTTTTGAAAAATCATAAAATGTCTTTTGAATAGAGAAGTTTGTAGAAAAATAAACGGAAAATGATAGAAAAATAGATTTTGTTCGGGGTCGAATAATGATAATATGAGAAAAAATAGTCGAGCTTGTGTCTAGTTCAGGATATGCGGGTAGGCTCGAGTCGGTTCTAGGTTCCTTTAATTTAATATACCTTAATTGTCGGTTTACTAGTGGGTGCTCATCTAGGAAAAATGGGAAATTGAAACCGCCAAAAATAGTATAAGGAATGCCGTTATAAGCCAAAATCGTCAGAATTTTTAATCATGAGGAAAAAATGAGTTAAAATAAATAAACTGAGCTAGAAACTAAGAGAAGTAGCGCAGGCCTACGTAATCTTCGTTGGGGATAGTGACTCTGACTTAGAATGCCTCTGGGATGTGCGAAATCAAAATTGCAAAAAAAATTACCGACGCTCACGTTGTCGCTCTCGGGGATGGTGACTCTGGCTGAGACAGCCTATGGGTTAGGTAAAGCAACGTCTACGCTTAAAAGAAAAAGAAAAGAAAAAAGAGAAAGAAAAGAGAAAAAAGATTGGTTTCAAATTCTTTTGATTGTGGTATAAAATGGTTAGGAATCGGTCCAGTGATCGTTCCTTTTGTTCTATAAGCTTGAGGCAGGAGTAGATGTACCGTGGCTTCTAGTGTGAGACCCTAGGAAGATTGACTACACATGAACTAAATTGCATGATAAGGGCTTGGAACCGGGTTTGGGTTTAAGAGGACGAGTATACCTGCAATCGTGGCTAACATGAGTCTTGGTTTTAATAATGCAATCTATACTTTGACCCAGATAATTTTCTGTTTCTGATTCCGTTTTGCATAGTTTCTTTTTCAGGGACGAAAAAGTCTTAAGTGTGGGGATGTTTGATGTACTGCAAAGTAGAGATGTTTATAGTGTATATTTTGGTCCGTTTTTAGATAGTTTGAGTCTAGTTTAGGTTAGAATTTCGATACTGCTGACGTTAAGCTTTGATATCAGGCCCCGTTGCTTAAAGTGGTGAAAAACGAAAAAATACGAGCAGTTTAGAAGGAAAACGGGAATCGTACGCGAAACCGAGCAGTTGAAGTTAAACGAAAAAACAAAAACAACAGCCATAGGGGCGCCGCGCTACACGACACCCTAGCCTCATACCCGTCGCGATACACGACAGGGTCCCTGATCGCGGAAGTTAGTTGCTTAATCAGTTTTGGGAGCTGAGTTTGATGATATAAAAAGAAACGTAATCATCCTTGATTAGGGTTACGAAATTTGGAGTTCTTACAGCCGGTTTTGGAGACGTATCAGCTAAGTTTGAGAGTTGGGAAGTTCGGGAATCATCCTACCAAGCGAAGATTGAAGATTAAAGACTTGCTCGGTTTTCACGATCCTTGTTTGTCATGTTTTCTCTTTTCTGAACTTGTAAAGATGAATTCTAGTTTGATTGATAATATGTTGCATTTATTTACGACTATGCTTGGCTAAACGCGTATACTACCTAGACTATGATGAACGGATTTGATAAATTTTGAACCTTTTTCGTTCATTGCATGTTTTTATGGGTTAATTGTGTTTTGTAAAGAGTTTGTCTATCTTGCTTGGTGTGTATGCGTACTTTAATTTGGTTTATTGTTTTCTAGTGCTTCGTATGATTCTTGGTGACTGTCTATATCACAGAATAGATTCATAATAGGTTGTGAATTTTGGTGAGTGTCTATATCACAGGATAAATTTATAATCTTTAGGGTTAATCGGCCAACAAACCTTAGAAGCGTTAGTTAATGGTTTGCTAGATTTTAGTGTTCCACTAGTCCTAATAGCTGGAAGGTGAGGGACTATTGGTAGATCTTACCCGACGAATTGCTGTAGACAGGCTTTGGAAAAAGTTATGAATTAGTTGACTCGTCGGTTTATTAGTCTATCAAGTCAAGTTAAGATATTCAAATACCCTAGATCTATAATTGGAAAAGAGTAGGTCAACATTAGGGTACTTACACAATCATTAGACAACTAGAAAGACGTCTAATCAACCGGTAGGATTAACGGCCTAGGTAATGCCGTAAGTTTCACCTCGAGAAGGGTTGAGGGGCTTAGTTGGTGTTTAATAGGTTTAGTATCATAAGATCCCGGTTCCATAAAACATGTAGTTGACTTAATTGGTAAATTCTTAACATCAATCCAGGATTCTAGTCTAGGTAGTCTCCATCATCACTTGAGAACAATCTTCATCTTAGTTCGTATTAGCATAACCTTAGTTAATAATTAGTTTAAAATAGATTTCCTTAGATTTTCCGTAACGAAGTCCATGGCTATGCTCTCCCACTTCCACATCGGGATTTCAGCTTGTTCGAGCAAACCAGAGGGCCTCTGATGTCCAGCTTTAACTTTCGAGCAAGTTAAGCACTTGGATACGTAAACGGCGATATCCTTTTTCATGCCCAACCACCTATACTTAGGACGAAGGTCCTGGTACATTTTGTCGGCTCCGGGATGAATGGAGTATCGGAATTTGTGAGCTTCGGTCATTAGCAATTCACCAAGATTATCACGGTTAGGAATCCAGATGCGATCAATATAGTAATAAATACCATTAGGTTTAATAACGAGTTGAGTTTCGGCACCACATTTCATTTCATCTTGCAGGGTATTCTCGTTAAAAAAAGCGAACTGGGCGGATCGAATCATGATTTCGAGATCATTCAAAGCTTGAGAGTCACGAACACTATACACATAGCTTCGTCGACTGAGAGCATCGGCTATGACGTTTTCTTTGCAAGGATGGTAGTGTATCTCACAATCATAATCGTTGAGAAGTTCAACCCATCTGAGTTGGCGCATATTCAGTTCCTTTTGATTGAAGATATGTTGTAAGCTCTTATGGTCGGTGAAGACCGTACACTTAGTACCGTAAAGGTAGTGTCGCCATATCTTCAATGCAAAAACAACTGCACCGAGTTCGAGATCGTGGGTTGTGTAATTCTTCTCGTGGATCTTGAGTTGTCGAGATGCATACACGATAACCTCGTCTCGTTGCATGAGAACACAACCAAGACCAAGATTTGAGGCATCGCAATAAACAACGAAATCGTCGTTTCCGTCGGGAAGAGCGAGTACAGGAGCGTTGCATAGCATTCGCTTGAGAGTTTGAAAGGCTTCCCCTTGTTTGGAATCCCAAACGAAAGGCTTGTCCTTATGAGTTAAAGCGGTAAGAGGAACAACGATTTTAGAAAAGTCGGCGATGAATCGACGGTAGTAACCCACCAATCCAAGAAAGGAACGGATTTCAGATGCATTCTTCGGCGTAATCCAACTCTTGGCAGCTTCAATCTTTGAAGGGTCGACGTGAACTCCTTGATTATTAACGATGTGGCCGAGAAATTGGACTTCTTCGAGCAAGAATTCACATTTTGAGAACTTAGCATAAAGGCGGTTACCTTGGAGAAGTTCGAGGACTAAACAAAGATGGCGCGCGTGTTCGTCTCTCAACTTCGAGTAGATAAGGATGTCATCGATAAACACAATGACGAAACGATCTAAGAAAGCTTTACATACACGGTTCATCAAATCCATGAAGACCGCGGGTGCATTGGTAAGACCGAAAGGCATGACCACGAATTTGAAATGGCCATAACGAGTACGAAAGGCGGTTTTTGGAATGTCTTCTTCCAGTACGCGTAACTGATGATAACCGGAACGTAGATCGATCTTAGAAAAACAAGTAGCACCTTAAAGCTGATCAAACAAATCATCAATTCGAGGAAGAGGGTAGCGGTTCTTTATCGTGAGTTTGTTAAGTTCAAGATAATCGATGCACATTCGGACCGTCCCATCTTTCTTTTTCACAAAAGAACGGGTGCGCCCCAAGGCGAAGTGCTCGGGTGTATGAAGCCTTTATCAAGAAGCTCTTGAAGTTGGCTAGATAGCTCGCGTATTTGGATGGTGCGAGACGATAAGGAGCTTTAGCAACGGGAGTAGCACCGGGAATCAAATCGATACGGAATTCAACATCTCGAGTAGGGGGTAAACCGGGTATATTGTCGGGAAAAACTTTAGGAAATTCACAAACAACGGGTACATCTTTCCAGGTTTTCTTTTCTTTCTCCGGGTTCACGATGTGGGCTAGGAAGGCAATGCATTGCTTTCGTAGATGCTTGCTCGCTTGGGTACATGACATAAGCATCAACTTCTTTGAGGGAGTTTCACCATAAACATGGAGTTGATCACCGTTAGGGAGAGGAAAACGAATCATTTTATCAAAGCATACAACTTCAACATGATTTTCATGAAGAAAATCCATGCCTACTATGATATTGAAGCTACCTAATTGCATGGGTATAAGATTGGTCGAGAAGATGTGGTTGTTGAGATCGAGAGTACAACCACGTAGGACGGAGTTAACAATAACGGTTTTTCCAGTGGCGACTTCCACATCGAAAGTCTTTGGTAGTTTAGCGCGTTTACATTTTAAAACCTTTTCGAATTCTAACGATACAAAACAATTATCGGCACCAGTATCAAATAAACATGAAGCATAAACACCATTAACAAGGAACGTACCATTGACAACATTGTTGTCGTTCTGAGCCTGGTAATGATTGAGATTGAAGGCTCGTCCACGTGCAGCCTGCGGTTGTTGCTGCTGAGGCTGTGGTGGTGGTGGCTGCTGCTGAGGCGGAGGCTGCTGCTGTTGCGGCTCTTGCTTGACTGCTCGGTTAGGGCAGACATTACTGAAGTGGTTTGGGTCCCCACAAGTGTAGCAAGCACGGGCCTTTGGGGCTGGCGCTTGCTGCTGGAATTGCTGCTGATTAGCCTGAGGAGTGCGAGGTGGAGCTGGTAGAGCTGGTGGTGCGGGTGCTTGAGGAGGTGGCTGACGGGGGCCTGAACGGCAACTGACAGTAAAGTGGCTGTAAATGTTGCAATTGGTGCAGAAACGGTAATTGCCTCCAACCGCATGGTGATAGGTGCATTTTGAGCACAAAGGAGGAGGACCAGTATACGCCCGCTTTGTCGGCGGTGCGTTTGGTGCGGCAAACTGAAGTGGCTGAGGGTTTGGCGGTGCGGTAAGTGCACAGTTCTTGCTCGGATTTTTTCTCTTGCGACCACGGCGACTGGACTTTGACTCTCGAGACTATCGGAGGGAGTTGCTGATTCGGTGATGGCCTGGTTTGCGACTTTGCTGTTCTTAAAATAACCAGCCTGAACGCTTTTGTCGTTGATTTCTGCGGCAAGCTGATAAGTTTCCTCAATGGTAGTGGGTCGCGCTGCTTGAACAAAATCAGGGACACACTCAAGTAAAGCACACAAGTATTTCTTGATTGCCTTCTCGGTTGTGTCCACCTGACCGGGCAGATAATACTCAACTGCTTGAATCGGGCTGTGAGGCCAGCGTTGTCGGGACCGTCTTGTTTGATATCCCACAACTCATTCTCCAGCTTTTGAACCTCATGTGGAGGACAAAACTCTTTCACCATGATTTCCTTAAGTTCCTCCCAAGTGAGCCCGTAAGCTTTATCGTTCCCGCACTTGTTGCGCTCCGCTGTCCACCAATCGAGAGCCCTTGTTTGCAACACGCCGGTAGCATTGATAGTGCGCAGGGCTTCGGGACATCCGCTTTGGCGGAAGGTAATCTTGATGGAATTGAACCAGTGGAACATAGCACTTGGTCCTTCAGTGCCAGAGAAGGTAAGAGGTCCACATGCTTTAAATTGCTTGAAGCAGAATGAAGTCTTGGGCGTGTCGGCCTTGGAATCCACGGACGAATTGCTGCTGACGGCATGGATCTCGCTGACGACCTGAGGAATGACTTTAGCCATTTGCTTGGCTACCAGTGAAGCGATGCGCTTATTAGCGTTGTTGCGCTGGAGATTCCTCCTGGTGTGAGATCCCATGGAAGACATCTACATGAAGGATTTGATTGGATGAGATTTGATTATGATAGGTTTGTGTTCAAAAGTTTATTATTATTATTACTACTATACAGTTAAGACACAAAACGCATAGGCACGTATACACGTAAGCACATAAGCACGTAAGCACATAATCACGTAGGCACATAATCACATAATCACATAGGCACATAATCACATAGGCACATAATCACATATTTTGCACGTATTCATCTTCAAACTAAATCATGCATAACACGTATGAGATGCAATATAATAGCGTAAATAGCGAGTAAAGCTGCGTATGAGACACGAATGCCCTCATGAGCATAAGCGAGTTGAGCGATTAGTTTGGTTGGTGGATTAATTAGCGTTTTAGATTTCGAGAGCCGTGCGAGTTGTGCATACGTTTATGGAGCGTAAAAGCGATAAATCGAGAAATCGATAAAGCGAGAAATCAAATAAGCGTAAAAGCCATAATTTAAACACATAAATAATAAGTAAACTCGATGATGCGTAAAATCGACGACTGCAGGCTTAAATCAATTGGGAGTGTCCTGGGTTTTGAGACAACGACTACCCAAAGTGGTTCGAGAATTCTATGAGTTCGGACACATGATTTGGCCTAATAGATAAATGCTCTCGCCGTACAACGGTTAACGGCATTTATCCTTCCAGTTACGTCGTGTTCCGTGTCATCAAAATAATCGAGACTTTGGTGAGATTGAAAATAGAGGGGTGGAACTAGTTATTAAGATGCGGGTTTCACCCATAACTTAACAACTTCATTCCTAGTTGTGGTTATGCTCACTGATCAAATCGAGAGTTCCACTAGGTAGAAGTGGAGATTCTCGTCGAGGTTTGGATATCACTCCTAACTCAACGAATATATCTCGTGCGAGAGAATGCGTGGAGTGAATGATCTTGTCGAGAGTTCTTGGTTTTCACACCTATTCTCGACTTGATCACTCGTTTTGTGTGATACCAGCGTTCGTCACGTGTGTTGTGGTTGCTTTATGAAAAGCAATGTTTAAAAGTCAATTCAAAGGGTTCTGGTAACGTTCGGGCGAACTTGGCATCGGCCTGATGTCAAGTTCGAGCGAACTTGTTCAATCCCAAGCGAACTTGTTTGATGTTGAAGGGGGCTGACAAGTTCGAGCGGACTTGGTCAAGTTCAGGCGAACTTGATCAAGTTCGGGTGAAATTGATCAAGTTCGGGCGAACTTGATCAATTTCGAGCGAACTTGCCCCCAAATTTGGGCGAACTTGTCGTTCGTATTCGTTTTGAGCGTTTAATCGATGCGTAATGGTCTGATTTGGTGTCCTAACTATAGTCTAGGTCAAACATGGTAGTTCTACCTAAATTTTCTAATAGTTATGGCTCTGATACCAGTCTGTCACACCACAACCGATGGCGGAAACATCGGGGCGTGGCACTAGGAGAATCAGATTGCTCAAGAGACATCATAACAACTATTAAGCGATAATATCTAAGCGTTTAACATCCCAACTATTAAACAATAAAATCCTAAATAATCATTACAATATTAAACAATCTCTTAAGCATAAAATCCGATTCGATCTCCCTAGATTTATTACATGATTTTTCTAAGGAAAACCTACGACTAAGCATCCAAAGCAAATATCCTCAACCTGCCACATATGTTAAAATAAAACGTCAATACAATTAAGTAAAGGTGAGCATACAGGTTTGCATACATAATAGATAGAGAAAGCGTTTAGCATACATCGCATGACATACGTAAGAGTTGTGAACTATGTAACTACTTAGATCCAGGTAAACCAACAAACCGCGATTTATCGAGGCATGCGAACAAGTGTCCACATCCTAAAGAGAAAATAAATGAGAAATGAAAATGTGAGCCTTAACAACCTCGGGCCTCCGGGTGGCGGGCCAACCTCTAGTGTACTATCATGTTAAAGGTGGCATACAAGCAATCAAGTAATACATACAATTCAACAGATTTCACATATAGTCATGTAATAGCGGGACTACGAACAAGAGTTGAGTTATGTGATGTGTTTTGATATACGAACATATGTGACACCCAAAAGTGTGTTTAAGCGTAAAGGGGTTCAAGTATACTCACTGTTGGTGCGTTTTGAGAGAATAGACGGGATCTGAGATGAGTTGAGGAGAGCGTCGGATCAGCCTGTAAGCGAACAGAAGTGCATTAGTCTTCCGTATTGCTGAAACGGTTAATGGTTGATTGAAAACAGCATACAAGTTCGGGCGAACTTGTACCTTGGGTACAAGTTCGGGCGAACTTTATTGTCTAACTTACTAGAGGTACAAGTTCGGGCGAACTTGTCTGATTTCCTAAGAATTTAGACAAGTTCGGGCGAACTTGCCCTAATTGCTGAGGAGTGATACAAGTTCGGGTTAACTTGTGTAATTTGGTGAAGAGTTGATCAAGTTCGGGCGAACTTGCTACAAGTTCGAGCGAACTTGCTTGTTTCCTGCGCTTTAAAGCAAGTCCGGGTGGACTTGTTGTGTTCTGAAGAGGTTTGGTGGCCTGGACAAGTTCCGGCGAACTTGTGATGCACCACAAGTTCGGCCGAACTTGGCCTATTGGCGAAGTTTTGTTCGTTTATTTCGCGTTAGGAGTTCGTTTGGCGATTCAGTTCGTATAGATAGATATGTTAAGCTTTCTAGCGAAGTGTTAAGCGTTATATTATCATTGATTTGAGAGAGAGCGAGTTACGTGAGTGTGCGAGCGTTTTAACGTTATTAAACCATAACATAAATAAACATAACACACATAAAACATAATTCCACATAATTAGCTGCGTTTTGTGATGCGATGAGATAAGCGATGCGATGTCACAAGTGTTTATTAAAAAATGACACACTTGGCTCGTAAAGTAGAATAACTACTTGTTATTGCGTTGAATTAGCGATTAATAAGCGATTAAATGCGATATAGATGTGACAAAATATAATTTCATTTACATAACTTTCTCATAATCCAAATCTCAGAGTACAATGATAAGTATAAACGAAATACACGAAAAAGGAATAAAATAATTAACAACGAAATTTCGAGTTGTTACAATCCACCCTAATGCCAAACACACTACATTTCATCAAGTTAACCCTTAAGCCTGAAACTAAGTAGAAACATCTAAGAATCCTTTTGAGATTCAAAGCATTCGTAATGGTCCAATCCCCAAGGAAAATGACATCATCGGCGTACAACATGTGTAACAAAGTTGTTGTCGCAACCCCGAATCCTACCCCGGGAGCGGGGGCCGCGAGGACCGCAGACAGGTGGTACCGGTGTTTATTAATTTGGCTGCGGAATGAAAACATCAGGATCGTAGTTAGAAAATACTATCAGAGTTTCAAAACACCACGCTTATATTAAACAAATGGGATAAAACCCATGTTTCCATTACAATACATTCGTAGGGGTAAACCCTAGTTTATGAAAAACATAAACTCCTTTTTATTTAGTAACTTTTATAGCCACTTTTCTAAGCCTTCAGTGCTCTCTAGCTGGCTTCTATTAGCGTCACATTAAGTTACCTGAAACGCGTTTTAAAAACATTTTATCAGCAAGCAATGCTGGCGAATGCATCCTAATTTAATCAAAACAAGTTTTTATACTTTATAGTTATTTAGAGCATCAGCGATTACAATGTTTATATCTACACAATTACTCATTCAGTACTGGCAACACCTGACTTGTGGGTCATATTACTTTGGGTCCTGTCATCCAACAGTAGCGGTTCCTGTCACACTCCTATGACTGTGGACTAGTAAAGTACACAAAACCCCAACATACCGGCAGTAATTGTAGAATACATATACTCAATCACTGTTAAGCATAATTAAAACATTTGGGGTTTTTGGTAATACATTTTTTACTCACAAAAAGATTTACAAAAAGAGAATGTACTCGCCTTGGAAACTTAGGTATTCCTACAGGCTTCCTTGTAACAATTCCTGATTACTTCCTGGAATTTCTATTTAAAAAATACAATGCACATGTGTTAGTAAATTAACCCAAGTCACTTTAGCCATACAACACGAACAGAACCCCAACGATTCTTAGTCAGGCAGGGCCTTGATATGCATCGGTGGGTCCTAACTCAATCGGGTAGGATGCCCATACAACACGAGACAAAACCCCAACGAATCTTAGTTAGGCAGGGCCTTGACATGCGTCGGTGGGCCCTAAATCAATCGGGTAGGATGCCCATACAACACGAGATAGAACCGAAAGAACTTAGTCGGGCAAAGCCTTGACATGCGTTGGTGGGTCCTAAATCGGGTAGGGTAAGGAATTAGTGATCGGGGGTTAAGATACTTACAGCGGGCAGCGCTTCGCAGGTTTAGGGGTTTAGGGGGTTGTTGATCAGAGAAAAGGGGATAGAGAAAGTATACGATCGAGTTTTCAGATCGATTTTGAGCATTGGACTTCGTCCCAGACTGCTCTATTTATACCCGAAATTGGGTTCTCCCGCGCATCGCGCGGGATTCCAGAGTCCCCGCGCGTGGCGTGACAACTACCCTCTAGGGCTAGGCTAGCCTTCTCACAAGTGTAGGGTTGCCACATGGCTCGAAACGGTGACACATCACCTGGACATCTCCCGCGCGTCGCGACAGAGACAGGGGTCTCTGGCGCGTGGCGCCTGGGCTGCCCAGGTGAGCCTGTCTCGTTTTGCGTGCTGAGTCTCGATTTGCGTGTCCGTTTTTTTGTTTCGGCTTGGTTTAGGGTGTTTTGGAGAGTTGTTACATCCTCCCCACTCTGTTTTAAATCTCGTCCTCGAGATTCACTGGAATAGGTGTGGATACTTCCTTTGCTTTTCTGACTCTAGCTCCCATGTGTATCCTGGCCCTCTCTTTGAATCCCATTTTACTTTGACCAGAACTAATTTCTTGCGTTTGAGATTCGTGATCTTTCTATCTTCAATCTGAATAGGTTTCTCTACAAACTTAAGTTTCTCATTTACCTCTATATCTTGAAGAGGGATCATCATCTATTCATCTGCTAAACATTTCTTGAGATTACATACATGAAATACATCTGGAAATTGTAGCTGATAAGCTACTGGCCCTATTCGCTTGATAATCTTAAAAGCTCCAACATACCTTGGGTTTAGTTTTCCCTTCTTACCGAATCTTACCACTCCTTTCCATGGTGAGACTTTCAACAATACCTTATCTCCAACTTGAAATTCCAAGGGTTTATGTCTGTTATCTGCATATCTATTTTGACGATCTTGGGCTGCTCTCAGTCTTTCCTTGACTTGAATGATCTTGTCAGTTGTTTGTTGCACAATTTCAGGACATGATAGTTGCTTTTCTCTAATTTCCGCCCAACATACGGGTGTTCGACATTTTCGTCCATAGAGTGCTTCAAATGGTGCAGAATTGATGCTGGTATGATAACTGTTGTTGTAGGAAAACTCTATCAAAGGTAGATGTTCATCCCAATTTCCTCCAAAATCAATTATGCAGGCTCTAAGCATATCTTCCATGGTTTAGATTGTCCTTTCGCTTTGAACATCTGTTTGAGGATGATATGCTGTACTTAGATTTAGTCTAGTTCCCATTGCTTTTTGGAAACTTGTGCAAAAATGCGAAGTAAAACAACTATCTATGTCAGACACAATGGATAAAGGAATTCCATGTAGTGAAACTATTTCATTTACATATAATTTAGCTAACTGTTCCATACTGAAAGTTTCCTTCATCGGTAAGAAATGAGCAGATTTGGTTAATCTGTCTACAATTACCCAAATTGTATCATTACCTTTTCGTGTCCTGGGTAGTTTGGTAACAAAGTCCATTGTTATCAATTCCCATTTCCAAATTGGCATTTCCAATTGTTGCAATAATCCTGAATGTTTCTAATGTTCGGCTTTAACCTGTTAACATGTTAGACATTTAGCAACGTATCTTGCTACCTCCTTTTTCATTCCTATCCACCAGAAGTTCTTTCTCAAGTCTTTATACATCTTATCGCTCCCTGGATGCATTGTATACTTAGTCTTATGGGCTTCCTCTAGAATTTGATTTCGTAGGTCTCCTTGGATAGGAATCCATATCCTTTTCTTATGGAATCTCCAAATTCATCTGTTCCTTTATCTAATTACTTAATCATTCCTTTTAATCCCCCAGCATCATCCTTGATGGCTGTTTCCTATACCTGCTTAACTTGCTCATTTAAATCTATCTGCAGGTTTAGTCTAAGAGAGCGTACTCTTTTTGGTTTCTCATGGAACTTTCGACTTAAAGCATCATCAACTATGTTAGCTTTTCTTGCATGATACTGGATATCACAATCATAATCACTAAGGATTCCATGCATCACCTCTGTCGCATGTTTAATTCCTTTTGTCCAAAGACATATTTTAAACTCTTATGATCTGTGAATACAATGAACTTACTACCGTAAAGATAGTGTCTTCAAATCTTAAGGGCAAAAATTATTGCTCCTAACTCTTGATCATGGGTTGTGTAATTTTCTTCATGCTTCTTAAGTTGTCTAGAGGCATACGCAATTACTTTTTGACGTTGCATCAACACACATCCATATCCTAACTTAGACGCATCGCAATAAACTACGAAGTCTTCAGTTCCTTCTGGCAAAGCGAGTATGGGTGCGTTGGTTAACTTTTGCTTCAAAATCCTGAATGCTTCTTCTTGCTTTGGTCTCCATTCAAACTTAACTGATTTGCAAGTTAGCTTGGTTAACGGGATGGCTATTCTAGAAACATCTTGAATAAAACGTCTATAATATCCTGCCAATCTAAGAAAACTTCTTATTTCCATGGGTGATTCTGGGACCTTCCATTTGGTAATTGCTTCGATCTTTGTGGGATCCCCATGGATTCCTTCGTGGTTTACCAGATGTCCAAGGAATTGTACTTCTTGTAACCAAAATTCACATTTTGAGAATTTTGCATAAAGCTTTTCCATTCTCAACAATGTCAGGAGTATATGCAAATATTCTGCATGATCTTCCTTATTCTTAGAATAAATTAGAATATCATCTATAAAGACACTTATGAATTTATCCAGGTATGGTTTACATATCCTGTTCATCATGTCCATAAATGTAGCTGGGGCATTGGTTAAACCAAATGGCATGACTGTAAATTCATAATGACCATACCTCGTTCTGAAAGCGGTTTTAGGAATGTCCTCTTCATGTACTTTCAACTGATGATATCCTGAGCGTAAGTCGATCTTAGAAAAGAATCAGGCTCCTTGGAGTTGATCAAACAAATCATCAATTCTCGATAACGGGTACCGATTTTTTATGGTCACTTTATTCAATTCTTTGTAATCAATGCACATACGCATTGATCCGTCTTTCTTCTTGACAAATAACACCGGTGCTCCCCATGGCGATGAGCTAGGTTGTATGAATCCTTTTTCTAGTAATTCATCCAGTTGTTTCTTCAATTCCTGCATCTCCGTCGGTGCTAAGCGATAGGGTGCTTTGGCAATCGGTGCCGTTCCTACTATTAGGTGAATTCCAAATTCAACCTCTCGATCTTGCGGTAATCCAGGCAATTCTTCTGGGAAAACATCAGAGAATTCAGATATTATGGGAATATCTTTTAATTTTTTTCCTTTAGTGTTAATGGTTAGGGAAATCATATACACCATTCCTCCTTTCCGTATATAGCTTGCAGCTTTCATCATCGAGATTAACTTTGTTGGCCTTGTCGACTTATCTCCCTTAATTGTGATCCTTTAGCCAGATGGCACATTTACTTCTACAGAATTTTGATCACATATTATTCGTGCCTGATTGGCTATCAACCAATCCATCCCTAACACGACATCAAATCCGGCTAAATCCATTGGAAAAAGGTTAGCAGTAAAATTATGACTTAAAATTTCTATCTTTACTCCTTGCAGGATTTCACTTATTTTGATAGAAGATCCATTTGCCTTTTCCACCAAACAATCTTGGTGAAGTTTAGTTAATGGTTGATTGAGAAGTTTACAGAAGGAAGTATTTATGAAACTTTGGTTTGCACCAGAGTAAAATAATACTTTGGCATAAACATCATTAACTAAAAACGTACCGGCAATCGCATCCAGAATCATCTTGGCTTTCTCGGCGGTCAGCAAGAATGCTCTGGCAGTTCTCTTGGGTGCTTTCGCCGTCTTTGCTTTGTTGTTTGCTGCTGGAGCTAGTTCAGACAATTGGTTTTAATATGACCGACTTCTCCGCAATTGTAGCATAGCCTATTGCTAGCTTTCTTCCTGCAGTTTTCTTCCTTATGCCCTGGAAATTTACAGAAATTGCAGTATGTAGAGCATTTCCCTGAATGTTTCCTTTTGCAGTGCTTACATGGGGGTGAAGAAGAACTTGCCCCTTTTCCGCAATTGGAGGTAGTTCCTGGGTGATCTTTTGAGCTAGGTTCCTTTTCTAGTTTTCTTCTTGCGTACGTACCAATTCATCTGTCAAGTTGTTTGCCAGTTCTACTGCTTCTTCTATGGTTTGTGGTCTAGTTGCCTTGACTACATGTCTGATTTCACTGATTAATCCCCAGATGTAACGGGAGATCAATACTGGTTTGGGTGAAGCGAGGGTTGGTACAATCCTTGCATATTCAAAGAATGTGGTAGTGTATTCTCTGCAATCTATCCCAATCATTCTATGATTTAGGAATTTATTAGCAATCTGTTCCTTTTCATTAGGAGGACATAATTTCCTTTCAACTATTTCCTTAAAGTTGTTCCATTCCATATTGTAAACCCTGTCACTTCCTCTGGACTGAAGGATGGTATTCCACCACTCTAAGGCTGCATCTTTAAAAAGATTAGAAGCATACATGACTTTATCTTGATTTGCACATTTACTTATCTTTAGGACTGCTTCTGTTTTTTCTATCCAGCGCAAGGCTAAATAGCTCCTTCATTGCCTGAGAATTCCATAGGTTTGCATGATAAGAATTCTTTATAAGAACAACCATAAGAGATGGTTCTTCTTCTTTTTGGAATTGGAGCTTGGATTAATAATTCGTGATTTCCATTCACGCTGTGTGTTGATGCATTTTGTGTTCGTCACTTGTCGAATAGGCTAGATAGAATGTGTGTTGAATATTGTATAGATTAGAATCGAACACACGACCAAAATACGAATGATATAGTGGAAATGGGAACAAGTTCGCCCGAACTTGTCATGTGGAGGACAAGTTCGGCCGAACTTGGCCATGTCACTTTCATGCGAACTTGTTCATCTATATATAGGTGTGTGTTCATTTTTGTTTAAGTTTTTGCAATCCCTACAGGGAGGTGCTGCCGGATTCTCTCCAGGAACTCCGACAGCCTGACAATATGTATACTCTTTCGGTATGAATGAAGATATGACTTTCGCGGCACTCAACTTCTACTCCATTCTTAATAACATTCTACCGAATCGGTTACGTTTAGCACTAACTTCTGTCTAGAACCGCCTGATCACGGACCTTCAATTGGCATCAGAGCTACGGTTATCACCTACGCTCATGAATTTGGACATTTATGGACATTAGGAGGGGTTTTAGATGTAAATCATCAAAATAAACATACAATCCACGGACAAAAAGTAAAATTGAAGGATAGGATTGTTAGAAAACCATTTTCGACCAGAACTATGGTGGTTTTTGAGGGACCAACTTCGCTCGAACTTGACCATGTTCGCCCGAACTTGTAACATAGTGACCAAGTTCGCCCGAACTTGTCACATAGTGACCAAATTCGCCCGAACTTGTAACAGAGTTGATAAGTTCGCCCGAACTTGTCCAGGAAGCATAAAGAAAGGCATGGAAAATTTTTGTTGATCGTATTGATGGGATGAGTGTCCAGAAAAAATTTGGCGATAGAATTTTTTTGAGTTTTCGATGACCGAACCGGGATGTTCGGGGACACCGTCTGGAGCTTTAGAGTACACATTTGATGATACGGTCACAAAATTTTGAAGATAACGGGAGAGTCATTGATACCGGTGCAGAATGTTGATCATTTCGGTGTCGTGACTAGTAATGGGTATAAACGTTAAATCCGCATTTGTTAAATACTGAAAGTTCCGAATTTGAGGGGGAATTTCAGTGAAAATTTCAGTATGGTCAAAATTTGCAAAAATGAGGGGGAATAAAAATTTTACGATGTATGAAGATTCCAACATTTTTGAAATTCATGACTGTTGCAATAGTATCCGGGTGGTTACCGATTGCAGATTATCGGGAAATGCAGAGGATTGAGATTTATTGGGTATTTCAAATTGATGTCTAGTTTGAAAGCGGGTGGTTACATAACTGAGTTTGGAGGAGTTGTTTATCAGATTATGCGGTCATGGTTGTGGATTGACACCTGAGTCGCACGTATGGTTTGGAAGCACATACGACTGCCTATCTTTAACTCTGCTTTGCACATGAATTATTGACTAGACTAACCGCCAGGAGGTAAGGATGCTAATGTAGTTTCAGTTGCTCCGGGCTGTACACGGTACCATGATTAAGGAAGATGATATAATGGGTTTTCAGACAAAGTTGTGTACCGGTTGCTGAAGAAAGAGGCTATACATTTGGGATTCCGTGATCAGAGGAATTTCAAATTTTTTCAGATCATGATACAGATTGATGCTTAAGGGTTAGAGTCCTGATCTCCGGTCAAGGGGTAGTTAGCAGGATTAGCAGTCATTAGTACCAGTGAGGAACTGATGACGTTCAAAACGTTCAGTGATGATCTTAGGAATTAATGACTAGCTCTGTGGATCAGATATTTTCAAAATTACCAATGAGATCTGAAGTTATTCAAGATAAAATTGATGATAGCCTTTGGTGGCCATTCTTTTTAGTCTTCAAGCAGATGAATCATTCTTCTCTTTGGACTAACCGTCGTTGGATGACTATTTTTGTTGATTATGTTGTGCTGGTCTACCGGAGATAACTATATATCTGGCATTGTGACTGAAGAAGAAGAATGTGATTCTGATTACGGACATGTGTTTCTCAGATTTGATGCTTTACCAAATTATATGTTTTCTATGAAGATTTGCTGATTGAGCAGATTACCGAGTTACTGATCAAATCTTTCTGAAGGGTGCTTAACTGTGATTATGGAAATCGGGATTTCAGATTTTCGAGGGTATTCGTTGATCTGAAGTTATCTGATGCGGTGATTCGAAGTTTCTATCAATTGCCGATTGAGTTTTAGATATTTTAAGAGTGTGCGGAATAAACTCTCGATGCTCAACGCTTATTCAAAAACTGAACTCGGATGTGGTTATCATCAAAATGGAGAAGCTGCTACATTGATTAGCTTCGAGTTGGTGGTTATTCGAGAAAATTTTTCGGTCAAGTAAATCAGAGGAGGTCGGAAACCATGCAACCAAAGTTCTGAATTGGAGATTTCAGCGGAATAGAAAGTTGATAATGCGAGCCCGGATCATCAATTAAGGGGGAATTTGTTGACGTGTCTTGACAACATCGACAAACATCTTGATTGAAGTTGCAGAATATTCAAACACGGCTCAGAGATTTGGAGATCAAGATCAAGCTTCGACAGTAACGAACAAGGGGGAATCTGTTGATGCATTTTGTGTTCGTCACTTGTCAAATAGGCTAGATAGAGATTATGTTGAATATTGTATAGATTAGAATCGAACACACGACCAAAATACGATTGATGTAGTGGAAATGGGAACAAGTTCGCCCGAACTTGTCATGTGATGGACAAGTTCGCCCGAACTTGTCATGTGGAGGACAAGTTCGGCCGAACTTGGCCATGTCACTTTCAAGCGAACTTGTTCATCTATATATAGGTGTGTGTTCATTTGTTATTTAAGTTTTTGCAATCCTACGGGGAGGTGCTGCCGGAATCTTTCCAGGAACTCCGACAGCCTGACAATATGTATACTCTTTCGGTATGAAGAAGATATGACTTCCGCTGCACTCTATTTCTACTCCATTCTTAATAACAATCTACCGAATTTGTTACGTTTACGCACTGACTTCCGTCTAGAGCCGCCTGATCACGGACCTTCACTATGATTTGATTCAGGGGGTACACGTTTATTCCTGTTTATGGAATCATTATTTCCTACCTTTTTAATAGTATCGATAATATAGGGCATACGATCTATGATTCCTTGGGCCACTATGTGTTCAATAGCACTTTTATTCATTTGATTCTCGTTATTATCGTTATTCTGGATTTCCTGATTTACTTCGTTTGACATCTGAATTGTAGACATTTATCAGGTATTAATATCACAGAATAAATTAAATAATAATCACACCAACCTAGTGAACCAAAATCGTCGAGAATTGCGACTTTTACTCTTTTCATATATATATATGCATCTGTTACAAACAGAACTGAAATTCAAACTTTAGTAACTTATGCATCGATCGATATATATATATATATATATATATATATATATATATATATATTACTTTATGTCTATTTTAGTTAGTTTTTTTTCAAAGTAACAAAATACACACACACACACACACACACACACACATATATATATATATATATATATATATATTAGGCTACTGGTTTCTAAAAACTGCATCTCCCGCTCGTCATATTTTCAGACGAGCTTCTCCCCGATTTGGCGAATCCGGTTTCCTTCCTCCATTAATTCTTCAACATACTGGTGGAGTTCCTCCACATGATCCCTGGGTAGTATTGGGGCTGGCACTGGTTCAGGGTAAGGTGGAACTGGTTCTTCATAGGGAATTCAGTTTTCTAGTAGCTTCTGAATTGCCCAGTTGTTAGCCCACCACTGATCTAAAGGGTTTGGTGCTGGAATCCTAGGTACCTCATTGGGACCAAAGGCTGGAATTGGAATATGGTTTCTCTGATTTTGTTCTAGGTTTATGGGTTGGTTAGGAAATAAAGGAAGTAACGGTGGTTCTGGATTGGCTACTTGGTTAGGTTCTCCTCCTATATTTCCAAACATATGAAATTACCTAATTGTCTATCCAATTCGTCTTCCCACAAAGGTTATAGGTCCGGATCGGTTCACCGAAGAACACAAGATCTGCGTTTAAACGGTTTAACGTGCGTAATCCGTTAAACCGAGTTGTAATTGATACATGAGAATCGTAAATAATCAACGTTTATTATGATTCAACGTAAACCGGACAAAGTTTCGACACTAATCGACACTAAATCACCTAATCTAGATCTTGAAGATGAAACTTTGAATAGTTTCGTGTGGATCTACTTTCTGTGCGAGGTTGTTGATGATATATATAGAATGCATATATTTTCGCACGAAAATATTATAGGCCATGCATGAATTTCTTGATGATGTCGCATGGATATGTCATCATGTTTAATGATGACATCACTCCCGATCCATTCAGCTTTCTACGTACCATGCCGTACCGAATCCTTACCTGACCTATACAATCGTAATACAACCTAGCGAAACCTCTGTCTGGTATGTTACAGACTCAAGACTCTAGATATTACATGTACAAATGATTTCTAGTATGGCCGCACGGATATTGCACTAACAGTCTCCCTCTTGGATGTGACATCCCGGTTTTTCAGGTATCTTAAACGCACTACTTCACGGTTATTCATTCCTACGCTAATTTGATTCGGAGAATGAAATTACATGCTCGAAATAACTACGCTAACTTTGTGAACTTATCGAATGAATTACGTGCTATGTGTTATTAGACGTTTATAAGTTTTGTGAGTTATTATATCATGTTTTGATTTCGTGATTATTAGTTTATAATATATATATATATATATATATATATATATATATATATATATATATATTAAATAAATAGCCGAACCGAACCGAGCCGCGAAACGTGTCGACCTCACTTCCTTGTGGCCCAAGTAACTAGCCTAAACTTGAGGCCCAAGTTACCCACCCAAACCCCCCTTGTGTGGCCGCAAGCCCACCCCACCCTTTCTCCTTTTCTTTCTTTCCTTGCACTATATATACAAGCATGCATGTGTTATGTTTCAAAAAAAAAAAAAAAAAAATACAAACCCTAGTTCCCCAAGGTGGTTCGACGACAGCCCCTCCCCACCCTTTCTCTCGATCGCGACTTTCTCCAAGAACCAAAGTGATTCCAATCTCGTTCCCGGATCGTTAATCTTCATCGTTGCAAGGTTAGGGTTTCTATTATTTTGCAAATCACATTAGGGTTTATGAACTCTTGATCATGCTTGTATGTAATGGTAGAATCATTGTTATGAAAGTGTTATGATGTTTAGTTCGATTAATTGTGCGAGTTTTGCGATTATGATGTTTAGTTGGATACAAGAATCATAGGCTGCGTTTTGTGATAAAAATCATATTATATGATTAGGGTTTGCATGAGTATGATGTACATGATGATATGTGACTAATAAATCTGTTCTTGATCGTTTATATTTAACGTTTCGATTGTTTAAGCGTGTTCTATTGCGATAAAAGTCGAAAACAGGATGCTGAATGGTGTTTACAGCCAACTTCAATTGGCTGTAACTTGGTTATTATTTATTGAAAAGCGGATTTTCTGAAGTCTAAAACGTATATTTTTGAAAAACGCTTCTAATGGCGCTGGATTCATATTTTTCTTAGGTCTTTTGATATTTTTAAGTGGTCAATTAAGTGCAGTAACTGAAGCTGTGTAAATTCTGAAAATTTGTTAGTTGTTTATCGAGTCGGATCTCATAATCTGTAAAGGGTTGGGTCACGAAATTTGTACAGAAACTGGAGACGGAAATTTTCGGAAAACTCCCACTGGAATTTTGTTAATTGGATGAACGATGATTTTTAAATAATTTCTCCCGTGGACTGCAGTCAGAAAGCGACGAATCTGACTGCAGCCTAGTATATAAATGTTTATGAATAATTGGTAAAGTGTTAGGACTTGAAAAATTTACATAAAATTCTACAGTTTAGTTGACACCTTCTGTAAAAAAATTGGAATTTTTAGAACGTTGGAACTATTTTATAAAAATCCTCGAAAACAGCCTAGTTATAAGCGTACAAGCTGAAACTTGATAACTTGCGAATGTGTACCAAAGTGTTGTATGAGTTGATTTGTGTTTATGACAAGTTGGTTTGATCACTATTTTGGTATGATAATACTTTGCATGCATGATTGTGTTTTCGAATTTGTTATTATGTGTGCCGCATTGTGTGTTAGTTATGCGTAGGGTTTGTATCAGTGTGTTCACACACTAACTTTAAATCGATTGACTTGTTAGGACGCAATTAGCGGTCCCATCATTTGCTACTTCTGTGTTACACTAACCGAGCAATTAAAGGTGAGTTCACGGCCCCTATTGTATCCGGTTTTAAACAACAGGGGGAGAAACATGTATACACTCTACAACTCTATCTCTTTACGTTATACGAAATTAACGTCGTTAAACTATTCGGTAACTAAGTTAATGTTAATGTACGTTATGGTCACTAAGCAGCTATATCACGGAAGTCCTCGACAAACTCTTGGATCGTTAGTATTGGGTTAGATAGCGGGGAAATTATAAGTAGTACTACTGGGCCCGACAAGCCCCACCCGAGCTAGTCGCGCTAGCCGACCGGGTATGGTCAACGGGTGAATAATTTGGCCTAACTTTCGCCATGGTCAGTGATAGGCCTGACAACACGGAGGCACAACAGTCAGCTTTGATCGCGAACACTTATGTGACATAACTTTAGGCTCGCTACCTACATGTTAACATTGAACTTAATTACGAAACAACAATATTATTCCGGGTTAGGAATATGGAACCAACAACAATATGGTTAGGAATAATGGAACCAACAACAATATTATTCCGGGTTAGGAATAATGGAACCAACATCATTATTATTCCGGGTTAGGAATAATGAAACTATATCGTTATTCCGGGTTAGGGATAACGGGGGAAACAAACTTTTAACCGAACTAATGAACTTATAAAAACCTGTGAACTCACTCTTCTTTAATGTTGACACTTGTTTCTTACATGTTTCTCAGGACGCTAGGTGCTCTAGGTGCACTCACTTGCATTGATCAAGATATCTTTTATCGAGTCTTATTTACGAATATTGTTTGGGTTTTTCTTTGGTTTTGGCGTTTGTGTTGGCGCCGGTTACTTTACTTTACGTTAATGCTTCCGCTCAACTTTAAAACTAATGCTTCCGCTAAACTTTGAAACAAACTAAGATAATTTGAAAATAACTATGAATAGGTAAACAAATAATTTTTGGAAAACGTATAAACGAATCATATAGAGTCGTTCGATGTTACTAGTGTCTCAGATTCTGGTTTGTTCACACGCCTCATGGTAAAACTCCGCAAGTGGAAATTTGAGGGTGTGACAGATTGGTATCAGAGCCTCTAGCTATAGAGAACCAGGTTTGCATTAAAAGTAGACCTAAACTATAGCTGATTACACGACACTAGACTTAGTTTGGCACTGAACTGTGATATCTTGTTTTGTGTTGTACTACAACTGTGTTATGTAAAATATAAATGCATATTGTGATGAATGCAACTCGTAACTAACTACACAACCCAACAGGCAATGTCATCATCATCATTCGACAAACCTTTACAACCAAGGGCGCCGGGGAAGGCACCTATGGTCGAACCCTCACCACCTCATGGCGTGGAGACACGCTCAGCTGCTAGGAAAAGACTCGCTCTAGGAGAGGAGTCGTCCTCACGCCCGACCACCGCTGTGCCGGTCGAACCGGTTAACTCGTTAGAAGTAGGGGACGACCTACTTAGAGATATGATAAGAAAACAACAGGAACAACTAGAGAGAATGCTGGAAACTATCCTAGCACAGGGATGGATGATACGACAATTAACGGGTAAGACTGGAGAGCTCGAGGAAGAGCAATATGAGAATAAGATAGCTCGTAACACTTTAGCTAAAGATCTTCGTGCTGAGCAGCTGAGGGCTGACTGGCTCGAAGACAGAGTTCTTGAGTCCAGCTGGAGAATTCAAGAACTAGAACAGAATCAGGCACCTGTACCAGTACCCGCACCAGCACCGGCCCCTCCAGCGCCGGTAGAGGAAGAAGAGGAGGATCCAGAGGAGGATCCGGAGGAAGACCCGGCTGTAGAAGCTGGAAACGCCGCGGAGGATGACGGCAACGATAGCGATTTGGGAGATTGAGACGTAGAAGACTGACTCGTCTCGCTTATTCCTTTTTGTTTCCTTTAGTCTATTCACTTTCTACTTATGTTTGAACTTGAAATTTTATAGTTAAACTGATATGGTTGGTTGGCATTTTGTGAGACGTTGAAATTTTATTTAATCGAATATTCCTTTTGATTGTTTAATTTATTTGGGTTGACATAATTTGAGGGATTATTTAAGTATGGAGTAGCATAACTATATTGGATATATATACTTATCGGTGTGTGTTTATGTTGTCTTGCGAAGATCTAAAATGGCAACTGGATGTCGCGGAAACCTCAACATGACACCCGAAGAATTGGCCGCAATGATCCAAGAACACGTGAATGGTGCTCTGGCAGGTGTTCAAAACCCACCAGCAGGAGGGGGTCTTAACCCCTACAAGATGTTCCTCGATGCGAAACCGAGCAAATTCACGGGTGCAGAAGGACCCATAGGACTGGTCCGTTGGATTGAAAAGTCCGAATCGGTTTTCGAGATGTGCAATTGCCTTGAGGCCAACAAGGTCAAGTATGCTGCCTCAACGTTGGAGGATGGGGCACTAACTTGGTGGAGCGCACAAGTCCAAACGCATGGACTTATTGCTGCAAACGCAATGGCCTGGGCCGAGTTTAAGGCCCTAATCAAGGAGGAGTACTGTCCGCGGGACAGGGTTCAGCAGTTGGAGCAAGCATTATGGAACCACAAGATGGTGGGATCTGAAATTGAAGCATACACAGCGAAACATCATGATCTGGTGTTCCTATGTCCCGATCTGGCCAACACCGTTGAAAAACGACTCGAGTTTTACCTTGGGGGTCTGGTCCCCGAGATCCAGGGCATGGTAATGGCTAGCAACCCTGCGACTGAGCATCAAGCGATCAGGCTGGCGCACAAACTCACCGATAAGGCGGTGGAACAAAAGAAGTTGCCATCTCGGGGTGCAACTGAAGTTGTCCCTGATAATAAAAGAAAATTTGAAGACTCGCCTGCTCGACAGTCCTCGTCAGCCCAGCCACAACAAGGGAACCAGAAACGGTTCAATAATTTCAACAACAATCGGGGTCACAATAATCAGCCCGCCAACAACACCCAGAACACCAGCAGCTATGTGGGTCGAAAGCCGCAATGTAATCGTTGTAACCTCCATCATCACGGCCCTTGCGCCGGAAATCGCTGCCAACGATGTGGCAAAGTGGGACACGCGACAAAGGATTGTCGCGGGGAAATCATGTCCCGACAAAATCAGAATCAACACCAGGGTCAGCAGCAAGGTATTAACCGGGGGTGCTATCAGTGTGGTAGCACTGCCCACTTCAAACGAGACTGCCCACAGCTTCGCAACAACAACAACAATGGTGGGAACAACAACAACCACAACCACAACAACCACAACAACAACAATAACAACAACAACAATGGAAATGGTGGCACAGGAGGTGCCAAAGGCCGTGCATTTACGCTAGGCCGTGGAGAGGCCAGAAACGACTCGAACGTGGTCACCGGTAAGTTTCTCCTTAACGAACATTTTGCTACTGTACTTTTTGATACGGGTGCGGATAGGAGTTTTATATCTGAGTCTTTTAGGAAGAACCTAAATCTCACGCCTAAACCCCTAGAGACCCCTTACGTCATAGAACTAGCCGATGGTAAATCTGTAGATGTGACCCATTTAGTAAGCGGCTGCCAACTTAAACTCGCGGGTCACACCTTTACCATTGATCTAATGACAACTACCCTGGGTAGTTTTGACGTGGTAGCCGGAATGGACTGGCTATCCGACGTCCGAGCTGAAGTTCTCTGCTTCGAGAAATCTATCCGTATTCCGCTCTTTAACGATGAAGTCTTGATGGTGCAAGGCAAGAAGGTAGGCGCCGTCACAAACATCATCTCTTACATGCAAGCACAGAAGTATCTTCGGAGGAAGAACTCCTTCGCTTTGCTCGCACTGGTCACCGAGCAGCCAAAGGACGAGAAGCGTATAGAAGATATCCCCGTCGTCAGTGACTTTTCCGATGTTTTTCCAGAGGAGTTACCTGGTCTTCCACCACATCGACAAGTAGAATTTGAAATTGAATTGGCGAACCACGCAACTCCTATCGCCAAGGCCCCATACCGCCTAGCTCCAGCCGAGCTGCAAGAGCTGTCTACCCAACTTCAGGAATTGTTAGAAAAAGGATTTATCCGACCCAGTACTTCACCATGGGGAGCTCGGGTCCTCTTTGTCAAGAAAAAGGACGGGACCTTCCGCATGTGCATTGACTACAGGGAACTCAATAAGGTTACTGTCAAGAACCGATACCCATTACCTCGCATCGACGATCTCTTCGACCAACTTCAAGGGTCAAGCTACTACTCCAAGATTGATCTACGGTCCGGCTATCACCAGTTACGCGTCAGGGAGGAGGATATCTCTAAGACGGCATTTCGTACTCGGTATGGCCATTATGAGTTCTTGGTCATGCCCTTCGGTCTCACCAACGCACCCGCGGTGTTCATGGACCTCATGAACCGCGTGTGTAAACCGTATCTCGACAAGTTTGTCATTGTGTTCATCGATGACATACTCATCTACTCTAAAGGTGAAGAAGAACATGCTGAACATTTACGATTACTGCTGAAGTTACTTCAACAGGAGAAACTATATGCCAAGCTTTCAAAGTGTGATTTCTGGATTTGGGAAGTTCAGTTCCTCGGGCATATTGTGAATAAAAAGGGTATCCACGTTGATCCCGCCAAGATCGATGCTATCAAGAACTGGGAAGCACCCAGGACACCGACAGAGATCCGCCAATTTTTGGGTTTGGCTGGTTACTACAGACGTTTCATCGAGGGATTTTCAAAGATCACGCAACCGCTTACCACTCTCACCCAGAAAGGCACTAAGTATGCTTGGGGTGACAAACAGGAAGCGGCATTTCAATTGCTAAAGCAGAAACTTTGCAGTGCACCCATTCTGTCCTTGCCGGAAAGGACTGATGATTTTGTGGTATATTGTGACGCTTCCATTCAGGGATTGGGATGCGTACTCATGCAACGTGATAAGCTCATCGCGTATGCGTCCCGACAATTGAAGGTTCACGAGAAAAACTACACAACACATGACCTGGAATTGGGAGCAGTGGTGTTTGCGCTTAAGATTTGGAGACACTACCTATATGGAACAGAGTGCACAATCTACACGGATCACAAGAGCCTCCAGCATATCTTCGACCAGAAGGAGTTGAACATGCGATAGCGTCGCTGGGTCGAACTCCTGAATGATTATGAATGTGCCATTCGGTATCACCCGGGTAAAGCTAACGTAGTAGCTGCTGCCCTCAGCAGGAAGGAGCACTTGAAACCTCGTCGGGTACGAGCACTACAGTTCACCATTCATTCGGGGTTACCCGAACAGATACGCGACGCGCAGTTAGAAGCAGTTAAGGAAGAAAACATCAAGGCCGAATCGGTGGGAAAAATGGAACGCGATTGGGAAGTAAAACCCAATGGAGCCCGGTATTTCATGAATCGTATATGGGTACCTCTCTACGGAGACCTCAGAAAGCTAGTCATCGACGAAGCTCACAAATCTCGATACTCTGTCCATCCTGGTTCGGATAAGATGTATCAAGACCTTAAAGCTGCGTACTGGTGGCCCAACCTGAAAGCGGATATAGCCACCTATGTGAGCAAGTGTTTGACTTGTGCGAAAGTCAAGGTGGAATACCAGAAGCCATCAGGACTACTTCAACAACCTGAGATCCCAGTGTGGAAATGGGATCAGATCTCAATGGACTTCATCACTAAACTCCCGCGAACTTTGGGTGGTTGCGATACCATCTAGGTGATCGTGGATCGTTTAACTAAGTCCGCACACTTCCTAGCGATCAAAGAAACAGATAAGATGGATAAGTTGACTCGCATCTACATTAAGGAAGTAGTTTCTCGGCACGAGTGCCAACGTCCATCATCTCAGACAGAGATGCTCGTTTCACGTCCAACTTTTGGCAGTCACTTCAGAAAGCGTTGGGTACACGCTTAGATATGAGCACAGCTTATCACCCTCAGACGGATGGCCAAAGCGAAAGGACCATTCAGACCTTGGAAGACATGTTTAGGGCATGTGTGGTAGATTTCGGGAACAGTTGGGAAATCCACCTGCCTTTAGTGGAATTCTCGTATAACAACAGTTACCATACGAGTATATCGGCAGCACCGTTTGAAGCGTTATACGGTCGCAAATGTAGATCACCGGTCTGTTGGGCAGAAGTCGGTGATAGTCAACTCACAGGTCCCGAGTTGATACTTGAGGCTACTGAAAAGATTGTGCGAATCAGGAACCGCATGGCAGCGGCACGAGATCGACAGAAAAGCTACGCTGTTCAACGACGCAAACAGCTCGAATTTCAAGTAGGCGACCGCGTCCTACTGAAGGTGTCACCCTGGAAGGGTGTAATCCGCTTTGGGAAACGAGGCAAACTAAACCCACGGTACGTAGGCCCGTTTGTGATCTTGAAACGTATCGGACCCGTAGCTTATCAATTAGACCTTCCTACCGAACTCAGTGGAGTTCACAACGTTTTTCACGTGTCAAATCTGAAGAAGTGTCTATCAGATGAAACTCTAGTCATTCCATTGGATGAGATTCAAGTGATGAACAACTGCATTTTGTGGAACAACCTATCGAGACATGGATCGTGAGATAAAGACTCGAAGGCACAACAAGATACCGATCGTCAAGGTTCGTTGGGATTCTAAGCGTGGACCGGAGTTCACGTGGGAAAGAGAGGACCAAATGAAAAGCAAATACCCACACCTCTTTGCAGCTGAGCAGCAAGCTAACGTTACCACCAACTAAATTTTCGGGACGAAAATTCTTTCAACATGGGGATGATGTGACAACCTGGGAATTTCTTGTAATTCTTGTACCATTGTTAACGAACTAAATCTTTGTGCGTTGCATTCTAAACCTGTGCGTTGCATTCTAAACCGCGTTTACTCAATTTTCGGGACGAAAATTCTTTCAACATGGGGATAATGTGACATCACGGTTTTTCAGGTATCTTAAACGCACTACTTCACGGTTATTCATTCCTACGCTAATTTGATTCGGAGAATTAAATTACACGCTCGAAATAACTACGCTAACTTTGTGAACTTATCGAATGAATTACGTGCTATGTGTTATTAGACGTTTATAAGTTTTGTGAGTTATTATATCATGTTTTGATTTCGTGATTATTAGTTTATAAAAAAATATATATATATTAAATAAATAGCCGAACCGAACCGAGCCGCGAAACGTGTCGACCTCACTTCCTTGTGGCCCAAGTAACTAGCCTAAACTTGAGGCCCAAGTTACCCACCCAAACCCCCCTTGTGCGGCCGCAAGCCCACCCCACCCTTTTTCCTTTTCTTTCTTTCCTTGCACTATATATATACAAGCATGCATATGTTATGTTTCAAAAAAAAAAAAAAAAAAACACAAACCCTAGTTCCCCAAGGTGGTTCGACGGCAGCCCCTCCCCACCCTTTCTCTCGATCGCGACTTTCTCCAAGAACCAAAGTGATTCCAATCTCGTTCCCGGATCGTTAATCTTCATCGTTGCAAGGTTAGGGTTTCTATTATTTTGCAAATCACATTAGGGTTTATGAACTCTTGATCATGCTTGTATGTAATGGTAGAATCATTGTTATGAAAGTGTTATGATGTTTAGTTCGATTAATTGTGCGAGTTTTGCGATTATGATGTTTAGTTGGATACAAGAATCATAGGCTGCGTTTTGTGATAAAAATCATATTATATGATTAGGGTTTGCATGAGTATGATGTACATGATGATATGTGACTAATAAATCTGTTCTTGATCGTTTATATTTAACGTCTCGATTGTTTAAGCGTGTTCTATTGCGATAAAAGTCGAAAACAGGATGCTGAATGGTGTTTACAGCCAACTTCAATTGGCTGTAACTTGGTTATTATTTATCGAAAAGCGGATTTTCTGAAGCCTAAAACGTATATTTTTGAAAAGCGCTTCTAATGGAGCTGGATTCATATTTTTCTTAGGTCGTTTGATATTTTTAAGTGGTCAATTAAGTGCAGTAACTGAAGCTGTGTAAATTCTGAAAATTTGTTAGTAGTTTATCGAGTAGGACTCATAATCTGTAGAGGGTTGGGTCACGAAATTTGTACAGCAACTGGAGACGGAAATTTCCGGGAAACTCCCACTGGAATTTTGTTAATTGGATGAACGATAATTTTTAAATAATTTCTCCCGTGGACTGCAGTCAGAAAGCGACGAATCTGACTGCAGCCTAGTATATAAATGTTTATGAATAATTGGTAAAGTGTTAGGACCTGAAAAATTTATATAAAATTCTACAGTTTAGTTGACACCTTCTGTAAAAAAATTGGAATTTTTAGAACATTGGAACTATTTTATAAAAATCCTCGAAAACAGCCTAGTTATAAGCGTACAAGCTGAAACTTGATAACTTGCGAATGTGTACCAAAGTGTTGTATGAGTTGGTTTGTGTTTATGACAAGTTGGTTTGATCACTATTTTGGTATGATAATACTTTGCATGCATGATTGTGTTTTCGAATTTGTTATTATGTGTGCCGCATTGTGTGTTAGTTATGCGTAGGGTTTGTATCAGTGTGTTCACACACTAACTTTAAATCGATTGACTTGTTAGGACGCAATTAGCGGTCCCATCATTTGCTACTTCTGTGTTACACTAACCGAGCAATTAAAGGTGAGTTCACAACCCCTATTTTATCCGGTTTTAAACAACAGGGGGAGAAACATGTATACACTCTACAACTCTATCTCTTTACGTTATACGAAATTAACGTCGTTAAACTATTCGGTAACTAAGTTAATGTTAATGTACGTTATGGTCACTAAGCAGCTATATCACGGAAGTCCTCGACAAACTCTCGGATCGTTAGTATTGGGTTAGATAGCGGGGAAATTATAAGTAGTACTACTGGGCCCGACAAGCCCCACCCGAGCTAGTCGCGCTAGCCGACCGGGTATGGTCAACGGGTGAATAATTTGGCCTAACTTTCGCCATGGTCAGTGATAGGCCTGGCAACACGGAGGCACAACAGTCGGCTTCGATCGCGAACACTTATGTGACATAACTTTAGGCTCGCTACCTACATGTTAACATTGAACTTAATTACGAAACAACAATATTATTCCGGGTTAGGAATAATGGAACCAACAACAATATTATTCCGGGTTAGGAATAATGGAACTATATCGTTATTCCGGGTTAGGGATAACGGGGGAAACAAACTTTTAACCGAACTAATGAACTTATAAAAACCTATGAACTCACTCTTCTTTAATGTTGACACTTGTTTCTTACATGTTTCTCAGGACGCTAGGAGCTCTAGGTGCACTCACTTGCATTGATCAAGACATCTATTATCGAGTCTTATTTACGAATATTGTTTGGATTTTTCTTTGGTTTTGGCGTTTGTGTTGTTGCCCGTTACTTTACTTTATGTTAATGCTTCCGCTCAACTTTAAAACTAATGCTTCCGCTAAACTTTGAAACCAAACTAAGATAATTTGAAAATAACTATGAATAGGTAAACAAATAATTTTTGGAAAACGTATAAACGAATCATATAGAGTCGTTCGATGTTACTAGTGTCTCAGATTCTGGTTTGTTCATACGCCTCGCGGTAAAACTCCGCAAGTGGAAATTTGAGGGTGTGACATTGGACATAGCTAGAAATATGTGATGTTTAGTCTTGAATTGCCTTGGATAACATCTTCAGGTAAAACCGTAGTCTCCCCTTGAATGATGCTCCGAATCTCTAAGAATTGACGTTAAAGAACAAACAGACGTATCCACACACAAACAGTGTCTTAACAGTCTTGTTGTTCCGGCTCACATTCAACGTTATCAGGTTACCATGGAAGATTTTGAAAGAAAATATTTTCGATTTTTTATTATTGAATGCAGAAATGTAAACATACTGAAATGAAATATTTACAGTTTATATTTTTGTGAGAAAACGTGCTAGAGGATCATATCAGTTTACTGAGACATATCAGTTGCACCGTTGATCTTAGATGAAACACTTAGTTTAAACAATTCACATGGATTATCGATATCGTAGTCCACTAAAACTCAAACTAAAAACTTTTGTAATGCTTACCGATACGTTAAGGTACATTAATTTGCACTAAGTTCTTATGGACCCCATGATCTCAGCATATCCCCTCATCATGTAATATACTAACTCAAGTAATGCCTTTAGACTTTCATCAACTGTGATTTGTGTGAAAACAAAGCAGAATGTTTAAACATTAACAATCAGGTCGATCTTTCGATACGCAAAGAAAGTCCAATGTTTAAACAAAAACAAGAAATAAAAACAAGTTGAAATTGTTTAACTCTTAATCACCAGTTCGATATTCCCATATACGCAGAGGTGATCCAAGATTTAAACGAAACACCAAGTAAAATAAAGCAGAAACGTTTAGGCACTAACATCCAGTTCGATACTTTCGTATACACAGAGGATGTCCAATGCTTAAACATAATAAAGAAATAAAACAAGTTTAAGTCTTTTGAATATGAAATACACAATCACATTGACTTTTTCAGTAAGTTGTGAAAGTTCACAAACTGACTGGTTTTTATGCTTTTTGGCATTTAGCAATTACCGAGTAGGTACACAGTCACGAAGGACAAAACTAAGTACTATGCTTTCAATCACGTTTCCCACTAGAACTAGGCTTTTCTATTTAAGTTTGTATCTTTTTCGCAAAACTACTAGTCTAGCTGAGCCTACCGACATATTTTAGTGAGATTGTTTAACCATTTAAACAATACATATCTTTAGCATGCACTGATAGTCCACTGATGTACCATCATTTCCACTTTTTGCACAAGTAATCTCATTTTTCATTTTTCAATGTTTTTGACATTTTGAGATTTTATATTGTTTTTGGCTTTTTGAAAATTTTATCTATCTAAAATGATTTTGAAATGATGTTTTCTAATTTTACAGAAATTTTTGATTTTGACAATTAAAATTTTTTTTTTCTTAAAATCAAAAACATCTTTTCGAAATAAAAAATAAGAATCTTCCATTTTAACAATTTAACGACTTTTTACGAATGTGAACATAAGACTACCATTCTGTTGATGCACATATGTCTATTGCCTACGTCTAGGACGAGTCTATTGTATAGATAGGGTTTCGCAGTGTAACAACCCGTATTTTCGGTTGTTCCTGTTTTCCGTGTATTATTTTAATTTTTCCAGATTTGTACTCCGAGATTCGTTAATAGAAATGTTCGTATTAAATTAAATGTGTTTTGTCATTTCATCGCATTATTTCATCACAACTAAACGCTATTTAAACACTTATTTAACGCAACGCTTCGCATATCTCATCGCAATCGCAACGCAATTACTTAATTTGGTATATTGGAATTATGTGGTAATAATTAGTTTACGTGTTTGTGTGTTATACGTGTTTAAGTGTTATATGTGGATTGGAATTATCGTGGTTTAATCGCTCGCAAACTCACGCAACTTGCTCTCACGCGTTGACTCGCTATTACAATGCTTAAAACATCGCTAAACCGCTTAACGTTACTTTATAACTCGATTACATCGCTGAACAATCGATAAACGAACGAAAAAACAAGGGAAATCTGAGTTTTGGGCCAAGTTCGCTCGAACTTGGGTGAAGCCACGTTCGGCCGAACTTGACTGGCCAACTCAGAAGCTTCCTTTTCCCTTAAGTTCACTCGAACTTGCCTAAATCCTTAAAGATCCAGCAAGTTCGGCCGAACTTGACTCAAATGCCTTCAATATCTCACAAGTTCGCGCGAACTTGCAGGAACTTCATGCAAGTTCGGCCGAACTTGACTCCACCAGCTCACCTTTTTGCCTTCACCTATAAATACTCAGTCCCATTCTCTCATTTAAACTTGCTGCAACTTCGCTCTGAGCTCCCGAAACCCGAAACCCTCTGTTTCTAAGTAAGAATCAAACCAATTTCAACTACAATGATGTTCAACAACGTTTTACAACGATTTTGCACAAGGCATTGCCTTCGTTTTCATCAAATCCCTTCTGTTTACGAAAATCTTCATCTTTTTCCATCAAAACTTCTGTTTTCACTCAGATCTATACTAGAACTGAGCAAAACCTTTAAAAACATTGGTTTTTACACCATTTTTGGACTAATGACGTATGTTTCGTTCACTTTTGAGTGGAACGAGGCGTTGTCGAAGCTAGATCTCAGATCCGGAAGCACAAGGACGAAATCTTCACTTTACACAAGCTGGACTAACCCGTACGAACCTTCAAGTTCGCACGCCTTAGCCCGAGTTTCTGTAAAATGGCTAAGTTCACTCCAAAAAGACATCTCCAGCCTAAGTTTTACTCAGTGGCTTAAGGTGGGAGGGATGAGCACTCGATTTCCTCAGCAAACGACGTGAAAATGCAAGATTTTAGACCCGAAAACATCAAGTTCGCTCGAAGATCACCATCACCCAGGTCAAGTTCGACCGAACTTGAGTCTATTTCACCAGATCTCTTGCAAGTTCGCCCGAACTTGTTTAGTTTCTTAGGAAACTACACAAGTTCGCCCGAACTTGTCTTCCCAGAAAAGTTTACTCACAAGTTCGCCCGAACTTGACAAGATTCCTAAGAATCTTACCAAGTTGGACCGAACTTGACTCTAAATCACCAAAACCTTACAAGTTTGGTCGAGCTGTATGTTTACATACAAGTTCAGCCAAACTTGTCTACTGCTCAACTCAAACTTAACCGTTTCAGCTTTTCGGAGATTGATGCACTTCCTTCGCGTATGCAGGCTGATCCGACGCTCTCCCCGACTCTCCTCAGATCTCTAATCCTACCTAAAAAGCACCCACAGTGAGTATACTTGACCCATTTTCGCTTTGACGCACTTTTTGGGTGTTACATACGTTCCGCTATCAAAATCACTTCACAAATCAAACTATTTATCACACGCGAATAATCTGATTATTTGTGCTCAATACGTGATACTAGAAACATGTGACTACTTATTTTCGTTAACTTGCCTCCTTAGCTAGTATGGTACTATAGTGTGGCTTACACCCGACGGGGTCTAGTTAGGATGGACGCGCAAGCCTTCTCACGGTAGTTAGCATGAGAAATGAGCCTATGTTGTGTGAAGTGTTTTTGGTGTATCATGATATGTAGTTAGATTATTTTGCGAACGCTTTCTCTATTATGCTAGTAGTACTTAAACCTATATGCTCACCTTTACTTAATTGTATTGACTTGTATTTTAACGTATGTAACAGGTTGAGGATTTTAGCTTGGATGCATTAGACTATGCGTAGTTTAGTCGTTTCGTTTAGTTGTTTTGTTTAGTTCAAATGTAATAAATCTAGGGAAGATCGAACCTTTTTGTTTTATGGGAAAAACGAGTATCTGTAATAGTTATTTTGAAATATTGTGTTTAATGGTATGGGACGTTAAATGTTAAATGATGTTGATAGATAATTGTTATGGAATTCTCATGAGACAATCTGGTCGCCTAGTGCCACTACCCTGATGTTTTCGCCATCGGTTGGGGTGTGACAGATTGGTATCAGAGCCCATAACTATAGGAAATCAAGTAGAACTGCCATGTTTAGCGTAAGTCTATGGTTAGGATACTGATTTTGACTGTTACGCATCGATTACGCGCCCGAAACGCAGAAAACAGACAAGTTCGCTCGAACTTGACCTAAGTTCGACCGAATTTGCCTCAATTCTCAAAGTCAGAAGTTCAACAACAAAGTATATCAAGTTCGCTCGAACTTGAGACACTGGGTGCAAGTTTGGCCGAACTTGATGTCTCACCTGCTTGAACTTGTGATTTGAACCCGAAAACTTTACGACCTGACCCGATAGTGCGAACAAGTCCTTTCCTACAAAGTGTTACTCCTGAAAGCGAGAAGTTCCATTTGGTACGAACCGACAACTCCGCACGAAACGGCCGACATACTTAGCTTTTCCTAAAGCTACCACAACACACGATTATGAAACGCTCGTATCTCACAAACGAGGATCCAGTCGAGATTAGGTGTGATAACCAAGAACTCTTGATAAGATCGCTCATCCCGTGTATTACTCATCACGGGATATATTCGTTGAGTTAGGTGTGATATCCAAACCTCGATGAAAGTCTCCATTTCTATCTAGTGGAACTCCCGATGTGATCGGCGAGTACAACAACAACTTGAAACTAGTCGTTAAGTCAGGGGTGAAACCCGTACCTTAATGATGAATTCCATTCTTCGATTTTCAATCTCACTAAAGTCTCGGTTATACCAATGGTTTGGAACACGTATTAACTGGAAGGGTAAATGTCGCTAGTCGCTTGCGGTGAGAGCATTTATCTATTAGGCCAAAGCGTGGATCCAAATGCAAAGGGTAGTCGAATCACTTTGGCGTGTCAAGTGTCTCAAAACCCCGAACACTCCCAATTGATTTAAGCCTTGATTTACGCATCATCGAGTTTATTTATTATTTATGTGTGGAATTACGGATTTTACGATTTTACGCTTTATCAATTTCTCGATTTATCACATTTACGCTCCATCGAATGTATGCACAACTCGCACAGCTACCTCAATCTAAAACATTAATAAACAAACGAAGATAATCAAACTTAATGCTCCGCTTACAACGCATACTTCTCTCGGTTATTTCACGTTAAGCTACGATGTATCGTTGCCTTGCTACACTATCTCTTGAAACGCATTCCGCATTGTTACTATTAGAAGGTGAATACGTGCAAATATGTGCTTACGTGCTTATGTGCTTACGTGCTTATGTGCCTACGTGCTTTACTTGTAATAATAATAAAGGTTTTCGAACATAACTCTATTAATCGAATCTCATCCTATCAAATATTTTCATTGTAGATGTCGTCACTCGGATCTCATACTCGCCGTACTGCTCAGCGCCACAGCGAAAACAAGCGCATCGCTTCACTAATCGCCAAGGAAGTGGCAAAAGTCATCCCGCAAATCGTCTCGGAAATTCATGCTGTGAGCAGTAACTCCTCAGTCGACTCGAAAACTAAAAACTCCAAGCCACGATTCAGCTTCAAGAATTTCAAGGCTTGTGCACCTCTCGCCTTCACGGGCAATGATGGACCGACTTGTATGTTCCATTGGTTTGACGCCATTGAGGTCACCTTTAGGCAAAGTGGATGCCCCGATGACCTCCGCACGGTGAACGCTACAAGAGTCTTCTAGTCCCGTGCTCTCGACTGGTGGACTGCCGAAAGAAATAGGCGTGGTAACGATGAAGCCTACAATTTGTCTTGGGAAGAACTCAAGGAAGTGATGATGGAGGAGTTATGTCCTCTGCATGAGATGCAAAAGCTCGAGAACGAGTTTTGGGGAATCAAACAAGATGGTCCTGACAATGCTGGATTTACCGCTCGATTTAAGATTTTAAGCATCATCTGTCCCAGCCAAGTTGTTACTACTGAGAAAGCTATCATGTAGTACATCCGAGGTTTACCCGAATGTGTTGCAAATTTCATGAAAGTTGCTCGTACTACAACCATCGAGGAGACCTACATGCTCGTCGCCGAGATCAACGATCAGCGAGTTCAAGATGGTTATTTCAAGAACCATGCGAAAGTTCCCAATCAAGCTGTTACCGAACCAACTGCTGCTACCGAACCATCCAGTGATCCGAAGGGAAAGCGTCATAGACGCAATAGAGGAAACCCGAGCAAGAACTATGCCCTCGCAGCTCCAGCAAACCCTTAGCCGCTTCAGTCAGCCGCTCCGAACGCACCTCCAGCTAAACGTGCGTATACCGGTCCTCACCCACTGTGCCCTAAGTGCACATATCATCATGTGGTGGGTGGAAACTGCCGTTTTTTCACTAACTGCAACATCTATGGCCACCTTACTGTGAGTTGCCGTACCGGCCCTCGTAAGCCAGCCCTTCAAGCTCCTCAAGCTCCAGCACTGCCAGCTCCTCAGCGTACTCCCCAGAACAACCAGCAGCAACAAGCAGCAGCTCCAAAGGCACGTGTGTGCTACGTGTGTGGTGATCCGAACCACCTTGCCAATGCCTGCCCGAACCGTACCGTCAAGCAAGAGCCTCCGCAGCAGCAGCAGCCAGCACAGCCACAACCTCAGCAGTAACAAGCTCAGGCTGCACGTGGCAGAGCCTTTAACCTCAATCACCGCCAGGCTCAGAATGACAACAATGTTGTCAATGGTACGTTTCTCGTAAATGGTATTTATGCTTCATGTTTATTTGATACTGGTGCCGATAATTGTTTTGTATCGTTAGAATTCGAAAAGGTTTTAAAATGTAAGCGCGCTAAACTCCCAAAGACTTTCGATGTGGAAGTCGCCACCGGAAGAACCGTTACCGTTAACTCCGTCCTACGTGGTTGTTCTCTCGATCTCAATAACCGTGTCTTCTCGATCAATCTACCTATGCAGTTTGGTAGTTTCGACATGATAGTAGGTGTGGACTTTCTTCGTGAAAACCATGCTGAAGTTGTATGCTTCGATAAAATGATTTGCTTCCCTCTCCCTAACGGTGATCAACTTCATGTTTATGGTGAAACGCCCTCAAAGAAGTTGACGCTTTTGTCATGTACTCGAGCACACAAATGTTTGCGAAAGCAATGTGTTGCTTTCCTCGCCCACATTGTGAACCCGGAGAAAGAAAAGAAGACTTACAAAGACGTTCGCGTTGTTTGTGAATTTCCTAAGGTCTTTCCCGACGATTTACCCGGTTTACCCCCTACTCGTGATGTTGAATTCCGTATCGATTTAGTTCCCGGTGCTGCTCCCGTTGCTAAAGCTCCTTATCACCTCGCACCCTCAGAAATGCGCGAGCTATCAGCCAACTCCAAGAGCTTCTTGATAAAGGTTTCATACGCCCGAGCACTTCGCCTTGGGGCGCACCCGTCCTTTTCGTGAAAAAGAAGGATGGATCGTTCCGTATGTGCATCGATTATCGTGAACTTAACAAACTCACGATAAAGAACCGCTATCCTCTTCCTCGTATCGACGAATTATTTGATCAGCTTCAAGGTGCTACTTGTTTTTCTAAGATCGATATTCGTTCCGGTTATCATCAATTGCGCGTATTGGAAGAAGACATTCCAAAAACCGCCTTTCGTACCCGTTATGGCCATTTCGAATTCGTGGTCATGCCTTTTGGTCTTACAAATGCGCCCGCGGTCTTCATGGATTTAATGAACCGTGTGTGTAAAGCTTTCTTAGATCGTTTCGTCATTGTTTTCATCGATGATATCTTGATTTACTCGAAGTCGAGAGATGAACACGCGCGCCATCTCTGTCTAGTCCTTGAACTTCTTCAAGGTAATCGCATTTATGCTAAGTTCTCTAAATGTGAATTCTTGCTCGAAGAAGTCCAATTTCTCGGCCACATCGTTAACAGTCAAGGAATTCATGTCGACCCTGCAAAGATCGAAGCCGTCAAGAGTTGGATCACACCGAAGAATGCCTTCGAAATCCGTTCATTTCTTGGATTGGCGGGTTACTACCGTCGATTCATCGCCGACTTTTCTAAAATCGCCGTTCCGCTTACCGCTTTAACTCATAAAGACAAACCTTTTGTTTGGGATAAACAAGAGGAAGCTTTTCAAACTCTCAAGCATATGCTATGCAACGCTCCTGTCCTCGCCTTACCCGAAGGAAACGACGATTTCGTTGTTTACTGCGATGCCTCTAACCTTGGTCTTGGTTGTGTTCTCATGCAACGAGACAAGGTTATCGCGTATGCGTCTCGTCAACTCAAGATCCATGAGCAGAACTACACAACCCACGATCTCGAACTCGGTGCAGTTGTTTTTGCATTGAAGATATGACGACACTACCTTTACGGTACTAAGTGTACGGTCTTCACCGACCATAAGAGCTTACAACATATCTTCAACCAAAAGGAACTAAATATGCGCCAACGCCGATGGGTTGAACTTCTCAACGATTACGATTGCGAGATACGCTACCATCCCGGTAAAGCAAAGGTCGTCGCCGATGCTCTAAGTCGACGAAGCTATGTATATAGTGTTCGTGACTCTCAAGCTTTGAATGATCTCGAAACCATGATTCGCTCCGCTCAATTCGCCTGCTTTAACGAGAATACTTTGGAGAAAGAAATGAAATGTGGTGCCGAAACTCAGCTCGTTGCCAAACCTAACGGTATTTATTATTATCTCGATCGCATTTGGATTCCTACCCGTGACAACCTTCGTGAGTTGCTAATGACCGAAGCTCATAAATCTCGATATTCCATTCACCCCGGTGCCGACAAAATGTACCAAGACCTTCGTCCTAAGTACTGGTGGCCGGGCATGAAAAAGGATATCGCCTTGTACGTCTCAAAGTGCTTAACTTGTTCGAAAGTTAAAGTCGAACATCAAAGGCCCTCTGGCTTACTTGAACAACCCGAAATCCCGATGTGAAATTGGGAAAGTATAGCTATGGACTTCGTTACCAAACTTCCCCGCACTTCCTCTGGTCACGATAGCATTTGGATTATCATTGATCGTCTTACTAAATCCGTGCACTTTATTGCTATATGAGAAGACTTTAAGGTCGAACAGTTAGCCCGAATCTATACCGATGAAGTTATATGTCGACACGGGACGCCTCGTGACATCATTTCTGACTGAGACGGTCATTTTACCTCGCGTCTCTGGGAGACTTTTCAATCTGCTCTCGGTACTACTCTCAATCTCAGTACCGCTTTTCACCCTCAAACCGACGGTCAGACTGAGCGCACAATATGCACCCTCGAAGACATGCTTCGTTCGTGCATCATAGATTTTGGTGGTAACTGGGATACGCATTTACCTTTAATCGAATTCTCGTTCAATAATAGTTATCATACCAGCATTCAAATGGCTTCTTTTGAGGCACTGTATGGAAGAAAATGTCGATCGCCTATTGCATGGCACGAGATCGGAGAAGCACAAATCACCGGTCACGAGCTAATTCAAGAAACGACAGACAAGATCCTCCAGATCAGAGACAATCTCTTGAAAGCTCGGAGTCATCAAAAGAGTTACGCCGACAAACGCCGCAAGCCCCTATAGTTCGAAGTAGGAGATCACGTACTCCTAAAGGTTGCACCTTGGAAGGGAGTGGTCCGCTTCGGAAAGAAAGGAAAGCTAGCGCCTCGATACGTTGGACCCTTTAAGATTCTGGAAACAATTGGAAAAGTGGCTTACCGACTCGAACTGCCGGAGGAACTTAATAATGTACATCCGACTTTCCACGTGTCTAATCTCAAAAAGTGCCTAGCCGAAGAGAATCTGCATGTCCCTCTCGAAGATCTGCAAATTAATGAAACGCTCCATTTCATGGAAAAACCCGTTGAGATCAAGGATCGAGAAACCAAGACACTTCGACGCTCATGCATCCCGATGGTGAAGGTCCGATGGGAAGGCAAACGCGGCGCCGATTTCACTTTGGAACTCAAAAGTGATATGAAAACGAAATATCCACATCTCTTTATTATGGCCACTGCTTAATTTCGGGACAAAATTCCCTAAAGTAGGGGAGGCTGTAACAACCCGTATTTTCGGTTGTTCCTGTTTTCCGTGTATTATTTTAATTTTCCAGATTTGTACTCCGAGATTCGTTAATAGAAATGTTCGTATTAAATTAAATGTGTTTTGTCATTTTATCGCATTATTTTATCACAACTAAACACTATTTAAACGCTTATTTAACGCAACGCTTCGCATATCTCATCGCTATCCCATCGCAATCGCAACGCAATTACTTAATTTGGTATATTGGAATTATGTGGTAATAATTAGTTTACGTGTTTGTGTGTTATACGTGTTTAAGTGTTATATGTGGATTGGAATTATCGTGGTTTAATCGCTCGCAAACTCACGCAACTCACTCTCACGCGTTGACTCGCTATTACAACGCTTAAAACATCGCTAAACCGCTTAACGTTACTTTATAACTTGATTACATCGCTGAAAAATCGATAAACGAACGAAAAATTAGGGAAATCTGAGTTTTGGGCCAAGCTCGCTCGAACTTGGGTGAAGCCAAGTTCGGCCGAACTTGACTGGCTAACTCAGAAACTTCCTTTTCCCTTAAGTTCGCTCGAACTTGCCTGAATCCTTAAAGATCTAGCAAGTTCGACCGAACTTGACTCAAATGCCTTCAATATCTCACAAGTTCGCGCGAACTTGCAGGAACTTCATGCAAGTTCGGCCAAAATTGACTCCCCCAGCTCACCTTTTTGCCTTCACCTACAAATACTCAGTCCCATTCTCTCATTTGAACTTGCTACAACTTCGCTCTGAGCTCCCGAAACCCGAAACCCTCTGTTTTCTAAGTAAGAATCAAACCGATTTCAACTACAATGATGTTCAACAACGTTTTACAACGATTTTGCACAAGGCATTGCCTTCGTTTTCATCAAATCTCTTTTGTTTACGAAAATCTTCATCTTTTCCATCAAAACTTCTGTTTTCACTAAGATCTATACTAGATCTGAGCAAAACCTTTTAAAACATTGATTTTTACACCATTTTCGGACTAATGACGTATGTTTCGTTACTTTTGGGTGGAACGAGGCGTTGTCGAAGCTAGATCTCAGATCCAGAAGCACAAGGACGAAATCGTCACTTTACACAAGCTGGACTAACCGGTACGAATCTTCAAGTTCGCCCGCATTAGCCCGAGTTTCTGTAAAATGGCTAAGTTCGCTCCAAAAAGACCTCTCCAGCCTAAGTTTTACTCAGTGGCTTAAGGTTGGAGGGATGAGCACTCGAGTTCGCCCGAACTTGTCTTCCCAGTAAGGTTTACTCACAAGTTCGCCCGAACTTGACAAAATTCCTAAAAATCTTACCAAGTTCGACCGAACCTGACTCTAACTCAACAAAACCTTACAAGTTCCCTCGAGCTTGTATGTTTACATACAAGTTCGGCCGAACTTGTCTACTGCTAACTCAAACTTAACCGTTTCAGCTTTTCGGAGACTGATGCACTTCTGTTCGCGTATGCAAGCTGATCCGGGGCTCTCCTCGACTCTCCTCAGATCTCTAATCCTACTTAAAATGCACCCACAGTGAGTATACTTGACCCATTTTCGCTTTAACGCACTTTTTGGGTGTTACATATGTTCCGCTATCAAAATCACTTCAGAAATCAAACTGTTTATCACACGCGAATAATCTGATAATATGTGCTTAATACGTGATACTAGAAACATGTGACTAGGACTTATTTTCGTTAACTTGCCTACTTAGCTAGTATGGTACTATAGTGTGGCTTACACCCGACGGGGTCTAGTTAGGATGGACGCGCAAGCCTTCTCACGTTAGTTAGCATGAGAAATAAGACTATGTTGTGTGAAGTGTTTTTGGTGTATCATGATATGTAGTTAGATTATTTCGCGAACGCTTTCTCTATTATGCTAGTAGTACTTAAACCTGTATGCTCACCTTTACTTAATTGTATTGACTTGTATTTTAACGTATGTAACAGGTTGAGGATTTTAGCTTGGATGCATTGGATTATGCGTAGTTTAGTCGTTTCGTTTAGTTGTTTTGTTTAGTTCAAATGTAATAAATCTAGGGAAGATCGAACCTTTTTGTTTTATGGGAAAAACGAGTATCTGTAATAGTTATTTTGAAATATTATGTTCAATGGTATGGGACTTTAAATGTTAAATGATGTTGATAGATAATTGTTATGGAATTCTCATGAGACAATATGGTCGCCTAGTGCCACTACTCTGATGTTTCTGCCATCGGTTGGAGTGTGACACGCCGCGTCAAATATTATGTTTTGAAAGTTTTGTTTAGGTAGCATAATTTTCGTATGAAAATCTGTGAGGATTTCGCACGAAAATTTCGTGCGAAAATCCATGCTTCCTAGTCACTAGTTATTGTCAAGTCTTGCCCTATAAATAGGTGACTTAGGATTTTTGTCTAGTATGCTGATTTTGGTGATCAGTGGCGGAGCCCTGCTCGAGTCTGTAATCTTTTCAACGTTATTCAATACACATACGGTTAAACAGTAATCATCGCTTGTTCTTTGTTTGTTCAATCAGCTAACAATGAATTCCGCCTCTGTTAGCTGAGCAAGTCTGACCGGAAGCTGACAAGTTGGGTCCGATCCTAAGCATTCACAAGTGGTATCAGAGCCTTAAGGTCTGATTTGTGAACAAACAACCAAGTTTCAGCTGGATTCAACCTTCAAAATTCAAGATTCATCCGTTGGAAACTCTTCTTCTACTCTTTCTTGGAACTTAATCTAGATCTGAAGGATTTCATGGACAATTTGGACTAGGTTATTAGTATAACATGTTAAAATCAACTCTAAACAGTTAACTAAAACATACAAACCTAAAATCCATCAAAATCATGCTTGAAATCATCAAAAACGTGAAATTGTGAACAAGTGTTCGAAGAAGACAAGAATTTTCGCACGAAATACTAGTTTTCGTACGAAAATCAGGAACCAAACCTCTGAAAAGTTTAAATTAACTTAAGACATAATTTCCGCACGAAATTGAAAATTCTGTACGAAAATTCTCAAGTTTCTTCCTAGTTTTCAGTCAGTTTCAAGTTAACCAGTTTAATCTATTTTCTGTTATAAGTTTTTGTCAAGATGTCAGGTGAAGAAGAATTTCATAACGCGTTTGCCACACAAGCAGTTACAGCTTCCGTAGTAGCTCAGAACATGAATCTTGAAAATGAAATGGGAACCACTACGAAGCCTCCAAAGCTCATGAACATCAAAGACTATGAGAGTTGGAGTGAACGATTCAAGAACTGGGTTCAAGCAACAAATTTAACAGTTTGGTTCGCACTTAAGAACAACTATCAAGCACCTCTGAATGAACTTAGCATTGAGAAAACATTGGCTCGTGTGTTTGAAGAAGAACGAGAAAAATACATTATTGAAAAAGAAGATGATGAATCTTCTTCAGCAGGCCATAAAAGAAGAGATCTTAGTTCTCCTGCAACATGACGACGACGCACAGTCATTGTGGCTCGCCTTACGATTAAGGGCACAAGGAAGTACTAATGTCAGAAAAGGAAAGAAGGCATTACGGAACAAAGAATTTGAAGTGTTCAATGTTCTTCAGGGGGAGAACATGAAGCAACTCATAGAAAGGTATTGCCACCTGGTAGTACAAATGAAGCGTATGGGAATCGTCAAGACGAATGAAGAGCTAGTTGACAAACTGGCCGATTCTTTGCCTGAAGGAGATTGGGCAACATATCTAACGATACTGAAGAATGGAGCTGAGTATGACAGTCTCAGTTTGCCGAGATTCATAGAAAAATTGGAAGGGCACGAACTAGGGATGTAGAAAATGGCAAAAGGCAAGAAGACGAACTCGCAACAGGATGTGAGCCTATACTACAAAGGAAACCCAAACACTCCTATTCAGAGTCCCAAGATCAAGACAGCCTTTAGTGCTAACTCAAATGCTAGTCCAGCCTCCAACCAATCCAGTGGATTCCAAACGTTTGCTTCCTTCAATCCAAACAATCACCAAAGACAACAATCGTCTCAGAGCTCAAGTCAACCACAAAGCAATCAACAAAGTCTATCCAATTCTAACCAGAGAATCTTGCAATGGAACATTGCAGTGAATCTCCAGAATGCTCAAGACTTCAATGAACAGACAGCTAAGCAACACATGGTGCTACTAGTAGCAGTTCTGGAATCCTGAAAGTTTTGTAGCTGGATGAATCGGAAATCCAGAAATGACCAAAGAAGATTACGACCAAATCAATCCGGAAGAAATGGAATTGATTGACATTATGTGGTGCATGGCATCTGTAGTTTGAAGAGCACAGCGGTTCATGGAAATTACAGGAAGAGACGATTTGAGAGGCCTTGATTGTAAATTAGGCTTTGATAAATCCAAAGTCACATGCTTTAAATGCAGAGAGAAAGGCACTTCAAGCGTGAATGTCCAAACAGAGAAGTAAAAGGCAATCATAATCCGTTTGGAGATGATTATTACAAAAAGGCGATTTATCATCGTCCATAGCCAGAGAAACGAATGGTGCAGATCGAGGATGGACCTTCAAACTCAAAAGATAAAGCTCTTGTGGTTACAAGGAAGATGAGGGGTTCTACTGGAACAATTTCATTTCCAAAAAGGAAAGTCTTGCTCTTGTTGCTGAAATCATAGAAGAACCGGAATCATCTGAAGAAGTTACAGAAGAAGAAATGGAAGAGGTTCTGGCAGACTACTTCAGATCCTCAGCGGAAGAAGAAAAATGTATCAGAGGTACTCCTAAAACTTGTTTATTTGACACAATTCTTAAAACTTTTGCAGGTAGCTTCGATTCTGGTCACAAAGAGGAAAGTCCTGAGGAGACAAAGTCTGAGTGTGTGGAGGTGATTGATGTAACCAAGCCTGTAACATTGGAGAGCTTAACCGATATTGCCAACAAAGCGCTCATGGCCAATACAAACGAGGTAGTCAATGTGGAAAAACAGGTAGAAAAGGTTGAAACAGCTAAAGAAACAATCAAAGCTCAAACTGTCGAATTGGTCAGCCCATGCTTAAAATGCGCAGAAGCATGTGAGCAATGTGCTGAAAAAGAGAAAGCTTTTAAAGAACTTAAAATATACAATGTTAAGCTGTCATACAATTACAACACCGTAAAAGAATCATATGATAAACTCAGCAGGAACATTCGACAGTATGAGAAAACTGTCAAAGAAGATGACAAAACACTTTCAATGCTCAAAGCAACTGTGATGGACAAACAAATGGTCATTAATCTTCATATTAACATAATTGTTGAGCTGAAAAGTGAGCTGGAGAAAACTTGAGTTGAAACAGAAAGAGTTAACAAATTGTTAATCAGTTACTCTACCAGCATGTATGTCCTCGATCACATTCTGCCAAAACCAGAAAGCAGCAAACCTTTTAACATTAATTTTTACACCATTTTCGGACTAATGACGTATGTTTCGTTCACTTTTGAGTGGAACGAGGCGTTATCAAAGCTAGATCTCAGATCCGGAAGCACAAGGACGAAATCGTCACTTTACACAAGCTGGACTAACCCGTACGAACCTTCATGTTCGCCCGGATTATCCCAAGTTTATGGCTAAGTTCGCTCCAAAAAGACCTCTCCAGCCTAAGTTTTACTCAGTGGCTTAAGGTTGGAGGGATGAGCACTCGATTTCCTCAGCAAACGACGTGAAAACGCAAGATTTTGGACCCGAAAACATCAAGTTCGCTCGAAGATCACCATCACCCAGGTCAAGTTCGACTGAACTTGTACCCAAATGGGTCAAGTTCGACCGAACTTGAGTCTATTTCACCAGATCTCTTGTAAGTTCGCCCGAACTTGTTTAGTTTCTTAGGAAACTACTCAAGTTCGCCCGAACTTGTCTTCCCAGTAAGGTTTACTCACAAGTTCGCACGAACTTGACAAGATTCCTAAGAATCTTACCAAGTTCGATCGAACTTGTCTCTAAATCACCAAAACCTTACTAGTTCGCTCGAGCTTGTATGTTTACATACAAGTTCGGCCGAACTTGTCTACTGCTCAACTCAAACTTAACCGTTTCAGCTTTTCGGAGACTGATCCACTTCCGTTCCCGTATGCAGGCTGATCCGGCGCGCTCCTTGACTCTCCTCAGATCTCTAATCCTACCTAAAACGCACCCACAGTGAGTATACTTGACCCATTTTCGCTTTAACGCCCATTTTGGGTGTTACATACGTTCAGCTATCAAAATCACTTCACAAATCAAACTTTTTATCACACGCGAATAATCTGATTATATGTGCTCAATACGTGATACTAGAAACATGTGACTAGGACTTATTTTCGTTAACTTGCCTCCTTAGCTAGTATGGTACTATAGTGTGGCTTACACCCGACGAAGTCTAGTTAGGATGGACCGCAAGCCTTCTCACGGGTAGTGAGCATGAGAAATGAGCCTATGTTGTGTGAAGTGTTTTTGGTGTATCATGATATGTAGTTAGATTATTTCATGAACGCTTTCTCTATTATGCTAGTAGTACTTAAACCTGTATGCTCACATTTACTTAATTGTATTGACTTGTATTTTAACGTATGTAACAGGTTGAGGATTTTAGCTTGGACGCATTGGATTATGCGTAGTTTAGTCGTTTCATTTAGTTGTTTTGTTTAATTCAAATGTAATAAATCTTGGGAAGATCGAACCTTTTTGTTTTATGGGAAAAACGAGTATCTATAATAGTTATTTTGAAATATCGTGTTTAATGGTATGGGATGTTAAATGTTAAATGATGTTGATAGATAATTGTTATGGAATTCTCATGAGACAATCTAGTCGCCTAGTGCCACTACCCCGATGCTTCCGCCATCGGTTGGGGTGTGACGCGCAACGTCAAATATTATGTTTTGAAAGTTTTGTTTACGCAGCATAATTTTCGTATGAAAATCAATAAGGATTTTCGCACGAAAATTTCGTGCGAAAATCCATGCTTCCTAGTCACTAGTTGTTGTCAAGTCTTGCCTATAAATAGGTGACTTAGGATGTTTGTCTAGTATGCTGTTTTTGGTGATCAGTGGCGAAGCCCTGCTCGAGTCTGTAATCATTTCAACGTTAATCAATACACAGACAGTTAAACAGTAATCATTGCTTGTTCTTTGTTTGTTCAATCAGCTAACAATGAATTCCACCTTTGTTAGTTGAGAAAGTCTGACCGGAAGCTCACAAGTTGGGTCCGATCCTAAGCATTCACAAGTGGTATCAGAGCCTTAAGGTCTGATTTGTGAACAAACAACCAAGTTTCAGCTGGATTCAACCTTCAAAATTCAAGATTCATCCATTGGAAACTCTTCTTCTACTCTTTCTTGGAACTTAATCTAGATCTGAAGGATTTCATGGACAATTTGGACTAAAATCAACTCTAAACAGTTCACTGAAACATACAAACCTAAAATCCATCAAAATCATGCTTGAAATCATCAAAAACGTGAAATTGTGAACAAGTGTTCGAAGAAGACAAGAATTTTCGCACGAAATACTAGTTTTCGTACGAAATCAGGAACCAAACCTCTAAAAAGTTTAAATAAACTTAAGACATAATTTCCGCACGAAATTGAAATTTCTGTACGAAAAATTCAATATTTTCGCACGAAAATCCAGAGCATATTTTCGTACGAACATCCAGAGCATATTTTTGTACGGAAAATTCTCAAGTTTCTTCCTAGTTTTCAATCAGTTTCAAGTTAACCAGTTTAATCTGTTTCTCTTATAAGTTTTTGTCAAGATGTCAGGTGAAGAAGAATTTCATAACGCGTTTGCCATACAAGCAGTTACAGCTTCCGTAGCAGCTCAGAATATGAATCTTGAAAATGAAATGGGAACCACTACGAAGCCTCCAAAGCTCATGAACATCAAAGACTATGAGAGTTGGAGTGAACGATTCAAGAACTGGGTTCAAGTAACAAATTTAACAGTTTCGTTCGCACCTGAGAACAAGTATCAAGCACCTCTGAATGAACTTGGCATTGAGAAAACATTGGCTCGTCTGTTCGAAGAAGAACAAGAAAAATACATTATTGAAAAGAAGATGATGATTCTTCTTCAGCAGGCCATAAAAGAAGAGATCTTAGTTCTCCTGCAACATGAGGCGATGACGCACAGTCATTGTGGCTCGCCTTACGATTAAGGGCACAAGGAAGTACTAATGTAAGAAAAGGAAAGAAGACATTACTGAACAAAGATTTGAAGTGTTCAATGTTCTTCCAGTGGACAACATGAAGCAACTCATAGAAAGGTATTTCCACCTGCTAGTACAAATGAAGCGTATGGGAATCGTCAAGACGAATGAAGAGCTAGTCGACAAACTGACAGACTCTTTGTCTGAAGGAGATTGGGCAACATATCTAACAATCCTGAAGAATGGAGCTGAGTATGACAGTCTCAGTTTGCCGAGATTCATAGAAAAATTGGAAGGGCACGAACTAGAGATGCAGAAAATGGCAAAAAGGCAAGAAGACGAACTCGCAACAGGATGTGAGCCTATAATACAAAGGAAACCCAAACACTCCTGTTCAGAGTCCCAAGATCTATACAGCCTTTAGTACTAACTCAAATGCTAGTCCAGCCTCCAACCAATCCAGTGGATTCCAAACGTTTGCTTCCTTCAATCCAAACAATCACCAAAGACAACAATCGTCTCAGAGCTCAAGTCAACCACAGAGCAATCAACAAAGTCTATCCAATTCTAACCAGAGAATCTTGCAATGGAACATTGCAGTGAATCTCCAGAATGCTCAAGACTTCAATGAACAGACAGCTAAGCAACACATGGTGCTACTAGTAGCAGTTCTGGAATCCTGAAAGTCTTGTAGCTTGAAGAATCGGAAATCCAGAAATGACCAAAGAAGATTACGACCAAATCGATCCGGAAGAAATGGAATTGATTGACACTATGTGGTGCATGGCATCTGTAGTTCGAAGAGCACAGCGGTTCATGGAAATTACAGGAAGGGACGATTTGAGAGGCCTTGACGATAAATTAGGCTTTGATAAATCCAAAGTCACATGCTTTAAATGCAGAGAGAAAGGGTACTTCAAGCGTGAATGTCCAAACCGGTAAGTAAAAGGCAATCATAATCCGTTTGGAGATGATTATTACAAAAAGGCGATTTATCATCATCCACAGCTAGAGAAACGAATAGTGCAGATCGAGGATGGACCTCCAAACTCATAAGATAAAGCTCTTCTGGTCACACAGGAAGATGAGGGGTTCAACTGGAACAATTTCATTTCCAAAAAGGAAAGTCTTGCTCTTGTTGCTGAAATCATAGAAGAACCGGAATCATCTGAAAAAGTTACAGAAGAAGAAATGGAAGAGGTTCTGACAGACTACTTCAGATCCTCAGCAGAAGAAGAAGAAGAAGAATGTATCAGAGGTACTCCTAAAACTTGTTTATTTGACACAATTCTTAAAACTTTTGTAGGTAGCTTCGATTCTGGTCACAAAGAGGAAAGTCTTGAGGAGACAAAGTCTGAGTGTGTGGAGGTGATTGATGTAACCAAGCCTGTAACACTGGAGAGCTTAACCGATATTGCCAACAAAGCGCTAATGGCCAATACAAACGAGGTAGTCAGTGTGGAAAAATAGGTAGAAGAGGTTGAAACAGCTAAAGAAACAATCAAAGCTCAAACTGTCGAATTGGTCAACCCATGCTTAAAATGCGCAGAAGCATGTGAGCAATGTGCTGAAAAAGAGAAAGCTTTTAAAGAACTTAAAATATACAATGATAAGCTGTCATACGATTACAACACCGTAAAAGAATCATATGATAAACTCAGCAGCACCATTCGACAGTATGAGAAAACTGTCAAAGAAGATGACAAAACACTTTCAATGCTCAAAGCAACTGTGATGGACAAACAAATGGCCATTAATCTTCATATTAACGCAATTGCTGAGCTGAAAAGTGAGCTGGAGAAAACTAGAATTGAAACAGGAAGAGTTAACAAATTGTTAATCAGTTACTCTACCAGCATGTATGTCCTCGATCACATTCTGTCAAAACCAGAAACCATCAAAGATGGTAAGAAAAGTGATAAAAGTCTTGGAAAATGTTACGATCATGTTCCACCTCCTATGTGGAATAGCTATGCTAAGAAACATGGATAAGGCGCTGAATTTAAATCTTCTCACTGAAAAGAATGACGAGTTGCCTGAAAATCTTGACGTAACATATTCCAAAACAGAAAAGGTGTAACATTTGTAAAAATCGGGTTTTCAAAACCCGCTCCGTTTTGTAATCGAATATCAAGTTATAAAAGTTACGTTGAATATTTATGATTATTTTGATTTAAAACGATACATAATTAATAAATAAACTAAACTATAAAAATTATATTTGATAAAAAGTTAAAACAAAATAAATAAAAAAATTATGTTGCTGCCGGGACTCGAACCCGGGTCAGCCAAGAACAACTCCAACGCCTTAACACACACTCACATCACCACTCCGCCGCTTTGTGTTTTCTGTTATCTCTAGGAAACAAATGAGATTTATACACAAACTCGGTTAAAACCGGTTGCGCCAACTGAGAAACTGAAATCGGCAATTCAATCGTCTAATCGTTTGATTAATCGTTCATTCACATTTTATAACCGATGAACCGATGATTTTAATCAATTCAGAAGTGATTGAACATCAATTTTCTTTATTAATCGGTTTTTATAACCGAAATAAATCAAGTCACAATTACTTCAATTCCAGACCCCTCTCGCGACTCAGAAACGTCATAACAATACTCCATTTCATTTTCGTCACATTTTCAGACCATCAGAACGCTTAAATCAGCTCGCCGGAATTTTCTGCAAATCTCGCCGGAAAACCGTATTCATCCTCAAACGGTAAATCTCTCAATATTATTGCAGTTCAACAATTCTTAAGCTATTTCTAACTTAAACCACTCAATTGAAATCGAATTCAGGCGCTGTATTCAACTAATTTCAGTTCACCGGAAAGATTCTGAAAGTCTTTATTTCCGTCTGTGAAACGGTAAGGACCTTCAAACACATCGTTAACGTTTGTTTATCACTTCAATTCCACAATGGACTAATCAAAAACGGCTAATCGTCTGTTCAGTTGAGGTGCACAAAAAAAGAGACCGACGCCTGCCGGAACTCTGTAACCAATCGTTCAACGGTATGTTCTTCCTCTAATTGTCATCCCTGCTATCTCTTATCAGTTTGTGTAATGCTTAGCAATCGAATTAACAAGTTTTAATGATGTAAACTGCCGTCGGTAAAAATCCAATGAAGAAGATGAACTTTGGCAATACTATAAGTATAATTAAAATTGGTAGTTTAAACGGGTTAGACACACAATCCAGCGGTGGACTGTGTGCAAAATACACACGCAAGTCCCGAATTCGATCCCTGCTACACGCACTCCTTATACAATAAAATGCCTTTTTGTTTAAAAACTAAACCGGGTTAACTCAGTTAGTTATTAAGTATAATAAAAACCGAGATAATAACCAGGTTAGCCACACAGTCCAGCGCTGGACTGTGTGCAACATTAAGCCATACGTCGCGCGTTCGAAACCTGTCACTAGCACCGGTCCGTTGAATTAAAATGTTTTTGCAAATAAAAGAATTTCGGCTAAACTGAATAAGTTTATAAATATAATTAAAAACAAGGTTATTTCGGGTTAGACACGTAGCTCAGTTGGTAGAGCTGCGTGCACGCGTACGGGAGGTCTCGGGTTCGAGTCTCACCCAGCGCAAACTTTGTCACTGACCGAACCGGTCAACAAGTCAACAGGTCAACGGTCAACGCAAAATAAACAATTTTTTTATATTTTTATTTATTTAATTTAATTTAAAAATCAATTAAAAATACTTAAAAATAACATTTTTAAAGATAGAAAATAGCCTTAAACTCACAGAAATATATCTAAAAATTTCATTAAAATCCTTAATAAAATCCACTCATTTAATATATTTTTCCGTTATTATTTAGGTTAGTATTTCTCGTTGTTCCGCTCATCTAATTCGTGCGCATCTCACCATCTCCAATCCAACGCACCCAATGTGAGTGAATCTTTACAAATTCCCCGTTTAATCACGTTTTGTGGTGTATCATGTGTCTTGATATATATATTATACTTAAACCATTGTGCATACATCATATCATGAACTTGTGTATTCAGTTTGTTTCTGTTGTGTAGTTATTATTGGATGCAATTTATTATTTTCAGTACATGCAATTTCATAGGCCGCCGCTCCCCATTACATTATGAGCGTTGAGCATGTTCCCCATTTCATTATGAGGTTGAACCTGGCGTGCCCACCTACGATCGGCTCTGTTTGATTGAGCCTTGATCGCACAGACATTTTCAGTTTCAGTACATGCAATACGATCGGCTCCGTTTGATTGAGCCTTGATCGCACAGTTCATTTATGTTATTTATCATATGTTGTTGGTATGTTAATGTATGCTGTCATATGTTACTGTATGTTATAGTTGTGACTGCTATTTGCCACTGCTTGATTATTTACATTTTCTCATCTATGATTATACACAATTTTTCATTGATAAACTAACAAGTAATTCATTAATAAATGTTTATCTAATAAGGTTCACTCGCCAACTTATGTTGACCCAAAAACCCCCATTTTACACATGATACAGGTGAACCAGCAGCAGCTAGGAACACATAGGACTTGGACTAGAAGAATAAAACGATTTAGAGTTTGGATTGTTATGTTTGGTTTATTTTCTTTGTATTGAATGAACATGTTTGGATATTTGGAAATGTAACTTTGACTTTATTAAATATGAAACATATTAGTAAATGTCATGAGCTTTGGTGATAACCGAATTATGCCCCGACTCTTATTCCGCTGCGGGTCGGGGTGTGACAAAAGGAATGTGAATCCGATGTGGTAAACAAAGTGTTTGAAAATGTTTTTGAAAATGAGTTTGATAGCACAATTTACGAGAGTGCTGATTCAAACAATGAGAAATTAGTGTCAAGTTCACCTTCTGGAAGTGAGAAAAGTTTTCATGAAAATTTTATCACAGCATCAGACAATAGTTTGAATGATGATCCTAATGTAGTTATCTACAAACTGAAAGGATTAGATAAACTATATACTGATGAAGATTTTCCAGTCCAGAATGTAAACTTTGACCGTGTCGATAAATTCTTTAAGCTCATTGAAGTTGAAACATCTGAACTTGAGAAGAATGTGGCTGGTATCTACTCAAAGCCAAAGAAATCTAACAAAAACATTCATCCAAGAGGTAGAAGTTATCCTAAAAACAAAAGGGATGGGTTAGGGTTTGAAAAGAAACAACAAATCATGAAAACCCGTTTTCACAAAGAAAGTTGAGTTTGTTTTTGGAACAAATACTGTTGAAGAAAAAGAAGTCATTAACAAACAAACCAATGAAGAGTTTCAGAAAGAAAAAGAGCTTCGTGAACAGAGTTTGGAACACACAGTCGGAAACGACAATAGAACTTGTTACAGATGTAACAAAGTTGGGCATATTGCGAGACAATGTTCTCAAAATCGTCCAAAACCTGTTCATGAACAAAGAAAGTTCACAGTTGATGAAAAGAAAAGGGGTCCAGAGTTTGTGCCAACAAAGATTCTAAAAAGGAAAGAAGATTCCAGTTCTAATGTGAAACCAACAACTGAAATCATTTCTAAGTTTGAAATTGGTGAAACATCAAAGAACAATGAAAAGAAAGAATCCAAACTCTACATCAAAAAGGCATTTTCAAAGGCACAAACCTGGGTTGCCAAACCAAAAACATCTTCTGTGACCACAAAATCAACCATTGTTCCTGTAAAATCAAAAGAAAAGACTGAATCACAGACTGGACAATGGGTTGAGATTAAGAAAGATGCCAAAGTTGCCAAAGTTCCAAAGGTCGACATTGTCATCCCACCCAAGACCGAAAGGGCTTGGGTCTCCCTCTTTAAGTAATTTGTTTTTCATGTGTGCAGGGGCTTCCAATGCCAATTATTTCAAAGTGGATCATGGACAGTGGAGCTTCTAGACACATGACAGGGATGTTGGCTTTGTTATACAATGTAAAAGCCATCAGGGGAGGATATGTTGGGTTTGTCAGAACACAGGGCGGCAGGATCATGGGAGAAAGAATTTTGACAAACGGAGTCGTGTCTTTCGACAAAGTGAACTACATCGCTGAACTGGAGAACAATCTGTTGAGCATTTTACAGATCTGTGACAAGAAATTTACAACTCACTTCAACGACAAATAGTGTCTTATTCTTAAACCTGGTTCGTTATTCCTAAGGAGTGGATCCTCATGCGCCCTATTCGAGAAAATGATCTATATGTCTTGGACATGAGTGTCGCATCCACTACTTCAAAAGAAGGACAATATTTTGTATCAAAGGCTACTGAGAAGGAATCAATCCTATGGCATAGGAAGATGGGTCACATACATCTAAGAAAGATGAACTTTCTGGTGCACAACAATCTAGTGGAATGGGTGAATCTCAAAAATTTTCATTTATCAGATGACTGTATCAGCTGCAAAAGGGGAAGCAGCAAAAGAAGTCGCACCCGAAGAAGGTTCTCAACTCCATCAAGCTTCCACTAGAAAGGCTACACATGGATCTCTTTGGGCCTGTCAAAGTGAAAAAGTATTACAGGAGATCTATATTGCCTGGTCGTAAACGATGACTTCTCAAGATTCTCATGGGTTTTCTTTCAAGAAAGCAAGAATGAAATGTTCGACAATTTGATGATCTTTTTTCGAAAGATTGAGAATCTTTACCATTGCCTATCAAGAGAATCAGAAGTGACAATGGTACTGAGTTTAAGAACAACAAGATGCTCGAATTCTGCAATGCTAATGAGTTCAGTGCCCCTATACTCCTCAACAAAATGGAGTAGCTGAACGAAAGAACAGAACGCTCATCGAAACTGCACGCACGATGCTTGCGGATTCAAAGTTACCTATCAGCTTTTGGAGCGAAGTTGTTGCATCTGCATGTTACACCCTTAACCGCGTAATGACTGTCAAGAAGCACAAGACGACATGCTTTGAACTTCTTAACCAGCGAAAACCTAATCTAGAGTTTTTGGAACCTTTTGGATCACCATGTACCGTATTGGACCCGGAAGGAAAATTCGAAGCCAGATCTTTGGAAGGTTTCTTCGTAGGATATGCAAGTCCACAAAAGAGAGTCTATCTACCAAGCATGAATTTGGTTATTGTTGCTCAACACGTTGATTGCCAGAGATACACAAAGCCCATGCAAAAACCTGGAGATCCTTGGCTATTTAATTACGACGGGTTGTGGAATTCATTTGATCTGCCTGAAGAACCATCAGAGGAAGAACTTATCTTGCTATTCCAACAACATTAGATATCTAATCAAGAGCAAGTAACAGGGCCGTTGGTAATCTCTCCAACAACAACACCTTCCTCAGAAACAGGTCCGAGCAACACTCAGTCAGAACCCGTTGTTCCACCAGTTCCAAATATTGCAGAACCATCTTCTCCTCAGCCAGCAGATGCAGAACCTGAACAAGATCCTACCTTTGATAATGGGGATTCCAGTTCCAATGAAGGATCAGAAGAGATTTCAAGTTATCTTAACAATCAAGTTGCTGAGGCCAGTGCGAGAAATGAGGCTACTTCTTCAGAACAAGTTGCAGATTAGAATATCACAAATTTAGAAAGCTCAGTAAATGTTCCAGGGAAGTGATGCCGAGATCAATCTCCTACCATCCAACAGATGACATCATTGGAGAACTGCAAACTGGCGTGAAAACGCGAAATCAGATCAATAAGGATCTAAGTTGCTTTTATTCCAAAGTTGCTCCACTCCAAAATAAATTTTCTCATAGTTATTTTGTTTCTCAGGTAAAACCAGGAAACATCAGAGATGCTCTTAAAGATGACAGTTGGGTGGAAGCAATGCAGGAAGAATTATTGCAATTCCAGAAACTTGTAGTCTGGGAACTTGTTGACGTACCACCAAAACAGAAAAAGATAAGCACTCGGTGGGTTTACAAGTGCAAAAGAAATGATAGAGGAGTGGTTTTTCGCAACAAAGCTCGGCTCGTAGTTCAAGGTTTTCGTCAGCAAGAAGGGATAGACTACAACGAGGTCTATGCCCCAGTCGCACGTCTAGAACCTATCCGCATTTTCCTGGCTTTCGCCTCATGGAAAGGTTTCAAAGTGTACCAATTGGATGTGAAGTCTGCTTTCCTGTACGGTAAGGTAAAAGAGGAGGTATATGTCGGCCAACCACCGGGGTTTGTCGATCCGATTCACAAAGATAAAGTCTACTTGCTGAACAAAGCTCTTTACGGATTACACCAGGCCCCAAGAGCCTGGTACGAGATGCTTTCAAAACATCTTCTGGCTAACTGATTCACCAGAGGAACAGTAGACAACACCCTCTTTACCAAGGAAGTAGATGGACATCTGATTATTGTGCAAATCTATGTGGATGATGTCATCTTTGGATCGACAAATGAACAACTGTGCAAGGACTTCGAGAAAGTCATGAAAGAAAAATTCGAGATGAGCGTTATGGGAGAGATGAAATTCTTTTTGGGCTTCAGGTTAAACGACTGCCAGACGGTATTTTCATTCACCAGACGAAGTATGTTCATGACGTGTTGGAGAAATTTAACATGACAGGAACTAAACCCGCATCTACCCCGTTAGCCATAAACCACAGCATTTGTCCAGACGACTATGGAGAAACAGTTGATGAAACATTATATCTCTCCATGATCGGATCCTTGATGTATCTCACAGCTTCAAGAACGGATATCATGTATCCCACATGCCTTTGCGCCAGATATCAGTCAAGCCCAAAGGAATCACATCTGTTGATCGTCAAAAGGATCATGCGCTACTTGAAAGGTTGCCCAAGCACCAGCTTGTGGTATCCACGTCACGACGATTTCAACCTTGCGGGTTACTCTGACTCTGATTTTGGTTGTTGCAAGCAGAACGCCAAGTCTACAACGGCAGGATGCCAGTTCTTCGGACACGGTTGGTAACGTGGCAATGCAAGAAATATACCGCGGTCGCTCTCTCTACTTGCGAAGCTGAATACGTTTCAGCATCCAGTTGTTGTTCCCAGATACTGTGGATAGAACAACCGATGAGAGACTACGGTCTGCAATTTCTTGATACGCCTATATCGAGATTCGATACACTTTATCTATGACTGTCACGAGAAAAAGTTGATACGAATTGAGAAAATCCACATTAATGACCAAAAAGGAGATTTTTACATCAAAACTTTTGACAGAGCAAGATTTCGAAATCTTTCAAAATTAAATGGTTTAAAGAATCTGACATCAGCGGATATTTATGAGGTTGAGTTTGAGGATGACGATGTTGGGACGTGATCCTTACTGGTAAGTTAAAATGTTTTCTGTAAATAGTTTACATGCTTTCTTAAAAACAAAAATCCAAAAAAATATATGTTTTTTTATTTTTAGGGGGGGAGAAAGTTGTGAAAAATACAAAAGCATTGAAAAAATCATGAAAAATACAAAAACATTAAAAAATACAAAAAGAGTTTTGTGTATAAGAGGAGATGATAGTAAATCAGTGGACCATTATAGTACGCCAAAGAAATGTATTGTTTAAAAGCGTCTAAACAGGTCTTTCTAAGGATGTGTTGGTAGGCTTCGCACGTTCAGTAAATGGATTTCAGGATATAAACCTAAAAAGATAAACTGGTAAATCTGTGGCTTAACATCTCTCGGATATATGGGCTTGGTACCCCGAAATTTCGTTTGAGAGAATGCCAGATTTTGAGATACTAGGTCTTTATATTTAGTTGATATCTGGGGTAAAATGGCCTAGAACTTGTATAATACTTTCGTATTATTCACCCCAAAAGCTGCATAAAAAATGAAGAAAAAATGTCATAAAAAGATACGACATTCTGCAATACAAAAATTAAAAGATTCCCGAGAGGAACACCACCTAAAGTCGAGCCTTCATCTCTTTCTCTGTACGGAAGTACTAACCTGAGCTCTCAAGGTCTCGCAATTCACCCCTATACAGATCAGTTAGATATATTCACCTGTGAGATGAAATCTAGGGAATCTCGATGCGGGAGTATATTCTGAGGTGGGAAACACAGATTAGGCCATGTTGCTAAAATTTACCTAACATATCTTGAAGCTGTTGAGAAACGTGTAGAGGCTTAAGTGGATCAGTATACCGACAATCTAAAGAAAATCTGTTTAAGAACTTAAAGTTTCATATAGAGCAAAGGTACTGGTAATGTGTCTCAATAAACTGATATGATCCTCTAACACAAACTCGCAAAAATATGTTTGTAAATATGATTGTATCTATTGCTTTAAAAATTTTCTAGTTTAGAAGTTTTCAAAAAAAATCAAAAAGATTTTATGTTTCTACTTTAATTTCTGACTGCCAGTTATGGAAAACAGATCTTCAAAGTCAAAAGCGACAGAATGCAGAGGAAAATCGTTTGAATTACGGGATGGGAGCTAATCTGGAAATAAAGTCTAGTTTGAAACGTTGAAAAGTTCATTAATTTGAAACTTAAAATCAAAGAATAATATCATTTTTGGTCAAAACGTGGTCAACCAAGGTCATTACCTTGGACTTGGTAGCCAAAACAGTTAAACAAGGTCACTAATTAAAACTGAAAACAATCGAAAAAGTTGGAAAGTTGAGAAAATTTCAAAAGGGCCAACAATTTTCGCACGAAAATTGAAATTTCTGCACGAAAATCTGGCTAAGCATCACAAGCCAAATTTTCGCACGAAAATCGACTGCCTATATATTAGAGAGAACAGAACTGATTCCACACGAAAACTTGCTGAATTTTTGGTGCGGATTCTCTGTGAACACTTGTGCTCTATCTCTTGTTACACTCGTTTTTCGACACACTTAACACATTAGGGAGGTTGATTGGCACACCTCTTGTAATGGCTAAGGTATTTACCGAGATCGAACCGTAAATTTGGACTATTTCGGACCTTAAACGAACAAAAACGTAGATCTAGGATAAACTAGCCGGTAAAACTTAAAATTGATCTTTCCAATATTAAAATCGGCAAGGTTAACTAAGGTTTACCGTTTCAATTTCAAGAAAAAGTCAAAAATTGCAAGTGTTTTGAGTCAGTTTGAAAAGGACAAACTGTTGGGGACGATGAGTATTTTCGCACGAAAATCCTCAATTTTCACACGAAAATTCGAAGTGTTGAATTGTTTATTTATGTGATCTTTATTTTCGCACGAAAATTTAGATAACATATCTCCTATTAATTTGCGTACGAAAATTTAGTAAATTTTGTGTTTGTGAAAATTTTTCTAACTTTTTCACATCTCTCTGTTTCACAGAAAACCGTGTATGAGTTCCATCCAGTGCACAACTCCTGGTGCTTAATCGACAAAGAAGTGCATAAGTTTGCTCCGTTCTCGCAGTATATAGACTTTCTGGAGAGGCTGCCGGTTTATTATGCCCTTACACATCAACACGACGTTTATGCTTCTCATGTCGATTGTTTTTGGGCCGCATCAGAGCTGAAAGCCGATTCAAGGGCAATTACGTCAGTAGTCAAGATAGGAGAGAATGATGTGGAAATCACCATTACTGAAGATCTTATACGCACAGTGCTGCATTTTAGGGATGAAAGTGATTATCCTACATGGTTTTCAGAGAAGTTTGTCAAAAGCTGTTTTTACAGAATGGGATATAATGGTTATGTGAACTCCGCTCCGTTCAAGATTAACAAACTGGGTCTGCCCTACAGATTTCTTGCACACTGCATCAACCGATACTTAAGCCACAGGAAAGGAGGATGGGATGATTTGGTTGATTATCACATGTGTATGATGGTAGCTGTGATTTTGAACAAGCCTTACAATTTCAGTAAGATGATATTTGATCAGATGGTGATGAATTTGGGTAAAGGTCGATTTTTTCAGTACCCTCGATTTATTCAGATGATTCTCGACCATCTTCACCCCAATCTCGAGAAAAAGAAGGATGATATTTTGGTGTTAGAGCATATGTCTTCATCTGACCTCCACAACATCAGCAACTACCGTAAGGGGGGAAGGCTCCAGCATTTAAGCCTATCTTTGGAACTTTTGTGAAAGCTGATTATGTTGCCCCGCCAGATGGCAAATGGAGGAATGAGGGCAGCGGTGATGAAGCTGATGAAGCAGAAATGATGGAGGACTTCATTGAAAAACGAAGTATATGGTATGTTAAAGGTGAAGATGAAAAGGGCCACTATGGCAAGAAGAAAGCAGGATCTACTTCCTCTACCACAAAGAGAAAGAAAACATCCAAAACTTCATCTTCTGCTCCCAAACGTCAGAAGAAACAAGCTAGTGTGGGTACAGTTTGATTGACGAACCTGATATCGAATAGGTTAATGTTGAAGAAACAGTGCAAGCAACAGGCACAGTTCAAGTTGAAGAGACTGTTGAAGAAACGACTGCTGATATATAAAGAATGGTTGGTGTTGAAACCGAGGCAGGTGGTGGCGATGATGAAGGGCCATCATCAAGCACAGATTCTGAAGAGAGACGGGAAGGGGAGAGAAAAGATAGAGAAAGAAAGAAACTAGAGAAGATAGAAAGAGAGAGAAAGTTGGCTGAAGAAAAGAAGCGTAAGGCTGCAGGTGATGACGATACTACTTATAAGCTGTCTGAGGCCGAAGAGGATATCTCTGTAGTCAAGCCTGCAAAGAAGAAACTGGTAAAAGAGAAAAGCGTGCTGTAGCTAGAAAACCTGAGTCTACTACAAAGAAACTGAGGATCAAGCTGAAGTCAAAGCCTACTGAGACTCTCGTTGCTCAAACAGCAGAAATTTCATCTGAACGTCCTCCATCTCCTCCTCCAACATCTCTACCTCCAGTTGTTGAAACACCAAGTGTGTCTGCGCAACATGTTTCTCCTCCTCCTCAGCACACTACCACAGAGACTCATATTCCATCTCCTCCTCCAATAGATGAACCTCCATTTGTAACTCCTCCTACTGTGTCTCAAGCGCAAGCAACATCGTTGGCTCATCCAGCAACATCCCCTAGCAGACACCACCTTTGATGATTTTTTCTTTGATATAGGTACTATTCCAGGGGGAGATAGGCTCACAACTGAGGACGTGTATGTTGGAAGACTCAATGAGTTGGAAGAAAAGTTGAAGACTGCTGATGAAAAGATTAAGATTCCCTGAGTCGGATAGAGATAGTGTGAGGGAGATTCTGAGGTTGGTTACTGACGATGGTGAAAGATACTTTCAGGCTTCACAGAAAGTTACTGCTTATGAAGAAAGGATCAAGGTACTGGAGAATGAGAGGGAGATCCTAAAGGCAACCCTCAGCAGCTATGAAACTGAGAATCAGAGGATTATCAAGAAGATGGAAGAATACAAGGCTAAAAGAGAATCGAACAACAGGCAGGTTGAGCTTATGAAGAAAATTCTAGTTCGTACTCTGGGTATTTCATTGACAGATGAGATAGAGAAAATCGAGAAAGAGGAGGCAAGACAGAAAGTTGAAGAAAGGGAACGAGCTTCTAAAGCTCTATCTGATGCAGAACGCCGAGGAAAGGAAGAGATTAATCATATTCCGGTCTCCAGCAAGCCTGTGCATGAAGCTTCTACTTCTTCAGATCCTTTGATCGTACAATCTGCGCCGGAAGCTGTATCTATGCCAGTGTCTTCTGAGATAGTGGTCTATGATCCAACCATTGATGTTAGCAAGATGTTCGTACTACAGGGGAAGGGATCTTAGAATCGATGACGAAAGAGAAGGCGATAGCGCAAAGGGAATTAGAGAAGGAGATTCATGAGATGATAGACGGAACGTATGATCATTTAGAGAAGGAAGGATTCGAATCTGTAGCAAGTTTATTTGATAATGAAAATATGTCTGTTGATGCTTACATGAACGACTCTATTTTTAAACTAACTGATGAACAGGTTCAGGGGAGTCATCGATTGAAGTTGATGAGTCATTGCCAAAACCCAAAGTCATTTACCTTGAGCACAATGTCGAAGAAGGAGAGTATCTTCATAACTACTTGAAGGCTGATCTTGCAGAGTTTTTTGGCTTACAAGAAGATTCATTTGAGTTCAACTTTGAAGAAGAGTTAAAGAATACAAGCTCAGAGCCGAATGACTATGTGTTTGAAGACATCCCGCAAGCAAACGATTATGACAGAGTCATCATTGAAGATTGCGATTCAGATGATACTGAAGAGGCAAGGTATACAGGTGAAGGAACAGATGTGTTTCCTACCCTTTGATGAAATGACTGCTGAGATCAACGATGATATGCTAAAGCAAAAGGTAGCAGAAGCAATAAAAGAAGGAACGACTCCTAAACCACCGACAAATGAAGAAATCATAGAAATGAAGATGGTTCAAGGAGATGCCGCCTGAAAGAAAGTTCCGTCGTCCATTAGCTTTCTTCACCAGAGACCCTGATGCATCTCTGGGTGACATTATCAGTTGGGGATGGATCGAGGAACTAGATGTGTATGAGTTGAAACATGAGTATGGAGTTCAATACTTCAAACGACTGGTGATGTAAAGACCTACCAGATGGGATGTGAAAGAGTTGGTACAGGCAAAGACGTTTAGTATGAAGCTTCGACCGAATGATCACCGTCTATGGAAGCTAATCAAGTTTGTCGCTGAACATGGTTTCAACTTTTGGAAACCTCACAAGCCACGTACCATCAAAAAGATCAATCCAGTAACTCAAGAGAAAGATGTGACTTTGATTGTCAAAAGGCCGCGAGTTATGAAGAATATGCCTTTGAAGAAAATGGAACAAGATTTTACAAAATCTTCAAGTGGTGGCACTATGATTCAAGTACTGGAGAGGCTGGTATTTGTGTCGAGCCTGATGAAGGGTCATGGGATATGTCTGAAGATCTTTCTAAAACCGTGATCATGCATAAGAGAATATATGGTTTGTGGCGTGCGATCAGAGTATTGGATCCAATGTGGCTGGTCAACTGCTCAGAAAAGGATATCGAACGCTTATTCTTCATCAAGATCAATTATGAAGAAAAAGACAAAGAACAGGCCATGCAGTTCCAGAAGATTGTGAATGTTTGGTTATGCTAACAATATCAATTCAGGTAAAGAATGGAACACTTCATGGAGAAAGCTTGAGGATAAGGAGCAGAAAAAGAAAGATCAAAATGAAGAAAGAATCGAGGCACGACGAAAGCTTGCTACCCATGAAAGATTCAAGTTCGAGAACACGTACAATAGACCTCCTCCTACAGATCGAACTCCCATTGCCTCAGAGGAGCACACAAGCGCTTTTTCGGTTAATGCAAGTCAAATATATTTAAAGATTTTTTTGAAGAAAATTTTTGAAGGTTGTCCAAGACTGCGGCAACATCAAAGGGGGATTCTGTTGATGCACATATGTCTATTACCTACGTCTAGGATGAGTCTATTGTATAGATAGGGTTTCGCAGCGTCAAATATTATGTTTTGAAAGTTTTGTTTAGCTAGCATAATTTTCGTACGAAAATCTGTAAGGATTTTCGCACGAAAATTTCATGCGAAAATCCATGCTTCCTAGTCACTAGTTGTTGTCAAGTCTTGCCTATAAATAGGTGACTTAGGATGTTTGTCTAGTATGCTTTTTTGGTGATCAGTGGCGAAGCCCTGCTCGAGTCTGTAATCGTTTCAACGTTAATCAATACACAGACGGTTAAACAGTAATCATCGCTTGTTCTTTGTTTGTTCAATCAGCTAACAATGAATTCCGCCTCTGTTAGCTGAGCAAGTCTGACCGGAAGCTCACAAGTTAGGTCCGATCCTAAGCATTCACAAAGGTCTAGCTTCTGGGTTTTGGGTATTTCTCTCGGTTCTAACCGCTATGGCTTGTTGTTGTGCTTGTCTCATTCTTTTCCTTCTCTATCCTCTGGCTCTACTAAACCAACCTCTCTTTTTAGGGGGAAAAGGTTCTACGGATTTGGTTTTGAAAACAAATATATCTTCGGAATCGGCGGTGTAGTCGATGATTGGCTGGGATGTTCCTTCATCCATGGGAGAATGAGGTAGGTGACGATAAGCATCAGAAGTACCCTGATCACTCATACTATAAACTGAAGAAATTATTAAAATAACACCAAATAATAATATGTATATTTACACAGAGTAATATAGAAGTCGCGGGTATTTCCTAACACAAATGGGTTAAAATTTAGGTACTTAAAAGAACACCTAAATGGCTTAAACCAGTGGCTCTGATACCACCTTCAGTCGCAACCACCGACCCCTACCCCGGGAGCGGGGGCCGCGAGGACCACAAACAGGTGGTACCGGTTTTTATTAATTTGGCAGCAGAATTAAAACATCAGGATCGTAGTTAGGAAATACTATCAGATTTTCAAAACACCACACTTATATTAAACAAATGGGATAAAACCCATGTTTCCATTACAATACATTCATATAGGTAAACCCTACTTTATGAAAAACATAAACTTCTTTTTATTTAGGTAACTTTTATAGCCACTTTTCTAAGCATTCAGTGCTCTCCAGCTGGCTTCTATTTGTGCCATATTAAGTTACTTGAAACGCGTTTTAAAAACATTTTATCAGCAAGAAATACTGGCGAATGCATCCTAGTTTAATCAAAACAAGTTTTATACTTTACAGTTATTGAGAGCATCAGCGATTACAATGTTTATATCTACACTATTACTCATTCAGTACTGTCAACACATGACTTGTGGGTCATATTACTTTGGTCCTGTCACCCAACAGTAACGGTTCCTACCACACTCATGTGATTATGGACTAGTAATGTATAGAAAACCCCAACATACCGGCAGTGATTGTAGAATACATATACTCAATCACTGTTAAGCATAACTAAAACATTTGGGGTTTTTGGTAACAGATTTTTTACTCACAAAAATATTTACAGAAAGAGAATGTACTCGCCTTGGAAACTTAGGTATTCCTACAGGCTTCCTTGTAACAATTCCTGATTACTTCCTGGAATTTCTATTTAAAACATACAATGCACATGTGTTAGTAAATTAACCCAAGTCACTTTAGCCATACAACACGAGACAGAACCCCAACAAATCTTAGTCAGGCAGGGCTTTGACATTCGTCGGTGGGTCCTAAATCAATCGGGTAGGATGACCATACAACACAAGACAGAACCCCAACGGATCTTAGTTAGGGAGGGCCTTGACATGCCTCGGTGGGTCCTAAATTAATCGGGTAGGATGCCCATACAACATGAGATAGAACCCCAACGAACTTGGTCGGGCAAAGCCTTCACATGCGTTGCTGGGTCCTAAATCAGGCAGGGTAACGAATTAGTGATCGGGGGTTAAGATACTTACAGCAGGCAGCGCTTCGCAGGTCTAGGGGTTTAGGGGGTGTTGATTAGAGAAACGGGGATAGAGAAAGTATACGATCGAGTTTTCAGATCGATTTTGAGCACTGGACTTCGTCCCAGGCTGCTCTATGTATACCCGAAATTGGGTTCTCCCGCGCGTCGCGCGGGATTCTGGGATCCCCACGCGTGGCATGACAGCTGCCCTCTAGGGCTAGGCTAGCCTTCTCACAAGTGTAGGGTTGCCACATGGGCGCGAAACGGTGACACGTCACCTGGACATCTCCTGCGCGTCACGACAGAGACAGGGGTCTCTGGCGCATGGCGCCTGGGCTGCCCAGGTGAGCCTATCTCGTTTTTCGTGCCGAGTCTCAATTTACGTGTCCGGTTTTTTCGTTTCGGCTCAGTTTGGCGTGTTTTGGAGAGTTGTTACAATTACCCCACCATTCCCGCACCTTAAACCATGGAAAAGCCCAACCGAGCATGCTCGTTCCATTATTCCGGTCAAGGCCTCCATGGCAAGCACAACCAAGAAAGGTGAGAGTGGATCCCCTTGTCTTAGCCCACGATGACACACGAACTCATGCGTAAGGGAGCCATTGATCTAAACCGACGCCCGAGCAAGGATACTAAGATCATAACCCATCTACACCACCTCGACGGGAAGTTCATTTGCATAAGGACCGACTCCAAGAAACCCCAATTCAAAGTGTCATAAGCCTTTTCAATATCTACTTTAAATACCATGCCTAATTTTTTGCTCTTCTCATCCATCCTATCAACTTGTTTAACACCAACGGCCAATCCGTAATACTCCTACCGGTTGGTATATATTACTTTCATAACACCGGTTCGATTAGTATACTTGAACTGATTTTTAGGTTAGTAGTTATAGAGTAATTAGGTCGGTGTGTACATATAATGTATATATGGATAGGCCTTTGGGGGCAAAAGTTAAATTACACCAATCTTAATGTTATTTTAGTAATTTCGTGAAAATGACGTTTGAACCGGCGGACGGTTAATCATCCATCATGTGGTGGCGTTGCTAGCCGAAAGACAAAAGGGTACATGCACTAATCGGCCTTTGTCCTGATTGTTGAGTGTTATGTAACTTATGTCCAAGGCTTGATGCAAAACTACTCTCGAGCCGGGGGTCTCACTAGAAGCAGTCTCTCTATTCCTACGGGGTAGAGGTGAGACTGTCTACATCTTACCCTCCTCATACCCTACCTTAGCCTTGTTATTGTTGAAATTTACTGAGTATGATGATGATGGCGACAATGACGACTTTTTATATAAAATATTATTTACTGTTTTACGCTTGTATTTTGTTGATTTCAAACATCATTTTTTCTAGTTAAGTTCTTATTTCCGCTGCTAAATATGTAGTTGTTGTTTTCCGGTAGAGGACGAATAGAGTAGAGAAGACGAGAAAGGGTTGAAACTTGAAACTTTTGCCGGAAGGGTAATGTGGTTTTTCCTTCTACGTATGAACTTGTGAAACATATAATGAATCGGGAAAAACAAACTCTGCAACTAAATTCTCTTGTAAAACCATAAGCTTACTCAGTTGTGTTTTTATCTGTAATTTCACTATATTTTTTATTTATGTTTAATTATTTTTTCATTTACATAATTTACCTCACAAGTGTAAAACACATTCTTTCGTTATTAATTCATTTTTTTAGTTTTTAAGTTGTTTATGGTTTGTATATGAAGCAACACCAAGTTAACCCGATGATTAGGCTTGTAGGAAGCGATCTCGTCAAGAATGATTAATCTTCTTTCCTTCCTCGATTGGTGGCATAAATGACCTGAACAACGATCCTGCAAAACGAACAACACCACGAAGCTCGTTACAAGGAGGAGACGTGGGAGATTCTCCTTGTAACCACCCTCCGACGTGAGAATGATAATTCGCTTTAGGGATAATAAGTGTGTGATAAGAGCGAGAGTGTGAGAGAAGCGATTCTTAAACCTGGAGATGAAGGCTCCAATTTATAGCCGAAGGACAAAGACAGAGGTTGTGGGCTGATGGGCCTTGGCCAGCTGTCGCCCGTGGAGAATATCTGTTTGGTCTCCCATGGCAAGACAACGACATCTGCATGAGTAGGGCAGACGTGGTGTAACTCCGTTCATTCCACTCCAGCGCTCACCTTATACCTTTGGTCGGCTTGTCGCCAATCGTCCTTTGATTAACATGGGCCAGAGGTCGAGGATCAATGAGTGGTGCCACGTGGCATCCTTTTCTACGGGTTGCTCTGGGTACTATTTCTCTATCATGGTGAATAACAGGGATGGCTATTGTTGTCACCTGATTAGTTGCCTGCATTTCTCCTTGACCCATCCTAACAGTGTCGTTTCGATGGTATGGTCATGTGCATGCGCGTTGTGTGACTCGTCCAGGACCATACCCCTTCAATATAGGAATTATTAAGTAATCCAGCTTTCGAAATCAGTTCGATCTAATAAACCAAGAGTTAACTTCACAGTAATATAAGTCAAATAAGTTTTTTCATATACCAATAGCATACATTATTTTATTAGAAGATAAAATTGTTAAGGCGGTGTGTGAAGCAAAGTTTGGTTGCAATTAAATTACGACCCTCGAGTTGTAAAGGTCTGGCTATGCCGCTATCTATCAATTAGTTACGATACCTTATCTCGGATGGGGTGTGACACTAACCCTTATACTAGAAATTGGTCACAAGAACAAACCTCAAATAGTTGTGGCGATGCTAAGGATGTTTAATCGTAAGTAAATTTAGGATGTCAAAAGTTTTCCAGCTACGTCTGTGAATCATTAATCCAAACTATCCCTATACGGATTCTTTCATCGACATTTATTTGTTTATAAATAACAAACTTAACTATGATAATGATTTCTCTATACTATATTAGGTTCCCACTCCAACCCAATATCCGTTGGAGTTTTGAGTATACTCACGGGTGTTGGGTATACCTGTTATATATTTGTTAAAAGGTACCGGTTAGTGTTAGAAGTACCAAATACATCTCTTATAATTTAAATATTTAAAACCCCGTGTATTACACAGGTTGAATGAATATGATTTCATATACTAAGTAATAAAAAAGTTACACCTTTAATAAATTCGTGTATTGCATGGGTTGAATAAACACGTGTATTACATGGGTTGAATAATTGATGTATTTCAAAATACATACATTTATCGTTTATAGTTTGTAGATATATCGCATTCGTTTATTTTGGTTTTTAGGTAGAATTAGTTTCTTTTGATAGTTTGTTAATTTGCAGGTCTCGGTTGCTGAAAAGATGTGAAAACGCTTAAAATACGCTGTAAAGGAGTTAGCATCGAGAATCGGGCCGTGTCGTAGCTGTACGGGAACGGAAATCGAGAAAGATGGAAAAGTTCACCTGTCGCGCTATGCGATCGCAAAGAGAGATAGCCTTCGCGGTACGCGACGACATTAAAATATTGTTTTTGAAAAGCACGCGCCGCGCTATGCGACGCCTCATTGGTTTACCTGTCGTGCTACGCGACCGAGGTTTATTTCGCGGTAGACTTGTATTCGGTGTTGGATTCTTGCTACGTAGATAATGATCATTATCAAGAGTTTGAATCCTAGTTACGAATCAGCAGCAACTTGGGCGAAAGTTTGAAGCAGTTTGGAGCGTTTTCAAGTTTTTGAAGCAACCTATTGAAGATTTGAAGTTTAGGAAAGCATTAAAGTCGTGTTTAACCATTCGGGTTTCTTATTTTCTTCGATTTCTTGTCTTTAACCATGTTTCTAGTTCTTAAAGATACTTGTTTTATGATAGTTTCAATGACTATGATTGGCTAGACTTCTTTTATTGCCTAGATTGGATGATTGGTTTGTAAAGTTTTGATTTTTAATATAGATATTTAGTTATTTATGGATTATTTGCGAAAGTAGTTGACTCGGTTATTGGTTTGATGTATATGCATGCTTAAAAGTGTTCAATCGTTGTTTATTGCTTCGTATGAGTCTTGGTGAATGTCTTTCACGTAATAGGTTCATGCTAGATTGTAATTTCATATTGTGATCTTTGTGGTTAATTGCCAATACACCTTAGAAGCAATTTTCGGTAATTAAATAAGTTTAAGTGTTCTACTAATCTCAATAGCTATGAGGTGCGAGGTTATTGTTAGGTCTAAGTCATTAAATTGCTAGGTAGGAGCTTCGTGAGGAGTCTGAACTAGTTGCCCTAGTGACCGTTATCTACAAGTCTAATCAAGAACCCGAGTCTATCCTAGGTTTATAGTATATGAGGGAATAAATCGAATTCAGATACTTTCATAAACCACTTAGATAGCCTGTGAGGGAGTCTAGACCAACCGGTGTTCGTAATAACCTTTAGAGTCAGTGTCGGTCTATATAGAGTAGTTAACATAGTTAAATAGAGTCTTGTTGGTTCAATATCCGAACTTACTTAGCTTTACTAGAGTCGATCAGTTCACTTGTCGGTAGTAGTTTAGTCGAGTTTAGAGAGTAGAGTATTACTTAGTGTCTAGATTAGATTAATTTAGGTTGTTTTTATTAAACTACTTTTAGCACATCAAGTTTTTGGCGTCGTTGCCAGGGACTCTTTGGCAATTGCGTTAATTACTTTGTTTGGACTTGATTGACATCACACGTGCTATTTGTTTGGTTGAGTCGTAGGAGTCCAAATATCGTTAGTGTCTTTTATATTTTTGTTGAGTCTATTGTTAGAGTCTTCTTACTTGTTTCTTTGTCGGTTTTGCAATGGATGCTCCATACACGTTCGCAAGGACCACCACATAAGCCGTCATCAGACAATTCTTCCTTCTCGTCTTCCACCCCAAAGGTTAGTAAAACTTCTCATTCATCTTCAGCCCTTTCTGACTCTATTCTTCCATCTAAACCACCAAAGTTTGACTTCTCCCCGAAGTCGTCACCCCATAATTCCCCTCCACCTTCCCGTCCTCCGAGTCCACCACCCGTTATCCCAAATATGGCCAACAATCAGACCGTTCACCAACAATCCACTATCGGTTTCACCGGTGTGAACTCACCCATCACCCTTCCCGCAATCAATAATGACAAAACTTGGCAAATCCCGTCTTACATCATGACCGCTATCACCAACTCGGGCCAATTTCATGGTCATGATGACAAGGATGCCCCAGCCCACATAAACCACCGCACTCGCCTTTGCAGCACATTCAATCTTGAAGGTGCTGGGAATGACGCTCGCTTTCTTCAGGTTTTCCCTTTCTCACTAGCTGGTCGAGCAGCCACATGGCTTGACTCGAACCCACCAAACACTTTCACCACATGGGCTGGCCTTCAAGATGCTTTCCTAGCTAAATACTTTCCACCCGCAAAAGCATCTCGCCTTGGTGATCAAATCCATTCGTTCCAGATGAAGCCTGACAAGCCCTACCACCTAGCCTGGGAACGACTCGAAACCTTACTTTCCCGTTGCTCTGAACACGACTTATCTAATTGGGCACATGCAGAGAAATTATACAACGGTCTCACTCCAAAAACCCGAGCCCGATTTGCTACTTCAGCAGGAGGCCGCCTCATGGGTATGCAAACAGTGGCCGAATGCAATGACTTGTTTAGGAGTTTCGCACAGTCTGATACGGATAATCGAGCTACCACCAGGACTTCCATTCCTGTGTCTAAGACTTCCTCGGCTGCTCGAGGAATACACTAAGTTAGTTTGGAAACAACGACAACCGCTGCTCTAGAGAGTTTTAAGATAGAGGTTAGCAAAGAGATTCAAGAGTTGAAAGCAAAGTAGATAAGTGTGAGGTTTGTAGGGGAGGTCACGGTACTATTGAGTGTCCGATGCTCACTGAGGAGCAAGTTAATTTTATTACGGGTCAAAACCGAGGTCCCACTAACCCTTTTAATAATAATAATAACTCCAACTATAGTTTGAATTGACATAGTAACAATAACAATTTCCGTTCTTCCATTAACCCCCTGGTTTCCAAACAGGTTCAACTCAAAACAGGGGGCAGGGTCAATTCTATAGTGGGGGTTCAAACAATCAGGGTCAGTATTTTGGTGGGGTTTGCAGGGTCAGTTTAGTGCAGGGGGTCAAATAGACAATATAAAAGTGGGGGGTCAAATAGTCAAGGTTCAAACAACCAAGACTTGGGTAGTGGTCTAGATGAGATTAAATCTATGTTATCCCAATTACTTGTTAAGGATCAAAACACCCAAAGAACCCTAGAGGAACATGCCACACTCCTAAAGAAGGCCCATTTTAACTTTCTAGATCTCCAAAGGTAGTCGGGGACATCGCTTGTTAGTTGCAAGAAAGGCCACCCGGTCAGTTCTCAGGCAACACCCAAACAAACCCGACTGCCCAACTGGAAGCTATTTCAACCCGTAGTGGTAAAACCTTAGGAGAGGTAGTCAGACGAAAGGTAGTTGAGGAAGAAGAGAAGTTAGTGGACGAGGAGATCGAGATGGAGACTCCTGGTAAAGTGCAAACTAGGTTAGACCCAACAATTACCGCACACACTAAGGAACCTCGAGTAGAGAGGAGCGTAGAAAAGCAACCATAGAGGTATGGGCAATTTCTCGACATGTTCAAGCAATTGAAAATCAATCTTCCGTTTATCGTAGCCCTTCAATCCAGGCCCAAATACACGAAATTCTTAAAGGATCTTCTTAAACGAAAAGATATGTTTTGAGAGCTCTCTAACATCCCTTTGAATAGGGGTGTTCCGCCGTTGTCTTGAACAAGGTCCCGAAAAAGTTTACAGATCCATGCCTTTTCACCATTCCATGTCTCTTCGGGAGTGACACCTAGTGTAAAGCTTTAGCCGATCTAGGTGATAGTATCAACCTCATGCCCTACTCACTTTATGAGAAACTAGACCTAGGAGAGTTGTCACCAACCCGCATGTCCTTGTCATTAGCCGATTGGTCAGTCAAATATCCTCGTGGCATAGTCGAAAATCTCTTAGTTAAGGTCGATAAATTTGTCTTTCCTGTAGACTTTGTCATCCTTGATATGGAAGCTGATGATAGAGTTCCTATCATTTTAGGACATCCGTTCTTGTGTACCGCAAAGGCCATCATTGATGTTTTTGACGGTAACATCACATTTCGAGTAGGTGAGGAGAAGGTAACATTCGAGGTAGCCTGTTCCATGCAGCACCCTAGTGGTCCCAACGATTATAGTGGTCTGTGTCACTCAGTCTATTTCATCAATTCGTTCACATCGTGCATTGACAAGTGTATTGATTTCATTAGTGGAGCCGATCTAGTAGGAGAGGGGTAGTTGAGGAACCCGAGGAGGTTAGATGAAACGGGGATCGCGTGGGTTCCCGAAGCGTTATAGTTGAGTAAGGTTAGGGACGAGAGCGAGAGAGTTCCTATTGAGACACCCGCCCCTTTAGGACTTAAGGTCCTTCGGTCACATTAAGAGTATGCCTTTCTAGGTGAGGGGTCAAACTTACCCGTCATTATTTCCTCGAAATTGGCAGAGGAGGAGAAATCTAGGTTGTTAGAGGTGTTGAAAATGAATAAGGAGGCCACTGCATGGAGGCTTTTGGATATCAAGGGCATAAGCCCCATACCCACCGGATACTCATGGAAAATGAATATAAGCCGGTGGTGCAACCTCAAAGGCGCCTCAATTTGAACATGTAAGAGGTAGTGAAGAAGGAGGTCCTCAAGTTGTTAGATGTCGGGTGATCTACCCCATTTCGTATAACCGCGGGTTAGTCCGACCCAAGTTGTCCCGAAGAAGGGTGGGATGACGGTGATCAATGAAAAGAAAGAGCTTATCTCGTCCCATACTTTCACCGGTTGGCGTGTGTGCATAGACTACCGAAAGTTAAATGACGCCACCCGGAAAGATCACTTCCCTCTGCCGTTTATCAATCAGATATTGGAACGTCTTGCGGGTCAACAGTTCTACTGTTTTCTCGACGGATTTTCAGGCTATTTCCAGATCCCCATCGCGAGGATCATGATAAGACGACCTTCACATGCCCTTACGACACTTATGCGTACCGAAGCATGCCATTCGGGTTATGTAATGCTCCGGCCACCTTTCAGCGATGCATGGTCGCCATATTCCAAGACATGCTTGAGACTTCTATGGAAGTTTTCATGGATTACTTCTCGGTTTATGGTAGCACTTTCGATCAGTGTCTTCTTAATTTAGATAGGATGTTGAAGAGATGTATAGAGACTAACTTGATGCTAAACTGGGGGAAGTGTCACTTTATGGTGACGGAGGGGATAGTGTTAGAACACAAGATTCTGAGAGAGGGAACAGAAGTGGATAGCGCTAAGATAGACACTATTAGTAGGTTACCACCACCCACGAGTGTGAAGTCTGTTCGTAGCTTTCTTGGTCATGCGGGTTTCAATAGGCATTTCATTAAAGGCTTTTCCAAGATTACTCGCCCCATGACCCGACTCCTTGAAAAAGACATACCTTTTGTCTTTGACGAGGAGTGTCTCAAAGCCTTCGACTTTTTGAAGGAAAAGGTCATCAGTGCCCCCCATCCTTGTTTTTCCCGACTGGAGCTTGCCCTTTGAGCTCATGTGCGACGCAAGTAACTATGCCGTCGGTGTGGTATTGGGCCAAAGAATCGAGAAACACATCACGGAAAAGGAACACTTAGCCGTAGTATTCGCGTTTGATAAGTTTCGCTCATACCTCGTGCTTTCGAAGACCATTGTCTTCACCGATCATTCGGGGTTGCGTTTTCTTTTCTAAAAGAAAGATGCCAAACCCCGTCTCATTCGGTAGATTCTTTTGCTCTCCGAGATCAACATTGAAATTGGGATAAAAAGGGAGTGAAGAATGTGGTTGTCGATCATTTGTCACGCTTAGAGGACCCTAAGAGAGAGGAAATTCGTGAGGAGGCAATAGGAGATAAATTCCCTCACGAATCCATAGGTTTTGTAGCGGCTGAGAGAGAAGGTTTGCCATGGTTTTCCGACTTGGCGAACTATTTAGCGTATGGTGTCTTAGTGAAGGGTATGACCACCTAACAAAAACGAAGATTCCTTAGAGATGCTAGGAAATATATTTGGGACGATCTGTTCCTTTTTAGGGTAGGTGGTGATAGGATTCTTCGTTGATGTGTTGCGAGAGAGGAAGGTCTAGAGATTCTTAGACAGGTTCATACAATTTTAATGGGAGATCATCATGGGCCCCACATGACCGCCCAAAAGGTTTTCGATAGTGGGTTTTATTGGCCAGCTGTCGTAGAGGATGCTCAAGACTACGTTAGGAATTGCGATGCTTGCCAACGTACCGGCAATATCTTATCCAAGGATGAAATGCCCCCAAATCCCATTCAAGTTCTCGAAATCTTTGACGTTTGGGGCTTTGACTTCATGGGACCATTTCCATCTTCTAGTGGGAATAGGTACATCCTTGTGGCAATCGACTACGTTTCAACGTGGTAGAGGCCCAAGCTCTTCCTACGAATGATGCCCGAGTGGTGGTGAGATTCCTTAAAAAACTCTTCACTCGTTTCGGTACACTAGAGCCATAATCAGTAACTGTTGCACTCACTTTGGCAACGCCATGATGGAAAAGGCGTTTGCACGCTACGAAGTCACTCATTGTTTTTCTACTGCATATCACCCTCAAACGAGCGGTCAAGTCGAAAATGCTAATCGTGGAGCAAGCTAATCCTATAGAAAACCGTAGGGAAAAGTAGAAAAGATTGGTCCGAGAAGCTAGATGATGCACTATGGGCATTTCGTACCGCCTGCAGGACACCATTAGGAACCACTCCATTCATGATTGTCTATAGAAAAGCGTGTCATCTCCTTGTCGAACTAGAACATCGAGAGTTATGGGCTCTTAAAACCGTAAACCTAAACCTAACCGAAGCTTCAAGGAATAGATTATTTCAAATTCATGAGTTGGATGAGTTTAGGGATCCGGCATATGCGCGTTCTTGGAGCATTAAAGAGAAAACGAAAGCATTGCACGATAGGAGATTGAAGGGGTTAAAGGAATTTAAAACCAGGGATAAAGTGCTTTTATACAATTCCCGATTGAAGGTTTTTGGAGGAAAGTTGAAGTCAGAGTGGACAGGACCGTATTTGGTAAGTGAGGTTTTCCCTTTTGGTACAATCAAGTTGATAAACGAGGCTGATGGAGCAAAATGGAAAGTGAATGGCCATCGGTTGAAGCATTTCTTAGGGGGACCCGTAGATTCACACGAGGATGAGGTAACTCCTCTAGAAATCCCACTTGGACCGTCCGAATAAAGCCTTGAGGGAAACCTCAAGTGTAGAGTTTGTATTGTTCGTATCAAGTCGTTATTTTGAGTCTTTACGTTGCCAACGGTAGTTTCTGTAGATTTTTCGGTCTTGGTTTTGTGTCGTTGAGTTTTTTGCAGGAATTCATTACTAATGAGGAGCGAAAACGGAGTTCCAGGTAAGTCACAGTGTTAGAAAATTTTTAGGATGTTTTGTTAAGTTGTGAAATTTTTCTAAGGCATGGAAGGCACCAAATTTGAAATCCATCTGTTAAAAGTGGCCCACCATGTGACAGAAAAAATGGGATCGTAGGTTGCCGACGAAGTAAAAACCTACACCAATGTCGAACTAAATGGCCGCAAACGAATTTTCTAATTCAACTTTTGATTTCCAAGACTGTATCATTTTGGTATGTTAATTATTATTCCATCGAGTGGTGTTTCTAGACCACCTTTTGCATAAGAGGTATGATCATTGTAGAGTAATTATACAAATGGTCAATGGATTAAAAGAAAATTAATTATATAAATGGCCCTTAAGTTAATTATATAAATGGCCCTTCTAGTTGCAAAATAGTATTTTAGTAATTTCACCCTAACTTACCATAAAAGTTAACCAAAGCTAGCGTTAATACCCTAGACTGTTATGAAATGAAAAACTAGAACCTCAGAATGTGATTTGAAACTATTAATTAATATATGACCTTATTACTTTCCATAAACCACAATGACGAATGGTGTAATTAACTCTTATTAGTATTATTAGGTTAGAAACTTTTATATTACACGAGGTTGTATCAATGAAATATTAAATGGTTATCAATAAGCGAAAAAAAGAATTATTATATATCTTTAGTTAAGGAAAAAATATATTATATAAATAAGAAACATGAAATTATAATCTAATTATATTTTTTTTACAGGAGAGAGAAGTAGGATCATTATAATTTGATATTGTTATTTAATAAAAAAGTAATTAATTTAATAATATTATTATTAATAAATTAAAGGTATAAAATGATATGTAACATTAGTTGTTATATTTTATTAGAAGTTAGATTAAATTATATATAGGTCGGGAATTTTGTGACTTTATCGTGATCGACTTCAATTATAATGATGCAATGTTAGAATTTATATGATTCACTTGATTCTTCTCATATTCTTGAAGGTTAATTACAGAAACAAATCCTCCTACTTAACGTATTTCAAATTATATTCAATAATATAAGGCAGTAGTATAAAATTAATTTCTTTCTTTAAAGTTTAAAACCAATAATAGATTATTTGAACGTGGTTACATAAGCTGTTAGGTCGAATTTTGGTAGACTTTTGTTGGTGAATCGTAATGGATACAAATTCAATTTGAGCCACCAGGATGATTAGGATAATTATTATTTAAATTCTGAATAAAAAAATGATATCTGGAAAATATTTTTAAATTTCTTTTGTAAATTAAAATTGATACTTATTTGATAAATTAAATAGGGATAAATTGGAGAAAATACATTTTAGACGGGAAAACTCCATGGAGATTACCCTGTTGATGCACTATTGTGTTCGTCACTTGTCGAATAGGCTACATTGAGCGTGTGTTGAATATTTTATAGGTTAGAATCGAACACACGATCAAAATACGGAGTTTACAGTGTAAAAGGGAACAAGTTCGCCCGAACTTGACCTGTGGAAGTCAAGTTCGCTCGAACTTGACATGTGGCAGACAAGTTCGCCCGAACTTGTCATATGGTAGACAAGTTCGCCCGAACTTGTCCTCCTATGCACATGTCAAGCGAACTTGTGTGTTTCCTTATAATAGGTGGTGTGTGTTCATTTGTTATTTAAGTTTTTGGCATCCCTACGGGGGGTGCTGCCGGATTCTCTCCAGGAACTCCGGCAGCTGGACTTATAAAGATGTATACTCTTTCTGTATGAATGAAGACTTCCGCTGCATTCTACTTCTACTCCATTCTTAATAACATTCTACCGAAACTGTTATATACGTTTATGCATTAACTTTCGTCTAGAACCGCCTCATCACGGACCTTCAATTGGTATCAGAGCTACGGTTATCACCTACGCTCATGAATTTGGACATTTATGGACATTAGGAAGGGTTTTGGACGTAAAACTTGAAATAAACATACAATCCATGGATGAAAGGTAAAATTGAACGGAGAGGATTGTTAGAAAGTGATTTTCGACCAGATCTATGGTGGATTCATCTCGAAATTCGAAGAAATAAGGATCCTGGATCGAAAAATGTGAAAAAAGGCTGATTTGGGGGATCAAGTTCGCCCGAACTTGACAAGGATTTTCATGATTTTTCATCAAGTTCGCCCGAACTTGTCTATTTCATGCAAGTTCGCCCGAACTTGGTGGTGGCCAACCAATTTCGCCCGAACTTGTCACAAACTGACTACGTTCGCCCGTACATGTTATAGGAGTTCGCCCGAACTTGTCAAGGAGCCTAAAAAAAGCATGGAAAAATTTTGTTGTTCGTATTGATGGGATGAGTGTCCTGGAAAAATTTGGTGATAGAAATTTGTTCGAGTTTTCAAAGACCGAACCGGGATGTTCGGGAACACCGTTTAGAGCTTTAGAGTACAGATTTGGTGATACAGTCACAAAATTTTGAAGATAACGGGAGAGTCATTGATACCAGTGCAGAATGTTGATCATTTGGGTGTCGTGACTAGTAATGGGCCTAAACGTGAAATCCGCATTTGTTAAATACTAAAATTTCCGGATTTCAGGGGGAATTTCAGTGAAAATTTCAGTATGGTCAGAATTTGCAAAAATGAGGGGGAATAAAAACTTTTCAATATTTGAAGATTACGGCATTTTTGAAATTCGTGACTACTGCAACAGTATCCGGGTGGTTACCGATTGCAGATTATCGGGAAATGCAGAGGATCGAGATTCATCGGGTGATCATAGGAAATTCCGAGTTTTCAGTTCATGATACAGAATGATGCTTAAGGGTTAGAGTCCTGATCTCTGGTGAAGGAACAGTTAGTTGGATTAGCAGTCGTTAGTACCAGTGAGGAACTAAGAACGTTCAAAACGTTCGGTGATGATCTTAGGAATTAATGACTAGCCCGTAGACGGATGGTTTCAAAATTACCAAGGAAATCTGATGATAACCTTTAGTGGCCTTTATTTTTAGTCTTTAAGCAGATGAATCATTCTTCTCTTTGGACTAACCGTCGTTGGATGATGATGTTTGGTGATTAAGTGGCGATGGTCTACCGGAGATAGCTATATATCTAGTATTGTGACTGAAGAGGAAGAATGTGATCTTGGTCACGGACGTATGTTTCTCAGATTCAATGCTTTGCCAGATTATCTGTTTTCGATGAAGATTTGCTGATTGAGCAGATTACCGATTTGCTAATCAAATCTTTCTGAAGGGTGCTTAACTACGATTACAGAAATCGGGATTTCGAATTTTCGAGGGTATTCGTTGATTTGAAGTTTTCCGATGCGGTGATTCGAAGTTTCTATCAATTGTCGTTTGAGTTTTTGATACTTTAAGAGTGTGCGGAATAAATTCTCGATGCTCAACGCTTACTAAAAAACTGAACTCGGATGCGGTTATCGTCGAAATAGAGAAGCTGCTGCATTGATTAGCTTCGAGTTAATGGTTATTTGAAAAAAATTGTCGGTCAAGTAAATCAGAGGAGTCGGAAACCACGCAACCAAAGATCTGAACTGGAGATTTCAGCGGTATTGAAAGTTAATAATGCAAACCCGGATCATCAATTAAGGGGAAATCTGTTGACCCGTTTCGACGACATCGGCAGACACCTTGATTGAAGTTGCAGAATATTCAAACACCGCTCAAAGTTTTGAAGTTCACGATCAAGCTTCGACAGTAACGAACAAGAGGGAATCTGTTGATGCACTATTGTGTCGTCACTTATCGAATAGGCTAGATTGAGCATGTGTTGAATATTGTATAGGTTAGAATCGAACACACGATCAAAATACGGAGTTTACAGTGTAAACGGGAATAAGTTCGCCCGAACTTGACCTGTGGAGGTCAAGTTCGCTCGAACTTGACATGTGGCAGACAAGTTCGCCCGAACTTGTCATATGGTAGACAAGTTCGCCCGAACTTGTCCTCCTATGCACATGTCAAGCGAACTTGTGTGTTTCCTTATAATAGGTGGTGTGTGTTCATTTGTTATTTAAGTTTTTGGCATCCCTACGGGGAGGTGCTGACGGATTTTCTCCAGGAACTCCGGCAGCTGGACTTATAAAGATGTATACTCTTTCTGTATGAATGAAGACTTCCGCTGCATTCTACTTCTACTCCATTCTTAATAACATTCTACCGAAACTGTTATATACGTTTATCCACTAACTTCTGTGTAGAACCGCCTGATCACGGACCTTCATACCCCATAAACGCCATGTGTCTTTCACTTGATTTACTTTATTATATAGATATAAATATAGATTAAAATACTATTCTTTGGAATAAAAATGCATTTTTTACAGGATATGAAAACGATATTAAGACGCAAGATATTAAGACGATACGAGATATTGGGTTATATGTGAAAGTTTGACACTTAATACGCGAGATATTAAGCCACAATTATTAAGAGGATACACTATATTGTGTTATAAAGTGAAAATTTAAAATTTTAATCTTCCATCATTCTAACTTAAAGACCAATCATCTCATCCCCTTCAATTTAACGGTTGTCTAACCACTTAATAACCGGGACCTTCATTTAATTTTTCATTTTGAAATCTTATTTAAAATTTTATTACTGTAGTAAAATTAACCACTCCGTCTCGCAGCTTCCCTAGTAATATATAATTAATAATATATATATAATTAATAATATATTTCAGACATGAATAAGAATGCTAATGGATCAAAATAGAGGTCGTGGTTTTCTTTCGTGTGTTAGTTACGTAAGAAGGTTGTAATTGCCTCTTAAAACGCTTTGCCCCGTCCACCAACGCCAAGCCGTTGTCACCATCTTACTTCCATTTCAATCATTGTCACACATTTATTAAAGCCGATTGCACGATTTAAAAAATAAAAATGAACTTTTTATAGATAAAAGTTTGATTAGGTTGTTTGACAACATTTATACCATTTAATCAGTAAGAGAGAGGTTTGTGTCTGACTGGATAAGAGGCACTGACCCAGTAAATGTTGCTAAGTCAGTAAGTGTTGTTTGGTTAGACATCTGAATGATTATGCAAACTGATTATTTTACCGCTCTGAATTATTTTGTGCTGAATGAAATGTATTTGTTTGATCAATGCTCGAAATGACTATATTAAATAATTAATAATTATAAAATAAATAGATTGAGCAATTCAAAACACACAAAAAAATCGCGGACGTTTGCAAAAGTTGCATAGATAGAAAACACCATACCAAATCAAATTTATTTATACTTACATACACTACAATTGTTATGGAGGGGAATAATACCAGGCTATTACCTGTCATTTCCTCATTGATCCATCCAAATTACGGTTTTGTTTGGTTTAAATTTATAATTTTGTCATTTGTTTTATTTTTTCCCTCCTAGCCAAATTAAGATTTTGCACTCTGTTCAAATTTATAATTTTGTCATCGTTTTTGTTTTTTTTCCATGTCAAATTACGATTTTGCCACCGGTATAAAATTACAGTCATCCCATCGTTATAGTTTTTTTTTATTTTTTTACAAAATTATCATAGTGTTTTGTTTTAATTGGTTGACTCGATTTTATTTTTTTTCATGTCAGACGGCTATTTGACACATGTTCATTTGTTCTGAAAAATTTATATACACTACAATTCTCATGGAATAGTGTCAGGAGATGCCTAACATTTCCTTATTGGTCAATCCAAATTACAATTTTCCCCGTTTAAATTACACTTTTTCCATTGGTTTGTTTTTTCCCTCCTAGCCAAATTTTGATTTTGTTCTCTATTCAAATTTACAGTTTTGCCATCGTTTTTGTTTTTTCCCTATCAAATTACGATTTTGCCACCAAGGTAATCATCCCATCGTTTTAGGTTTTTTTAACAAAACTATGATAGCGTTTGTTTTAAGTGGGTGACTCGGTTTTTTTTTTTCGTGTCAGACGGCTCTTTGGCACACGCTCATATGTCCTGAAAATTTACAATTTTGCCCGCAGTTTAAAATAATTATCTTTCTATCGTTTTAGTTTTCTAGCAAAAGTATGGTAGTGTTTTGTTGTAATTGGTTGACTCGATGAAAAAAAATTTAGATCGTGTTAAGATTAGTATTTACAAGTAACCGAAATACAGACGTACACGTTATGAGAGACAAATATTCGGTTTAGTGCCACGTTGTCACACCCCGACCCGCAGCGGAAAAGGTGATCGGGGCATGATTGGGTTTTCATCAAAGCTCATGACATTTATTATAACGTTTAATATTTATTATTACAATTTAAAGGAAATCATACAATCATAATTACAACATGTTCTACACCTCTTTCTAGACTTCATTATTTTCTTCTAAGGCATTTCCTATGTTTTCCTTGCTTCATCCTGTTCACCTGTATCATGTGTAAAAATTGTTTTTGGATCAACAAAAAGTTGGCGAGTGAATCCTATGAAAAACATTTGAACAAGTTTATTGAATTGATTATAAAATAAAGTGCATAACCACATATGAGTAAATATAGATGTAAACTTATTCACAAAACACTTAATATTAAATAATGCACACACATACAATAATAGATTGTTTTGAGGCACGCGTTGCTCAACTCGTCTCCCACGAGGAACTGATGAGCCTAATGAATGAGTTTTGAGGCACGAGTTGTTCTACGAACTGATAGGCCTAATGAATGAGTTTTAAGGCACGCGTTGTTCAACTCGTCTCCCACGAGGAACTGATGGGCCTAACAAATAATTTGCATACAACTTGACAATATGTAATACATAACTATAAACAATATTTACATTCTAAGTTTAGATTATAATATGGTATAGCACGAGTTTGAATTAACGAATTAGTTTAAGCGACACATGATACACCCCAAAACGTGTAATAAAAAGGGGAGTTGTAAGATTCACTCACCGTGGTTGCGTTTCTTGGATTGATCATGAATGCGCACGAAATTGGATTTAACCACGAGAGAAACTAACCTAGATAATAACATAACGGTTCGGTAAATAAGCGGATTTTATTAATCAATTTTAGTAGGATTATTGGATATATTTTTGTGAGTTTAAGGCTATTTTCAAACTTTAAAAACGTTATTTTTAAGTATTTTTAATTGATTTTTAAATAAAATAAATAAATAAAAATAATAAAAAATGTTGACTTTTTGACCGTTGATCATGACTGTTGACCATTGACCGGTTCGGTCGTTTGTATGTGCGCGCTGGGTGAGACTCGAACCCGTGACCTCCCGTACGTGTGCACGCAGCTCTACCAACTGAGCTACGTGTCTAACCCGAAATATTTCTGTTTTTAATTATATTTATACACTAATTAAGTTAATCCGAAAATCATTTATTTTAAAAAGGATTTAATGGTATCGACTCGGTGCTCTCCACATGTCTCGAACCCGGGACCTGTGGTTTAGTTTGGCACACAGTCCACCGCTGGATTGTGTGTCTAACTTGGTAAATATTCCGGTTTTTATTATACTTAACATGATTCTGCGTGTGGATCTGGTTTTGTTTAAAAAGAACATTTTTATTAAAGCGAGTGCGTGTGTCAAGGATCGAACTCGGGACGTATGCGTGTTTATTTGCACACAGTCCACCGCTGGACTGTGTGTCTAACCCGTTCATAATATTGATTTTAATTAATCTTATAACCTAAGCGACTTCGTCTTCTTCGTTCAAAACACAGACAATGATTAACCATGCTGTTATTTGTTAAATTAATTTAATGAACTTTATAAACAATTGCAATGTATTGAACAGAAAAGGGTTTGGGGAATGATTGTACCGAACTGATCGTCTTCTTCAGAAATCCGGCAAAGATCGTCGGCTCTGTTTTGTGAACTTCTTCTGTTAGGATCAATTAACAGTTTGAATGGATTAGATGTGAAATTGAACTACTGAGTAACGATTATCAGTAGGTTTAAATGATCATACCGGTTAACAGCGAGTTTCTTGAAATTCCAGAAGTTCGGCGAAAACAGAAAATCTGGCAATGCCGTCTGGGGTTGATTCTGGGTGATGGAGTGATGTTAGAATTTGTCTAATAATGGGTTAAAACAGAAAAAGTCGAGGTATTTACCGTGTAGATGAAAGTCTCGGTTTTCCGGCGACTTGCAGAGATTTCCGGCGAGTGAAATTGATTGAAGAATCGGTGCGATTTTGAGCGAAAAGTTTACCAGAGGCTAGGGTGTGCATTTATAGGGAAGAATATCGATGAATTGGGTCTGATTACCGTCTTGATTCATTGGCCGTTCTCTGGCGATTACGACGGATGTCGCGGAACTGGACGTTGGTTATAACCGATGGCGTCGTTAATTCTTACGTTAAGTCAAAAGTAACCGACGATAATTGGCGAAATCGTCGGGTTTTCCGGCGTCAGCGGATTTGGGCGCGCTGTTGACTGGGTTTGATTTCCAGATTTATTATTTGTATTAATTGTCTCAATATGTTAACAAACAACACAAGTGGCGGAGTGGTTGAATGGATGTGAGTTAAGGTTTGGATGATTCTCTCGGCTGACCCGGGTTCGAAACCCGTCTTCAGCATTTAATTTTTATTTCCTTATTTTTAATACATTTTCAAATATAAATTTTATATTCTAATATACTTATTAATTATGTATCGTTTAAAATTAATTTGGGCATTAAATACGCAACGAAATTTTTAACTGGTTGTTCGGTTATTAAAGGAAGCGGGTTTGGTTAACCCGGTTTTTGACGGATGTTACACACGTAACGCGAGCGGGGTAAAAACTAGTTAAATACAATAACAATTTTGTCAACCACAAAGTAAGAAAAATACCAATTCACTAATCAAACTTTATTTAATACTCATCGTTTATCTTCAAACTTATAGTATTTAAGAACATCCACATCCCTTCCCCATCTTTATTTATATAATTATATTAAAAATTACTATTTTCTCTCTCTTTTTCAATTAATTATATATTTATTATTACATTTTCTCTCTATTAAATTCACAGCCACTTTCAAAAAATATTAAAAATTAACATGGCTGAACAGTGTTCCCTAAACATACAGATTAACAGTAATTTTTCTCTCTTATCCACTCACAACCATTAATAACCACTTTTTTATGATATGCAGAAGGCACCCACATAAAAAAATACATAATCGGTTGTGAATGATCTAATATTCATCAAACACTATCTTCAAACTTTAAACCGCATTTTAAAGGACCTATATGGCAAAAAAGCGGTGCCTCCTCGTGAACCTTATTCTCACAGGTCCTCTTCTTGTTGTCGTCAAAAACAGCCTCCGACCACTATACTTTCCCAAAACCACCGCCGCTTCATCTTCACAATCAACCATATAAAACCCAATTCCACTAACCAGTATCTATATGTCACATTTTCCCCATCATAATTCATAACATATAATATTATTGAAGAAAAAAAAAATACTATTATTATAAAAAAACTGAGATTCAACATTTTCTTACGTGTGAACAAGATGAGGCTGGCGATGAGGAGGATTAGCGACATCAGTCAGATTATAGAAAGAGTAGATGTGATTGGTCACCGACGATGGGGATGGTTGTCAGTCAGGTTGCCGAGAGAGTAGAGGTCACCGACTGTGAGGAGGCTTTCCGGAGTCAATGAGAGAGTGATTGTCTTCAGTGATTTATTAGGTCATTGTAACAGAGAGGGAGAGAGGGAGAGTTTGAAGGATAGCATAGGGAAGATGGTTTATTAGGGCAAAAGGGAATACAAGTCTTTAATATTCATTCAAACTCTTTAAATTGTTGTATGGTTAAGAGCTTAATGGAACCATTAATAGATTGTGTTTTAGTGAACCAAACATACCTACCTCTGATCGATTTAGAGGTAGCCTCTTAATGGAACCATTAAGAGGTAAACAAATAACCACTTAGTGTAACGCCTCGTATTTTTTGTAATTTCATATTTTTAGAAAATACGCGTTGTTCTCCTAATCTATTAGTCACAGTCGAAATCGGGTCGAAAACCGAAATAAAAGCGACTTAACAACGCACTTTTACGCACTTTGAACACAATCGGAAAACGAACGTCCCACTCATCGTTTGTTGACAATATTTACGAAGTTTAATTCTAAATAACATCCTACAATATTTCGCGACGTTTGGTTGTGAAAACGAATATTAAAAACGTAAATGGGCCACTATAGAACGCAAGAACCTCACTCCTGGGCCTTGGGCCCAACACAATAACCCTACCTAACTAAACCCTAAACATATTATAACTACACACACACATCCGCACATCCACACACTCATTGCTACCTCGCGATCCCTCAACCTCCACCTCCCCTCTTCTACTACCTCGCGATCCCCTCACCTCCTTTCCCCCCAATTAAACGCCGGCAACCACCCCCAGGTGGTGGCGCGTGGCGGCAGGCCGTTTTCCGATGAGCCACACCCACATAAAACCAATCCGCCACCCACATCTCCATCCTCCCCCTCGCTCGTTCTCCCCCTCTCACTCAACTTCTGGCCGGCGGTTTCGCCTACCAGCGAAACGTCGTCGTGGACGGTGATGATGATATCGTCATCGATGACGATGCTGTTGTTGTTGAAGGTCGACGAAAACGAAGGAGGAGCCACCGTCGGAGCCACGGCCGGCGACAACTGCAGTGGTGGTTGTTCCGGTTGATTTTGTCCGGCATCGTTTCAGTTCCAGATCTGGTTGGGTGGTTCTTTCAACCCGGTTTCATTCGGGACTCAGGTTGGTTCCGGTTTTAGCGTGGTCCATGTCGGGTCGGGTCAACATGTATTCGGGTGAAGATGAACGACGGAAGTGCCGGTGGTGGATTTGGTTTGGGTTTCGATTCGGTTCAACAAGTCACACTACGGTCAAAGTCAGTTCAGTCCTGGCTCGGGTCTTGGTTCCATTTCGGTGCAAGTCAACAAGTCAAACGTGGTCAATTGGTTGGGTTCGGGTCTCGGCTCAGTCAACTCGGGTCAAACCCGGTCAACGTGGTCAGTTGCGGTCGAGGCGAGCTTGGTAAATACGTATGACGCGTTTCCATTTATATTGTTTTATATAGATATATTGATCAAATGTGAAGTTGAGCTTTAAAAAAACCGAACCGGTTCATAAGCGACATAATTATAATAAATTGTCTTTCGTACAATGGATTTCATATATGACATGTTTATGCCTCGGTCAAAACCAAATCGATGAGCGATACGATATTATTTATAAAAGTATACATATGGAACTTATGAGACGAAAAGTGGCGTTTGTTTGCAAATTTAAAGACATCTTATATATATATAGTTTCTAAACTTATTGCGTTTTGGAAATTTTAATCGACACTTAGTTGTCGAGATCGTCCAAAAACAGAGGAAACTTTGCCCGTTTTTCGTAAAAATCCTTAAATTGATTTACTTGTTAAATTATAAAACGAAACGTACCGGATTCAAGTGATTTCTACGAAAAGAAATATAAATGAATATTTATTTTAATCACGCTTCGACGACTTCTAATATTTAGATAACTTTCTTTTACCCATGCGAGGTGACCTCGGTATTCTATCTTTCGACCGTCGACTCTTCACGAAAGTTCCAAAGAAAGCTTCGCTAAAATGTGAGCATACTCGATCCCCCTTTTTTTCTTTCGTTTTATTACTTTGGGGACTATACATGTACGTAAAACAAATTATTCAAACTTACGTGTTATACTTGTATTCATACGTGTTATACTTGAAATCTTACGTGTTATGCTTGTAATCGTATGTATTATACTTGTAGATTGCATGTCATGTTCACATTAATCTAGTATATTAGTTACTCATGTGAAGTTGATTAAAACGTTTTCTTTCCTTATATTCAAACTTGTATGCTTGCCAATACCTTTTGTATTGAACTACGCTTTAACATGTATTGCAGGTTGGTGAAACAATTAGAGATGCTCGGAATCTAATAGGAATGCCTTAGAAACTCATTCTAATTAAGTCGTACTGTAATGTATTGTTGTACACGTTCTTATTCCAAGTGTGTTGTAACTCGTTTTCAAAAGTTGTAAAATATATTATCAAAGTAATAAAAATTTCATTATCTGAAAACTTGTTGTGTTTTACTTATTTCAAACTTGTTGTGCTTCGATTTCAAATATGATAAAATCAAATATTAACTATTTGTCACAAATAGTGTTATGAAGTCTCTTGTAATCTTGTTTTTGTCTCATCCCGATGTTTCCACCATCGGTTGGGGTGTGACAATTAGTTTGGATTCATATATTATTTTGATATATAAATTCATTCATATAAACATTATAAAATGGAAAGTATGATAAGAGATTATCAGCTAAACAAACTGAAAAAAATTGAATTACATGTACTCGTTTTTGTAATTAATGTAGGAACCAATCGCGTAAAATAAATAAAACAATTTTATGAAACGATTACAATGTTAGAAAATAAAGAAAGCATTAAATTACAAATACAGTTGCAACTAAAATAAATGAAATTATAGAAATGCAGATGAAACAAAATAGGAAAAGGCTGAGAGTTGTGTTTAATACATGGCCCTTAAAACAAATTCCTAGTCTCCCAAGAGAACTCATTTTATTTCCTAGGGTACAACAGCCGGAGCAGTATAGTGTTAGAGTTAGCTCGAGGATCTGAAGAATACCTTGAGACTAGTAAGAAGAAGACTAGAATTCTGTAGAGAATTGTGTGCATTAGTTGTTGGTTATCTAGTGTGTGTTTGTAGCTGTCCTCTGCTAATATTAATAGTGCAAATTGAGTTAAAACAGTAAAAAGAGAACTAAAACAGAATTAAACTACATTGAATGTTACACCCTCAAAATCCACATGCGGGGTTTTACTACGAGGTGCGTGACAAATCAGGATCTAAAACACTAGTCATATAGAATGACCTTTATATGAGAAAATACGTTTTAAACCAAACAAACTGAAATGCAGAAGCGAAAATAAACGTAAAGTAATGTATGCGTCAAAACAAACGCCTAAAACTAGCAGTATAAATGTATGATGCAATCGTAAAGAAAAATTGTTTTATCCATGATGTGCACCTAAACCATGTGTACCTTAGCGACCTGAGAAAACATGTAAGAAACAAGTGTCAACAATTATGATGAGTGAGTTCATAGGTTTTTTTATTGTAGTTATAAAATAAGTTGTCGTTTTCCAAAAGTTTTCCACTGTTTCAAACCCGAAATAGTAAGTTGTAGTGATTAGCGGCTACTTGTTACATTTGTAGGTAGTTAACCTATGTTATGTCACGAAAAAGTTCAAAACGGAAGCTGGCTGTTGTTGCCTATGAGTGCCAGGTCTATTAGTGACCATGGCGACAAGTGATGTGCTAAATATAGTCTATAAAAACTAACTAATTTTAACCCTAAACTAGACACTCTAAGTTTTAACCCTTATATATCCTTTATTTCCACGGGCTTTAGTCCCATTCCTGTTGATGACTTCTAAACTAACTCTTTGCTTAAGCTTTTCGTTATTAGGTCTGCAATGTTATCTTTTGATTTAACATAATCAATCGTGGTAATACTTGTTGAGAGTAGTTGTTGTACCGTGTTGTGTCTACGTCAAATGTGCCTTGATTTGCCATTGTACATTGAGCTCTAGTAATTGCTGATTGATTGTCACAATGTATGTAAATAGCTGGCAACGACTTTGGCCATCTTGGAATGTTTTCCACAGATTGACGTAGACATTCCGCCTCCTCTTCTGACGTATCCGAGGCGATAAACTCATCTTCCAAGGTGAATCTAGCTATAACAATTTGTTTAGATGAGTTCTAAGCTATAACAATTTGCTTAGATGAGTTCTAAGCTATAACTGCTCCCTTAAGTGTAAACACGGAACCACGTGTTGATTTGGATCTTTTATATCTAATATCCAATTTGCATTAGTGTATCCTTCAATCATTGTTGGTTGTCCGGTATAATGAAGTCCATAATCTTTTGGGTATCTTATGTATCTAAGCACCCTTATTATACTTTTCCAATGTTCATGACTTGGATGTAGTATGTCTACTTTGCCTACTTACTACGTATGTCAAGTCGGGTTTAGTACATGTCATTAGATACATTAGACTGCCAATGATCCTTGAGTACTCTAACTGAGCAACACCCCCGCCTCTTTTTTTAGTTAGATGTTGGGTTATATCAACAGGAGTTCGAGCTACACTCGTGTGTCCCGAGTTGAATTTCTCAAGAATCTTACCCACACGGTGAGATTGACTTAGCACAAGATTATCTTGGGTTCTACTAATTTTAACTCCAAGAATCACATCTGCTTAAGCCATGTCTTTCATGTCAAATCTGCTTTCAACATGTCTTTAGTAGTTTTGATCATTTTATCATTACTTTCAGTGATAAACATATCTCTACATAAAGGTATAATATCACACAACCTTCCGTTGTGTCTTTAAAATAAACACATTTGTGGCACTCATTTATTTTGAAACTATTATCAATCATGATATGATCAAAATTTTGGTGCCATTTTTTTGGAGCTTGCTTCAAGCCATACAAAGACTGTGGATCTCCCAGCTTTGGTCTGTTAGTTCGTTTTGAATCTTGAACATGGGACTATAATCTGCCCCCAACCTTTTGCATATCCATACCTCTGATTTTTAACTTTTCAAAGCAACCCTTTGACGTCTATCAATGTAAATGTTTACTTTTGAAAGCAAGATGGTGGTTTGGTGAAGCATGTTTCTTTAAACTCTTTGTCTCCTCATATCATTACATCCCATAAATGAAAAGAAACCGACTAAACTCTTTCATTCCTGAAATTCAAATACCCTCTAATTGATAGTCAACTAGTTTAGTTCAATTGAGACTTATACTAGAAAGTATTTTAAAGATAATAATTTGTTATGTTTAATTTAGTTTTAATTAATTTTCTCTCTAATTATTATATTTATTTATATATATTAATTTCAACTCTTCATGGATAGTGGATATATATATATATATATATATATATATATATATATATATATATATATATGATTGGGTTCAAATGAGAACACCACGAGTTGCGGGAACCGCGAGAACTTTTTGATCCGGGGCGAGTTGGGCCAATTTTTTTTGCAAAAACGTAGATGAAAACATTATAAACACATCTGTAAAAAATAAAAAAATGCCGAGTCGGTAGTTTTGACTGATGGCGTAAAAAAACTTACATCAGTCAAAACTACCACCTCAAAAATTTTTTTTACTTTTTTTTTACAAATATGTTTATAAATTTCTCATCTACGTTTGTGTAAAAAATTGTGGTCCAACTCGCTCGGATCAAAAAGTTCTCGCAACTCGTGATGGTTCTCATTTTAACCCAACCATATATATATATATATAGAGAGAGAGAGAGAATGAGAGATATTTTATTTAATATATATAATAATATAATATAATTATATATATTAGTTGCAACTCTTCATGAAGATACAATTTTAAATAGATTTTTATGAATTTGGTTTTTTTTTCAATTACTTGCGTTAGTTGGATTAGAAATACTAAATACGTAGCTTTGTTTGATTATTTTTTTCGACGTTCTTGTATAAATTTTATTGAAAATAGGGTTTTATTTCGAAATAGAGTCTTTGTATTGTATCGTAGGGACTAGATCAAGTGTCGATGTCATAAAGGTACCATGACAAACGAAACCGATAAAGACCGAATGACCATGCCGGTATTGGTATTATCAGATATACCTTAAAATATAGATGCTTTGAAACCATTTCGTTTACTTAATTTGATTTTTTGATTTCCGTTCGATAACTCGCGTTCATTATATTTTTTATATAAAATCGAATAATCGGCTGTGTTTAATAATTTTTTATTATTGCTCATGTAAAAACTTTGATGAAAAAAGGGTTTAATTTTCAAAATAGTACCACAACGAGTCGAGCTGTTACCGAAATCAGTATCGGCATAGTTCTTATCGGGAATCGAAACCGGTTTTCATTTTCACGGGTTTCAATGCATAACACAATTTTATAGACATACCATAACTTCAAACCAAGTGCCAGTAACATACCAATACCATAACGAACCAAAGTGGTATTGACCGAATTCCCCTACGTAATTAACCGAACGGATACCGGTTGAATTCCCGCCGCATCGTGCTGGGAAATTCACCTAGTTCCTAAATTTCTTGATGTATCATACTTGAGCTTTGTAGTCTTTTAAGTCTTGATCATATATTTCTTTGGTCTTTCACCTTTTCATATCAGAATATGTTGCATTTGGTAATATGTTGCATTGATGATTGTTGTTATTAATGAGTTGTTGCAATTCATTTCTTAAGTGATGAACATTGTATTCTTGATTAATCATTTGATTCCCTTTGATCTTGATAAGTGTTGTGTATTGGTGCGTGTTGAGCGTGTTATGATTTTATTTATATTTTAAGTTCGTTTTACGCATTAGTCAAGTTTTAAATTTATAAAACACGATATTGTACCAACACTAAACACACACTAGGGCAAGTGCACCCATCGCGAGCGTAGCATAGTGTGGGTAAGATACTGTAACACCTCGTAAAAAAAACCCATCCTATGAAGCTCCGACACGTGTCCCGCCATCCTTAAATGCCGTGTGCTAAAACGAGAAGGGCTAAAGATGTCAACATGTTAAACTACAACCTCTGAATGACGATCATTAAAGTCGAGGGACCAAAAGTGGAAAAATGCCAAACATTTGTTTTCAAGAAGGCGGTTGCGGACCGCAAGGCTCAACTCTTACTGTCCGCAACCATTTAGAATTTTTGTGCGCCAGGAGGCCTTGCGGACCGCAAGGCTTTTGCCATACGGTCCGCAAGGAGGTGCCAGCGAGCAGAAACTTGGCTGCTTCTGCTCCTGCCACCTTAATCGCGTTTTGCCACCATTTTGCTGCTCTTGACACGTTCCTAAACACTTGTCTTCGCCCTACAACTCCTCTTGGCACCTGTCATCACCTCCTTACTCCTCCTTCACTATAAAATGGCTCTTGATTCACCTCTTGAACTTGCTCACTTCTTCTAAATCATTCCTACTACTCCTTTGGAGGTTCCTGGCCACAAGGAGCTCTCTAATCAAGATATTTTCGAGCTAAGACATTGTGTAAGTGTCCATAACTCTCCTTTTTCAGTTTTTTTAGGCTTTAAGCCAAAGTCAAAGCATTTGGTAAAAAAATATTTGACCTTTGGCTAAGACCATTATGGTCCAGCCATTGTTCGGTACGAACATGGCTACATGATCATAATAAGGTAGGTGTTAATCCCTCAAAAGGGCACCTCCTGATTACCACGTTTGCTTGGTCTATTTATGGGTCAAAGTTATAATCAAGAAAAAAAAGTCAATGGGTCAGATTCTAAATAACTTCATATCTAGCAATGTACACTTTAATAACTTGGTAATAAGTATTAGAACATGTATAAACATGTTCGGCCCGTAAAGTCCAGGTCTAAGGTCGGTTCGCAACCGAAAGTCACAAAGTTTGACTTTTACTTTGACATTCGGTTCTGACCCGAATTAGCAACTTTAGTTACTGATTATAAGTTGCATTGTGACCATGTTATGTTATAGTATAACCCTCTTGTGTCATACTACATGGTCGTATAATAATCCGAGTTTATACGCAAGTTTCCGTTAAATATGCCTAATTTTGCTAAAAAGCCCTTTTCATTAAAAAATAAGGTTTTAAATACAAATGAGCATACAAATGACTTGTAAACTGACATGTTAAACTGATTAACTTATTTTAAGGCTAATATTCTGATCAAAAAGTGAGTTTAGATTAAAAAAAGCGTATTTTATGCTTTAAAGTGACCAAATCGCCCTTTTGGCGTATAAAATAGTTTAAACATAATTTTGACATCAAAACTCTTTACCTATTGATGTAGTATCATAATTAGGATTATTTGGGATATCAATTCAGATTATAAACTGAGTTTATACACAAGTCCATGTATTAGGTCCTTAAATGACGATATTGCCTTTACGGCACCTAAAATGGTTTAATCATTTTTAATGAACAAAACCTATTACCTACTGATGTATTATATTATATTATATAACATATTTTTATCATACAAACCTGAGGATAACATCAGTTTCACTTAAATACCAATTTAAATCATCATTTAGCGACTTAATCGTTGTTTCGGCGTATAATATGGTTTAAAACTATATTTAAACATCAAGACTTGATACCTACTGATTTCAAAACTTATTTTAAATATAATTAAGTAGGTGCATGGTCTAAACTCATATTCCCAAATAAATTATCGAATTATGTGTGAAATGACCAAAATGCACTTTCGAGGGATAGTTTGGTCTTAAACTATAAACCACACACATAATTGGTATCCTACTGATATAACATCATAAACAAATCATTTTTATAGAATATTCATGACCATAACTGTCACACCCCAACCGATGGCGGAAACATCAGGGTTAGTGGCACTAGGCGACCAGATTGTCTCACGAGAAATTTCCATAACACTATTTAATCAACAATATTTTAACGTCTAATATCCCATACTATTAAACAATACGTCATCAAAAATGTCACGAAATACATGATTTTCCCATAAAACAATAAGGTTCGATATCCCCTAGATTTTTATTACAAACCATTCTAAACAAAATAAACAAAACTAAGCTCAGCTATCCAATGCATCCGATAAGCTAACTCATCAACCTGTTACATACGTTAAAATACAAGTCAATACAATTAAGTAAATGCGAGCATACAAGTTTTAGTAATACTAGCATAATAAAGAAAGCGTTCGCGAAATAGTCCAATTACATACCATGATACACCAAAACACATCACACAGATAAACATAGGCTTATTTCTCATGCTAACTACCGTTAGAAGGCTTGCACGTCCATCCTAACTAGACCCCGTCGGGTGTTAGCCACACTATAGTACCATACTAGCTAAGGAGGCAAGTTAACAAAAATAAGTCCTAGTCACATGTTTCTAGTATCACGTATAAAGCATACATAACTAGATTATTCGCGTGTGATAAACAGTATGAGTTGTGAAGTGATTTTGATAGAGGAACGTATGTAACACCCAAATAGTACATTAAAGCGAAAACGGGTCAAGTATACTCACCGTGGGTGCGTTTATGAGAGAGTAGACGACTGTCGAGAGGTGAAGAGGAGCGCCGGATCAGCCTGCATACGCGAATGGAAGTGCATCAGTCTCTGAAAAGCTGAAACGGTTAAGTTTGGGTTGGGCAGTAGGCAAGTTCGGGTGAACTTGTATGTAAACATACAAGTTCGAGCGAACTTGTAAGGATTTGGTGAGATTTGAGTCAAGTTCGGGCGAACTTGTAAGTTTCTCAAGGAAACTTGACAAGTTCGGTCGAACTTGTGAGTGTTTGTTAAGAGGAGAGACAAGTTCGGCCGAACTTATGAAGTTTCCTTGGAAACTTTGCAAGTTTGAGCGAACTTGGGGTTTTCTGTAGAAAGTTGGCCATTTTCACTCAAGTTCGGCCAAACTTGACCCATAGAGGGCAAGTTCGAGCGAACTTGACTTCTTGTTCTGTCAAAATCAATGCAATCTCGAGCGAACTTGATGTTTTCGGGTCCAAAATCTTTCGTTTTAGCGACGTTTACTGAGGAAATCGAGTGCCCATTCCTCCAACCTTAAGCCACTGAGTAAAGATTAGGCCGAAGAGGTCTTTTGGAGCGAACTTAGCCATTTTACGAAAACTCGGGCTAATCCGGCGAACTTGAAGGTTCGTAAGGGTTAGTCCAGCTTGTGCAAAGTGACGATTTCGTCCTTCTGCTTCTGAATCTGAGATCTAGCTTCGACAACGCCTCGTTCCACTCAAAAGTGAACGAAACATACGTCATTAGTCCGAAAATGGTGTAAAATCAAGGTTTTTAATGGTTTTGCTCAGATCTAGTATAGATCTGAGTGAAAATAGAAGTTTTGATGGAAAAAGATGAAGATATTCGTAAACAGAAGAGATTTGATGAAAACGAAGGCAATACCTTGTGCAAAATCGTTGTAAAACATTGTTGAACATCATTGTAGTTGAAATCGGGTTGATTCTTACTTAGAAAACAGAGGGTTTCAGGTTTCGGGAGCTCTGGGCGAAGTTGCAGCAAGTTCACATGAGAGATTGGGGCTGAGTATTTATAGGAGAAGGCAAAAATGAGAGCTGGTGGAGTCAAGTTCGGTCGAACTTGCATGATTTCATGCAAGTTCGGGCGAACTTGCTAGTTATTCATGGATTATCAGTCAAGTTCGAGCGAACTTGGGGACAAATGTGGATTCTTGTGTCTCAGGCAAGTTCGGGCGAACTTGTGGTAGTCAAGTTCGGCCGAACTTGGCCTGGTGACCAAGTTTCGTTTGCCGATTTCGCGTTAAGAGTTCGTTTGGTGATTTGCTTCGTATTAGTTAGTTATATTAAGCGTTAATAATTATAAAATTGTGCGATTTAGCGATTTGAGCGTGCGAGAGCGATGCGATAGTGAGCGTAATCATAACCACAAACATACACAACACATAAATAACATAAAACCATATAATTAACTGTGAGTTGCGATGTGATGAGATTAGCGATTCGATTTAATAAACGATTAGATACGATATAACATCCATAATTGTAATTATTTAACAAAAACTCTTTCTTATAAACGAATCTCGGAATACAAATGGAGATACAACGGGAATAATACTGCAAATGAAGTAACGACGAAATTTAGAGCTGTTACAGTCTCCCCTACTTTAGGAAATTTCGTCCCAAAATTGAAGTAGTGGCTGTAACAAAGAGGTGCGCGTACTTGTCCTTCATGTCACTTTCCAATTCCCGAGTGAACTCGGCGCCGCGTTTGCCTTCCCATCGGACTATCACGATAGGGATGCGAGAGTGTCGTAGTTTCTTGGTTTCTCGGTCCATGATCTCAACTGGCTTTTCCACAAAATGGAGAGTCTCGTTGATTTGCGATCTTCGAGAGGTACATGGAGATTCTCTTCGGCTAGGCATTTCTTGAGGTTAGACACGTGGAAAGTCGGGTGAACGTTATTAAGTTCTGCCGGTAGTTCGAGACGATAGACTACTTTACCGATCCTTTCCAGAATCTTAAAGGGACCAACGTATCGAGGCGCTAGCTTTCCTTTCTTGCCGAAGCGGACCACTCCCTTCCAAGGTGCAACCTTTAGGAGAACGTGATCTCCCACTTCGAACTGTAGGGTCTTGCGACGTTTATCAGCGTAACTCTTTTGGCGACTCCGAGCTTTCAAGAGATTGTCTCTGATCTGGAGGATTTTGTTTGTCGTTTCTTGAATTAGCTCGGGACGGTGATTTGTGCTTCGCCGATCTTGTGCCATGCAATAGGCGATCGGCATTTTCTTCCATACAGTGCCTCAAAAGGAGCCATTTGAATGCTGGTATGATAACTATTATTGTACGAGAATTCGATTAAAGGTAAATGCATATCCCAGTTACCACCGAAATCTATGATGCATGCACGAAGCATGTCTTCGAAGGTGCGGATCGTACGTTCAGTCTGACCGTCGGTTTGAGGGTGAAAAATGGTACTGAGATTGAGAGTAGTACCAAGAGCAGATTGAAAAGTCTCACAGAGACACGAGGTAAAACGACCGTCTCGGTCAGAGATGATGTCATGAGGCGTCCCGTGTCGACATATAACTTCGTCGGTATAGATTCAGGCTAACCGTTCGACCTTAAAGTCTTCTCGTATAGCAATAAAGTGCGCGGATTTAGTAAGACGATCAACGATAACCCAAATGCTATCGTGACCAGAGGAAGTGCGGGGAAGTTTGGTAACGAAGTCCATAGCTATACTTTCCCACTTCCACATCGGGATTTCGGGTTGTTCGAGCAAGCCAGAGGGCCTTTGATGTTCGGCTTTAACTTTCGAACAAGTTAAGCACTTCGAGACGTATACGGCGATATCCTTTTTCATGCCCAGCCACCAGTACTTAGGACGAAGGTCCTGGTACATCTTGTCGGCACCGGGGTGAATGGAATATCGAGATTTATGGGCTTCGGTCATTAGCAATTCACGAAGATTGTCACGGGTAGGAATCCAAATACGATCAAGGTAGTAATAGATACCGTTAGGTTTAACAACGAGATGAGTTTCGGCACCACATTTCATTTCTTCTTCCAAAGTATTCTCGTTAAAGCAAGCGAATTGGGCGGAGCGAATCATGATTTCGAGATCATTCAAAGCTTGAGAGTCACGAACACTATATACATAGCTTAGTCGACTTAGAGCATCGGCAACGACGTTTGCTTTGCCGGATGGTAGCGTATCTCGTAATCGTTGAGAAGTTCAACCCATCTGCGTTGGCGCATATTCAGTTCCTTTTGATTAAAGATATGTTGTAAGCTCTTATGGTCGGTGAAGCCCGTACACTTAGTACCGTAAAGGTAGTGTCGCCATATCTTCAATGCAAAAACAACTGCACCGAGTTCGAGATCGTGGGTTGTTTAGTTTTTCTCGTGGATTTTGAGTTGACGAGACGCATACGCGATAACCTTGTCTCGTTGCATGAGAACACAACCAAGACCAAGGTTTGAGGCATCGCAGTAAACAACGAAATCGTTGTTTCCGCTAGGTAAAGCGAGCACAGGAGCGTTGCATAGCATACGCTTGAGAGTTTGAAAAGCTTCCTCTTGCTCGGAATCCCAAACAAAAGGTTTGTCTTTACGAGTTAAAGCGGTAAGCGGAACGACGATTTTCGAGAAGTCGGCGATAAATCGACGGTAGTAACCCGCCAATCCAAGGAATGAATGGATTTCGAAAGCATTCTTCGGTGTAATCCAACTCTTGACGGCTTCAATCTTTGCATGGTCGATGTGAATTCCTTGACTATTAACGATGTGGCCGAGAAATTGGACTTCTTCTAGCCAGAATTCACATTTAGAGAACTTCGCATAAAGGCGGTTACCTTGAAGAAGTTCGAGGACTAAACGGAGATGACGCGCGTGTTCGTCTCTCGACTTCGAGTAAATCAAGATATCATCGATGAAAACAATGATGAAACGATTTAAGAAAGCTTTACACACACGGTTCATCAAATCCATGAAGACCGTGGGTGCATTGGTTAGACCAAAGGGCATGACCATGAATTCGAAATAGCCATAACGAGTACGGAAGGCGGTTTTCGGAATGTCTTCTTCCAATACGCGTAACTGATGATAACCAAAACGAAGAACGATCTTAGTAAAGCAGGTAGCACCTTGAAGCTAATCAAATAAGTCGTCGATACGAGAAAGAGGATAGCGGTTCTTTATCATGAGTTTGTTAAGTTCACCATAATCAATGCACATTCGGAACGATCCATCCTTCTTTTTCACAAAATGGATGGGTGCGCCCCAAGGCGAAGTGCTCGGGTGTATGAAACCTTATCAAGAAGCTCTTGAAGTTGGCTTGATAGCTCACGTATTTCTGAGGGTGCGAGGCGATAAGGAGCTTTAGCAACGGGAGTAGCACCGGGAACTAAATCGATACGGAATTCAACATTGCGAGTAGGGGTAAACCAGGTAAATCGTCGGGAAAGACTTTAGGAAATTCACAAACAACGGGAAATCTTTATAAGTCTTCTTTTCTTTCTCTGGGTTCATGATATATGCGAGGAAGGCAACACATCGCTTTTGCAAGCATTTGTGTGCTCGAGTACATGACAAAAGCATCAACTTCTTTGAGGGAGTTTCTCCATAGACATGGAGTTGATCACCGTTAGGGAGAGGGAAACGAATCATTTTATCGAAACATACAACTTCAGCATGGTTTTCACGAAGAAAGTCCATACCTACTATGATATCAAAGCTACCTAACTGCATAGGTATGAGATTGATCGAGAAGACATGGTTGTTGAGATCGAGAGAACAACCACGTAGGACGGAGGTGACGGTGACGGATTTTCCGGTGGCGACTTCCACATCGAAAGTCTTTGGGAGTTTAGCGCGTTTACATTTTAAAACCTTTTCGAATTCTAACGATACAAAACAATTATCGGTACCAGTATCAAATAAATATGAAGCATAAATACCATTAACGAGGAACATACCGTTGACAACATTGTTGTTATTCTGGGCCTGGCGGTGATTCGGGTTGAAAGCTCTTCCACGCGCAGCTTATTGTTGCTGCTGAGGCTGCGGTGGTGGCTGCTGCTGTTGCTGCGGTTCTTGTTTCATGGTACGGTTTGGGCAGACATTTGCAAAGTGGTTCAGATCACCACATACGCAGCACACACGTGCTTTTGGAGCTGGTTGTTCTGGGGAGTACGTTGAGGAGCTGGCAGTGCTGGAGCTTGAGGAGCTGGCTGACGAGGGCCTGTACGGCAACTGACAGTAAAGTGACCGTAGATATTGCAGTTTGTGCAAAAACGACAGTTTCCACCCACCACGTGATGGTATGTACACTTAGGGCACAGTGGGTGAGGACCAGTGTACGCACGTTTAGCTGGGGGTGCGTCCTGAGTAGGAGCCTGATAAGGCTGAGAGTTGAGCGGTGTAGCAGCGGCGTAGTTCTTGCTAGGGTTTCCTCTTTTGCGTCCCTGACGCTTTCCCTTCGGGTCACTGGATGGTTCGATAGCAGCAGTTGGTTCGGTGACAGCTTGATTGGCAACTTTCGCATGGTTCTTGAAATAACCATCTTGGACTCGCTGATCATTGATCTCAGCGGCGAGCATGTAGGTTTTCTTGATGGTTGTAGTACGAGCAACTTTCACAAAATTTGCGACACATTCGGGTAGACCACGGATATACTTGTTGATAGCTTTCTTAGTAGTATCAACTTAGCTGGGACAGATGATGCTCAAAATCTTGAATCGAGCAGTGAATCCAGCATTGTCTGGACCATCTTGTTTGATTCCCCAAAACTCGTTCTCGAGCTTTTGCATCTCATGCGGAGGACAGAACTCCTTCATCATCACTTCCTTGAGTTCCTCCCAAGACAGATTATAGGCTTCATCATTACCACGCTTATTTCTTTCGGCAATCTAGGAGTCGAGAGCACGGGACTGGAAGACTCCGGTAGCGTTCACCGTGTGAAGGTCATCGGGGCATCCACTTTGCCTAAAGGTGACCTCAATGGCGTCAAACCAATGAAACATAGCAGTCGGTCCATCGTTGCTCGTGAAGGCGAGAGGTGCACAAGCTTTGAAATTTTTGAAGCTGAATCGTGACTTGGGGCTTTCAGCTTTCGAGTCGACCGATGAGTTAATGCTCACAGCATGAATTTCCGAGACGATTTGCGGGATAACTTTAGCTATTTCCTTGGCTACCATTGTAGTGATACGCTTATCGGCGTTGCTGCGCTGGAGATTCCTCCTAGTATGTGATCCCATAGAAGACATCTACATTGAAGTATTTGATAGGATGAGATTCGATTATAATAATGTTTATGTTTAAAATATTTATTATTATTATTCATACAAGGCACATAAACACATATGCACGTATCCACGTAAACACATAAACACGTAGGCACATAAACACGTAAGCACATAGGCACGTAAGCACATAATCACGTAGGCACGTAAGCACATATTTTGCACGTATTCACTTCTAATTAGCCATCATGCGTAGCGCGATATGAGATGCAAGATATAAGCGATATGTATATACATAAGCGAGATAGTACCACGTATGAGTCCATACGTGTATGGGAGATGAGCGTTTTAGTTCGGTTGTGTATTAATTAGCGTTTTAGATTACGAGAGTTGTGCGAGTAGTGCATGCGTTTATGGAGTGTAAAGCGATAAAGCGAGAAATCGATAATGCGAGAAATAAATAAAGCAAGAAATCGAATAAAGCGAAAATTTCTCAAAATTTTAAACACATAAATAATAATAAACTCAATGATGCGTAAATCGATGATATAGGCTTAAATCAATTGGGAGTGTCCGGGGTTTTGAGACGTTGACTATCCAAAGTGATTCGAATCATCCTTTGACTTTAAACCCACGCTTTGGCCTAACAGATAGATGCTCTCACCGCAAGCGGCTAACGGCATTATCCTTCCGGTTACTACGTGTTCCAAACCATCAGAATAATCGAGACTTTGGTGAGATTGAAAATCTAAAGGCAGAATTTGTTACTAAGATGCGGGTTTCACCCCTAACTTAGCAACGTCGTTCCTAGTTGTGGCTATGCGCACCGATCACATTGGGCGTTCCACTAGATAGAAATGGAGATTTTCGTCGAGGTTTGGCTATCACTCCTAACTCAACGAAGGTATCTCGTGCGATAGAGATTGCGCGGAGTGAATGATCTCATCGAGAGTTCTCGGTTTTCACACTAGTCTCGACTTGATCACTCGTTTTGTGTGATACGAGCGTTTCCAAGCGTGTATATTGTGTTAGCCTTAGGAAAGGCACATTTAAGCATTTATGGCAAGTAGTTTAACATTTAAGTCAATAATAGGTCAATCGGGTATGTAAACATGTTACTAGGTCGAATCATGGCAATTCTACCTATTATCCTAAGGTTATGGGCTCTGATGCCAATCTGTCACACCCCAACTGATGGCGGAAACATCGGGGTTAGTGGCACTAGGCGACCAGATTGTCTCACGAGAAATTTCCATAACACTATTTAATCAACAATATTTTAACGTCTAATATCCCATACTATTAAACAATACGTCATCAACAATGTCACGAAATACATGATTTTCCCATAAAACAATAAGGTTCGATATCCCCTAGATTTTTATTACAAACCATTCTAAACAAAATAAACAAAACTAAGCTCAGCTATCCAATGCATCCGATAAGCTAACTCATCAACTTGTTACATACGTTAAAATACAAGTCAATACAATTAAGTAAAGGTGAGCATACATGTTTTAGTAATACTAGCATAATAGAGAAAGCATTCGCGAAATAGTCCAATTACATACCATGATACACCAAAACACATCACACAGATAAACATAGGCTTATTTCTCATGCTAACTACCGTGAGAAGGCTTGCGCATCCATCCTAACTAGACCTCGTCGGGTGTTAGCCACACTATGATACCATACTAGCTAAGGAGGCAAGTTAACGAAAATAAGCCCTAGTCACATGTTTCTAGTATCACGTATAGAGCATACATAATCAGATTATTCGCGTGTGATAAACAGTTTGAGTTGTGAAGTGATTTTGATAGAGGAACGTATGTAACACCCAAATAGTGCATTAAAGCGAAAACGGGTCAAGTATACTCACCGTGGGTGCGTTTATGAGAGAGTAGACGACTGTCGAGAGGTGAAGAGGAGCGCCGGATCAGCCTGCATACGCGAATGGAAGTGCATCAGTCTCTGAAAAGCTGAAACGGTTAAGTTTGGGTTGGGCAGTAGGCAAGTTCGGGTGAACTTGTATGTAAACATACAAGTTCGAGCGAACTTGTAAGGATTTGGTGAGATTTGAGTCAAGTTTGGGCGAACTTGTAAGTTTCTCAAGGAAACTTGACAGGTTCAGTCGAACTTGTGAGGGTTTGTTAAGAGAAGAGACAAGTTTGGCCGAACTTGTGAAGTTTCCTTGGAAACTTTGTAAGTTTGAGCGAACTTGGGGTTTTCTGTAGAAAGTTGGCCATTTTCACTCAAGTTCGGCCGAACTTGACCCTTAGAGGGCAAGTTCGAGCGAACTTGACTTCTTGTGCTGTCAAAATCAGTGCAATCTCGAGCGACTTGATGTTTTCGGGTCCAAAATCTTGCGTTTTCGCGTTGTTTGCTGAGGAAATCGAGTGCCCATCCCTCCAACCTTAAGCCACTGAGTAAAGCTTAGGCCGGAGAGGTCTTTTGGAGCGAACTTAGCCATTTTACAGAAACTCGGGCTAATCTGGGCGAACTTGAAGGTTCGTACGGGTTAGTCCAGCTTGTGTAAAGTGACGATTTCATCCTGGTGCTTCCGGATCTGAGATCTAGCTTCAACAACGCCTTGTTCCACTCAAAAGTGTACGTCATTAGTCCGAAAATGGTGTAAAAATCAAGGTTTTTAAAAGGTTTTAGTATAGATCTGAGTGAAAACAGAAGTTTTGATGGAAAAAAGATGAAGATTTTCGTAAACAGAAGAGATTTGATGAAAACGAAGGCAATGCCTTGTGCAAAATCGTTGTAAAACGTTGTTGAACATCATTGTAGTTGAAATCGAGTTGATTCTTACTTAGAAAACAGAGGGTTTCGGGTTTCGGGAGCTCTGGGCGAAGTTGCAGCAGTTCAAATGAGAGATTGGGGCTGAGTATTTATAAGAGAAGGCAAAAATGAGAGCTGGTGGAGTCAAGTTCGGTCGAACTTGCATGATTTCATGCAAGTTCGAGCGAACTTGCTAGTTATTCATGGATTATCAGTCAAGTTCGAGCGAACTTGGGGACAAATTAGGATTCTTGTGTCTCAGGCAAGTTCGGGCGAACTTGTGGTAGTCAAGTTCGGCCGAACTTGGCCTGTTGAGTATGTCTCGTTTGCTGATTTCGCGTTAAGAGTTCGTTTGGCGATTCAGTTCGTATTAATTAGTTATATTAAGCATTAATATTGATATAATAGTGCGATTTAGTGATTTGAGCGTGCGAGAGCGATGTGATAGCGAGTGTAATCATAACCACAAACATACACAACACATAAATAACATAAATCCATATAATTAACTGCGAGTTGCGATGCGATGAAATTAGCGATTAGATACGATATAACATCCATAATTGTAATTATTTAACATAAACTCCTTCTTATAAACGAATCTCGGAATACAAATGGAGATACAACGGGAATAATACTGCAAATGAAGTAACGACGAAATTTAGAGTTGTTACAATAACATCAGTTTACTTGCAAGTGGTTTTTATAAGTTGTAAAATGACCAAAACGCCCCTTTTAGGCGTAACTTGATTTTAAAAGCATAAACGGGCATACATTGTTGATATCCTACTGATATTTCAACATATTTTAAATATAATGGCATATGGAACTTGTATATGACTCATCCGGTTACCCGATTTCGCTTATATGCGTACGGTTAAGCCTATGTGACTAGTTTACGTTATTTAACTGAAACAGGTTTAACCTTATCATTTTCATATATCCAGAATGTAACATGTTTACCTATATTAAACAAGCCTTAGTACTTGTCGGGTTTAAACTACATTCTATTCCGGTCTTTGCTTAATCTAGTGTTTAGTACCGTAAATATCATTTTAAGCTAGCCGGTCCGAGTCTATGATGTAGATAGGACCCATTAGCATTCTAATTGGTTAATAATACCATCATTCTAGACTAAAGCCTTCCGGTAGATTGTCATCTAAGCTTACTTTTGATTATCGGCTGAGTTATTAATTTTATTGAAGAATTTGCTTAGGTAAATACTTTTAGCTTATTTTCCCTATACAGGCTTGGGATACGGTATACTAATACCGCTTGGTCGGGTATGGGATCATGTTATCGGATTGTGATTTACTAAATCTTCATAACCTGTTTTATTCTGTTTTGTTTGATAACTTAAACATTGGGGGTTAACTCGACCATGTCTGGGATATCCTTGGCTCATTTAAGTTACTAATGGCCACGACCTTAAGCGCGAGGTGTAGGTATACACCTGCCAGATGCTAATGCAAATAAAATATTAAATCTGTGACACCCCACGAAAACGCTCAACCGCACTAGCTTTCCAGCGACTGTTTGCAAATTTCAGGACGAAATTTCTTTTAACTTGGGGATGATGTGACACCTGTAATCTCGAGGTAAAAAGAACCAATGACTGTTGTGGCAAGTTAGTTATGTTTTTTTTAGCTAAAATATATTATTCGAACGACTATTTGAACTAGGATTCTTATTATTCGCTTGACCCGACTCAAACTCGTGAGGCCAAAATCTAAACTAATTGTATATAGATATGCACCTTTGTGAACAGAACTATAACCTTATTACTATACATTATATTAGTTGGATTGATTAATGGTATTTTATAACTAGTTGGGTATATGTAAAAAAAATCTAATAACAATAACAATATCTAAAGAAGTGCAGCCACTTCCCACTATTCTTTTTCAACTTTAGTCAACATGCACGCACACACTTTCCTTTTTGTTTCAAATGTCATTGGCATAATATTAAACCCAGCTCAATACTTAAGAATTCGGTCCAACCTCTCAAACCGCCTACACCCTCAATACTCCGTAGTCTTTAATTAAAGGTTCGTTGTTTCGGTTTCGGTTCGACCATGACTCTTAAGACTTGCGAGAAATATGTTTATACATGAAACTGTTTGAGTACTATGTGCATTGGATATGATATAGCAGATTATATGCGAGTGCAGTTATGCGCAACAAAACGGTGTTTGAAAATTGAAAGTATAGGCATGATTACATCTATTAGCATGTGTGAATTCTGATATGGAAAAATTTTGATGGGCATGCTTATGAATATATATATATATATATATATATATATATATATATATGATACTTGATTAGAATTATATGAGCTTTATTACGGAAACTGTGAAGTAACATTAATAGTATGTTTATATGTGAATCATCATCTTGTATGTAAGATAATATGCTTAAGCATGATTTATGATTTATGATTTATGTATGAACTTTGTGAATCGATAGCGTTACGTGGATTGGCATGCGATTAGTGGGATTATGGGATTGGGACATAAATATACGTGAGGTATGGCATGAATATGTAACTGGTATCTTTTGTTGTTTTGTTTAGATTTTAGTTGCGCGAGGGTACGAATTCGTGATGGGTGTTTGTTGCGGGATTGGTTTATGAGTGTAAGGTTTCGATTGAAATAGGAGTATGCTTGTATGCTGGTGGGTGAACAATGGTCCGATGGTGAGGAAGATTTTTTTTTTATGATATAGGTAATGGATTTAATAAGCTGTGTATTTTGTGATGATATATTGATGAACTTTGATTCACAGTGAAGTTTGTTACATGAGGGTGGTGATGAATAAAAAAAATGTTGTAAATAAATGGATTAATTAATGTGTATGGTTTGGTAGATGCATGTGTACGTGAGGAAACATGATATTAAATATATAAATGAGTTTTGTAATGTATATGGCTTAAAAACTGTTGTGCATGGATGCATAAAAATGTGTAAAGGTTGGTTATGGTAATAGAATTATTTGAACAGTATGCACATGTGAACCTAAATGAGTATCTATGTTTAGGCGTAATGTAAGCACATGTATATAAATCTACATGATGTGTGAAGCTTGTGAAGAGATGTTAGTGTTACTTGTATGATAATTTAATTATTGTTATATTTAGTGGGGCCCAAATCCAAAATTTAACGCGATAATTTGAAACCGTACAATGACCTTCTTAGTAGATGTCTAATAATGAGATAATATTTATACCAGGACTTATCGAACCTAGAAGCTTCTATACTTGTTTACTTGTCGCTGTGCACCCTAAGGTGAGTTCACAAATATTTTTCAAAAAGCATGCGTCCCTGGTTTGGGATAACACTTTTTACAGTAGCCCTGGTTTGGGCTACGCGCGTGTCCTTGGTGTGGACCACGGAAACATGTTATCCACTGGAGGTGGATAGTACACTTGGACTAAACGAAAACTCTATCATGAAAGTCCCTACATTTTACCTATTAGATTGCCGGGTGGGCATACGCGGGGTATTAGTTAATAGCGCTATTAGGTTTGACAAACCTCACACCGTGCTGGAGGCCGGGCGTGAACTTCTAACGTTCACTCTTGCTTTAATGTTGATAGACATTATTGAGGGCACAAACGTAACGTCAGCATTGGGTACACAGTTTAGTCAGGGTTAGCTACCCGAGTCATACTTAATTCAAAACGTTATGAACTTTACTTTTACTAAACTAAATTTTGTGAATTCGCCAACTTTATTGTTGACACGTAGTTGCATGCTTTGTAGGTTAGTAGGTACAACTATGGACGGGCAGTGCAATCGGCTGGAGTGGGTGGTTTGCTAAAAACTTTATGCTTTTTTAAACAATTATTTAACTTATGGTTTTAGTTTCTGTTTGTTTTTAACTTTATTTTCCGTTGCATTATAAACTGTCTTTTGAACAAATTAAAACCTTATTGCTAGTCATGTTAATAGTGATGCTTTATTATTCTAAATGGTTGGTTCAACATGATTAGTGGCTAGACCCTGGTCAGTCACATGTCTTGCCGTAAAACCCCGCATGTGGAATTTAAGGGTGTGACAAAATTCCATTGGTGGATTATTTAAGTGGCGTGTCGGTTAATCAGGTTATTCGGTTTCTGTATCGAACCCCGTATGTATTGACAAACATGTAAAACTGTAAACAAGGTCATTTTGAACTATCCCAAGTTATTTATAAAATGTGCCAAGTGCCGCTAAAACCATTTTTGGAAATATTTTCAAAATGTGTCGGTTATTAGTATTTACTAGTGAAAACTGACGTATTTTTAAAAGATCAAGTTACGGGTGACAACGCGAAATAGGCCGGGAGCTGCTTGGTAATGACATAAGAGGATTTTGCAAGTCCTTAGTTGCCCGAAGTCTGTTAAACAAATAATTTGTATATATTTATTTCTATCCGCCTGTGGATCTTTCATTACAAGCCTTGTAATTATTATTCGAACTTTGAACACTCGGTTTGTAATAGTATTTTAAATCCAAGACTTCCGTCGTCCTCTGTTTGTTTGGTTATGATGTTATCAACTACGTCACGATATTCCTCATCCGGGCCCACCAGATTACACGTGGAAATCGGGGTGTGACAGATACCGAGGTCGTCCAAGGACAGAAGAGCTTTTAATACTGGTTGAGCGTCAACGTCTAATCGATACAATTTTTTTATAAAAGTTTTAAAAGATAACATAAAAACGAAAAGATAAATAAAAATGAAATACAAATCGACAAGATAGAATCACTTGGATCCAACTCCTCTTTTATGTATCCTTTGATGATTTTCGCACTTTCAGGCTTTTTAAGAGATTATCTTAGTTTTAGTAGTAGGCATCTCTTTTGAAGGTGACGTTACCCTTGGCTAAGTGGTTTGAGTCAGCAGGGATACAATCCCAAGAGGACTGAATATTGAAAGACAATTAAGTAAGTTACTAATGCGAAAAATAGTAGGCCCCTCTTTTGAAGGTGGCGTTACCCTCGGCCAAGTGGTTTGAGTCAGCTGGGATACAATCCCAAGAGGCCGGCTTTATGTTTTTATAGTAGTTTACATATGAGGGGTTCAAGCTATTCGCACCCCCGCCATCCAATACCATAAAGTATTGAATGAGGTCCTAGTAAGCTTGAACCAAGTCCTCGCAGGATCTATAAATTGAACGATACAAGAACTTTACCAAACCACCCTTCTAACCCCATTCCAAGTAGTTAACGCGCTTTATATAAACCGTAAAGACACAAATGAGCAAATCAATGACATCAAGAAGAAATGGTTAGGAAAATTCACTTTCAACATAAGAAACTAGTTATTAAAGTCATTAATGCATACCCAATTAAAAAGTAGCCGAAAGATTAAAAATCAAAAGTAATACATAAAATATTTGTTTTCACCAAGTGATGTAAGAGATTAGCCAAGCGTGGCCTTTGTTTGACAAGAACTCTTACGACCAATCTTGGATCCCGAGACTACTACACACTCTAAAGATGGAATATGGATGAGGGTGGTGGGTGTTGGTGGTGTAGTGGTGGTGGAGTGTTGGCAAAGTGAGAGAGAAGTGGTTTACCAAGGGATACCTTTGAAGGGAACCAAGCACCCTTATTTATAGTCAAAACAGAGCCCCGTTCACGGCCCCGTGCCCGATGGGCATGGCCCGTGGCCACTTCCTTCTCTTCCTTCATAATGCAGCTGTCAGCAGAGGGTCCCACACGGCCCCGTGGTCAACTCTTTGCTGTAGTATGAAGATTCTGCAAATCTTAGCGTTGACCACACCCTATGCTTGCTGGACACGGCCCCGTGGTGGCTTGATTTCTGGATTTTGTCTTTTCTGTAGGATTTGTTAATTGACCACGACCCATGTCTGGCTGGGCACGGCCTCGTGGTGGTCTTCTGTTTCTCTTGTTTTTGTTCTTTGGATGCTGCCGAGGGACCGGGCATGTCACGTTACTTCTTCCTCTTGTATCATGTGCTGGTTTTAGCCGCTAATTTGCTTCTTTTATTCTTTTAAGCTCTTTTGGTCCTGTAAATTAAAAAGGAACAAAGAAACATGTTTTTTCCAACATTAACACTGAAAAAGGGTTCGTTTTACGCATCGTTTGATGTAATTTATATGTTGCATTTTGTACACATCATGTATCATGATCTAAATGCTTTGTGAATCATTAAGTGTTAAGTATAAAACATATGCACATCCTTAATCAACACCCATAAACACTAGTTATAAATTCGAGACATTATCAAAACAAGACATCATTTAGGATTTTAATTGTTTCATAATCTTTTTATTCCTTGTTTTCCTAATGTTATCAGGTATATTCAAAATAAAATTTCTTTTTAACCAAATGATTTTGGGCTATATGGTATTTTTATAATATACTATTTTTAGTATTATTGTTTTACCTCTAAAGAATGGGTAATTACTTTGACTCACTTTTAGATTTGAGGATTTACGAGTTAACACAAAGACGTAAATAGGTGATTGAGATTTTTGAGAGTAACTCGAACTACTCTAATAGGGACTCAATATGGAAAGTAAACTAGCGCTTTATGATCTAAGCAAGTGTTCATCTTATAAATGTAGGCTTTGTTGAGAGGGGCAATTATAAAGTTGTTTGACTAGTTGACCTTGTTAAGGTAAGATATTGTTTTTTTTTTTAAAAGTCGGGTACACATCAAAGACTCTTTTATTATTGCAAGTTAAAAGCTTCTGGCTCCCTAGCGCCAGAAGCTATCCACTTCTTGACGAGGGTTCAACGGGTTGTCTACAACAATTGTTCAACCCCAAGGGGGCAAGGGTTTGTATTTGGAAGGTTAGGGTTTGCAATTCAGAAAGGATTGGCGGCGCAGCTTGTTGCTCGGCTACCTTCTGTTTTGATGTAACTTGGCAAGTTTTCTGAATTTAAAATAATAACAAAAGAAATAAGTTATAATATAGATATATTCAAAACAAAAAAAAAATTATGATTCATGTGGGTATTATATACATATGTTTACATAATGCGGCGAGTTATGAGTATAGGATTTATTCATGTTATTGTTTGTATCATGACTTTGATTTTGTTTAATCTAACGATTATCTTGCTTGCCTGTGATGAAAATAGCCCTAACATGACACAACGATGTCGACGACACTAGGCTTTGAATCTTTAAGTCATGTGCATGTTAAGGGCCTTAAAAGATAAAGAAAATCATATAAAATAAAGAATTAAAGAAAAGCGATCAAACCTAATTGAGGGGTAAGACTCTCCAATGGATCCATCCCAAGATTTGGTGTGGGTGTGTTTCATGCACATGGTAGGAATGGTACCATGGCAAATAAGATTTAAAGACACGCTCAAGAGCCACACGTTTGAAGTACTCGTTATTTTTTACAAACAATGACTAACGACGACAGTGAATTGCTTTTGTGCTCCTTCACTTAGTCGGTTGAAGTGGACTTTCCCCCTACTTGTCTACCCGATGCGCATGATTTACCATGTGTAACTCAAGAGATCCAAGGATTATCCTTTACGTGGTTTACAACGATGAAAGATAATGAATAAATTCACGTGATATGATAAAGATAAAGATTTAAGATATAAATGCGATAAGATTAAAAGATATAGATTAGATAAGATTGCTTAAAATGGTTGGCACGATCTTAAGATTGTTTACTTGATCATGTTGTGGAGTTTGGATTATAACTTGCAATCACATAAAACCAATGGTTTGATGAATTAAATGACAACTTATTGTTTTCATAATTTTACCCTTTTCTTACTCAGCTTTGAAAAGCTTACACCTGTTTTTGAAAATTGATGTGTACCATTTTCAGGTTAGTTAAGATGCTTAGACATGAAGTTGGTGGGAACTTTGATAGGATCTGATGGACATACATGATTCGTTTTACTATAAATTAGTTTTATAATATGATTCGTGTATGATTCTCTTGCTATGAACGACGAGTAACACCCAAATTTTATGATTATTTAACTGGTTTTATTAACTTTAATTAATACATGACTCAGAACTTTAGTTGGGAAAAATGTTTTTTTTAATTAAATTATATATCATGGAAAACAGGGTGTTAAACAGGGTCTTAGGGTCTGGTTCAATTTCGGTTACTTTGAATACCTAATTTCGTGCATTTGGGCCGGGTACGGTTCGGTACCATTTTTTCGCACCACCATGTGCATAAACTGGGCCTGGTCCTGGGCCCAATATCTCATGCGTCAACAATCAACAAAAAGTCCAAAGCCAGGCCCAACCCATACAAAAATTCCAAAAATACCCTGAAAAACCAGAAAAATCACAATCTTATCCTTCATCATTATCTCATTGTCACAATCACCGATCAACCACTCCCACCTTCAGCATCCACAACCCTAAAATCAAACCACCCGATCGCACATTACTGTTATGGATCACACAGCAGATCAATTTCAAGATCAAGATCAAGAACACGAAGTCTACGGCGGAGATATTCCAGATGAAGCAGAAATGGACGCCGATATCGAGATGTCGAGAAGCGAAATGGAAGCCGATGAAAACAATAGCTCAAAGGTTCGTTGTTTTGATTTTGTTCAGCGATTGAATGTGTTTGTGTGATGTGAGTTAAAGCCCTAAGTTAGTTTGTAAATAATTGTTGTGGATTTAGGATCTGGAGGATATGAAGAAGAGATTGAAGGAGATTGAAGAAGAAGCAGGTGCGCTGAGAGAAATGCAGGCGAAAGTTGAGAAGGAGATGGGCTCTGTTCAAGGTTTTTGTTCTTGATTTTGCTGTTTTTGTTGCATTTGTGCTTGTGGAAATTGCATTGTTTTGGTTAGGGAAATTGGTTTGTTTTAGTGGAATTAGAGTTTGAGAATTGTGTTTGGTGGTAGTTTAGGTTACTACTTTGTTTTCAACGATTAGTATTAGCGGTTTCGGAACTTCACCTTACACTAGAGCTGGTTTTAGATTTTGGTATGGCATTGGTTCGGTGTATCATACCGATGTCATCTCTATTATCAAGCACGGCTTGGTATGAACCAGTGTGCAGGAATTAGAACAGAGTTTACTTAATAGTAAAAGTGAATAAGATTCTAGTGTTATTTAAGTTGTCAGACTGAAACTTGTTGGAACTTGGAAGACTACAAGCAACTGTATTTGTTTTCGAATGCTTGGTTCGATCATGTAGTGGGTAGGTAGGCTGGACACATAGTTTACTGCTTACATGAACAGTTTGAATTCCCATCTGTGAGTCTGTGTAACAAGATGAAAAGTATCGCTAGTGAAATATATTAATTATTGAAAAATGTATGTTATTAGTTGGACGACTTATAAGCAAAATCCGATGCAATAAGGTCTCCATTAAATAACAAATCAGTATGGGAGTTTGTTTATTTTTTTATATAATAATAATTTCTTAATATTTTGTGGTTTTTAAACTTTTGTTGTTGGGACAAGGCTTATTACGTTGCTCTTCTCCTGAAACAGAGTCTGTCATATTTGACCTGCACCCTTATGTTTTTTTTATTTGTAACTGCCAGGTTGAGGCTTTGTGCGTGTGTGTAATATGTATGTATATATGTTTTTATAAATTGAGCTGAAGGAATTTTTTTTTGAAATATGCCACTTGCTCATGTGTTTTGTAATTTTACTTTAGATTATAATTTGAGTATTGTGAAAAACTGTTATTAACGAGATATTAAGTTTATGATTTATGAATAAGTGATTTAGCGAATTAACCTAGCGATATCCTTGCTGGTAGATACACAAGTTTTCTTGTGGCCCATTCTTAGTTTAGTAGTTACAACATACAATTTCTTGCTTGCAATCAAGCTTTGTTTGAACATACTACAAAAGGGCTTTATACATTCTTATATTACTGTTTTTATGAACTTTTCTTGGATAATAAGACGCAGTCTTGCACTGTCCCCTTTCTATGTTTGCAAGATTTTTATTTTTTTGCGTGGTAAAATTGAAATCACAATAATGTTTTAGTTAGTTTATCTTTTGTATACCTAACTTTAGTGCTCTTCTTTTGATGATGGGCATGATTAGACGATTCTTCTGGTGCTTCTGCAACCCAGGCTGAAAAAGAGGAGGCGGACGCCCGTTCAATATATGTTGGTAATGTGAGGTTCTATAACCTTTCACCTTATTTTATTTCAATGCATTTTCGGTTTAGATTTATAGATATTAACATTATTTGTGTGAACTGCAGGTAGATTATGCGTGTACGCCTGAGGAGGTTCAGCAGCATTTTCAATCATGTGGAACTGTAAACAGGGTCACGATATTAACAGACAAATTTGGTCAACCAAAAGGTTTTGCATATGTGGAATTCTTGGAACTCGAAGCTGTTCAGAATGCTATTCTTTTGAATGAATCGGAGTTGCACGGTCGTCAACTCAAGGTCTTAACTTTATTACTACATTCAGTTTGCATAGTATCAAATCTGGGCTTTAAATTCTAATTAGTAGATTTCTGACCCATTCAGGTTGCTGCTAAACGAACCAATGTTCCTGGGATGAAACAATTTAGAGGGAGGCGGTCCAACCCTTTTTTTGGTTCACGAAGGCCTTTCATGCCTGGCCCACCAATGTACTCTCCGTATGGCTATGGGTATGTATTTGAATTTATCCTCGTTAGCTGTGTAGTTTCATTCTCGTGTTAGTCAGTAAGATTAGAGTTGGCAATTTCGACCTGTTTACTTATGAACGAGTCAATTTTGGTCCAACGAGTTCATTGTTAAGTCATAAAATCCATTAAATTATTTTAATTGGTTTTTAATATTGATATAATATAATGTTTGCAGAAGGATTCCGAGAGCTAGGAGGCCAATGAGGTACCGTCCATATTAGTCAACCTATTCTGCTCGTGGCCAAAAGGGGCAATATGCTCATACCGGGTCACACTAATACAATTTCTCTAGTCTTAGATCTTGTATCATTATGTACTATTGCATCCATTTGCCAAATGCCCCTCCTTTCTTTTTTAGACTTTATCTTCCAAGATTGTATGCACTTTAACATGCTTTTGAAACCAGAACCTATAGTCTTAAGTCTTTCATTGTCTAAAAAGCGAGCTTCCTTGTTATTTAATAACAGTTAAACAACAACATTCTGATAGGAAAACAATGCAAACTTCGAATATGAAATTGTATCTTTTGGTATACTTTAGATATCACAACACATGCCCTATTCTTTTCGTTAATATACCCTTACTACATCTAACCTTTTGTGAAGTTTGTTGCAAACATCATGTTCCCTATTGTATTTTTCTCTAATGCGTATGTATTAGGAAACAAACCTAATGTGTTTGTACCCTTCTTATTCTTACATTTGCTTACGAATAAAAACAAAAAAACAAATGTACATATATACACTCCCTCCTATATGTATATATTACATTATTATTCTCTTGATCTTCAATGTTTGAGGTAGTTTTGGAGGGGGAAGAAGCCATTTAGAGCCCTCAATATAGGAAAGGCTGATAAAGGGTTTAGCCTCCTCAAATTTGAGCTTTTTAACAAATGAACCTCTCCCACCCATTTCTGCACCTTGTCCTGTGTTTCCAAATTCTCCGAAGAATAGATTCCTACAAAAACATCATAGAGTTATATTTTTTGCAAGATGGACAGGTTTTTGGCACGTTGAACCAAGAACATTTTTTTGGCACGTTTTGTTCCAGTTCAGGTCCTTTTTTTTATCTGATCCATTAATTTAAATCCGCACCTACATCAAGCATAACCAGGGGCGAAGTATAGAAGGGGCCGGAGGGGGCGCCCGACCCTCCTAACTTTTCGCTCAGTAGTGTTATATATGTAGTTTTCGTATAGAAATTTTTGGGTATATACGTTTTCGACCCCCTGCCGAAAATCTCAAGCTTGCCACTGAGCATAACCTAACTAGATGAGTTGATTTTGTGTACTTACTGATCTGGTGAAGGCTGTTTATTAGGCTCCCAGCCTTTAGGGTCAACACTAGGACCCAAATCCGAGTAAACAAACACCACCTTTGAAAACTTCTTCCATGCTCTTCCTAAGAAATACCCTTTCCGAGTCCCGTCACGCGACAATGCACGAAAACGAACCCGGTTTCTGATTCCACCATTTCACGAGCATGTGCGGTTATCCATGATTGTACTTCACCATCAATGCAATGCACTTCAGTGTCCTGCAAACCCGAAAACGTTTTTCTGTTTTTAAATAAGTAAAATGAAAGAAAATATCAGAACTCGTTACCAGCAACTGTTTGCTTACCAGATAGATAGATTTTGCGTTACCGAAGATGAAATCAGCAGTGCCTTCAATGTAACAATCTTTGAAGAAATGCCTACCGCGGTCATCGCAGAATGTATCTTGAAACCCGTAAAATCTGACATTGTAAAATGTAGCCATGTCCCCTCCAATCCTCATTGCTGCTGCTTGACCTCCTTTTATTTTGCCATCAGGTCTCGGGCTCGAATTCTGTATGTTCCAAGCATCATGTCGTAAAAGAGCGAGAACATTATATATTAGCATGCTGAAAGTCGTGACATACGCATGTTGGCGATTAACGACCATTGTGTCAAATTTTACAAAAAATCGAATGGGTTTGTTAGCATAACACAAATGGGTTGTAACTGCCACCTTAATTATACATGCATGAATGCATGTTCTTGGTAGAGCAAGGATGAAAAATGTGGTTTCTTACCTTAATATGCAAATTAGCAGCGACAAAATAATCACCATCGACGGTCAAGGTGCCGCTTTCTACTATGGTATACTTGGCTGCATTTCCATTAAAGATCAAGGTAGGCATACTTTTGGGATCCCCCATGAACGTAACGAACTTCTTACCCCTCTCCATCTTAATCTTCTCGGTGTATTCTCCGGGTCCGATAAACACTATAACTCTTTTATCATTTTTTTCCGGAATGCTATTGACAGCTTCAACAATTGTTTTAAAATCCCCACCACCCGACTTCATGACTCGTATAACCTTTGGCTCAACCTCTGCGGCCTCTAAGGCCGGGTCAAGAGCCCCTTTCCGCGCTTGCAAGGGTTTTATGTTTTCATCAAACCAACTTTGAACCCGGCCTTTCTCTTGTGGGATCGGTATGTTATCATCGGATACAATGTGATGAAAAGTTATGAAGAACGTGTTTAAAACGATCAGAAGGATAAATCTTACCATTGCAACCTTTTTGTGTGATAATGCAAATTGAATATTTGTGTGAGAGAAAGAGGGAATCTTTCAAGGTTGACAAAGAGGTGAATTAGGGTAATATATTGTTTCTCCTATTCGATTTATTGATCACAATTTCATTTATTTTTGGCTATTATCTCTCTCCATCTCTGAAAAAAGTGCTCACAAAAAAGATTGAGATGGTCATTAATAATCCTTTTGAGTTTCAAATACATTTAGCTGTTTTATCGACATTATTAGATATTCGGTTTTGCTTTCGCGTAACACATTTATGGGGACAGGATAATAATACTACAAAGTTTATGAAACACTAAATTAAAAATAACAAATCTAACCAGTTTAGTTTTTAGATTATTCCAGACACATTTGTATGTCATGTGAGAAACATTAGACTAATTGAGAAACTTAAGAAGCAATTCTAGATCATACATTTTCTCTAAGCTTTTCGTAATATACACATACGTATAGTTTAAAATTGACTATATACATATGTGTATAATTCAATATACATATATGTATATAGTGAATTTTAAACTATAGGTATGTGTATATTACGAAAAGCTTAGAGAAATGTGTAGTTCAGAATGCTTCTCAAGTTTCTCAAATAGGGTGAACTTCTCTTAGGATCCATACCCTATATATATATATATATATATATATATATATATATATATATATATATATATATATATAAGGTTAGATAGAAAACCCTAAAAATTTGAGAAAACCCTAGAAAACCCAACCTCCCGACATTTTTTTGAAAAAAAATAACACATGTAATATACATGTTTTTAAGAGTTTTGAGCCAAAAAAATCAAAAAAGCGCCGAGTGGATATTTAAAAAAAATAAACAAGTTTCAGCAATTTTCATCACTAACATGTGTTAAATAAAAGTTGATGAATTTTGTTTATTTTTAAAAAAATATCCACTTGGCGCTTTTTTGTTTTTTTTTTGTTCAAAACTCTTAAAAACATGTATATTACATGTGTTATTTTTTTCAAAAAAAATGTCGGGAGGTTGGGTTTTCTCAAATTTTTAGGGTTTTCTATCTAACCCTCCCATATATATATATATATATATATATATATATATATATATATAGGATTAGGATCAAGTGTGAACAACTTCTTAAGAGTGAACTCGCCATTGATCATTTTTTAGATTAAAAGGGTAAGATTGACATTAGCCAAGTATAATTAATTAAAACTTCTTAAATTTCTTATCTCTTAACTCTCTCTCTCTCATTTTAAATCATTTCTCTATTATTTTAATTATAAGAGATTGAAATTTTGGAATTTTGGATAAGGCCTAAACTTTCTGTTTATTCGGAAAATACACTGAATTCATATTTATTTATTTAAATAAAGTCTCATTTTGTTCGGTAAACTTTTCTTTTTCATATTTGCAAAAATTATTTATCCTATTTGTTATGAATTTAGAGTCTTATATAATTCCGTTATTATTCACATAGTATATTTAAATTATTTATTTATTTTGTATCTTCGCGTGATACTCGAGATACATATGTGTGTAGAGCGAGATACCTATGTGTGTAAAGCGATATACATTTATGTTCAAAGTAATACCTAGTTTTCTTAATTGATTATTTCACGTATCGATTATGTATATTATATAAGTATAATCCTTACACTTATGATCAGTTATTTTTTACTTAGTGTTTGATTATGTTGGTAATAACAAAAAAATAATTTCATTACATATTCAAAGAAAAAGTATCTACCGACATTTGGTATTGTTTATAATAAAAAAAAATACTTTATTTTGAATGCATTACTCTTTCAAAAGAAATTATATTAGAATGTTTAGAAATGTATTTTATAAATATGTTGTTAATATACACATATATAACCAGTTCTGAATATAATACACAGATGTATAAAAGTCTGTACACATGTGTATAAACAAACAACTGTGTATATTGTATAAACCGGTAGTTAGCGAGACTGTACACATGTGTATAAACTAGCAGCTAGGTATCTTGTATAAACTGATAGTTAGCGAGACTGTACACATGTGTACAATGCTGAATAACCATCTCAGATCCTTGTTATACACATATGTACAATGCTAAACAACAATATCATTAACTTCTAGTTAGAGGATATTATGAATGTACATATGTGTACATACGTTTCTAAAATGCAAATACGTATAATACATATATGTATAGAGAATATAATTAAATATTTTTAATCATGTTTTAGATGGAACAATATTTAATAATGTTTTATATTTTTAAAAAAATAAAGTATGGTAATTGATGAAAGAAAAAAATATAAAAATATAATTAAATATTCTTTTAAGTGGAAAGAGAAATCAGAAGAGAGAAAAAAAATAAATTAACTAAATATAAAGAGAAATACAATTATACCCTTGTATTTATTAAAATACATGAAAGTTACAAAAGATAATTACAATCTTGCCATTAAAAAAAATCTAAATCTACAAAATCAATGGTCAAGAAAAGTTCATTTTATTCACAAATAAAATATTGTTAACTCATGAACATATATCTGATATTTTACCATCAATCTACATGTGTATCAGTTATATACACAAACAAATAGTCGAGTTAAAATGTTCTTTTAATTACATTTTAGGAGAGGGGAGTGAAACAAAACCATTATATTTATAACGTTTTCTTTTATCTTTAATTTTTTAAGTTGATAAATTATCTATTATTGTTTTCGGGATAATTTGTTTTATATATATATATATATATATATATATAGGAGAAGAATCCGTTAGAAACCACCCTTTATTATGGAACCGTGAGAACACAAACACTAATACCTAAAAAAATCTAAAAAACACCCAAAATTTTATTTTTTATTTTTTTAATATTTTTTTGAAAAATTCGTTATATTTTGTCAACAATAAAAAAAAAGTTTCAACAAGAAAAATAAAATTTTGAGTAATAGTTATCCATGCCCATATGCATTTTTATCATTTCTTTGACAATTTTCGTAATACATTACACACATTGGACAATTATACTTTCGTTTACACTACCACGTGTAATACATTACTTTTTACGTTACCAATATTAGAAATGTACATGTGCATCTATATGTATCAACATGAAATAAGGTGTTTTAGTACATTACTTTGAATACACTTTCTCTTTCATCTATCATTTCATCCATAATACATTACCGTGCACATGTGCATATGTATCATTTCTTCGACAAATTCCGTGACACGATACAAATATTAGACAATTGTACTTTCATTTACACTACCATTTGTAATACACTACCTTTTACGTTACCAATATTAGAAATGCACATGTGCATCTATATGTATTAACATGAAATAAAGTGTTTTGCTACACTACTTTATATACACTTTTTCTTTCATCTATCATACCATTCATAATACAATTCCATTACCTCCTACCATCCATAATACAATACTATTACCTCCTACCATCTATAATACAATACCAAAACCAATATTTTTACTTTATTACATGTATATCATCACCATTTATACCATCCAGTTAACATATTACTTCATAAAGTGACAACTATAATCAAACCATCAACCACTAGATATAACTAACCAAAAACATCTATATAGACCTACTTTATCATTCAAAATCACAAACTTTTTGTACAAAACACGTTATATAATGGTTATACATAATGATTCACATGTGCATTTTGAATATTGGTAATGTAAAAAGTAGTGTATTACGTATGGTATTCTAAATTAAAGTGCAATTGTCTATTACTGATAATGTATTACGGATTTTGTCGATGTTATAATACATATGCACATGTGCATGGATAACTGTTACTCGAAAAAAAAAGTTTTTTTTGTAAGAAATATAGCGATTTTTAAAAAAATATATTAATTTTTTGAGTGCTTTTTTGATTTTTTTAAGATTTTTTTTTGTAACAAAGGTGGTTCTCGTGATTCTCGCAATAATGTGGTTCTCGTGATTCTCACAATAAAGGTGGTTCTCGCATATATATAGGGGAAGGATAAAATGAAACCCACTTGAGTTGAGAAAACTCAAGAAAACCCTATGTAACATTTTTATTTTTTTATAAAAAAAGGAAATGTAAGTTACATGTTAATGAACGTTTTGTAAAAATAAAAATAAAAGCGCCAGGTGGATTTTTTATAAAAAATTACAAAAATTCAGTTTTTAGCATTTTTTTGGTAAACACTGAAATTTTCAAAAGAATTATAAAAAAAACCATTCGGCACTTTTTTTTTTTGTTACAAAAACGTTCATTAACATTTAACTTACATTCCCTATTTTTTTTAGAAAAAAATAAAAATGTTACATAAGGTTTTCTTGAGTTTTCTCAACTCAAGTGGGTTTTCTCTCTATACTTCACCTATATATATATACATATATATATATATATATTATACTATATTTTAATATATATAAGGAGGGGAGTAAATTACAAGTTTTGTTCTTTATTTTTATACCGTTTTAAAGGCGATGTCCTTTGATGCAAAAGTTAACAAGTTTGTACTTAATGTTTCGAAGGCTTGCATAGTATGTTCTTTGAGCCTAACCCAGTTAATCTTTTTGGTTAAGTATGGTCACCCAATAGAATTTTAGTCTTTTTAACCAATTTATTTAATAATATGTATTTAAAAAAATAAAACAAAATAACATAAAATATTATTATTAATTTAACTCTCTCTCTCTCTCTCTCTCTCTATATATATATATATATATATATATATATATATATATATACAGGAGAAGGATCCGTTAGGTATATATATATATATATACAGGAGAAGGATCCGTTAGGAACTACCCTTTATTACGAGAACCACCAAAAAGTACCTAAAAAATCTAAAAACCACCCAATTTTTTTTAATATTTTTTTTTTGAAAAATTCGCTATATTTCGTCAACAATAAAAAAATTTTAAAAAATAAAAAAATTTGAGTAAAAGTTATCCATGCACATGTGCATTTTTATCATTTCTTTGACAAATTCCGTAATACATTACATATTGGACAATTGTACTTTGATTTACACTACCACGTGTAATACACTACTTTTTACGTTACCAATATTAGAAATGCACATGTGCATCTATATGTATCAACATGAAATAAGGTGTTTTGGTACACTACTTTGAATACACTTTCTCTTTCATCTATCATTCCATTCATAATACACTACCATGCACATGTGCAAATGTATCATTTCTTCAACAAATTCCGTAATACATTACAAATATTAGACAATTGTACTTTCATTTACACTACCATGTGTAATACACTACTTTTTACGTTACGAATATTATAAATGCACATGTGCAACTATATGTATCAACATGAAATAAGGTGTTTTGGTACACTACTTTGAATACACCTCTCTTTCATCTATCATACTATCCATAATACACTTCCATTACCTCCTGCCATCCATAATACAATACCATTACATCCAACCATCTATAATACAATACCAATACCAATATTTTCACTTTATTACATGTATATCAACACCATTTATACCATCCAATCAACATATTACATCATAAAATGACAACTATAATCAAACCATCAACCACTAGATATAACTAATAAAAAACATGTATATGGGCCTACTTCATCATTCAAAATCAAAAAACAATTTTTTTTGTACCAAAACACGTTATATAATGGTTATACATAATGATTCACATGTGCATTTTGTATATTGATAATATAAAAAGTAGTGTATTACGGATGATATTGTAAATTAAAGTGCAATTCTTTACTACTGATAATGTATTACGGAATTTGTCGAAGTTATGATACATATGCACATATGCATGGTAACTGTTACTCGAAAAAAAAGTTTTTTTTTAAACGAAATATTGCGATTTTTTTAAGAAAATATTAAAAAAAAAATTGAGTGCTTTTTTGATTTTTTTAAGATTTTATTTTGCAATAAAGGTGGTTCTCGCATGAAGCTTACCCTATATATATATATATATATATATATATATATATAGAGGATACGGTTCAAGAGAGAACCACTACCAGTTGCGAGAACCATGAGAAGAATTTTAACACATCATCTATAATCAATTTAATTTTAAGGGGTAATTTAGTCTTTTTCTGTTAATGTCACATCCCCTCTCTCTTATCTATAATACACATCACATCATCATTAATATCTCTGACATAATAATATATTCTTTTTCATTATTTTTTATACTTTTTATATCTAAAAATGAGGGAAACATATCTTAAGTTTTAAATTTATACACAAAAAATATTACGTAATTTAGAAAATACAAAAATATCTTAAATGATATCTTTTTCTTTTTGCTCTATTTATCGTATTTATGACAGAATGTTCTTTATAAAATGCAAGCTATATTTATCTTATATGTTTATTAAAAAATACAAAATTATCGAACATGATGTCTATTTCTTTTGCTTTATTTTCCCTAATTTCTGACATAATGTTTATTTTATAAAATGCAAGCTATATTTGTATTATATGTTTTGAGAATTTCTATTTCATTCGTTAACGTTTGATAATTTTTCACTACAACTTTTTAAAAAAACATTCGACAACGCACGCAAAAAAAGTTTTGACAACGTGCGTAAATTTGTTGCAAACCTTTACGCACCCAATAAAAACTATATGCTAAAACTTTTTTTATACTCAATCGCATGCGTTAATTTATTTGCAAACCTTTACACACCCCGTAAAAACTTTGTAAAACTACATAAAACTTTACGCTACCGGAAAAAACTCCATGTAAAAAGGTTTTTATTCTCAATTTTTTTACGGCCGCCGTAAAAAGTTAAAAAACTCCTAGCCAAACAATCGACTGGGGTTTACGATTGAGACGTAAAAAAAGTTTAGAATGTTTTAATATAGGGCGTAAAAAAACATACAACCGAGACGAAAATAAAAAGTTACAACTGGGGCGTAAAAATAATTTACAGCCGGGCCAGGGGTAAAAATAAAAAAATTACATGTCGGCGGCATAAAACAACAATTATATCAAAAATGTTTTGCAAATTCACGTTTGTAAATTTGTAGTTTTTACATATGTTTAAAAATGTTTTTACATTCGTTGTCGAAGGTAAAAATGTTTTTTACGCCCCTGAATGCCCGCTCGAGCTCCTCTAAACGTCACTTTTGTGGAATGTAAACGCTATATTTTGGAATAAATGATATTTAATTTGTTTGTAGAATGATAATTTGAGATTTTTACATGTTTTGTGTGATGTCCGTGTAGATCTTAGACGATGGAGGTGCAAACTATCATCTACTAACGACTACTTCGCTTTATTTATTTTAGTTTATTTTTTCCCATTTTCTGGTGATTTATTTACAATGTAAACATTTACCTCAATTTTTTTTAAATTTTTTTATTAAAAAACATTCTTATTAATTAAAGCACAATTATTAATGAGACCAATCATTAATGGTCATAGTAAAAAGACCAATTAGCCCTTATCTCACTAAAAACATAAATATCATTAGTTAAAACACAATCATTACTCTGCTTTATTATCTTTTAATCTCATCTATCAAAACACATTTGATCAATGGTTAATATTGGTTCCTATGGTTCTCACAACTCAAGGTGGTTCACACACACACACACACACACACACACACACACACACACACACACACACACACATATATATATATATATATATATATATATATATATATATATATATATATATATATATATATAGTGTAAGTTTCATTGGGGAACACTAAAAAAGTGAGAAACAGTGGGGATTTGGCTCAAACGAGCTCTGATTGGACTCATTTTAGCGGCGTTGGAACCGGGTCGTCAAACCTTAACTAGGATCTCTTAACCCTAAACCCTAACCCTTAAACCCTAAATATATTAGGGTTTGGCTTTTAGGGTCTTTATTAGGGTTTAGCTTTAGTGTTAATCATTAGTATTTAGGGTTTAGCTTTTAGGGTTTATAGTTTATATTTTATGGGGGAACGCTAAAAAAGTGAGAAACAGTGGGGATTTGACTCAAACGAGCTCTGATTGGACTCATTTTAGCGGCGTTGGAACCGGCTCGTCAAACCTTAACTAGGATTCTTAACCCTAAACCCTAACCCTTAAACCCTAAATATACTAGGGTTTGGCTTTTAGGGTCTTTATTAGGGTTTAGCTTTAGGGTTTAGTTTTAGTGTTAATCATTAGTATTTAGGGTTTAGCTTTTAGGGTTTATAGTTTATATATTTTATGGTTTACCTTAGGTTTTAGCCTTATCTTTTAGCTTTAGGGTTTAGAAGTAAGAAATCACGTATTGGGTAAAAAAACACTTGTACAAAATCAGAAATCACGCATGGGGTAAAAAAACCTAATCACGCATGTTATAATTTCACCAACGTACGTTAAGCCTAATTGTAAAATACACTTTCACTGTATATATATATATATATATATATATATATATATATATATATATATATATATATATATATATATATGGGGTTAAGATCAAGGGAAAACCCTCTGAATTGTGAGAACTTAGAGAACTCGGCTTTCCCGTGCGAGTTTTGCCCATTTGTTTCACACCCCTATATTAAAATGTTAGAAAAGATTGCCATAAAGAATATAAAAAAATTTGAAGCAGTGTTTTTCAGCACTTTACAACAGCTATAAAAACCTGATGACTAGTTTTTTTTTTGGAAAAGTTGTTTTTTTTTTTGTATTTTTGGTATTTTTTTGAAAGACGGTCGAGTTCTCTAAGTTCTCACAACTCGTATTAGTTTTCATTTTACCCTAACCCTAACCCTATATATATATATATATATATATGGTTAGGATCGTGTCAGAAGTACTAGGCTAATTGAGAAACATGAGAAGCATTCTCAACCACACATTTTCCCTAAGCTTTTCGTAATATACACATGTGTATGGTCTAAAATTAACGATATCCATATATGTAGAATTCAAGATTTGACAATGTACATATATGTATATAGTCAATTTTAAACTATACGTATGTGTATACTTGGGAAATGTGTGGCCTAGAATACTTCTCAAGTTTCTCAAATAGGTGGACTTCTTTTAGGATCCATACATATATATATATATATATATATATATATATATATATATATTGGGGAACACAAAAAAGTGGGGAACCGACTTAAACGAACTCCAATTGGACTCATTTCAGCGACGTTGGAACCGGCTCGTCGAACCGTAACTAGGATCTCTCAACCCTAGACCTAAATCTTAACCCTTAAACCCTAAATATATTACGGTTTGGATTTAGGGTCTTATATTAGGGTTTAGCCTTAGGGTTTAGTTTTAGGGTTAATCATTAGTATTTAGGGTTTAGCTTTTAGGGTTTATAGCTTAGATTTTACGATTTAGCTTATGTTTTAGCCTTATTTTTTAGCTTTAGGGTTTAGGATTTAGGGTTTAGGGTTAAGAGATCCTAATTAGGGTTCGACGAGCCGGTTCCAACGCCGCTGGAATAAATGATATTTAATTTGTTTGTAGAATGATAATTTGAGATTTTTACATGTTTTGTGTGGTGTCCGTGCAGATCTTAGACAATGGAGGTGCAAACTAGCATTTACTAACGACGACTTCGCTTTATTTATTTTAGTTTATTTTTCCCATTTTCTGGTGATTTATCTGCAATGTAAACATTTACCTCAATTTTTTAAAATATTTCTTTATTATAAAACAATCTTATTAATTAAAGCACAATTATTAATGAGACCAATCATTAATGGTCATAGTAAAAAGACCAAGTAGCCCTTATCTCACTAAAAACATAAATCTCATTAATTAAAGCACAATCATTACTCTGCTTTATTATCTTTTAATCTCATCCATCAAAACACATTTAATTAATGGTTAATATTGGTTCCTATGGTTCTCACAACTCAAGATGGTTCTCATTTTACCCAATCCCCACATATATATATAATGTGAGTTTCATTGGGGAACACTAAAAAAGTGAGAAACAGTGGGGAACTGACTCAAACGAGCTCTGATTGGACTCATTTTAGCGGCGTTGGAACCGGCTCGTCGAACCTTAACTAGGATCTCTTAACCCTAAACCCTAACCCTTAAACCCTAAATATATTAGGGTTTGGCCCTTATTAGGGTTTAGCTTTAGGGTTTAGTTTTAGTGTTAATCATTAGTATTTAGGGTTTAGCTTTTAGGGATTATAGTTTATATTTTATGGTTTAGCTTAGGTTTTAGCCTTATCTTTTAGCTTTAGGGTTTAGAAGTAAGAAATCACGCATTGGTTAAAAAAAACGCATGTACAAAATCAGAAATCACGCGTGGGGTAAGAAGACCTAATCACGCATGTTATAATTTCATCAACGTACGTTAAGCCTAATTGTTAAATACACTTTCACTGTATATATTCATATATATATATATATATGTATATATACATATCTATATATATATGTATATATATGGGGTCAAGATCAAGGGAAAACCATCCGAATTGTGAGAACTTAGAGAACTCGGCCTTCCCGTGCGAGTTTTGCCCATTTTTTCACACCCCTATATTAAAATGTTAGGTAAGAAGACCTAATCACGCATGTTATAATTTCATCAACGTACGTTAAGCCTAATTGTAAAATACACTTTCACAGTATATATATATATATACACATATATATATATATATATATATATATATATATATATGTATATATATGGGGTCAAGATCAAGGGAAAACCATCCGAATTGTGAGAACTTAGAGAACTCAGCCTTCCCGTGCGAGTTTTGCCCATTTTTTCACACCCCTATATTAAAATGTTACAAAAGACTGCCGTAAAGAATGTAAAAAATTTCGAAGCGGTGTTTTTCAGCCCTTTATAACAGCTATAAAAACCTGATGACTAGTTTTTTTTGGAAAAGTTGTTTTTTTAGTATTTTTGGTATTTTTTTTGAAAAACCGTCGAGTTCCTTAAGTTCTCACAACTTGTATTAGTTTTCATTTTACCCTAACCCTATATATTATATATATATATATATAGTGGAGAGTTCAAATGAGAAGAAATTACAAATTAAGAATAAAAAGAATAAAGGTTAGAAAGATAATTTGAACAATTCATTTAATGAGTCTATTATTTATTTTTCTACTCAAATTAATGAACTCTAATCATTTAATGAGTCCATTATTTATCTTTTCTATTCATAATCATTTAATAAGTCTTATCTTATGAAATATATGTGCACCTGACACAATAAAATCAATCATCTTACATATTCAACGTTTCCTACCCCATTAAAACAATATGCTGGTGTAGGATACAAAATGTGTAGGACTCAAAACACTTTTAAATAATTTTTCGACTCACAATAAAATATGTGTAGGATACAACATTTTTAAATAATTTGTCACTTCTAATAAAATTGGTGTAGAAGCCAACACATTAATGGTGATGAAGGAGGAAATTATGGTTGCATTAATGAAACTTGAGTAACTCTTCAAAACATTTATTAATAATCAACACCAAATTGTCTATACTACCCTTAGTAATTAAAACATTAATTAAATAAAGACAAAAATGATCTCTTGATTCACAACCATTAATAAAAGTTAAGGTCTAGATCAATTTATTTTTCTTCTTTTAAGAAGATTCTTCTCAAATAAACCTATATATATATATATATATATATATATAGGGAAAATGTGTGGTTGAGAATGCTTCTCATGTTTCTCAATTAGCCTAGTACTTCTGACACACACATATATAGTGTGTGTCAGAAGTACTAGGCTAATTGAGAAACATGAGAAGCATTCTCAACCACACATTTTCCCTAAGCTTTTCGTATTATACACATGTGTATGGTTTAAAATTAACGATATACATATATGTAGAATTCAAGATTTGACAATGTACATATATGTATATAGTCAATTTTAAACTATACATATGTGTATACCTGGGAAATGTGTGGCCCAGAATACTTCTCAAGTTTCTCAAATAGGGTGGACTTCTCTTAGGATCCATATACACACACATATATATATATATATATATACACAAACATACATATATAGTGTGGGTTCATTGGGGAACACTAAAAAAGTGGGGAACAGTGGGGAACCGACTTAAACGAACTCCGATTGGACTCATTCCAGCGGCGTTGGAACCGGCTCGTCGAACCGTAACTAGGATCTCTCAAACCTAAATCCTAACCCCTAAACCCTAAATATATTAGGGTTTGGATTTAGGGTCTTATATTAGGGTTTAGCTTTAGGGTTTAGTTTTAGGGTTAATCATTAGTATTTAGGGTTTAGCTTTAGGGTTTATAGCTTAGATTTTACGATTTAGCTTAGGTTTTAGCCTTATTTTTTAGCTTTAGGGTTTAGGGGTTAGGATTTAGGGTTTAGGGCTAAGAGATCCTAGTTAGGGTTCGACGAGCCGGTTCCAACGCCGCTGGAGTGAGTCCAATATCGGAGTTCGTTTGAGTCGGTTCCCCACTTTTTTAGTGTTCCCCAATGAACCTTCCCTTACATATATATATATATATATATATATATATATATATATATGAGTTGGTTCAAGGAGGAACCACTACCAGTTGCGAGAACCATGAGAACTTCTATCATCCAACATAATTTTAATACATCACCTATAATTCATTTAATTTAAAAGGATATTTTAATCTTTTTCTCTTAATGTCATATCCCCTCTCTCTTATCTCTAAAACACACCACATCATCATTTATATGTCTGACATAACAATATTTCTCTTTCATCTTTTTTATACTTTTTATATTTAAAATTAGGAAAAAATGTCTTAGTTTTTAAATTCAAACACCAAAAATATTACATAATTTAGAAAATATAAAAATATCAAAAATTCTATCCATTTCTTTTTGCTCTATTTCCCTAATTATGACATAACGTTCTTTGTAAAATTCAAGCTATTTTGTCTTATACGTTTATAAGAAAATACAAAATTATCAAAAATGATATCTATTTCTTTTTGTTCTATTTACCCTAATTCTGACATAATGTTCTTTATAAAATGAAAGTTATATTTGTCTTATATGTTTATTAATAATTTTTATTTCATTCGTTAACGTTTGATGACTTTTCACTATATTTAAAAAAAAACATCCGACTACGTGCGTAAAAAAAGTTTTGACATCGTTCGTAAAAAAGTTTTGACAACGTGCATAAATTTTTTTTTGGCAATGTGTATAACTAATGCAATAAAAATAAATGTTGGCACAAAGGTGGACAAAGATATTGTTCAAGAGAAGGTGGTAAATGTTGTTTCAAGTGGTCGTGTCGTGGTGATAATAAGTCTTTAAACGAGATAGTGATTGGAGTTTTGAATTTGCTTATAAACCTTCAAGTGAGTGATTTGGTTCAAGAAGTGGCTGATTAAGGCTATGTGGTGGATGAAAAACCTCAAAAAGAAACTAAGGTTGAATTCCTCAAATATTATAAAGTCAGCAGAATGGTAATCGAGGAAGGTTTAGTATGCGATGATATAACTGAACATGGCATTAATAATTCAAAGGGTTTTTACAGATGAGCATGCAGAGGAAGTTGAAACATTGTGCAAATTATACATGATTTAATGGGTGTGCAAAATCCCAATGAAGCACGTCTGGATCGAGATTAGAATTTATGGGGTGAATGTGGGATTAATTCTCATATCCTAGAATTAAAAGGTTTAAGATTGAAGAGAAGATAAAGTTTGAATTTCATATAAATTTGTTTAGTATTTATTAAGGTGTGTTTATTTAACTGTTTTACTAGTTTTAATTTTACGATAGAGTTTGTTTTAGTCTAGTATAAATATAAGACTACGTAATTCATTTAGTTGTTTCGAGCTTTGCTAATATGGAGTATGAGATGCGGTATCTCCAAAAATTTGATGTTTGTCATTCATGTATTCTTTGATTCGATTATTTCCAACATGGAAAACCGAAATACATGAGTTTTTTTTAAGATGTTAATCATGTTCATCAAGAAGTCATGAGTCTTTTTGTAAATTAATAAACTTGTTGTAAGTTCAAGTTTTCCACAAGATCTAATTGAGTTTGATAGAGATTGTGGATTTGAGATAGATAAACAAATTCGGTAGATAAACGTTAATCAGTCAACATAGATTCAAGTCATACCGAAAGAGTTCACATCAACATTTAGGAAACCACTTCTTGTGATCTCCTTAGAAAACTACACACACTTTAGAAAGATCTGACTTTCAAAGGTTTATGAGAAATGAAAAATGATTAGGTATTTATAGTGATGGCTAAACATTAAGGTCGATCACTTTAAACATTAAGCCTAGTTGTTGCATTCTAAACAGTTGGCCTAATCATTTGCCAACAAACACACTATCAACACACAATACATCAAGCCTATTTGAACAAAGACGTGCAAACCAAAATGCACTAACAGATTCTCCATTGGACGTTGCTATGGAATTCTATTCTGAATATGCTAGCTGAACTTCAGTCACGTGTCTATTGACGACAATTCTACTGCGTCAACAAATTTCTCCTTGACTGATGCTTTAGTTATGCATAAACTTTATATGGTAATGACATGATCCTCTAGTTAACATACTGCAATCTTCATGAGAATTAACAACCTAGAAACCAAACACTCTCGTTTCTCGATATTAACGATAATCCCATCAATGTTTGGTTTAACATACCTTCACCATTGCTTCGATCCTTTGATCTTTAAACCCAACTGAACAATGATAGAGACTTCGAAATATCGTTTTGTTACCAAATGTGTAGCTCATCAATAATCAGTATTTTGAACATCTGTTTGACTTTTGGTCAAACAGATGGATGGAAACCCATGTTTGAAACCTCCGTTGGGTTAAACAGAGTTTTGAATGTGAAACAGTGGTAACTTTTGATGAAACGATGGATCTGTTTCACTTTTGTAGCCAAACAGTGGTTATGAAAGCAGTGGTTCTTTTGTCTTAAACAGTGTTTAACCAAGGTTAAACGGAGTTTTCAACCACTTAAACAGATGTTACACTCTTTTTGAACAAAGTTTTGATTTTGTTGATTTTATCCATCTTTTATTGATTTCGAATTGTTTTTTGATTTTAAAAATCATTTTAAATTGATTGTAAAAAGGATTTTGGTGAATTCTTGAAACAATTTTCTTTCTTTTATTTGGATAGAGATAGGTGCAAGGGTAACATCTGTTTACACTTTTAAATTATCAACAGTGGGTTCCATGTAGATGATAATGAATGGGCCAGTTTAGCAAATCATCCAAAGTATAGATTACTTTGGATTTTGCAGTCTCAACCACTCTAATGGCTCATTGGGATTTGGTCATTTGTTATGAGTAGTGTTTGTACTATCTCCATCAGTTGTTTTTGACCTAAGTGCTTGCACATTTGGGTCAACTCGTGGTTGACCATTCCCAATGAGATGATTATACCCATGTGGATGTTTTTTCCCCTTGGCTTTTGGGGTTGGTGCACAGGTTCTACATACCTATAAGGTATCCTGTTGCATGGTGGTTGTCCATAGCCTATAGGGAGTGGGTTTTGTGGTGCAACACATGTTTGAAGATTCCTTTATTCAGGATGTTGGTACAAGTTGTGTGAGACAGAAGTTTGGTGGGACTCAACTCTTTTAGGAATAGATGGTTGATCCTTGTTAACAGGACCATCATCCCTTTTGAAACTCATTTTCTTTCTAGACCTATTTTGATATACATCATATCGTTTAAGAAACGAGCATTGTTGGGTCAAATGGTTTAGTTTTCCACAAATGGTGCACGAAGAGTGGATTCACAGATGTTGTTACCTCTATCGATATCACAGGCTTTTAACTTGAAACAATCTTTTGCCCAATGATTTGTTTTTCCACAAAAGTGATATAGCATGGCTGAAATATTATCTTTCCTTTTACCCTTATCTGTTTTTTTCCTAAACAGATGTTTTAACATAAATTTGGGAGTTGGTAATAGGAATGATTTTTATCATGGATGGCTCGAGACCATTTGAGTTGATGAAGTCAATTGGTTTATAGTTCTGAAGAAAATCACATGTATCTGACCAAGTAGGTTTAAACTCATACTTTTGCTCCTCAGATTGAATGGAACTTAGTGGCTTTTCATGAGTTATTTTCTGGCCATTAGGTTCAGTGATCTTGAATTCTTCACCTTTTGATGTAGTTGGTATGACCTCAACCAATTTAGAATCAATGGAAGTAGTGGCTTGATGTTCTATGTGACAATTGACACTTCTTGGTAACTTCCGTACAGCTAATTAGTCAATTTAATTATGAAATTATGTGTTTAAAACATCATGTACTTCTTGCTTACATCTTATATGTCTGAAACTGCCATGAAATACATTTAAATAGTTCATTTCATTCATTTTGATAGTCGCATCTGAAAACAGTTTGGCAGTGCACTAAAACAACTAGTAGACTTGCCGGTTAGACTAGCTATGTCAGCACGGTTCCGGTACTCAGCTTACCGACAGTTTTAGGACTGAGATGGAAGTCCAATAGCAACTATATAATGAATCCTATGTGGAAAGAAAATATTTAGGATAACACGTCCCAGAAGTAATTTAAACACTAAAAACTGTCCGAAACAGACTATAAATAACCATTTCAGCAACAAATCAGCACCCACTAGTCTTTGTAATATGCTGAGATGATATTAAACATCATAAAATACTTAAAGATGCTGGAAGTATTATCTTGATAACAAAGACACTTCATATCATACAAGACTCGTATCTTGAAATTTTAACGAACCGACAATGAATCGAACACCCGAGCACGATCTACACATCATATGAACTAGTTAGTGATATTTCGACATCATACAACTAGTTAAAATAATACGACAACCCGAAACACTTAGAAATTCCTAATACACTTAACACCCTAACTAAACACCTAAAATTTTAACTAATTAACTTAACTAGCATCAAGACTCAACTAGATCCCCCCTAGCGTGGACGGTCAACATTAGGGCCCCACTAGCCCTCATGTTGTCTCCTAATGTTGGATGAAGAGTTGTTGGACAATATGGTTATTTGGTGGAAGAACAAGTTACAAGTTAATTATAAACAAACTTATCCTAACATAATCTTCACAAACACCCAACACCAAAAATTCAAACTTCACATCTTCTCCCTCTTGCTCTCATTCACGGCCCAAACGCCACCATATCACCTCCATCTTTGCTTCACCTCCTAGCCATTTCAAGCACATCCAAAGGTGTCTCAAAGCTAATCAAGGAAGGATCAAGGCTTGGAAGTTGAAGGACCTCTCTAGGAAGCTTTTATCCACCTTCTTTGCATCATCTTCATCACTAGTTCTCTTTGCCACTTCCCTAGCCACAAGAGCTAGTAGTGAGTGTCTTAATCCTTATTTTAGTTCATGTTACTAGTATATCTACAATGTACAAGTGAAACCATCTAAAACCATTACCTTAACAAGATGAACACATGAACTAGTAACATTATTTAAAGAAAATTAACATAATCTTGAAGTTGTAATGAAGTTGTATTTGCTTATTTTGTGTTATAGTTGATATCCAACATGAGTGCTAGATGTGAAGATCTAACAAGTATATACATGGATCTTGAAGATCCATGAAAAACATGAAGATGAACTTGTCACCCTTGAAACATGAACTTGTTAAAATGGTTAAACATGTGATGTTTATTATTATTATAAGTTCTTAAAATGATGGATGAACAAAATTGTTAAAAATGACTAGTCTGTAAAGTTGTGTAAATTAAGGATAATACATGTTTATAAAGATAAATGGACATGTTAAACATCATGTTAAAAGACTACAAGTTTTTACAAACTTTTGAGTTCATCTTTGCACAAAGGATGCATTTTTATACTTATGTTTATATTTGTACAATTGTTATGCATTTTTATACATATGTTTATACTTGTACAATTGTTATGGATGATTTGATGAGTTTATAAAGATTAACACATGTTTTAAAACATGGGAAAACTCCTAAATTTAGGGGAAACTCTGGCCAAATTTTTCTAAAATTCAAACACTTAGAAAATATATTTTTTGTTACTAGACTTTTGATTATAAGTTGTTTAAATAAATGAAACATGGCCTTACCCTATTTTATATAAACATATAAGTTAAGAAAATAATATTTCTTAAAGATTTTAAAACAAGTGTTAATATATATATTTAGAAAAAATATATATTTAGTGGTCACCAAGAAATGTGTGTTCATGTGTATATTATATGTATTATGTAGTTGTAGACAATTAAGGGATTTAATACACTAAATATTCCCAATGTAGTATAAATACAAATACCCTCAAAATACCAAGGAAAAATACCCAAGAATAACACACACAAAATACCCATACTTGGGTGCATGGACAAACATAACAAGATATATATACTTATACATATTCTTGATCAAAATATGGACTTTGGACGAATGGACAAGTAGATGGACAAATATTGAATTGAGAGCAAAATACATATTTTTAGTAAGGTTGGTAAAACTATATATATCGCAAAGAAGTCTTAAAAATATATTATTTTTAAGAAACGTAATTTCCGGAAAAATATAATATTCGCAAGGAATGATTCTTGTCACTTAATGTGAAAATACAAGAGTATTTATACACAAATATATGTATACTTGCCTAAGTATACATTTAATAAAAGTGACAAGTCATACAACTCCCTACACAAGTATACTTATACTAGTAATAATATTAGCAATATTATTTTTACGAATTAAAGATACTTATTTTTAGAAAATAAATACAACTATACACCTATTTTGACTTGGTCAAAGAAGTCTAACACAAGAACACTTGAAGAAGTATAAGTATACAAATACAAGTATAAGTTAAAAATTATATTCTTTTTAACAACCCATGAGGCACAAGAATATATATTTGATGAAATATATATTAACAACTTAAGAATTATTCACCTAACACACAACTTAATACAATTAATACAAGATGGAGAACTTGTACATAGTATATGCGTAGGCCTAAGTGTCTAATGGAGTCTAGGACACTTGTAGGTTACGGTACAAGACCGGGAGATCATTTGTGATTGTACGCACATCTTACAAGACGCAATTCATTGAGTTTATTTCCCCCTTTTCTTTTAAACGTTTTCAGATTTATAACACTCGGGGGGAAATGCATGTTATGACAAATGATATGTTAGCTATGGGTTTAGATGATAACACGATCGATGTGTGTAAGTAGGATGATGTGGATGATAACAATAGTAACCATTAATAACTTAGTGACTAAGGTGCAAAAGGTGTAGATCTATTGAGCTTGAGGCATGCTCCACTCCTAGTTGTTAACCATGGAGTGCGTTTGTGAGCCCAATTGAGAACAAAGTGTCTCGGTTTGGTTATTTACTTATGGCACATAAAGTCAGGGGGCTCGCTACCCACTGATAGATCCTTAAATTCCATATTGCTAATAACATACCTAGATTTCAATATTAGATTACAACCATGGCAATTTATACGAAAACAGAACTACATGAACTCGCTCAACTTTTGTTGATTTTTCAAATTACATGTGTTCTGGAGACAAGGGATGAATGGTGATAGACCTCGGGAGATTGAAAAAGATATAACAATGGATGCCTCTTTTGAAGGGTTTGCCTCTTATATCCCAACTTCGTATGGGTATATGGGAGTGAAAACCTTGACATATTTCATGATGATAACAAACATACTTTTGTGATGTAACCTAACTTAAATGTAGTTTTTGGATAACATGTGCAAACTTGTCGGAAACTTGGGAATTCACTTTTGAAACTTGTAAACTTTGGTTTTAAACTTATATGTATGATCATGGCATCGTTGTGAATTATTACGTGTTTACACGATTAATTGCAAAGATTACCTATAAGTCACACATTTGCGCTTCCGCTACAACCAGGGTGTGACAGGTTGGTATCAGAGCTTCGATTGTAGTGAACCAGGGACAAACTTTTACTAAGTTTGGTCTACAATCACCAAGGACTCTCGCATGAAAACAAAGTCTATAACATTACAAAACTATTTTCGAGTATCTGACAAAAGTATTTCAAAATGTCACGATAACATGAGGATCTATCACACGAGCTCAATCGTAGGTAATGAGCAAAGACTTATTCATTCCTAGTCTATAATGGATAGACACAAAACACTAGGATTACACGTGAAACCAAAGAACAAATTTGCATGACAATTGGTGATTAATATAAAATATATCATAAGTGATAATTAATTTCTAACCCATATATATATATGCATTGTACGGATTGTTTGCTAGGACTATGTCTTTTTCTAGCTACGAGGAGGATCCTATGGAGTACATGTCCGATGATGGATATGGCATTGATGCGGATGCGGTACCTCAGGCAGACGAGGCAGTTCACGAGGTTTCGGATGACGAGGACCTCGATGATTTCCAGCCATTTGCATTCCCCGATCACCCCATGGGTGATGACATGGAGGATGATGACCACGTAGCCCCACGTCCTATTCAGGACGCGATCATCCATGGACACCCAGACGGAGAGCATGTAGTCGTTCACTTAGCCGTACCTCTAGCTGTCATCCCGCCAGTCATAGATTTAGATGAAGACGATGATGTTATCCCTTTTTCCACGTAGACCACTTGGAGGATGAGTTAGGTGACGGCGAGGTCATCGATGAGATATCCATTCCCGAGCTACCTCCACCCGTCATACCTGTTATCGACCTGTCCTCATCATCATCTGACGCTGACATCAGGCATATGTCTGATGATGCTTCATCTGCTGTCCCAGCCCCACTCTTGCCAGCACCCCCATCCCTGTCGCTCTACCTGTTCAGGCCAGCCCCTTTCGTGCCGGTATTCCTGCTCCTAGATCTGTCCCTTTTACCGGACCCCCACGACACTATTCACCGAGTGGTACCCCATGCCCATTTGTGCAGCCGCCCCCATTCTTTGCTAGTAGCTCCACTTATCATCCAGTACATGACCCACTTGCTGCCGGACCCTCTCACTGGGCCGGATCCTCACCCCCTACTGCACCACCCCCATGTATGCCACCCGCCCTCCATCTCCTACTCATAGTATGTACACTCGCATACCACCACCGGGCATGAGCCCATTTGATTGGTACCATCCCTCCACTTTCCTCCAGTTCCTCTAGATGATAGAGTGACCTCTCATGACCTACAGATATCTCTAATCTTCAGGAGGATCTATGAGATCGAGTGCCAGCGCATCACTCGTGCCACTGCTAGTGCACCACCACCCCCGCCACATCATCACCCCACCACCCCCACCATCATACCCACCACCATCACCACCCCCACTACCATCTTCACCACCACCACCGACATCACCACCCCAGTGTCCCTCTTACCACACAGGGTGCCCATTTGAGGCACGTATGCGTGAGTGGGAGCGTCTCTAGACTGCCTCCATTAGACGCGTCTTCGGTCTAGAAGAGGAGTTGGCCTACCTTCGTAGTTTGCTCCACATGTCACCATCCCCACCGTCCCCACCACCGCAGTAGTGTAGTTGCTATTAGCCTTTAGGGATCAGCCCCACTTTTGTGGATCTAGCTTCTGAAGACTCAGACCAGAAGATCCAGCTTTTGTAGACAACTGAAGACATGAAGATGCAATGGAGAAGAAAATTTTACTTTTGTATTGTATGAACTTGTATTGACTAGGGATTTGTACCCCTAAGTCCTTTGATTCTCCATGTATAAAATGTATCAAGTTGTCGTTATGTATGACAGTGTAATTTCTTTATTTCACATTGTACTTCTTTTATGTTGTGGTTGATATTATTGTGATGTGGTGATATGTTGGTTGATATTGTTATGACATGATGATGTTGTGGGTGATGTTTATTTATTATGTCGTGGTGATTATGTGCGCTTAGATATTACATGATGATTGTGATGATTGGTGTGCTCTTGCATGTTCACGATCGTGTGTTTTACACCATATATACGATTACTTACTTCACATCCGACGTGTTGCTTATATATATATACTTGACAAAAAAATATATAATATCTTTTTATATACAATAATAATAATAAATATTTCCTTTATTATTAAACAATCGTCTAATTATGATTGATATTTTCTACTAGAAGACGATGTCGCTACATCGAAGAAGTATCAACACCAACCTGCTACCAACGACTCAAGAGGAGCTGAATGAGCGCATATCTCAGGCCATTGCGCATCACGAGGCCAACCGCACCGAGCATAGCGGTGGAACCGGAGGTTCATCTGGAACCAACCCACCCACCGATAACTTTTGGTTATTCATATAACCACATGACGCTCTCGTTTATTCTATTCGTGCTTTTGAGTTCTCATTCTTGAATTGGTGCATCTAACTTGTTTCAGGTTGCACTTACAAGCAATTTTTGGACTGCAAGCCTCTGAACTTTGACGGTACAGGAGGTGCCGTTTCTTTCGTACGTTGGACTGAGAAGACTGACTCAGTTATACGAATGAGCAAGTGCCCTGCTGAGCAAAGAGTCACTTATGTCACTGGACTCTTCGTTGATGGAGCATTATCATGGTGGAATCTCCAGGTCCAGACCAAAGGTGACGATGCTGCATATGGTCTGACCTGGGATGAGCTGAAAGAAATCATGAGGAAAAAGTATTGTTCAAGGTCGAAAATTCAAAAACTGGAGACAGAATTCTGGAATCTAAAGATGATTGGTTCAGACATCGCGGGATACGCACAAAGGTTTCATGACTTGTCACGAGTAGTTCCGTACTTGGTGGAACTAGAATTTAAAAGAATTGAGAGATTCATATGGGGACTCGCCCCTGAAATTCTAAGTTTGGTTACCTCCTCGAAACCCACCAAAATTGGCGAAGCAATTGAGTTAGCTGTCAGCCTTATTGAGGAGGCTGTGCGTCAGAAGAAATTACCAAAGCTTGGGGAGAACAAGAAGGACACCACCGTGGAGACTATGACTCCAGCAAGAGAAAATTCTCCCACTTTAAGAAAGGCACTCGTGGTAACAACAATAAGAACAAGAGGCAAGCGTCAAGGGAAAACAATGGAGCGAAAGCCTATGTCGCCACCACCACAAACAATGCTGAAAGATAGCCTTACGTTGGGGACGCACCAAAATGCCACAAATGCCCTTTCCAACATTCTGGGGAATGCCGAGGCCCCAAGTGTGGCAAGTGTGGAAGGTTTGGGCATACTACTTTTGCATGCCGAGGGACAAATGAAGGCTGCTATAACTATGGAGACAAAGGGCACTTCAAGAAGGATTGCCCGAAAGGAAATCAAGCTCGGGGAATAGCTTTTGTGATTGGAGCTAAGGACGCACACGAGGACCCGAATGTGGTCACCAGTACGTTTCCTATAAACAACCACTTTGCATCTATACTTTTTGATACCGGGGAAAATTTTAGTTTTATTTCTAAGGAATTTAGAAATATACTTGGGGTAGAATCGAGTAAATTAGATGTTCCATACTCAATTGAACAAGCTGACGGGAAATTTGAAGAATCGGGCGAAATTATAAAGAAATGTACCTTAGAACTGGGTGAACGAAAGTTTGACATAGATCTCTTACCGGTTCAACTAGATAGTTTCGACGTCGTTATCGGTATGGATTGGCTATCCGATAATCGAGCTGAAGTCTTATGTCATGAAAAGATCATTCGCATTCCTCTACCAGGCGGAGAACATTTGGTGGTCTACGGAGAAAAATGTATTCACATTCCTCTATGGATTATTAATTACATGAAAGCCCAAAAGTGCTTAAGGAAAGGTTGCGTAGCTTTCATAGAACACGTGGTCACAAGAAGGCCAAGGAACCTAAACTTGAAGATATTCCGATCGTGAAGGAATTTCCTAAAGTCTTTCCTGAAGACTTACTGGGATTGCCACCTCAACGACAAGTCGAATTTCACATCGACTTGGTATCGGGAGCCGCACCTGTTGCCAAGTCTCCATATCCACTAGCACCCTCTGAGATGCAAGAGTTATCTACACAACTCCAAGAGTTGCTGGATAAGGGATTCATTAGACCAAGCTTTTCGCCTTGGGGAGCTCCGGTCTTATTTGTGAAGAAGAAGGATGGAACGTTCAGAATGTGCATTGATTATCGAGAGTTGAATAAGCTTACTATCAAAATCGGTATACCGAGAATTGACGACTTGTTTGACCAACTACAAGGTTCGAGCTTCTATTCCAAGATAGACTTAAGGTCTGGATATCACCAGTTGCGGATACAAGAAGAGGGCATACCAAAAACGGCTTTAGGACTCGTTATGATCATTACGAGTTTCTTGTTATGCCATTCGGCCTAACAAATGCACCAGCGGTCTTTATGGATCTATAGAATCGCGTGTGCAAGCCGTATCTCGACAAATTTGTGACAGTATTTATTGATGATATTTTAATATATTCATGGTCGAAGGATGAGCACGAACAACATTTGAGAACCATTTTGGAGCTACTAAGGAAGGATAAACTTTATGCGAAATTTCAAAGTGCGAATTCTGGATTCGCGAAGTACAATTTCTCAGGCATGTGGTGAACGAGAAAGGTATTCATGTAGACCCGTCGAAGATTAAAGAAATTAAGAATTGGGAGGTGCCCAAGACTCCAACAGAAGTTCGACAATTTCTGGGATTAGTGGGCTATTATCGAAGATTTATTGAGAACTTTTCCAAAGTTTCTCAACCGCTAACTTCCCTCACGCAAAAAGACAAGAAGTTTGTTTGGTACGAAAAACAAGAGGAGGCATTTCAACTTTTAAAGGATAAGTTATGGGATGCACCAATATTGTCATTTCTTGACGGTACCGATGACTTCGTGGTGTACTATGATGCTTCACATCAAGGTTTAGGTTGCGTGCTCATGCAACAGGAAAAAGTCATCGCATATGCGTCACGCCAATTAAAGGTTCATGAGAAAAATTATACCACACACAACCCCGAGTTAGTGTCGTGGTATTCACTTTGAAGATTTGGCGACATTACCTATATGGTACTCAATGTATTATATTCATGGATCACAAAAGTCTTCAACATATATTTAATAAAAAAGAATTAAATATGCGCCAACAGTGTTAGGTTGAATTGTTGAATGACTACAATTGTACGATCAAGTATCATCCGGGCAAGATGAACGTTGTAGCAGACGCCTTAAGCCGCAAGGAATGAGTCAAGACGTTAAGAGTACGAGCTTTAGAAATGACAATTCAGACAAACTTTACGACTCATGTGCGTGAGGCACAACAAGAAGCTCTAAAACCGGAAAACATTCTAGCAGAATCATTACGAGGAATGGAAAAACAAATGGAATCAACCAAAGACGGAACCTTATATTTCATGGGAAGAATATGGATTTCCTATTTTGGAGATCTACGAGACTTGGTACTGGACGAAGCACACAGGTCAAAGTACTAAATTCATCCAGGAGCGGATAAGATGTATCAAGTCTTGAAAGAGTATTATTGGTGGCGTAATCTCATGGCAGACATTGCGACCTATGGTGGGAAATGCCTGACTTGTGCAAAGGTCAAGGCCGAATACCAGAAACCATCTGGATTATTACAACAACCCGAAATTCCTGTTTGGAAGTGGGAATAGATATCAATGGATTTCATAACAAAGCTCCATGGACCTCTCGAGGACATGACATGATTTGGGTTATCATAGATCGTTTAACCAGGCCGACTCACTTCTTACCGATTCGAGAGAAAGACAGTATTGAGAAGTTAGCTGAGCTTTATCTTAAGGAAATTGTGACATGTCACGGAGTACCGGTCTCCATATCTTAGACAGAGATGGTCGTTTTGTGTCGCGAATATGGCAATCGTTTCAAGCTTCATTTGGATCTCGTCTAGATCTAAACACAACGTTTCATCCACAAACCGATGACCAAAGCGAGCGAACCATCCAAACCGTAGAGGACATGCTTCGCGCCTGTGTGATGGCCTTAGGCGGAAACTAGGATCCTCATTTACCGTTGGTAGAGTTTTCCTATAATAACAGCTATCACACTATTATTAAGGCCACACCATTCGAAGCACTTTATGGACACAAATGCCGATCTCTGCTATGCTGGGCGGAAGTTGGTGACAAATAACTCATTGGTCCCGGACTAGTCCAAGAAACCACAGACAAGATATTCAAAATCCGAGAGCGTATTAAGACAGCTCGTGATCGATAAAAGAGCTATGTGGACAAAAGGCATAAACCATTACCCTTTGAGGTCGGAGACAAGGTCTTGTTGAAAATATCACCTTGGAAAAGCGTAGCTAGATTCGGGAAGTCTGGAAAGCTTAACCCACGATACATTGAACCCTTCGAAATTCTGGCAAAGGTTGGTACGGTTGCATACAAGCTAAAATTGCCAGAGGAACTCAATAATGTACACGACACATTCCATGTGTCTAACCTCAAGAAGAGTCCAACTAACGAGACGATTATCATCCCTGCGGATGAGATTCATGTAGACGACAAGCTCCAATTCACTGAAGAACCTGTTGAGGTTATGGACTGGAAGGTCCAAAAAACACAGAGAAGTCGTATCAAATTAGTCAAAGTCCGTTGGAACTCTCGACACGGACCAGAGTATACTTGGGAACATGAAGATCAACTTAAAGTCAAATACCCTCACCTGTTTGAGAAGACTCCTGCAACTATTAACTCAGCTTTAATTTCGAGACGAAATTCCTTTTAACATGGGGAGTATGTGACAACTGACACTTCCGGGTAACTTCTGTACAACTAATTAGTCAATTTAATTATGCAATTATGTGTATAAAACATCATGTACTGCTTGCTTACATCTTATATGTCTGAAATTGCCATGAAATACATTTAAATAGTGCATGTCATTCATTTTGATAGTCGCATATGAAAATAGTTTAGGCAGTGCACTAAAACAACTATTAGACTTGCCGGTTAGACTAGCTATGTCAACACGGTTCCGGTACTCAGCTTAATGACAGTTTTAGGACTGAGATGGAAGTCCAATAGCTACTATATAATGAATCCTATGTGGGAAAGCAAGGATTTAGAATAACACATCCCGGAAGTAATTTAAACACTAAAAACTATCCGAAACGGACTACAAATAACCATTTTCAGCAACAAATCAGTACCCACTAGTCTATATAATATGCTGAAATGATATTGAACATCATAAAATACTTAAAAGATGCTAGAAGTATTATCTTGATAACAAAGACACTTCATATCACACAAGACTCATATCTTGACATTTTAACGAACCGATAATGAATCGAACACCCGAGCACGATCTACACATCTTATGAACTAGTTTGTGATATTTCGACATCATACAACTAGTTAAAATAACACGACAACCCGAAACACATAGAAATTCATAATACACTTAACACCCTAACTAAACACCTTAAATTTTAACTAATTAACTTAACTAGCATCAAGACTCAACTAGACCCCCCTAGTGCGGATGGTCAACATGAGGGCCCCACTAGCCCTCATGTTGTCTCCTAATGTTGGATGAAGGGTTGTTGGACAATATGGTTATTTGGTGGAAGAACAAGTTACAAGTTGATTACAAACAAGCTTATCCCAACATAATCTTCACAAACACCCATCACCAAAAATTCAAACTTCACCTCTTATCCCTCTTGCTCTCACTCACGGCCCAAACACTACCATATTACCTCCATCTTTGCTTCACCTCCTAGCCATGTCAAGCACATCCAAAGGTGTCTAAAAGCTAATCAAGGAAGGATCAAGGCTTGGAAGTTGAAGAACCTCTCTAGGAAGCTTTTATCTACCTTCTTTGCATCATATCATCACTAGTTCTCTTTGCCACTTCCCTAGCCACAAGAGCTAGTAGTGAGTGTCTGGATCCTTATTTTAGTTCATGTTACTAGTATATCTATAATTTACTAGTGAAACCATCTAAAATCATCACCTTAACAGGATGAACACATGAACTAGTAACATCATCTAAAGAAAATAAACATAATCTTGAAGTTGTAATGAAGTTTTATTTGCTTATTTTGTGTTATAGGTGATATCCATCATGAGTACATTTGCTAGATGTGAAGATCTAACAAGTATATACATGGATCTTGAAGATCCATGAAAAACTTTAAGATAAACTTGTTAAAATGGTTAAACATCTGATGTTTATAATTATAAGTTCTTAAAAACATGGATGAAAAAAGTTGTTAAAAATGACTTTTCTAAAAAGTTGTGTAAATTAAGGATAATACATGTTTTTAAAGATAAATGGACATGTTAAACATCATGTTAAAAGGCTACAAGTTTTTACAAACTTTTGAGTTCATCTTGGCATAAAGAATGCATATTTATACATATGTTTATGCTTGTAAAATTGTTATGGATGATTTGATGAGTTTGTAAAGATTAACATATGTTTTAAAACATGGGAAAACTCCTAAATCTAGGGGAAACTATGGCCAAATTTTTATAAAATTCAAACACTTAGAAAATATAATTTTTGTTACTAGACTTTTGATTATAAGATGTTTAAATAAATAAAACATGGCATTCCCCTATTTTTATATAAACATATAAGTTAAGAAAATAATATTTTCTTAAAGATTTAAAAACAAGTGTAAATATATATATTTAGGAAAATATATTATATTTAATGGTCACCAAGAAATGTGTGTTCATGTGTATATTATGTAGTAGTAGACCATTAGGGAATTTAATACACTAAATACTCCCAATGGAGTATAAATACAAATACCCTCAAAATACCAAGGAAAAATACCCAAGAATAACACACACAAAATACCCATACTTGGGTGCATGGACAAACAAAACAAGATATATATATATACTTATACATATTTCTTGATCAAAATATGGACTTTAGACGAATGGACAAGTATATGGACAAATATATGAATTGAGAGCAAAATACATATTTTTAATAAGGTTGGTAAAACTATATATATTACAAACACGTCTAAATATATTATTTTAAGAAACGTAATTTCCGAAAAAACATAATGTTCGCAAGGAATGATTCTTGTCACTTAATGCGAAAATACAAGAGTATTTATACACAAATATATGTATACTTGCCTAAGTATACATTTAATAAAAGTGACAAGTCATACAACCCCCTACACAAGTATACTTATACTGGTAATAATATTAGCAATATTATTTTTATGAATTAAAGATATTTATATTTAGAAAATAAATACAACTATACACCTATTTTGACTTGGTCAAAGAAGTCTAAAACAAGAATACTTGGAGAAGTATAAGTATATAAATATAAGTATAAGTTAAAAATTATATTCTTTTTAACAACCTGTCATATTTGGAAAATACATATATTTATTTGAGAATAAATATACACATACGATTAGATGGTGAATAACCATTACTTTTAAACGAGAAAATATTTTTCAAGAATACAAAATATATCCGTTTGCGACATCGTCAAGCCAACCGTGTGAGACCCGACTCCGAGAGGTCAAGGACATGTACATCATACTCGGCAGGACACGAAGTCAAGAGGGCTAGGCCCGTTCATGCAACACATGAGGGACGACAATATATATTTGGTGAAATATATATTAACAAGTTAAGAATTATTCGCCTAACACACAACTTAATACAATTAATACAAGATGGGGAGACTTGTACATAGTATATGCGTAGGCCTAAGTGTCTAACGGAGTATAGGACACTTGTAGGTTACGGTACGAGACCGGGAGATCATTTGTGATTGTACGCACATCTTAGGGACGCAATTCATTGAGTTTATGTTCTCCTTTTCTTTTAAACATTTTCGGATTTATAACACTCGGGGGGAAATGCATGTTATGACAAATGGTATGTTAGCTATGGGTTTAGATGATAACAGGATCGATGTGCGTAAGTAGGATGATGACAATGATAAAAATAGTAACCATTATTCACTTAGTGACCAAGGTTTAAAAGGTGTAAATCTATTGAGCTTGACGCACGCTCCACCCCTTGTTGTTAACCATGGAGTGCGTTTGTGTGCCCAATTGAGAACAGAGTGTCTCAGTTTAGTTATTTACTTATGGCACATAAAGTCTGGGGCTCGCTACCCACTGATAGATCCTTAAATTCCATAATTGCTAATAACATACCTGGATTTCAATATTGGATTACAACTATGACAATTGATACGAAAACAAAACTACATGAACTCGCTCAACTTTTGTTGATTTTTCAAATTACATGTGTTTCAGGAAACAAGGCATGAATGGTGATAGACCTCGGGAGATTGGAAAAGATATAACAACAGATGCCTCTTTTGAAGGGTTTGCCTCTTATATCTCAACTTCGTATGGGTATATGGGAGTGAAAACCTTGACATATTTCATCATGATAACAAACATACTTTTGTGATGTAACCGAACTTAAATGTTGTTTTTGAATAACATATGAAAACTTGTCGGAAACTTGGGAATTCACTTTTGAAACTTGTAAACTTCGGTTATGATCATGGCATCGTTGTTAATTATTACTTATTTACTCGATTCATTGCAAATATTACCTATAAGTCACACGTTTGCGCTTCTGCTTCGACTTGGGTGTGACATTCTTGGTTGTATTTTCTATAACCAAAACCAAACTTCACATTGCTTTTCATTTGTTTATCTAGAAGCATCTCATAACCCTGGCAGGACTCAACCCATCTTTCACAGGTGATCTATGCGGATTCCAACTCATTTTTTACAATCTTATTATTTTTCTACTAGAGTTCGTCCATGATTTTATTGATGCTTCATGTGTAAGGATTTCAAGGTCCTTTTCAACAATTTTTGTTTTAAAATCTTTTTTTCAATTTTTTAAGAACTATTTCACTAATTTGTACCTTTTCTCTAAAATTTTCATTTACCTCTTTTATGTTGGAAAAACGCTATGATGCAATTATTAGAACACAACTCCTTAAGAGTTTAAGGTGATAACATAGAGGCAACCAATTCCTTTTGATTTGAGATATTTCTCATCCATCCTTCCTAGGTTGCTGGCGAGTTGGAGTTCAGCATTATTTGCTCGGTTGGAGTTGGTGTTCTGATCCGATTGATTTGTTCAGTTTCTGAAAGGATTGTGATTTCCATGTTGTGCTGGCCTTGTACATTCCCGTTCAAAGTGACTCATTTCTCCACAATTGAAACATCTAACCTGTCAACCCCAACCGATGGCGGAATCATCGGGGTAGTGGCACTAGGCGAATCAGATTGATCAAGAGATTCCATACCGATCATTTTAAAGACAATAATCAACATTTAATATCCCATATTATTAAACTCATAAAATCTTCAAACAACCATTACAGTTCCAATTAATCCCTTAAACATATAATCTGATCTGATGTCCCCTAGATTTTATTACAACCATTCTAAACAAAAGCAAACTAAACTAAGCTCGGCTATCCAAAGCATTCGATAAGCTAAATCATCAACCTGTTACATACGTTAAAATACAAGTCAATACAATTAAGAAAAGGTGAGCATACAAGTTTAAGTACTATTAGCATAATAGAGAAAGCGTTGTGAACTAATCTAATCACATATCATAATACACCAAAACAAATCACACCACATAGGCTCATTTCTCATGCTAACTACCGTGAGAAGGCTTGCGCGTCAATCCTAACTAGACCCCGTCGGGTGTAAGCCACACTATAGTACTATACTAGCTAAGGTGGCAAGTTAACGAAAATAAGTCTTAGTCACATGTTTCTAGTATCACGTATTGAGAATATACAATCAGATTATTCGCGTGTGATAAACAGTTTGATTTGTGAAGTGATTTTGATAGAGGAACGTATGTAACACCCAAAAAGTGCATTAAAGCGAAAATAGGTCAAGTATACTCACTGTGGGTGCGTTTAGGAGAGAGTAGACGACTGCTGAGAGGTGAAGAAGAGCGTCAGATCAGCCTGCATACGTGAACGGAAGTGCATCACTCTCTGAAAAGCTGAAACGGTTAAGTTTGGATCGAACAGTAGGCAAGTTCTGCCGAACTTGTATTTAAACATACAAGTTCAAGCGAACTTGTATAGTTCTGCTGAGCTGAGAGTCAAGTTCGGGCGAACTTGTAAGTTTCTCAAGGAAACTTGACAAGTTCGGGCGAACTTGACTCTCAGCTTTTGGTAAGAGAAGAGACAAGTTCAGCCGGACTTGTGAAGTTTCCTGAGAAACTTTGCAAGTTCGAGCGAACTTGAGGGTTTTCGAAGTAAGTTTGAGTATTTTCACTTCAAGTTCGGCCGAACTTGACCCCTTGAGGGCAAGTTCGAGCGAACTTGACTTCATGTGCTGTCAAAATCAGTGCAATCTAGAGCTAACTTGATGTTTTCGGGTCCAAAATCTTGCGTTTTCACGTCGTTTGCTGAGGAAATCGAGTGCCCATCCCTCCAACCTCAAGCCACTGAGTAAAGCTTAGGCCGGAGAGGTCTTTTGGAGCGAACTTAGCCATTTTACAGAAACTTGGGCTAATCCGGGCGAACTTGAAGGTTCGTACGGGTTAGTCCAGCTTGTGTAAAGTGACGATTTCGTCCTTATGCTTCCGGATCTAAGATTTAGCTTCGACAACGCCTCGTTCCACTCAAAAGTGAACGAAACATACGTCATTAGTCCGAAAATGGTGTAAAAATCAATGCTTTAAAGGTTTTACTCAGATCTAAGCATAGATCTGAGTGAAATCAGAAGTTTTATGTAAAAAGATGAAAATTTTTGTAAACAGAAGAGACTTGATGAAAACGAAGGCAATGCCTTGTGCAAAATCGTTGTAAAACGTTGTTGAACATCATTGTAGTTGAAATCGGGTTGATTCTTACTTAGAGAACTGAGGGTTTCGGGTTTCGGGAGCTCAGAGCAAAGTTGCAGCAAGTTCAAATGAGAGAATGGGGCTGGGTATTTGTAGAGAAGGCAAAAAGGTGAGCTGGTGGAGTCAAGTTCGGCCGAACTTGCATGAACTTCATGCAAGTTCGCGCGAACTTGTGAAATTTTGGAAGTTTTTGAGTCAAGTTCGGCCAAACTTGTTAATCCTGTGAGGGTTTAAGCAAGTTCGAGCGAACTTGAGGGAGGTGAGGGTTGTTTGAGTTGGCCAGTCAAGTTCGGCCGAACTTGGGGTCACCAAGTTCGAGCGAACTTGACCCAACAGTTGGGTTTTCTTTGTTTGTTTCGCGTTATGAGTTCATTTGGCTATTCGGTTTGTATTAGATAGTTATGTTAAGCGTTATAATTTATATAATTGTGCGATTTAGCGATTTGAATATGCGAGAGCGATGCGATAGCGATTGTAATCATAACCACAAACACACATAATACATAAATAACATAAAACCACATAATTAATTACGATTTGCGATGCGATGATGTTAGCGATGCGACTTAATAAGCGATTAGATGTGATAATAACGTACAACACCAAAATTAATTAACAATAACTTTATTATAAACCGAATCTCGGGATTACAAAAGATAGATACATCGGAAAGACAAATGAAAAGATAACAACGAATTTTCGAGTTGTTACAGTCTCCCCTACCTTAGGAAATTTTGACCTGAAATTTAAGTTGTAGTTGTAACAAATAGATGCGGGTACTTGGCCTTCATATCACTTTCCAATTCCCAAGTGATCTCGGCGCCGCGTTTGCCTTCCCATCGGACCTTCAGGTTAGGGATGCGAGAGCGTCGGAGTTTCTTGGTCTCTCGGTCCATGATTTCCACAGGCTTTTCCACGAAATAGAAAGTCTCGTTGATTTGCAGATCTTCGAGAGGTACATGGAGATTCTCTTCGGCTAGGCATTTCTTGAGGTTAGACACGTGGAAAGTCGGATGAACGTTATTAAGTTCCGCCGGTAGTTCGAGACGATAGGCTACTTTACAGATCCTTTCCAGAATCTTAAAGGGTCCAACGTATCGAGGCGCTAGCTTTCCTTTCTTGCCGAAGCGGACCACTCCCTTCCAAGGTGCAACCTTTAGGAGAACGTGATCTCCCACTTCGAACTGTAGGGGCTTGCGGCGTTTATCGGCATAACTCTTTTGACGACTCCGAGCTTTCGAGAGATTGTCTCTGATCTGGAGGATCTTGTCCGTCATTTCTTGAATTAGCTCAGGACCGGTGATTTGTGCTTCTCCGATCTCGTGCCATGCAATAGGCGATCGATATTTTCTTCCATACAGTGCCTCAAAAGGAGCCATTTGAATGCTGGTATGATAACTATTATTGTACGAGAATTCGATTAAAGGTAAATGCGTATCCCAGTTACCACCGAAATCTATGATGCACGCACGAAGCATGTCTTCGAGGGTGCAGATCGTGCGCTCAGTCTGACCGTCAGTTTGAGGGTGAAAGGCGGTACTGAGATTGAGAGTAGTACCAAGAGCGGATTGAAAAGTCTCCCAGAGACGCGAGGTAAAACGGCCATCTCGGTTAGAGATGATGTCACGAGGCGTCCCGTGTCGACATATAACTTCGTCGGTATAGATTCGGGATAACCGTTCGACCTTAAAGTCTTCTCGTATAGCAATAAAGTGCGCGGATTTAGTAAGACGATCAACGATAACCCAAATGCTATCATGACCAGAGGAAGTGCGGGGGAGTTTCGTAATAAAGTCCATGGCTATACTTTCCCATTTCCACATCGGGATTTTGGGTTGTTCGGGCAAGCCAGAGGGCCTTTGATGTTCGGCTTTAACTTTTGAACAAGTTAAGCACTTTGAGACGTACAAGGCGATATCCTTTTTCATGCCCGACCACCAATACTTAGGACGAAGGTCCTGGTACATTTTGTCGGCACCGGGGTGAATGGAATATCGAGATTTATGAGCTTCGGTCATTAACAAATCACGAAGATTATCACGACTGGGAATCCAAATACGATCGAGATAGTAATAAATACCGTTTGGTTTAACAACGAGCTGAGTTTCGGCACCACATTTCATTTCTTCCTCCAAAGTATTCTCGTTGAAATAAGCGAACTGAGCGGATCGAATAAGAATTTCAAGATCATTCAAAGCTTGAGAGTCACGAGCACTATATACATAGCTTCGTCGACTTAGAGCATCAGCAAAGACGTTTGCTTTGCCGGGATGGTAGCGTATCTCACAATCGTAATCGTTGAGAAGTTCAACCCATCGGCGTTGGCGCATATTCAATTCCTTTTGGTTGAAGATATGTTGTAAGCTCTTATGGTCGGTGAAGACCGTACACTTAGTACCGTAAAGGTAGTGCCGCCATATCTTCAATGCAAAAACAATTGCACCGAGTTCGAGATCGTGGGTTGTGTAGTTTTTCTCGTGGATCTTGAGTTGTCGAGACGCATACGCGATAACCTTTTCTCGTTGCATGAGAACACAACCAAGACCAAGGTTTGAGGCATCGCAGTAAACAACGAAATTGTCGTTTCCGTCGGGTAAAGCGAGGACAGGAGCGTTGCATAGCATACACTTGAGAGTTTGAAAAGCTTCCTCTTGCTTGGAATTCCAAACAAAAGGTTTGTCTTTATGAGTTAAAGCGGTAAGCGGAACGGCGATTTTCGAGAAGCCGGCGATGAATCGACGGTAGTAACCCACCAATCCAAGAAATGAACGGATTTCGGAAGCATTCTTCGGTGTAATCCAACTCTTGATAGCTTCGATCTTTGCAGGGTCGACGTGAATTCCTTGACTATTAACGATGTGGCCGAGAAATTAGACTTCTTCGAGCCAGAATTCACATTTAGAGAATTTAGCATAAAGGCGATTTCTTTGGAGAAGTTCGAGGACTAAACGAAGATGGCGCGCGTGTTCGTCTCTCGACTTCGAATAGATAAGGATGTCATCATTAAACACAATGACGAAACGATCTAGGAAAGCTTTACACACACGGTTCATCAAATCCATGAAGACCGCATGTGCGTTGGTAAGACCAAAAGGCATGACCACGAATTCGAAATGGCTATAATGGGTACGAAAGGCGGTTTTCAGAATATCTTCTTCCAACACGCGTAACTGATGATAGCCGGAACATAAATTGATCTTAAAAAAACAAGTAGCACCTTTAAGCTGATCAAATAAGTCGTCGATACGAGGAAGAGGATAGCGGTTCTTAATCGTGAGTTTGTTAAGTTCACGATAATCGATGCACATTCGGAACGATTCATCCTTCTTTTTCACGAAAAGGACGGGTGCGCCCCATGGCGAAGTGCTCGGCGTATGAAACCTTTATCAAGAAGCTCTTGAAGTTGGCTTGATAGCTCACGCATTTTGGATGGTGCGAGACGATAGGGAGCTTTAGCAACTGGAGTAGCACCGGGAACTAAATCGATACGGAATTCAACATCGCGAGTATGGGGTAAAACAGGTAAATCGTCGGGAAAGACTTTAGGAAATTCACAAACAACAGGAACGTCTTTATAAGTCTTCTTTTCTTTCTCCGGGTTCACAATGTGGGCGAGGAAAGCAACACATCGCTTTTGTAAGCATTTGTGTGCTCGAGTACATGACAGAAGCATCAACTTCTTTGAGGGGGTTTCACCGTAAACATGAAGTTGATCACCGTTTGGAAGAGGGAAGCAAATCATTTTATCAAAGCATACAACTTCAGCATGATTCTCATGAAGAAAATCCATGCCTACTATGATATCGAAACTACCTAACTGCATAGGTATGAGATTGATCGAGAAGACATGGTTGTTGAGATCGAGAGAACAACCACGTAGGACGGAGGTGACGGTGAAGGATTTTCCGGTGGCGACTTCCACATCGAAAGTCTTTGGGAATTTAGCGCGCTTACATTTTAAAACCTTTTCGAATTCTAACGATACAAAACAATTATCGGCACCAGTATCAAATAAACATGAAGCATAAATACCATTAACGAGGAACATACCATCGACAACGTTGTTATCATTCTGAGCCTGGCGGTGATTCAGGTTGAAAGCCCTTCCATGCGCTGCTTGTTGTTGCTGCTGAGGCGCGGTGGTGGCTGCTGCTGGGGCTGCTGTTGCTGCAGCTCTTGCTTGCCGGTACGGTTTTGGCAGACATTTGCAAAGTGGTTTGGATCACCACACAAGTAACACACACGTGCTTTTGGAGCTGCTGCCTGTCACTGCTGGTTGTTCTGGGGAGTACGCTGAGGAGCTAGCAGTGCTAGAGCTGGAGGAGCTGGCTAACGAGGGCCGGTACGGCAACTCACAGTAAAGTGGCCGTAGATGTTGCAGTTTGTGCAAAAACGACAGTTTCCACCAATCACATGATGATATGTGCACCTAGGGCACAGTGGGTGAGGATCGGTGTACCCACGTTTAGCTGGAGGTGCGTCCTGAGCAGGAGCCTGATAAGGCTGAGAGTTAAGCGGTGTAGCAGCGGCGTAGTTCTTGCTAGGGTTTCCTCTTTTGCGTCCCTGACGCTTTCCCTTCGGGTCACTGGGTGGTTCGATAGCAGCAGTTGGTTCGGTAATAGCTTGATTGGCAACTTTCGCATGGTTCTTGAAATAACCATCTTGAACTCGCTGATCGTTGATCTCAGCGGCGAGCATGTAGGTTTCCTCGATGGTTGTAGTATGAGCAACTTTCACAAAATTTGCGACACATTCGGGTAAACCACGGATATATGTTGGTGCATGTTTGTGACAACAGCTTTTAGATTTAGGTCTTTGGATATCTTGTAATTAGTGAAACGATAAACAGTTAGCGGGTTTAGCTTTATATTAGTGAGTTAATAGTGATTGGGCCAAACCAAACCCACATTTGGGGCATGGTATGGAAATTGGGCCTGTCCAATTCGCAGGCCTGTGTGAAACCAGCCAGAATGCATGTCTTGTGTTATATAATCAATGTTATGCATTAGGGGTTAGGGTTAAGCACTTGAAATTAGTTTACAGAGAGTTTAGAGAGAGAGTAAATTCGTGACTATTGTGGTGGACGAATTTGTGAGTGCTAGGATCTTAGGATTGATTGTAATCAGTTTGTTTGATAATCAGTAAAGATCAGTTTGTGGTGATTTCTGTTCCTACACGTTTTCTGTGACAATCTAATCTAGAGTATTTCGTACTCTAGATTAGATATACAATTCTGTCAAGATCCATAGGATTAAGGGGACCTACGATTGGTATCAGAGCATTAGGCTCTTGATTGGCTCAGTTCAGAATTGTTTGCTGCAGAAAACTGACAAGTTTTTGGAGTTTTGGAAGCTGTTTGGTGAAACCCTAAATTCTGCGTTTTTATTAGTCTTGGCGTATTTGATTGTTTGCTGTTTTGTAGGTTTATTGATTGTTTTTGCAGGATTTTGGAAGAATTTTGGCTGAAAAACTTGAAGATTCGAAGATTTGTTCTTCGTGTTCTTCATTTTGTTCTTCAGTTTTTATTTAAATTTTGCTGATTTTGGTTGTTTGATTTTGCAGGATTGTGTTAGAAAAGATCTGACCAACTGCCCATCCTACCTCCTCTACGTTCTTGACAGCCCATCTTTGTCTCAGTAGAGTCTTTCAGTGGCATGTTTCGGTCCTCTTCCCCATTACTTAGAAAAAGTGAGCCACCGGTTCAGGTACAAGATACTATCATTACCGCCTGGACAATTAGACATCCAACCCGTAATCGCAACGACCCAATTGCAAGAGCGGAGCTCTACCAACTGAGCTATATCCCCCCGAGCCAAGTGGAGCATGCATGAAGGAGTCAGACGCTTCTTCTATTCTTTTCCCTGGCGCAGCTGGGCCATCCTGGACTTGAACCAGAGACCTCACCCGTGAAGTAAATCATCGCACCTACGGTCCAACCAATTGGGAGAGAATCAATAGATTCCTTTTCGGGAGCGATTCATCCTTACCTCCTCTTATTAAGACTATAGAATGTTCCTGCGAATTATGACCTTCGCTCGGAATGTGAGCAAATATATCATGTCGATTGCTCAACCGTACTTTGGCTATCTTACGTGGAGCTGAATTAGGTTTTTTCGGTGTTCTCGTTGGTACACGCGGGCGTACTCCTTGCTTCTGGGGACATTGATCCGAAGCTCGAGTACGGTCCGTGAGCCGTTTTTCTTCTCTACCATGACGGATAACATCTTTCCAAGATTTGAAAAGATTTGGATGAAAATATCAGAATCCCGAAACTTTGGAAGGTTGTTACCAGCTTGCTGAACAAGTTTACCAAAAACGCAGCCTGGACCTGTGGATTTGATAAACCAGCGAATTTAACTGACCCAGAGTTTTAAATCCTAAGGCGACTTAGGTAACCGCGTAATTGTCCTCTGCGACGTTACTTCGGTGATTAACCCCTGGACTTTGTCTTGCTAGTGTAATTAATCTAGTGTAATTAATTTTGAGGGGTGGAATAATTTTGAGGGTGCGTATAGTGTAATTAACGTTTTCGCAAATAGAGAACCATCCGTAAGGAATTTTCAAAAATGGGTTGCGCAGTTTGATCCGAAATATTTTTAGGACAAAAAAAAAACAGTTTTCGACATATTATATCATTGCATTCGTATCGTCGAGATGAGTCTTACGGTGTAATTTAGTAAAAACAATTTCAGACAGTTTTTGACCGTTTTTAGCTATCCGGTTCGTTAAAAATGTCGAATATGTCGAATTTGAACAACTTGTTGAGAATGGAGCATGAAGTTGGCACGACGAACCAACCGCCAAAGATGATGAAGGTAGAAAATTACCTTACGTAGAAAGACCGGTTCAGTCGTTTGTTATCAAGACACAAGAATGTGGATCTGTATTGTCGATGGGTACACAAACCCAACTCATGATTTCGACGGCAGACAACGGGTCACATCTTATGTCAACATGGAGGAAGCTGACAAGAAGATGTATGAAGCTGAAAAACGTGCTCTAGCTGCTATCAAAATGTCTCTACCAGAGGAAATTAAACACACCTTTAAGAGGTACACGAGTTCAAAGGAAATGTGGGATGCTCTAGAGAAGAGGTATGAGGGTAATCCTGATGTGAAGAAGAACAAGAAAGATTTGTTGAAGAAGCAGTTTGCTGTCTTCAAGGGCATGAGAAATGAGTCTCTAGAAGACATCATTACAAGGTTTTATCATCTGATGACGGAGATAGATAATTATGATATTGAGGGATACAGTGATACTGAGATCAATGACAAGTTGCTAGATGCTCTACCCACTAAATGGGATATTTACAATCTCATGATCAATAGAGAAGCTGATTATGCAACTATGGACTTAGAAGAAGTTGTCGGGAAGCTGAGAGCTTACGAGCTCAACATGAGGAAGAAGGAAACAGGTTATGATCAGGTTCAACATCCGGGAGTTTACAAAGGCATTCCATCTTCATCTTCTCACAACGCTTCGAGTGACTCAGCAACGACATTTCTCTCAAGCGAATGTAAAAATGTCTTTATGATAATGGTGAATTGTGTTATGTTGCCTCAACGGGAGGTTCAAATGCAGGGAAGAGACAACAGGAACAGCAGCAGACTGGATCCAATAATAGCAGGATTCCAAATTCTATGCCAATGAGTGTGAAATCTGCCGAGACTCAACTGGCACTCCTTGCCTCGTTTCTTGCTTCGTATCAGAACTATATACAGGGCAAGATAACAGATCCAACAGCACTGGACGAAGATTTTGAGCAGATTGATCCAGACGATTTGGATGAGATGGATATTCAGTGGCAGATGGCCATGATAACTCTCAGGGCTAAACGGTTCATGAACAGAACTGGGTGGAAGTTCATCGGCAAAAGAGTTGGATTCGATAAATCCAAGGTTAGATGCTTTAAATGTCAAAATCTTGGGCATTTTGCTAGAGAGTTCCAAAGACAAACAAGAGAATTGCAAAAATCTTCCACGTTTCATAACTCATCTAACCAAAGTTCATCCAATGGTGCATCACGTGCACTTGTTTCCACTACTTCTCCTGATGGTTCATATGATTGGAGTCTTCACCTTGAAGATGATGAAACCATAACACAAGCTCTAATGGCAGAGATCGTTACTGTGATCGAAGAAGGTCATCTAGATGAGGAGGAAGCTAGTGTGGATAGTAAGAGTCAAGGTGATAATAGTGATGTAAGTGTGAGTAGTGAGAATGTGACAAGTGACTGTAAAGATGCTGGTAGTGAAGCAAGTGAATATGATACTGCTAAGGCCGAAAGTGAAGTTGAAAAGGTTGAGCCTCAGGCGAAACCAGCTGAAGTAGAAAAGACTATTGATGTATAAGTGCAATCTAACGAAGAAGAGAAGGTCAAAGCCAATCTTGCTGCATTAATGGCCAATTTGAGTAAAGCAACTGGTGATGTAAGTTCAAAACTAGTAAGTTTAGTCTGCATGAGTTGCAATGACTTAAAAGGAACAGTCGACAGGTTGTCAGCTCACAACCAAAGTCTGTGCAATGAACTAAATGATCTAAAGGAGTCAAACTTTTCTAAAGAAACGTGAGTCTCAATATTTAAAGAAAATTAAATCATGTGAAGCTCAGGTCGAAATTTTAACCACCAAATTAAACAAAGAGCTTCAAGTGATTGATTTAGCTCATGAGACCATGCGTGATAAATCAAAAGAGCTTTCTGATAAGTGCACGGAACTGTCTGAGGCACAAATTAAGATTAATGAACTCCAAAGAAAAATTGATCAATTTAGAAACTCATCTTTTGTTATGAAACACAAGATGGGTAATATGAAAAAGAGTTCTGATAAGATAGCAGTGGGCTTCAATGAAGTTCCACCTCCTGTCCATCAAGACTATACATTTTTGCCACATGAAGATGAGTTAACAAATTTTTACAGTGCAAATAAGGTTAATAAGCAGACACCTGTTGAAGTGCCTGAAACTTCTGGAAGTGAGAGTAATAGAGTGTCTGATTATGAAGTGGTTGGCGTTACGAAGGATGAAAAGAAAGAACCTGTTTTGAAAACAAAAATTGCACCTAAACGAGATTTAAAACAGAAATCTGTTAAAAAGGTTAACTTTGTTAAGGGGGGGGGGTGATATGAAAGATGAAACAAACGTCATTGAAACAGAGTCAAATGAAACGTTTGTTCAAAATAAAATGAATCCTCCACTTACAACAAAAGCTAGTCCTTCTAAAACGTCGCCCAATTCATCAGACCCATCAACTTCAAAAGCCAACGAGATTAAGGCTTTTAAGAAACGCTCTTGCTTTAACTGCCACACAAAGGGACACGTAGTTAGCTGCTGTCTTTACAAAAAGGGTGAAGCACCCTTGAAAGAGGCAAAGAGAGAGAAATCACCTGAACAGAAGAGTGATCATGAGTCGAGAGCATCGAACTCACCAAAGAAATCTGTTAGTGATGACAAGGCTGAAAAGGAAATCCAAAATTTCCTCGTTTTCAAAGAAATCAACCAAGATTTCAGCCTAGGTCACCACCTAGCAGATTCGACAGACCTAGAAGTAATTCACCAAGAATGAACAATTTTAATGGTCAGTCTAATGATTTCAGGTGTTAAAGTCCACAACAAAATCGATACTACAACAATGATAATTGAAATTTTTACAAAAATGACGCAAGAAATTATTATAATCAGAATGTTGTGAATAAAAACAGAAGTGTAAGAGGTCAAAACTTCTAAAGGTCAAACAGTCCAAACTTGCATAGGAACCCTCAGGACCAAAGACCTAGTGGAAGTCAAAGACCATTTCCATTAACAGGTTCGAGATCCAAGACTCCTACTAGGAGTGATGGATATTGGATGGATGTTCATGTGGTTGATGAATCTGACCCAAGACCATTAAGGCTTGGGTCCCCCAAACTAACTAAATTTGTTTTGGTTTGTGCAGAAGCTGCTAAGGAGGCTGATCAACTTGTGGTATGTTGACAGTGGCTACTCTAGGCACATGACGGGGGATAAGAGATTGTTGAAAGATTTTGAGGAAATAAATGGTGGTTACGTGAATTTTGCAGGAGAAAAAGGTGGAAAAATCACAGGTCAAGGGAAAGTGACAAATGGGAAGATAACCTTGGACAAAGTTAACTATGTCGAGCAGCTCAAACACAATCTGATGAGCGTGTCGCAAGTCTGTGACAAGGGTTACTCTGTCCACTTTACCAAGTCTGAAGCATTGGTGTTAAAACCGGGTTTGATCATTCCTGATGATTGGTAGTTATGCGAGCACCAAGGAAGAATGATACCTATGTCATGGACATGAGTGTACATTATTCTTCAGTGGTGACTACATGCTTGTTGTCAAAAGCATCTGAGGCGGAGTCGTTGTTATGGCATAGACGCATGGCACATATCCACTATCGCAAAATGAATTATATAATAAAGAATGGTTTAGTGGAAGGTGTGCCTATGTAGAAGTTTTCTGTGGATGATAAGTGTCTTCCTTGTAAAATAGGAAAGCAACACAGAAAACCTCACAAGTCTAAAACCGTGAATTCCATTGCCTTTCCACTTGAATTACTTCATATGGATTTGTTCGGTCCAGTGAATGTAAGGAGTATTGGAGGAAAATATTATTGCTTAGTTGTTACTGATGACTTTTCTCGTTTTTCTTGGGTTTTCTTTCTAGTGACAAAGGATGAGACAACAGAAATGTTGATCAATCTTTTTGCAAAGTTGGAAAATCTACTTCAGACAAGAATAAAGCGCATTAGAAGCGACAATGGCACGGAGTTCAAGAATCGGTTGCTGGAAATGTACTGTCCCCGCAAGGGGATAGAGCATCAATTCAGTGCTCCATACACACCACAACAGAATGGAGTGGCAGAACGGAAAAACAGGACATTAATAGAAGCTGCTAGGACCATGCTTTCTGATTCTAAGCTTCCTGTCATCTTTTGGGCAGAGGCTGTGAATACAGTTTGCTATGTTTTGAATAGGGTTTTGACGGTTAAATGACACAATAAAACGTGTTATGAACTTCTGGGAAACCGTAAACCAAATTTAGAAGGGCTCGAACCGTTTGGGCTTCCATGCACGATAATCAGAAATAAAAACAAACCAAAATTTGATGAGGTCGCTGACGAAGGATTTTTCCTAGGTTATGTCGACGGTGCACCAAACAAGAGAGTTTTTAATAAAACTAATGGTAAAATTGAAATAGTTTTAATATTGAAATTATCACATATTCGCCCAAACAGTCCAGCTCAGGTCCAGCCATCCTATATGATTATGATCTATGTTTTGAGTCTTTTAAATTTCCTGAGTTTTCTGATGCAGGTGATTTAGAAGTAATTCATAGTTTGGCTCGGGATGAAGATGATCATGCTTTTGGTCTGAGTTCAAGTGTTCCAAGTGTCGTTGCTTCAGGATCTTCCTCAAATGAAAATGCAAATGCAAATGCAGAAGTAGCGGATTCCAATGACAGTGAGTCTGAACCTCTTGAGGGTGAGGACTTTACTAATCCGTTTGCTGATCAACATGTTCAGGGGGAGATTGGATCAAATCTAGAGACTAACTTGGAAGTTGACACACTGCTACAACACGAGCAAACAGAGATGTTAGGATTTGAGTTTGAATTACTTGTAGTTTTTGTTTCAAAAATGGAAATGATTGAATTTTAAAAGAGATTTGCAGCGGAAATAGATGGAAAACTTTTACGACAAGCAATGGTCGTTTGTTTTCATCATCATGCTTTCAAGTTGGTAAACTTGCATGTGATTCATAAACTCCCCCTCAGCCTTTGCAATTGAAGTTTGGTAGTAAGAAAATGAAGAGAAGATGATATGTGAAAGTTGATCTTTTGATAGACAAGTTAAATTGTTACACAAGTTACCTATTTATACTAAACTATCTAACCATTGAGCATCTTTGATGACGTCAGGGTTGATAGTGACAGGAAACTAAATGTAACTAACTACAAACACTACTAATACTAACTATCAGTGCTTAACACTGTTACATTGATTATCTAACTAATGACTAAGCTCTGATCTCTATCCTCTGATCCTTGTAACTCTGGCAGACCTTTGCAACTTTGTCAAGTCAGATGATAGGAGAGCAGTCTTTAGGGAAAGCAGTGTATGTACAACAGAGGTTGTAACCTTTGATAGTTTAACCAAAGCTCGGATAGTGTTATTTGACTCTGTATCATCTGTTCCTTTTATAGGGTTCAATCCCAACAATCTCCCCCTGGAACAGATGATGCCAAAAACACTTTATTCTTGTTCTTTATTCCTCAGGAAGAATTCTCTTATTTAACCTTTGAATTGAAGTTCAAAGTTAAGAGATTCTATGTCATCAACATCCTTCTCCAGCTCTAAACATAATAATTCCTGGAAGTCTTCTACTGTAAGCCCATAAGCAGCTTCCATGGATAGTTTAGTGGCATTACCATCAGACTTGAGCAGTGTCAATTCAATGGTGTCTTTGTCGACCTTTCACTTTAGAATTTTTGGGTCTGAAGGTTTTCTTGAAGGAGCTTTTATTGTTGAGGATTAAGAGGGAGCTATTTGTGATAATTCTTTAGCCAGCTTGGCACTTAAATCATCAGTTGGATAATCAATCATGTTCTGTATACCTTCTTTGATGAATGTATCCTCAAACTCTTTGTCAGTCTTTACAGACATCTCCCCTTGCCTTTTTCTGTGTAACAGGGCAAGTGTGGAATGGGCAGATGTTTTGCTGGACTTTTTGGAGAGTTGGGCTTTGAGAATAGCATCTTCTTTTGAATAATCAGGTTTAGGAGGCATGGATGGATCCTTTTTCCTCCTTTTTTCCAACTTTTTGTAAGTGTCTATCACCCTTACCTCACCCCATCTCATTACTTAGTTCTTTGAACCATAATGATTCTGAATTAGTTCATTCTTCATTCTCTTCAACTTTAAGTCTTTTTCAGGAATATCTTTCTTGTATAAATCTCAGTTGGGAGGAGTTGGCTTTTTGAGAGGGTCTTTCAACATTTCTTGCATTCTGTTGATTTCTTCTCTTAGCTCATCTATGCTCCAATCCCTAAACTGTACATCTTCTTCTCCATGATATACTCAATGAGTTCACTTTTGAGCAGCTTATCTTCCCTTTCTGACAACTGGTTGCTCAGTTTCTTGACAAAGTTTTGTAAAATGTTGGCTTTACTTAGTTGAAAGGACATGGCAATCTGTATTTCTCTATCACCTTTACTAGCTGTTTCTCTTTTGGCAATATCCTCTGCTTGCTTCCGTTTCAATTCCAGGTAATCATCAACATTTGCAGGTCTTGGGTAGCCATCAAGGGATAGGATTGTTCTTTTCTCAGGGTCATCCTCTGAAAAGAAACTTAGGATCTCTTCCCTGACTGCTAGTAAATCAAGAGGATACAACTTTGCTGTAGGAGTAATTCAAGAGTTGAAGATGTTGTAAGCACTGATGTGGAGGTCATTGGTTGTGATGATAGTGGAAGAGGTATATGAATCTCATCATCATTGATCACTTTTGTGATTTTTCTCCTTTTGAACCTTAAAGTGGGTGATGGTGGTAGTGGGATCTTAGGTGGTGTGGATAATGGATTAGTTAATGTTGACACAACAGGTGCTGTAACATTTGCTTGTGTGGATGTGGGTTGTGGTTTTGAAGATGTGATAGGTTTTTGAGAGGCAGAGGTTTTAATGGTTTGATTGGTTGCAGGCTTAGTTTTAGGAGGTGTGGATGTTGGTTGCCTGGCTTTTCTAGCAGGTATCCTCTTTGATGAAGTACCAACCTCTCCTTTTTCTTTTTGCTGTTCAATCTTTTTCTCAACCAACACTCTGCTTTCCTCGATCACTGTCTTCTTGTGACTAGCCCTTGCCTTGGCCACAATTTCATCAGTTAAATCTATCTTCTTTGAACCATCAGGCCTTGGAATATTTAAAGTAGGTCTGGCCTTATCATCATCTATTTTCAGCTTTTTGTTTCCCAAAGGTTTCTCCCCCTTTTTGGCTTCATCTGTTGTAACAAAGATAACCGTTGGAGGTGCATGGCCAGTAGTTGTGAGTAGATGAACTTTGATGGCTTTAATATCTGTTGTAGTGTCTTGATACCTTGATTCAACCATGTTTCTAACATCATTCATCTGGTGCTTGTGTTGTAGATCCAAATAATGTTGTTGATGTTTAAACAGAGGGTTAAGAGCTTCTTTGAGATCGGCAGTGGATAGAACAGAGGGTTGACTTTTTGTAGCTATCATCTACTTCAGTAAACTTTTGATTTCATCAACAAAGTTTTCTATCTTTGTCACTCTCTCCGTTAAATCCTGGTATTTTAGCTCATCACCTAATTTAATAGGATCATCTGAACTCCTGCCTGAAGTGGTAGTTGTAGTTATGGTATCATTAGCAGTGGTTTTAGTACCAGCTTCAACCATAGATGCCTCTTTGTCTTGGAACAGGGGACTTCCCACAACAGAGGTATCAGTTGTTGCCTCAACAGTGGTTGCCTTCAACCAAGTCTTAGTAATGAAACCACTGTCCAACCGAGAACTTGGGAGTTCAGCAATTGTAGTGGCTGCTTGAGTTGAACTATCACCAAGGGTTACATGTAACCCAAGGGATGTAGCCTCTTCAAGTGCTGATGGGCTAGCAATGAATAAAGAGTCAGACCCAGCCTCTTGATGAAGTATATTCCCAGTAATAGGTTGTTTAGAAGTGCTGGTTTGTGTCTGGTCTAATTCAATTGCATTCAGCAATGGTAACATGGTAGGTGGAAGTGTAGTCTTGGTGAAGGTGGCTGTGTAGAAAGCGATAGTACCCTGGGAGAGGGGCTGTGTAATATAGAACCAAGTAGATCTAGAGCTTCATAATTTGGTGTCCCTGTGTCTACAACCTTTTCCTTTTGTGAGGAAGAAGGAGGAGTTTCAAAGCCGGTTGGAGATCTTTGAACCATCTGCTGTGAAGAGGTAGCAGTAGTGGTTTGTGACTTTGGTGTTGTCACTGGGTTAACCTCTGGGATCTCATCTTCCAAAGGACCCTTTTTGGGTTTGGTGGGCTTTTTGGTAAGTATTTTGGTTTTCTTTTTGAGGATTTTTGGTGTGAGCTTCAGAGCCATGGTTGTGGCGCTCTGATCACCAAGAGCAGTGGGCTCAATAACAGGAGGTTGAGTTTGAACATTTTGTTCAGGTAAAACTTGCTCAGCCTCCTCTACTTGTGTTTTTCGCAACTTTATCTTGGTTTGTTATTCTGGTGAAGGTTTCATGAGTGAGGCAGCCTGGTTTAGTCACAACGCCTTTTTTACTTTCAGGACTTTTGATTTGATCTTGTAAGTAAACACTCAGAAAACATGGATGAATCAAAAAAGCTTTTCTTTTTGCAATATTTTGAAAATTATTCACAAGATCATTGAACAGTATCTGGGAGTAGTTAAAATCTGTGTCAGTTAAAATTGCATACCCCAGATATTGCATGTTCAATGGAATTTCATTGAAAGCAGTGGTTTTTGCTGAGAGACAAGTTAGAATTGTGCGAAAGAAAAATATCATCTCAGCAGGAAAGTTAGGTTTAAAGATGGTCATACCTTTCATATGGCCTACATAACCTCTTTCCAGAAACTCTACTAGGATCTCATTTTGGGGAAATGACACAGGGTGTTCTATGTCATTTAACTTGAAAACTTGAGAGATCGATTGGGGGCTAATTTGCATCAACACTCCCCCTACTCTTGAGATTATTGTATAAGGAACACCAGCAGCAGTTGAGTGAACCTTAGCATTATTCCAGAAGTCACAAAGAGAATCAATGTAAATTGGGGCTTTGACTTCTAACATGTGCTTGAATTTCGACTTTTGCAAAATTCGAATCATTAGATGATAGCGAGCATTTGCGTCGTTTGCTTCAAGTATGGCGGTGTAATTATGTGGGGTTTTGATTATTAGAGTGAAGGGTGGAAGTGCTTGTGTGGATTTCTTCGAAGATTTTGATTTGGGAGCCATTGTGTTAGAGAGAAAAACTGTTTTGAGATTTTTGAAATCGACACAGTTTAGGGTAAACACTGGTGAGAGATAAAACAGGGTTTTGAAAGAGTGAACATGACATGGCATCTGATGCAAGATCTGATGGCTAACATCTGGCCACGTGTAACCTCTGATGAGAAAAGTACTGATTTTTAACACTATCAGTGGATAGCTATCAGTGTTTTGAAAAAGGTGGTAAAAATGTAAGTCAGAGGGCACACTTTAACAGTGGATAAGATTTTGAAGCCTATCAGAGGTTTTGAGCAAACAAATGTTATGAGCAGACTTTTAAAGATTTATTGAAAAATTTCAACTTTAACTATTTTTAAGGAAGAGTTTTTGATTTTCTGAACACATTTTGATGCTATGTACGCATGGATTTACAAGAAAACTTGTTTTTTAATCCATGTTTAGCATTCCAATTCTTGAGATCAAGTTTTCAAAGGTAGATGTATCCAATGCCTTGGTTAAAACATCTGCCAACTGATCTGAAGTATGGACATGATGCAAAGAAATCAAACCTTTTTCATAGCAATCTCTCACAAAGTGATGTCTGATTTCAATGTGCTTTGTAGTTGAATGAGAAACTTGATTTTTAATGATGTTTTCAGCAGCTTGACTGTCCAATCTGAGTAGAGTCTTTAGTGCAGCAACTGGTTTTGAAGCCACAAGAGTTGAGCAGTGCAGCTAGCGCCAGCAATATACTCTGCCTCAGCAGTGGATGTTGAAACTGCAACCTGCTTTTTGCTTTGCCAAGACACCAGACAATCACCTAGGAATTGACATCCTCCTGATGTGGACTTCCTTGTAGTTTTGCACCCAGCAAAGTCACTATCTGAAAAACCTGAAAGCTCAATATTCCCATTAGCTGGATACCAGATACCAAGTGTGGGAGCACCTTTTATGTATCTTAATATCCTTTTTACAGCAATAAGATCAGACTTTTAAGGTAATGCCTGTGATCTGGCACAAACACATGTTGCAAACATGATGTCTGGCCTTGATGCAGTTAGGTACAATAAAGATCCAATCATGCTTCTATAAAGAGTTTGATCAACAAGGTCATCTTTACCATCAATGGTGACTAGCTTGGTGGTTGCCATGGGTGTGCTACATGGTTTACAATCATCCATATCAAACTTTTTAAGCAGTTCTTTCACATACTGGTTTTGATGGATAAATGTACCATTTTGCAGTTGTTTAACTTGGAGACCAAGAAACATTGGAGCTCACCCATTGCACTCATCTCAAACTCTGCTGCCATGAGTTTTCAAAACTCTTCACATATAGCAGTGCTTGTGGATCCAAAAATGATGTCATCCACATAAATTTGAACAAGCATCAAATCTTTTCCTTTCCATTTTAAGAATAGGGTTTTATCTATTTTACCTCTAGTAAACCCTATGGATAAGAGAAAAGTGGATAGAGTTTCATACCAGGCTCTTGGTGCTTGCTTCAAGCCATACAATGCTTTGTTGAGCTTGTAGACATGATCAGGATGTAATGCATCTTCAAAACCTGGAGGTTGACAGACATACACCTCTTCTTTGATTTTTCCATACAAAAATGCACTCTTTATATCCATTTGATACACCTTTATGTTGTGGTTAGCAGCAAAAGCTAAGAACATGCGAATAGCTTCCAACCTTGCTACAGGAGCAAAAGTTTCATCATAGTCTATACCTTCTTCCTGTCTGTAGCCTTGAACCACGAGCTTTGCTTTGTTTTTGACAACAGATTTTCGTAAACAGAAGAGATTTGATGAAAACGAAGGCGATGCCTTGTGCAAAATCGTTGTAAAACGTTGTTGAACATCATTGTAGTTGAAATCGGGTTGATTCTTACTTAGAAAACAGAGGGTTTCGGGTTTCGGGAGCAAGTTCAAAATCGTTGTAAAACGTAGAGCGAAGTTGCAGCAAGTTCAAATGAGAGAATGGGGCTGGGTATTTATAGGAGAAGGCAAAAAGGTGAGCTGGTGGAGTCAAGTTCACGCGAACTTGTGATATTTTGGAAGTTTTTGAGTCAAGTTCGGCCAAACTTGTTAATCCTATGAGGGATTAAGCAAGTTCGAGCGAACTCGAGGGAGGTGAGGGTTGTTTGAGTTGGCCAGTCAAGTTCGGCCGAACTTGGGGTCACCAAGTTCGAGCGAACTTGACCCAATAGTTGGGTTTTCTCGTTTGTTTCGCGTTATGAGTTCGTTTGGCTATTAGGTTTGTATTAGATAGTTATATTAAGCATTATAATTGATATAATAGTGCGATTTAGCGATTGTAATCATAACCACAAACACACATAACACATAAATAACATAAAAACACATAATTAACTGCGATTTGCGATGCGATGAGGTTAGCGATGCGACTTAATAAGCGATTAGATGCAATAATAACGTAAAACACCAAAATTAATTAAAAATAACTTTATTATAAACCGAATATCAGGATTACAAAAGATAGAGACATCGGAAAGACAAATGAAAAGATAACAACGAATTTTCGAGTTGTTACATAACCGCTTGCTTATCAAACCTGTACTTTGTGTCTTTCTTGCTTTCCAAACTGGTTCTACTAGTTCTCTCCATGAAATCGGTTGCTCGTCGTACGACACTTGCAAACGCCCACTTGATGTCCATTAATTCCATCTCATCTTTGTCAATTTCCTAATAATCTCCATGTGTCAGATTGATATGCTACCTCTCTTTCCAACCTGGATAATCATTTATATGCCTACGTTTCATTTGAATACTCTGATTTTGGTTAGCGACAAATGCCCATTGACTAGCTGTAATCATTCCGGATTGTGAAAGAACTGGTGAATGTATCCATGATGGTGCAGAATTGCTTTGTGAAGTACTACTGCCAGAGTTTGGATTTGAATATTCCATCCCCAAAGATTTGTACTCATTTTGTTATAAAATAATGGTGAGAAAGTTATCTTTAGGATGTGAAATTAGAAAGTTACAAAGCTACTATTGGAACTTTTACCCTCAATCGACAGAGATGTGAGAATTGAAGGTTGTGGATGGATCGAAGGTTGGTTATTGGTCGAAGGTAAGGTTGGTATTGAAGGTTGGTTATTGGTCGAAGGTAAGGTTTGTATCGAAGGTGAGTATTTGATCGAAGGTATAGTTTATATCGAAGGTGGGTAGGGTTGAAGGTGTTTGTGGATCGATGGTTTTTATGAATCGAAGGTGGGTGGTTGTGGATCGATGGTCTTTATGAATGGAAGGTGGTGTATATCGATAAACAAATTACACTATCGTTTGAAGACAACTGTCGATTGGTGGGAATTCCAATCGACAGTGAGTTGGCAAGGGAACGGCGTCTAAATCGACATATGGACAAAAAGGACACCTATGTCCACCACAGTTTTTGCAGGTCAATTAATCAAATTTCACCATTGGAAAGTAGTATTCCGGTAGGAATTCCGACCAAGCTTATCACTGGAAAAAATGGAGTTCAAAATTTTTAAGCCTATAACTCAATAAAATTCATGTTTTGATTGTCCCCATTGATTTTAACAAGTTTCTAACCAAGATTATCATCAAATAACATTATTTTAATCAGTTTTTAATCCATATTATCATTCAAGAAGGTGGGTTTTCAGTTTTTGTCCAAGAACTATTCAAAAAATCACTCAAAACCTCTAAAATCACCCAAAATGCTTGGTTTTCGACAAGGAATCGAGCCAAAGCTCTGATACTACTTGTAGGTCCTTATAAGATCTCTACAATACATATTCCGTGTTGTTTAATGTATAAACAAGTGTCGAAGCCAAGTTTACACACAACCAAAGCAAGAACAAAATCAATACCATAATAGATATCACTTCAAAGTTTCCTTGTATTGATTTCAGTAGAGTAACAATACATAAATTCACAATATGCTCTCCAACTCTCCGAGTGTGCTCTCTACTGAAACAAGATGACACCGCTGGTATTTATACTGCATACCAGCAGGTCTTACATCGATAGACAAATGTTTACATCGACATACCACAAGTTGATCGATAGTTACACTATCGATCATATTCATCAATCGATAGTCCATTGATGCAGAATCGATATACACTATCGATTCATTGTCACTATCGAAACACACATATATATCAATAGAATGTCAATGCACTTAACACTATCGATAGTAACAATCGATAGAGAACACAAGACATTACATAATGTTGTTCAAGTGATGATAGAAGGATATCATCACTTGATCAATTTACAAAAGGTTAAACATAAACAAAACACGCATTTATAGATCGAATTACAAATAAGACAAAAGTAAATACAAGCTACAAACACAAAATGTATCAACAAGTTTATGTAATGCTATGAATGAAATAAATTTTGGGACCTATTTTTTCGCATTTAAATATGATTTCAAGTCTTTTTGAATTTTAGATGTTAAATACACACACTCTAGAAAGATCTAACAATCAAAGGCTTATGAGAAATGATAATGATTAGGCATTTATAGTGATGACTAAATAATAAGGCCAATCACTTTCAAACATTAAGCCCAATGCTTTGCGTTGTAAACAATTGGCCTAATAATTTGCCTACAAACAAACTATTCAACACATGACTGCACCAAACCTATTCAGACAGTGATACGAGTATCCCAAAATGTAATAACATATGTTTATATGTATATAATAGGTATTTAAAGTCTAGGGTGTTAATGTGTTAAAACCAAACTTAGTAAGGGACTGTTTGGCAACTTCTAAATGGTTAAGTGCTGAACTTGTAAGAGGTCTGAACCATTAAGTGTTGAACTGGTAAGAGGTCTGAACTACTAAGAGTCAGTATAATGCTTAACCGTTTAAGACAAATTTCACAAGTCAGATTAGAGGTTTTAACCATTCAGACTTAGTATAATGCTTAACCATTCAGAGGCGAATGTCTGAACCATTCAGACATCTGCTCACGAAATAAACAGTCTGAACCAGTAAGAGGTTTGAACTATTAAGAGCACCACTAAGAGGTAAACAAATAGCCCCTAACTATCAAGTGTGACGTGTCCTATGTACATGTGATAATAATTGAAACTCTAATCAATACAACCCTTCACACGACGGTTCTAGGAGGAATAGATATGTATGAATAGGGTTTCAAATTCAGAATCTATACACACAATTACTGTCACACCCCGATTTCTCGTGTATTCCAGTGGGCCCGGTGGGGAATATCGTGACGTACAGTGTAACATCTGTGTAAAACGGGTCTCAAAAACCCGCACCATTTCCATTAATCAAGTGTATTATTTCTAGTTTTTTTTATTTTATTTAAAATACTAAATTTATACATACATAATTAATCTAATGATATAATAAAATAATTAATCAATTTATAATTAATAATATCATATAATTAAATATAGATTTAGAAAATTAAATAAATAAAATAAAAACACCAAAAAAAGGGGTAAACCGGGAATCGAACCCGAGTCACCCGAGTAACCGCACAACACGAGCACCACCGAGACACACGCGCCTTCTGTTAAGAAGTTCGAATAAACTCACATATATACACGAGCCCGAGCAATGTTTCCGGAAAAATTCAAATCAGGAAAACACCCGCCGATCTTGTCGCTGTTCTGGAACCCGGTAGGAACCAGTTGTCTGTCCGCGTAAACTCTTCCCAAAATTAGAGACAATCAATCAATCTCGCCAGAAATCAACCATTCAATTCAGTTTCCGAATTCCGAATTCAAGCAACCCTTTTCTAGCCTATAAATACTGACCGAACTCCTCATTGTAAACCGCTCACTCCTTCTCACTTCTAACCTCGGGATAACTCTGTTGAACGCTCTCCTGTGTCTCGCCGGAACCACCGTTCTGTTGTCGGAACATTACCACCGGAAGATAAGCCAAGAGCCAGCGACATCAGGGGTATAAATCCTTAATCTTCTTTCTGTTATGTTAGAATCATACTAATGAAATTATAACAATCTGAGAAATGTTGGCTCCTGATCAGAGTTCATACTCGTCGAAGAAGATGAACAATAACTGATTAGTTTAATTAAACCGGTTGTTTTAAACAGGTTAGACACACAGTCCAACAGTGGACTGTGTGCATTAAATATGCGCGTAAACCCGAGTTCGAGTCCATACCCTCACACCAGCCGGACATTTTTAAACCCTTCTTGAATTCACCTTTCTGTGTAAAACTTGTTTAGTATATAAATATTTTTAAAATGCATGTATAGCCGGGTTAGACACCCAGCCCAGTTGGTTGGGCTGGGTGCATCACATCGCCAAGGTCACGGGTTCGAGCACTGTGGCACGCACCGGTCGGATTACTGAAACCTTTTTTTTAAATTTAATTAAATTAGAAATAATCTAAAGAGTGTATAAATATAATTAAAATCCAGAATATGACGGGTTAGACATGTAGCTCAGTTGGAAGAGCTGCGTGCACGTGAACGTTAGGTCCCGGGTTCGACTCTGCATACGCGCATACCTACTCGCATCAAACCGGTCTGACAGGCTTGTCAGACTGACAAAATTGTTATATTATTTTATTTTTATTTTATATTAATATTTTAATTCTAAGGTTTTTATTTAAAAGAAAAATCAAATAAAAGGTTTAAGAATATACATTTTCAAGGGTTTAGAATATCAACACAATCCACAAAAATAACCTAAAAACCTAAACAAAGGATTTTAACCTAAATATTAATTTAGTTTATTTACCGAGTTAACGCGTTATTATTTCTAGGTTAGTACTTTCTCGTTGATTAAATTCCCAACTCGTGCGCTCTCCTTACCATTCAAGAATACGCACCCAAGGTGAGTGAATCTCTACAAATTCCCCGTTTTAATCACGTTTTGGGGTGTATCATGTGTCGTACAATTCCTTTATTTTATTTAAACACTTGTGCTTATATCATCTTGTGAACAAATGTGTAATGGTTGTTGTGTGAATATTATGTGGATTAAATTTATCATTTAAGTGCACTCATTTCATTAGGCCCATCAGTTCCTCGTGGGATACGGGTTGAGCATCAGGTGCCTCATTAGATCGGCTCTGTTTGATTGAGCCTTGATCTCAGCTACATCATCATTCATGTCATATATTCATTCAATGTGGTTTGTGATTGTTTACATATATATATTTGCTCACATGTGATTTATGCACGAATTCTCTTTAATAAATAAAACAAGCAATTATTTATAATGTTTTATCAAGGTTCACTCGCCAACTTTTGTTGACCCAAAATCTCCCCTGTTTTACACATGATACAGGTGATCCAGTTGAGGAAAGAAACATTTAGGATGGCCTAGAAGAATAAACAAGATATTGCGTTGGAATAAACATTTAGATTTTTTTTTGTATTTGTATGAACTTTGTTTATTGGATATTTGAATTTGTAACGTGAATTTAATAAATATGAAACTTCTTAGTAAATATCATGAGCTTTGATGATAACCCAATCATGCCCCGACTTTTATTCCGATGCGGGTCGGGGTGTGACAGATTGGTATCAGAGCTTGTGGCTATAGGGATATAGGATAGGTTATTAGACCCTTAGAGCCTATACTATAGTTGATTAAATTTTAATTGTTTATGTGTTACATGCAAAGTTCATGATGTTTATATGTTTCATGTTCACACCCAATACTATGCAAGCACACTCACAAGTACATGTTAATATGCAATGCTCATCATAGTTCATATCCTCATAACATGCCATATCTATGAAAGCACACACCTCACGATTTCCATGATTTTTACAATGATTTCGTATTTTTCAAATCACATCAAAGTGAATTTTCACGACGGGCATGTGGTAACTGGAAGGGTATGAGTACCGGTAGTCGGAACGTCCTATCTAGGCTTGGCATTCGTATAAATCCAAAATAAAGGACCAGTTTGCCTACCTGGGGACTAACGATGAGAGTACGAAGGACCTATTAGGCCAAAGCATGCTATACCAAACGTCGTGTGAGCTAACCCCACTTTGAGCTGTCATTGTGTCTACACCTGGACACCCTCCTACCATACATCTCGCAATCATGTTTTACGATTTTCATTCGGGTGGTGCTAGTGTTAACCCGCCGACACTAATGTGAATCCTACCAAGCCCAATAGTCATGGGGCCCACATGACTACACATGCAATGGTATGGGGGACATTTGGAGGCCCAAACATGAGCAAACCCAAGACGTCCTATGGATGTAGTTAAATTATTTTCAGTTATGTTGTTTTCACTCTTTTTACGACACATGACACCTAGGAAATTCTTGAACTCACAATCTTCCTACATATGTTCCTGTAGATGTCGGCTAGGCAATTACGTGGAGGTAGAAAGTCAGGAAAGTCAAACGAACGCCTGGCCACGCAAATCGCTAAACAAATGGCCGCAGTGCTTCCTGACATCGTGCTACAAGTTCAACAAGCCCTCACCGTTATTCCCATCAACCCTCCCAACCAAGAAGACCAAAGCATCACCAACCCTCCTCCCAAAACCCCCAAATGCACCTACAAACACTTCAAGTCCTGCGATCCCCCAAAATATGAAGGGACTGAAGGTGTCACCTCCCTCCTTCACTGGTTTGAGGAGATGGAAAACACCTTTCTCAATTGCGACTGTCCCGAGGACCGTAAGGTACGTACCTGGTGGAACATGGAAAAGGGTAAGCGAGGTGTTGAAGATGCCATGGCCTTAACCTGGGAAGAGTTAAGGGAAATCATGACGAGACGCTTCTGTCCAAGAAGCGAAATCAAAAAGCTAGAAGACGAGTTTCACGCATTGAAACAAAAGGAAGGAGACCACACTTCATACAATAAGAGATTTCTCGAATTGAACCAGATGACCCCCAATTTGTTCACCCCCTTATACCGCTTAGTCACTACATTCGAGGCCTCCCCTCGAAAATCCAAGATTCGGTTTTAAGCACTTCGCCTGCAACACTTGAAGCCGCAATGGAGTTAGCTACGGAACTCACTGAAAATCGCATTCGAAACGGCAAATTCAAAGATGAGAAGAAGAAAGCACCCATTGAGCCCCCAATTCCAAACCACCCAGGTACATCCTCGAAGTTTGCTGGTAAGAGGAAGCGAAATGGCAAGAACTTTGTCGTCACCCAAACCAACCCTCCCATCACTGCTGCACCAATCACCCAAGTTGCCCCTCCAGCCGCACCATCAAAAGCCATACACTGGCCCCCCCACACCCAAAGTGTAACAGTTGTCAATACCATCACCCTACCGAAAACCCCTGCCAACATTGCACAAGTTGTGGCCATGCGTGTCACACCATCCAAACCTGCCGTACCCTTCAGCGAATGAACCGCAGTCAACCTCCAACCCAAACCCAAAATCAGATGGTGGGCCAAGCCCAAAAACCCTTACTTCTATCACCTGCACAACTCGCAGCCCAACCTTACTACCAACCCAACTGCCCCATGATGCAACCCATGCGAGCCTGTTTCAATTGTGGGGACCCAAACCACTTCAGGAACACTTGTCCACGCCTAGTGAACATCATCCATGCCCAAGCTCAAGCGAACCCGTAAACCAAGCTAACCAAGCTCATCCACCTGCCAGAGGAAGAGCTTTCAATATCAATGCCAACCAAGCCAGGGCTGGCAACAATGTGGTCAATGGTACGTTTCTCATCAATGGTAGTTATGCATCCATATTATTCGATACTGGTGCGGATAAGAGCTTTGTGTCCTTAGAATTCGAATCTATCCTCGACCAACCTCGTGTTAATCTCATTGAATCTCTAACGGTGGAAGTTGCTGACGGAAAACCCACTTCATTAAATTCTATTATACGCGATTGTACTCTCACCCTAAACGATCACGATTTCCCAAGTGACCTCATTCCTATGAAGTTGGGAAGTTTCAATGTTATAATCGGTATGGACTGGCTCAGCCAGCATCACGCTGAAGTGGTGTGCCACGAAAAATTCATTCGTATTCCTCTCGCAGACGGTCAGACACTACGTATCTTTGGGGAAACCCCTTCGAAAGGACTCAAATTGATGTCCTGCCTTCAAGCCCGAAGTTATCTCCGCAAGAACTACGTCGCATTTCTAGCTCACGTCGTCAAGAAGGGAGGCAATGAGAGGAAGCTCGAAGATATTCCAATTGTGAAGGAATTCCCACAATTTTTTCCCAACGACGTTTCAGGACTTCCTCCTGTGAGAGAAGTCGAATTTCACATCGATCTTGTGCCTGGCGCTACACTGGTCGCAAAATCTCCTTATAGGTTAGCCCCATCCGAGATGCAAGAATTGGCTAGTCAACTGCAAGAGTTGACTGACAAATGATTCATACGTCCTAGCTCATCGCCTTTGGGTGCGCCTGTTCTTTTTGTGAAGAAGAAAGATAGAACGTTTCGCATGTGCATTGATTATAGAGAACTCAACAAGTTGACGGTTAAGAATCGCTATCCACTGCCTCGCATTGATGACCTCCTGGACCAACTTCAAGGCGCCACCTGTTTTTCCAAAATCGACCTTCGTTCTGGTTATCATTAGCTTAGAGTGCGCGAGGAAGATATCCCAAAAACCGCCTTCCGAACTCGTTATGGTCATTACGAGTTCATGGTTATGCCCTTCGGTTTAACCAACGCCCCCGCTGTCTTCATGGATTTAATGAATAGAGTATACAAACCCTACCTCGACCGTTTCGTCATAGTCTTCATCGACGACATCCTTATCTACTCCAAGTCAAAATCCGATCATGAGCGACACCTTCGGCTCATTCTTACACTCTTAAGAACTGAAAGGCTTTACGCTAAGTTCTCAAAATGCGAATTCTAGTTAGGAGAAGTACAATTCCTTGGTCATGTCGTCAATGACAAGGGGATTGATGTCGATCCTTCAAAAATCAAGGCAGTACAGGAATGGAAAGCGCCACGTACCCCTACCGAAGTTAGGTCATTTCTTGGTTTGGCAGGTTATTACCGACGCTTCATTGCCAATTTTTCACGTATCGCCGTACCACTCACGGCCTTGACTCACAAAGGAAAACCCTTCATTTGGGGGCCTAAGCAAGAGGAGGCCTTCCAAACTTTAAAGCAAAGGCTTTGTGACGCACCTATCCTTATACTCCCTGAGGGTTGCGATGACTTTGTGGTTTATTGCGACGCATCAGGGCAAGGACTAGGCTGTGTATTGATGCAAAGAGGAAGAGTGATAGCCTATGCCTCTAGGCAACTCAAAGTTCATGAGAAGAATTACACCACCCACGACCTGGAACTTGGAGTCGTTGTGTTCGCTCTCAAGATATGGAGACATTACCTCTACGGTACCAAGTGTGAAATATACACTGACCACAAGAGTCTCCAACATATCTTCAACCAAAAAGAGTTGAATATGAGGCAACGAAGATGGGTCGAACTTCTCAACGACTACGACTGTGAAATTCGGTACCATCTTGGCAAGGCAAACATGGTGGCCGATGCGCTCAGTCGAAAAGGTTATGCGAACTCTATTCGACTTCTATGTTCGCAAATCATAACCGACATCAAAGATCGAATTCGGGCAGCTCAACATGTTTCTGTAACAGAAAATGACGTACGCGATGAGCTGTCATGTGGAGCTGAACTCAAAATTGAAACCAAATCCGACGGTATTCAATACTATTTATACCGCATATGGATTCCTGATCGCGACAACCTTCGTGATTTCGTCATGAATGAGGCACACAAAACACGATACTATGTACACCCAGGAGCCGATAAGATGTATCAAGACCTACGATACACCTACTGGTGGCCTGGCATGAAAAAGGACATCGCTGTTTTTGTTTCCAAGTGCCTTACCTGTTCCAAAGTGAAAGCTGAACATCAAAGACCTTCAGGACTTCTAGTCCAACCCGAAATACCTGTATGGAAGTGGGAAAACATAACCATGGACTTCATTACCGGGTTACCTCGCATCTCCAGTGGGTATGACACCATATGGGTAATCATTGATCGTCTTACAAAATCATCTCACTTCATTCCGATTCGCGAGGACTTCAAGAACGAGAAGCTAGCTCGTATCTACATCAGCGAGATCGTAAGCCGTCACGGTGTACCGTTAAGCATCATTTCGGACCGCGATGGTCGTTTCACTTCACGAACATGGCGAGCCGTATAAACCGCTTTGGGTTCACGGTTAGATCTCAGTACCGCCTTTCACCCTCAAACTGATGGTCAATCTGAACGCACCATCCAAACCCTTGAAGACATGCTTCGAGCATGTGTCATAGATTTCAAAGGGAACTGGGACGCTCACCTACCGTTAGTCGAGTTCTCGTACAACAATAGCTATCATTCAAGTATCGGCATGGCTCATTTCGAAGCTTTATATGGTCGTAAGTGTTGATCTCCAGTATGTTGGCACGAAATTGGTGAAGCACAAATCACCGGACCTGAATTGATTCAAGAAACAACCGACAAAATCCTCCAAATTCGAAACAATCTTCTAGCGGCTCAAAGTCGGCGAAAGAGTTATGCTGACAAACGACGAAAGCCTTTGGAATTTGGCGTTGGTGATCAAGTACTTTTGAAGGTATCACCGTGGAAGGGAGTGGTTCGTTTTGGCCAAACGGGCAAGCTAGCACCACGCTATGTAGGACCTTTCAAGATACTCGAAAGAGTAGGTCCTGTAGCATACAAGCTTGACCTACCAGAAGAGCTCAACAGAATTCATCCCACGTTCCACGTATCAAACTTGAAAAAGTGCCTCGCCGACGAAAACCTCCATATTCCCCTAGAAGACATTCAAGTCGATGAATCGATGCACTTCGTCGAAAGACCAGTAGAAATCATGGATTTCGGTGAGAAGCGCTTAAGGCGAAGTCGTATTCCAATCGTCAGGGTACGTTGGGAGTCAAAACGAGGACCTGAGTTTACTTGGGAACGTGAAGACTCAATGCACGAAAAGTACCCTTATCTTTTTCCAGTTACAACTGCTACTTAAATTTCGGGATGAAATTTCTAAAAGTAGGGGATACTGTAACATCTGTGTAAAACAGGTCTCAAAAACCCGCACCATTTCCATTAATCAAGTGTATTATTTCTAGTTTTTTTTATTTTGTTTAAAATAGTAAATTTATACATACATAATTAATCTAATGATATAATAAAATAATTAATCAATTTATAATTAATAATATCATATAATTAAATATAGATTTAGCAAATTAAATAAATAAAATAAAAACACCAAAAAAAGGGGTAAACCGGGAATCGAACCCGAGTCACCCGAGTAACCGCACAACACGAGCACCACCGAGACACACACGCCTTCTGTTAAGAAGTTCAAATAAACTCATATATATACACGAGCCCGAGCAATGTTTCCGGCAAAATTCAAATCAGGAAAACACCCGCCGATCTTGTTGCTGTTCTGGAACCCGGTAGGAACCAGTTGTCTGTCCGTGTAAACTCTTCCCAAAATTAGAGTCAATCAATCAATCTCGCCAGAAATCAACCATTCAATTCAGTTTCCGAATTCCGAATTCAAGCAACCTTTTTCAAGCCTATAAATACTGACCGAACTCCTCATTGTAAACCGCTCACTCCTTCTCACTTCTAACCTCGGGATAACTCTGCTGAACGCTCTCCTGTGTCTCGCCGGAACCACCGTTCTGTTGTCGGAACATTACCACCGGAAGATAAGCCAAGAGCCAGCGACATCAGGGGTATAAATCCTTAATCTTCTTTCTTTTATGTTAGAATCATACTAATGAAATTATAACAATCTGAGAAATGTCGGCTCCTGATCAGAGTTCATACTCGTCGAAGAAGATGAACAATAACTGATTAACTGATTAGTTTAATTAAAACGGTTGTTTTAAACAGGTTAGACACACAGTCCAATGGTGGACTGTGTGCATTAAATATGCGCGTAAACCCGAGTTCGAGTCCATACCCTCACACCAGCCGAACATTTTTAAACCCTTCTTGAATTCTCCTTTCTGTGTAAAACTTGTTTAGTATATAAATATTTTTAAAATGCATGTATAGCCGGGTTAGACACCCAGCCCAGTTGGTTGGGCTGGGTGCATCACATCGCCAAGGTCACGGGTTCGAGCACTGTGGCACGCACCGGTCGGATTACTGAAACCATTTTTTTAAATTTAATTAAATTAGAAATAATATAAAGAGTGTATAAATATAATTAAAATCCAGAATATGACGGGTTAGACACGTAGCTCAGTTGGAAGAGCTGTGTGCACGTGAACGTTAGGTCCCGGGTTCGACTCTACATACGCGCATACCTACTCGCATCAAGCCGGTCTGACAGGCTTGTCAGACTGACAAAATTGTTATATTATTTTATTTTTATTTTATATTAATATTTAGTTCTAAGGTTTTTATTTAAAAAAAAATCAAATAAAAGGTTTAAGAATATACATTTTCAAGGGTTTAGAATATCAACACAATCCACAAAAATAACCTAAAAACCTAAACAAAGGATTTTAACCTAAATATTAATTTAGTTTATTTACCGAGTTATCGCGTTATTATTTCTAGGTTAGTACTTTCTCGTTGATTAAATTCCCAACTCGTGCGCTCTCCTTACCATTCAAGAATACGCACCCAAGGTGAGTGAATCTCTACAAATTCCCTGTTTTAATCACGTTTTGAGGTGTATCATGTGTCGTACAATTCCTTTATTTTATTTATACACTTGTGCTTATATCATCTTGTGAACAAATGTGTAATGGTTGTTGTGTGAATATTATGTGGATTAAATTTATCATTTCAGTGCACTCATCTAATTAGGCCCATATGTTCCTCGTGGGATACGGGTTGAGCATCAGGTGCCTCATTAGATCGGCTCCGTTTGATTGAGCCTTGGTCTCAAATACATCATCATTCATGTCATATATTCATTCAATGTGGTTTGTGATTGTTTACATATATATATTTGCTCACATGTGATTTATGCACGAATTCTCTGTAATAAATAAAACAAGCAATTATTTAAAATGTTTTATCAAGGTTCACTCGCCAACTTTTGTTGACCCAAAATCTCCCATGTTTTACACATGATACAGGTGATCTAGTTGAGGAAAGAAACACTTTGGATGGCCTAGAAGAATAAACAAGATATTGCGTTGGAATAAACATTTAGATTTTTTTTTTGTATTTGTATGAACTTTGTTTATTGGATATTTGAATTTGTAATTTGAATTTAATAAATATGAAACTTCTTAGTAAATATCATGAGCTTTGGTGATAACTCAATCATGCCCCGACTTTTATTCCGCTGCGGGTCGGGGTGTGACATACAGTTGATATCATCATAACCAATCACAACACAGAGCAACACAGTAGAAGTCTTGGAGTAAAATATAAACTATTACAAACCATAACGTCCAAAGTTTGAAACATAATAAATACAGACAAGGTTTGTAATAAGATCCACAAGCGGATCGGATAACATACAAAATGATAATAGACTCTACAGGCTCAACTCTAATGTCGCAACTTCCTTAATGTCATCCAAGATAAGTACAGGAACAATTTACCGAAAGGCATTCAATCTAGAGTGCTGGTAATTATTAACCAATATTAGAATGCTAACGGGTCCTTAGTTAAGTCTTAGACTTGAACCGGTTAGTCTTACGCTAAAACAATACGGTACGATACGCTAGATTAAGCGGTGACCGGAATTGGATCTTAGTTGGACCTGGCAAGTATACAAGCTTGTATGATATGGGTAAACCAACAACATTCTTGATTTTGATAGATAAATGACAAAGTTAAACCCGTTTCGGTTTAAGTACATAATTTAGCTACGTAAGCTTGACCGAACACGCATAGGCGAAACCGGGTAACCGAAGGAGTCATATATAAGTTCCATATGAATATATGTTTGAAATATGTTATAAAATCAGTAGCTTTGCAAAAGATAAGCCCGAGGTGTATTTAAAACTGAATTGTGCCTTACAAGGGCAACTTGGTCATTTTAGTGCTTATAAAAGATGTTTAAAATGAATCTGATGTCAAGGTCATTAATATTATGTAAAAATATTTATTTTATGATGTTATAACAGTAGGATATCAAATATATATGTGTTTGACGAATTTGAAATAATCTATGTCTCATAAGGGCATTTTAGTAATTTCACACATAGCTTTGAAGCCAAAATTGGGATTCCGAGTTCGGGACTTGTACTTACTGTTAAGATGTTGAAAATAAGTTTATAAATCAGTAGGTATCAAGTCTTAGCTCATAGTTATGGTTTTAAACCATACTATGCGCCGAAAAGGCGTAAAAGTCGCTAAAATGCCGTTTAAATTGATGTTTAAGTTAAACAGAAGTTATGACCTGTTTTATATACCGACAACATGTCATTTAACTTATCACATCAGTAGATTTAAGTTTTGGTCATAAAAAGATTGATGAAAATAATTTTGCGTGAAAAAGGGTAATTTGTCATTTATCGGCAATTAACGAATCTTAAGCCTTCATTCAGGTTATAATCTGAATGAACATCCCAAATGGTCCTACTTGTCATATCACATCAGTAAATATATCATCTTGGTCATAAAACCATGTTAAGTGTTTCTAAAATGCCGAAAAGGGCATTTTAGTTATTTAATGTCATAAATGCATCTTTTGTGAAAACTCAAATTAGAATCAGGTTCTTGACATCAATATAATCAAATTATGATTACGAATCAGTTTATATCATATTTTATATGCATGTATGTTTAAAACCTTAATTTTAGGAAAAAGGATCTTTTTGCAAAGTGTTAATAAATAATTATGGAATTTATATAGAAACTCAGATTTCTAATGAATCGAGTGACGAAACTTTAGGAGGTCATCCTATACTTAAATATGGTCTCAAAGTGACCAAAAGTCAGTAGCCAAAATGGCTAAATCGGGTCAGAACCGAAAAGTTAATGAAAAGTCAAATATAACGATTTTCGGTTGCAAACCGATACTAGATCGAGACTTGTCGAGCCAAAACAGTTTATATAAGTTCTAACACTTCTTGTAAATTGTTTGTGCATCAAAACATATTTTATAACATCTAGATTGTTAGTTATGAATTTTTATAAAACTGGACAGTTTTACTTTCTTTGACTTTTAGTTTGACTCGTCAATTGGTCATGAATCCGTGGTAATCTGGAGATGCCCTCTTGAGGGATTAATATCTTCATCATTACAATCACGTAGCAACTTCCGTTACGCACCAAGGCTGGACTATCAAGGCCTTAGCTCAAAGTCAAGGCGATTTTACGACAAGACTTTGAACTAGGCTTAAAACTTAATTGAATGGACTTAGCACGAAATGGAGCACTTACATAGGGTCTAAGGAGTACTAAGAACAGAAGAGATGCTTCAAAAATGATCAGGAGCTCCTCTAGTTGAACTTGGTGGATTATGGTGAGGAAAAGTGAGTTGCAAGTTCAAGAATTCATCTCATAAAAGGTTATGGAGGAGTCCAGGGGGTTGCCAGGTGTTAAAGGACTTCAACATGTGTCAAGGGACGTGGCTAGCATGCAAGGAAGGTGCCAAAAGTGGTAAGAGGTGGCAGAACTGAGTTCTGCAACATTTTGGTCGCTGGCAGGTCCTTACGGACCGTATGGGTCATGCCTTACGGTCCGTAAGGACCTCAGGCGTCCACTGATTTGAAAATGGTTACGGACCGTAACCAATATGGCTTGCGGTCCGTAACCGCCTCCCAAAGATGAAGAATTTGGCATTTTTACATATTTGCCCCTCAACTTTCATTATTTGCCTAAAGAGGATGCGGTTTACATTTCAACGACTTTGGTCCCTCCTGCTTTACCATACGGCACACGAGGATTACCGGGATACGTGTCAGAACTTAATTGGACGTAAAAACACATAGTGTTACAGTTACTATCTAGTTTCAATCAAGTTTATGTTATTCATTCAATTTACTATTTCATCATTCAAGTGCCAAAGTTAAATTTCGTTTTTTGGTGGTCTATTTGAAGCCCTAAAAATCTTGATATATCATCAAAACAAGTGCTAATTATAAAGTTAAATATGAAAAACTTTATTTGTTTCACTATGTAATTTTAAAATACAATTTTGTTCAGAGAAAAGTACAACAAAATGTGTCATTGTTTCCAAGACTCAGTACAAGCAGCATGATTTGACCATGCAAATTCAGAAGTCTCATCGATTGGGGACTCCTTAAACCTCTGCCAATCATGCATAATCCTCTTCAAATCATACAATTTGGCTTTAATACTACGACAACAATTGGCATGAACAGTTACAACAGCCTAACATCTCTACTATCTTCACAAATTCCACTGAAAAAAAACCGTGTCTAAGAACCTAACTCCAATGCCTAACCGTTTAAAAGCACCTTTCTTCACTAGTTCAACAAGAACATCTTGTTCTTTCATCCCTGTTGAGTTATCCCTTCTTGCGTACCATTCGTTGAACAACGTAATCGTTTTGTTATTTGATTTGATCAGGTAGAAACCAGTGTTGATCATCTGGCCTTTTTCAGACCATTGGTTGCCATTGAACTCGTCAACACTGATCTGAAGATCTATATTATGGTTTAAGTTTAGCCTTGGAAATTGATCTCTTAACCATAATACATCTGTAGCTGTAACGAAGCTAACTGATTAATATGTAAATCAATAAGCAAACATTGTCCGTCTAAATGCTCTTATTTCCGAGTATGTACTTAGTGTCTCCTAGAGACTAAAACATAGATGCAAGTAGAACTTCAAACAAACCATGTCTCATTGCTTATGAATTATACAAACACATATACGATGTTCAAACTTCAATTTGGATACTTAAACACCACTGTATTCAGAAAGGGTTGGCGGCGCAGCTTGTTGCCCGTCTACCTTCTGTTTTGATGTAACTTGGCATGTTAGTTGATTGTGTTTATGAAAATTAAATTATTAGAAAAAAAACACACTACTAGAAAATCGAGTTTCATCGACGATGTCCTACTAATGGACATGATCTGAGTTACCAAAGGTGCCTACTAATAAATAAAATAAACGGAAATAAAAATACTTCTCGATAAATAAATTACCCATGCCTTTTTTTACCACGGGCGAATTGTTTTGTAGGTGAAAAGTCGTATGTCTTGTAGCATAAGTTACTCATCTAAATTTATCTAAAAGCATATATAAAACATAGTTTTAGAAATTTAAGTATTGATTAATTCATAAATAGATGGATGGTACAACTCTACAATCATGCAAGGTTTTATAATCTACTATTTCATTTTATGTCAATAATATTCTTTAATGTCGTTTGCATGCCACTATTTCCATATTTTACGTTACAAAATGTATGATTAGATAGTTTTAGATAAACTACTTTTCCTATCAAATATTATTCTTCAAGTAGTTAAAACAGGTTTATGGTTAAAGTAGGTCACCTAAACTATATAAAGGTATTATTGTGGAGCTAGCCCACTCGATGAAGACAATTGTCTATTAGTATTAGAGGACAGGTCTTAGGTTTAATGCCGGGCAAGGATGAAAAAGTTAGATTTATTGGTGTAATAGAGTAGAAAAAGAATTAGAGAAAACATTGTCATTAAAAAAATAAAAATAAAGTAAAATAATATATAGGAACCAAGAGTAAATGGTATGTAATTAGATACGCAATTGAAGTTTTATACATGTTTACTTTTAATTTACGAAATTGACGTTTTATACATGTTTACATCTAATATACTCCTCTCAAAGAAATCTATTCAAGAGTCGCAAACCGTTGGGAGCAATAAGCCTTTAATTTTTTAAATGTTCAAGTTTCAAGATGAAGTATATATGTAGTATATAAAATTATATCAAGTGTAAAGAAAAAAAGGTAAATAGGGATGTAATTAGCACACTATAGCTACTATTACCGTGAAGATGAAGTTGTATCCACGCCTAAGAACGTCTCCAAGAATACGTGTTCTTTGCCACATCATTTTGATGAAATCTTCCGACATGTACATCTTCTCACTCACGAAATCAACACCATCTGTTTTCATTTTGTAACAATGTAGTCTAAGAAACATGCATCGTTCATACGCGGTTTGATCGACCGCAATGATCAAAAGATGATTAACAAGTGGCCGTGTACCTTCTCCCATCCAAAACCCATCCAAAAATATGTCGAGCATTGCTTTTTCTCCCTCAACGTAGGCTTTATTCACCATTGTTAAAATCACTGTTTTGTATCTTGTTGCAGCTCCAGCCAATGCCTCTTCCAAATCATCAATACGCCTCAATGGCTGCATACATTAACCAGTGATGCAAAATGTTAAAAACAATATATATGAAGAATTGAATGAAGTTGGTACACTACTAGAAAACTGATGAATTTCCTAGGCTTATATGGAATTGTGTAAGAAACCACCGTTTCTAACTCATTTCCGACAAAAAGAAACGGTTTGTAGGAAAAAAGGGTAGTGAGAAATCCACCAAAGTGAGAGGTGTAGGAAGTATGTAGGTACTTTCGACGACTTATATGTTGGAAAGACTATGATCATAAGACAGTTTTTCGGAAGAAATCAGTTTTGTAGGAAAAGTGACTATTTCAACGAATTTCATCATCGGCAATGACAGAGCCAGAAATGTGTTCTGTTGGGTTCTGATATAAAATCTTACTAAAAATTCTAAACTGAGTACGTGTCTCGGAATATGGTCTTTTCATACTAGATCGATCTGCCATTCATCGGAAACAGCAGTTTTCTAGTAGTGCTACATAAGCCTACCATGACCAAAGTGGTTAAGCCAGAATCGAACTTGTGAGTTATCCTGGCAATTGATCCGGATCGGGCTTTATATGATCCAAAAAAGATGACAAAAAGGGATAAAAAGGCTAAGATGAATAGGACAAGAGGGAGTCTAGCCCTGGGTGGATGATCCATTGCTTTCTTTTAATTTTTGGATGTCATAGCGTAGAAGGCGGTGGTTGTGGGTGAAGGTGGTGGTTTCAGGCAATTTTTTTGGTTAATGTTGGATGGTAATGAATTTGAGGGATTAATTTAGAAAGAGATGATTTAGTGGTAGGGATAAGATGTAATGTTGGAGTCGATTTCATATTATATGGGATTTTTAATTTGGTTACTTTGGGTAGAATTCTTGATGTAGTTTCCTTTTTCAAGCAAAGTGTCATGCAATAAAAAGGAGTGTAAGATTATGACTCAAGTATTAAGAGGGATTTCCATGTGTAGTGGAGCTCGGTCTGGGCTCCATGTCAATGATCGCCTCTTATGGCGTCGGGGAACACCGCTCTCGGGTGCTATGGACTGACATTTGGGTTGGCCGCATGAGGATAACGGCTGAGAGTTGTTGCTTGTTTTATTTTTTGACAGCTCTCGTTGAACTGTCAACAAATTCATATATATATATATATATGGTAAGGTTCATGCGAGAACCACCTTTATTGTGAGAACCGCGATAACCACCTTTATTGCAAAATAAAATCTAAAAAAAAACAAAAAAGCACTCAAAAATTTTTTTTTTTAATCAAAATCGTTATATTTCGTTACAAAAAAAAAACTTTTTTTTCGAGTAACAGTTATCCATGCACATGTGTATATGTATCATAATTCGACAAATTGAGTAATACGTTATCACTAGTAGACAATTGCAATTTAATTTACAATACCATCCATAATACACTCAAGTTTACATTAAATGCACATGTGCATCATTATGTATAACAATTATATACCGTGTTTTGGTACAAAAAGTTTGTGATTTTGAATGATAAAGTAGGCTCATATATATGTTTTTTTGTTAGTTATATCTTGTGGTTGATGGGTTCTTTATAGTTGTCACTTTATGATGTAATATGTTGATTGGATGGTATAAACGGTGTTGATATACATGTAATAAAGTGAAAATATGGTATTGGTATTGTATTATAAATGGTAGGAGGTAATGGTATTGTATTATGGATGGTAGGAGGTAATGGAAGTGTATTATGGATGGTATGATAGATGAAAGAGAAAGTGTATTCAAAGTAGTGTACCAAAATACCTTATTTTATGTTGATACATATAGATGCACATGTGCATTTCTTATATTGGTAACGTAAAAAGTAGTGTATTACACATGGTAGTGTAAATGAAAGTACAATTGTCTAATGTTTGTAATGTATTACGGAATTTGTCAAAGAAATGATGAAAATGCACATGTGCATGGTAGTGTATTATGGATGGTATGATAGATAAAAGAGAAAATGTATTCAAATTAGTGTACCAAAACACCTTATTTCATGTTGATATATATAGATACACATGTGCATTGTTAATATTGGTAACGTAAAAAGTAGTGTGTTACACATGGTAGTGTAAATGAAAGTACAATTTTCTAATGTTTGTAATGTATTATGCAATTTATCAAAGAAATGACAAAAATACACATGTTCATGGATAGTTGGTACTTAAATTTTTTTTATTGTTGAGTAAATATAGCGACTTTTTCAAAAAAAAATATTATAAAAACAAAAACAAATTGGTATTTTTTTTGATTTTTTAGGTATTACTGTTTGTGTTCACACTGGTTCTCGCGGTTCTCGCAATAAAGGATGGTTCTTAATGGATCCTTGTCCTATATATATATATATATATATAGGGGAAGGTTCATTGGGGAACACTAAAAAAGTGGGGAACAGTGGGGAACCGACTCAAACGAACTCTGATTGGACTCATTCCAGCGGCGTTGGAACCGGCTCGTCGAACCCTAACTAGGATCTCTTAACCCTAAACCATAAATCCTAACCCCTAAACCCTAAACCTAAAAAATAAGGCTAAAACCTAAGCTAAATCGTAAAATCTAAGCTATAAACCCTAAAATCTAAACCGTAAAGGCTAAACCCTAAAGCTAAAACCATAAACCCTAAAGCTAAACCCTAAATACTAATGATTAACCCTAAAACTAAACTATAAAGCTAAACCCTAAAGCTAAACCCTAATATAAGACCCTAAATCCAAACCCTAATGTATTTAGGGTTTAGGGGTTAGGATTTAGGGTTTAGGGTTAAAAGATCCTAGTTGAGGTTTGACGAGCCGGTTCCAACGCCCCTGGAATGAGTCCAATCAGAGATCGTTTGAGTCGGTTCCTCACAGTTCCCCACTTTTTTAGTGTTCCCCAATGAACTCATACTATATATATATATATATATATATATATATATATATATATATATATAATATATATATATATATAATATATATATGAGGTTCTCCACTTTTCCCCACTTTTATAGGGGAAGGTTCATTTGATAAGAAAATTTTATTGAGAAGAAAAAGAAGAAAAGGGCATAATGGTAAAATATTAATTAGTTTATAGCTCCTCTAATTTATTATTATTTTTAACTAATTAATTAGCCATAACGACTATCATCTTCCACACTAAATTTTTTTGCCTACACACATCAAAAGTTATCCAACATATTTTGAAATTTATCCTACACAACTCGTAATTTATCCTACACACCTCGTATTTATCCTACACTATAAATGAATTTTTATTTTTATTTTTTGAGAAAAAATATATATCTTAAAAATAAGTTACAAATTTAGTATAGTTAGATATTAAAGATGAAACTATCAATTAATGATGTATGTAAATTTACCAATATACCCTTATAGTTACATTAAGTACCTATATTAAATAAAGTCTAATGAAGCATTTATATCGGTTGAAATTTCTTGTTTTTTCTTCTTACAATGAATTTCTTCTCATTTGAATTATCCGCTATATATATATATATATATATATATATATATATATGAGAATGATCCGTTAGGAACCACCCTTTATTGCGAGAACCAGTGTGAACATAACCAAAAATACCTAAAAATATAAAAAACACCAAAAAATATTTTCATATTTTTTTTTAGAAAAATCGCTATATTTCGTCAATAATAAAAAAATTTCTAAATTTTTTTCGAGTAACAGTTATCCATGCACATGTGCATATGTATCATTTCTTTGACAAATTCCGTAATACATTACAAATAGTAGACAATTGCATTTTCATTTACACTAACATATGTAATACATTACTTTTTACATTACTAATGTTAGAAATGCACATGTGCATCTATATGTATCAACATGAAATAAGGTGTTTTGGTAAACTGCATTGAATTAACCTTCTCTTTCATCTATCATACTATCCATAACACATAACGTCCTACCATCTATAATACAATACTATTACCTCCTACCATCCGTAATGCAATACCAATACCAATATTTTTACTTTATTACATGTATATCAATACTGTCACACCCCTAATTCCTACGTGTAACTCGGTGGGCCCGGTTGGGGAATATCGTGACATAAGTTGATATCATCATTACCAAGCAATACAATAATACACAACGGAAGTCTGGATAATTACTATTACAAACGTTTGAATGTTCAAAGTTGAAAATAATAAATACAACGCTTGTAACTAGATCCACAGGCGGATCGAAATGTGAATACAAAAGGAAACTTGACAGACTAAGGCCTTCTAAGCAAAGGGGTGCAATTCCTTTTAGCTTCGCCGAGCACTTCCAGCCTAATTACGTATACTTGTCACCTGCGCTTAGTCGTTTGAAAATACGTCAGTTTTCACTGGTAAATACATTTAGCCGACTCATTTTGAAAACATTATGAAAACATTTTGAGTACACAATGGTACTTTGTTTTATAAATAACGTGGGATGAATAATTTTCATGTTATCAGTTTTACATGGTAATAATACATTTAGAGCCCGAAAAATATGTCGGGATCATGATTAATCGACACACCACTTTAACACCTTTAATAGGTGCACCCTTAATGGGTCATAATTTAATTTAGCATCTGACGGGTGTATGCCTACACCCCGTGCTTAGGTCGTGGTCATTTGCAATTAAATGAGCCGTGGATATCCAGGACACGATCGTTTTAACCCCTAAATGTTTAATATTAAGCAATACGAATTAAAATGGATTATTTGAATTCCCGACTCATTGGTCTTCGATCCCATATCCAACCATGCGTTATTAGTATACCGTATCCCAAGCCCGTATAAGGGAAAATAAGTTAAAGTATTTACCTGATTTGCAAAATCTTCTAAATAATAAGAAAATAAGCAAAGCACAGCCGTAATCAAAATAACTAGCTTGGCGACAATCTACCGGAAGTCTCTAGTCTGGAATGGATGGTATTATTAACCGATTAGTTAGTTAGCAGGTCTTTATTTAGTCATTGACTTAGACCGGCTAACTTTAAATAAGGATAACGGTACGAAATGCTAGATTAAGCGATGACAGGAAAGGAATGTATTTTGGACCCGACAAGCTCTAGGACTTGTATAATATGGGTTACCATTCTACATTCTGGAATTTGAGAATATTTTGTATAGGTTAGACCCGTTTCGGTTAAATTGCGTAAACTAGTCACCTAGGCTTAACCGTACTCATATATAAGTGAAACTAGGTAACCGGGTGAGTCCTACACAAGTTCCATATGCCATTATGTTTAAAATATGTTATTATAACAATAGGTTACTGATATGATGGCCCATTATGGTTTTAAAAGTAAATTATGCATTAAAAGGGCAATTTCGTCATTTAAAATATAACAAAATGAGTTTATACGTAAACTGTTGTTATTTTTAATATAAACATTCTGTAAAAATACTTATTTTATGATGTTATATCAGTAGGACATCAATTATATGTGTGGTTTATAGATTATGACCAAAGTATGTCCCAAGAAGGACATTTTGGTCATTTCACATATAATTGATAACTTATTTGGGAATTCTGAGTTCGTGACATGTACCTACTGTTAATAGGTTGGAAATATGTTTTGAAATCAGTAGGTATCAAGTCTTTATACTCTAATATGGTTTTAAACCATATTATGCGCCCAAGTGGCGATTAAGTCGCTAAATGACGATATAAATGGTATTTAAGTAAAATCGTTGTTGTGACCAGGTTTGTATGACTAAAATATGTTAATACATATATTATATCAGTAGGTAATCGATTTTGGTCCATTAGTATGTTTAAAACCTTTTTAAAGTGCCAAAAGGGCAATATCGTCATTTATGGACATGATTTGTAAACTATAGCTTAAACTCAGTTTGCAATCTGAATTAATATCCCAAATAATCCTAATAATGTTATTACATCAGTAGGAATAGAGTTTTGATGACAAGTTTAGGTTTAGACCATTTTATACGTAAAAGGGCGTTTTAGGCATATTTAACGGACACTTGCGTAAAAACTCGGATTACTACATGACCATGTCCTATAACTCCAGAGGGTTATAGTGTGCTATAACATGGTCATATTGCAACTTAGAGACATAAGCTAAGGTTGCTAAATTGGGTCAGAACTGAAAATCAAAGCAAAAGCCATCTTTCGCGACTTTCGGTTGCGAACCGACCTTAGACCTGGAATTGACGAGCCGGACATGTTTCCACATGTTCTTATAATTACTAGCAAGTTATTAGAGTGTTAAAACATGTTTCATAACACCTACATTGCTAATTATGAGTTTATTTCAAAACTGGCCTGTTTGACTTTTTATTAACCATACTTTGACCCGTCAATTGACCAAGCAAACGTGGTAATCAGGAGGTGTCCTCTTGAGGGATTAACACCTACCTTATTACGATCACGTAGCCATGTTCGCTATGAGCATTGGCTGGACCATAATGGTCTTAGCTCAAAGTCAAAGCGTTTTTAAGTCAACGCTTTGACATTGGTTTAAAACTTAATAAAACTTAAAGGAGAGGGTTGGAACACTTACTAGTGAACCAAAGATGACTAAGAGACTCAGAGGAAGTCCCCAAAGAGCTCAGGAACCTCCAAGTGAGCAATAGAGAGAAGAAGGGAAGGATGAGCAAGTTGGGAGCTCACCCAAGGTTGCTATTTATAGGAATAGGATAGGCATGAGGCCATGACAACTGTCCAGTAGTGTTAAAAGAGGTCTCCAGGTGGTTTTGGACGTGTCACAACCAGCCAAGAGAGTGGCATTCGCGAGATAGGTGGCAGGGTAGCAAGCTACCAAGCATTTTGTCACTGGCGACCACTTACGGACCGTAAGGGTCATGCCTTGCGGTCCGTAAGGACTTCTGGCGCCCACAGATTTTGAATGGTTATGGACCGTAACCATTGAGGCTTGCGGTCCTTAACCGCCTTACTGAAACCAAATTTTTTGGCTTCCTTACGGTCCATAACCAGCAATGGGTTACGGTCCGTAAGGACCTCTCAGAAGGTAAAACTTTGGCATTTTTCCACTTTTGATTTTCCGACTTTCTCGATGCTCGTTCAGAGGTTATTAATATAACATGACGGCGTCGTTGGTCTTTCTCGGCTACACGTGGCAACCAAGAATTTTCAAGACATGTGTCAGAATTTTATTGGACGGAATTTTTGAGGTGTCACATCTTCACCCCCTTAATAAAAATCTCGACCTCGAGATTTATTTAAATAGATAAGGGTACTTTTGTCGCATATTGGACTCGACCTCCCAAGTATATTCGGGACCCCGACGGGCATCCCATTTGACTTTTACAATCGGTACGTGCTTCCTACGAAGCTTCTTAACTTGCCGATCCTCGATCGCAATTGGTTTCTCTATGAAACGCAAGTTTTTATCGATCTGTATATCTTCATGAGGCATTGCTGACGACTCGTCCACGAGGCATTTTTTTAAATTGTTGATGTGGAAAACATCATGGATTCCACTGAGCTTTTCCAGTAGCTTAAGCCGATAAGCTATGGGTCCGACACATTCGATTATTTCGAATGGTCCAATGTACCTCGGGCTTAACTTGCCCTTTTTTCCAAAACGCATTACACCTTTCCAAGGTGACACCTTTAGCATAACTTTGTCCCCAACTTGGAACTGTAAAGGTTTACGCCTTTTGTAGACATAGCTCTTTTGTCTATCTCGAGCTGCCTTAAGTCGATCACGGATTTGTACAATCTTTTCCGTGGTCTCAAGAACGATTTCGAGTCCAGATAGTTGGGCTTCTCCAACTTCGGCCCAACACACAGGCGTCCTACATTTTCTTCCATATAGGGCTTCAATAGAGCGGCCTTAATACTTGTGTGGTAGCTGTTGTTATAAGAAAACTCGATTAGAAGTTAGTGATCATCCCAACTTCCGCCTAAATCGATCACACAAGCTCGAAGCATATCCTCCAAGGTTCGAATGGTACGCGCACTTTGTCCGTCCGTCTGAGGATGGTAAGCTGTACTGAAGTTTAATCTCGTGCCTAGAGATTGTTGGAAGCTTTTCCAAAAGTGAGATGTGTATCTTGTATCTCTATCAGATACAATGGATACCGGCACACCGTGCAAGGGCACAATCTCATTAACATAAAGCTTAGCCAGCTTGTCAGAGTCGTATGTTTCCTTAATTGGCAAGAAGTAAGCGGATTTGGTTAATCTATCTACGATAACCCAAATCGTGTCATTGCCACGCTTGGTCTTGGGCAACTTAGTGATGAAGTCCATTGTTATCATTTCCCATTTCCACACTGGGATCTCAAGTTATTGTAAAAGTCCTAACGGTTTCTGGTGTTATGCCTTAATTTGAGAACACGTCAAGCACTTTGCTACATGATTGGCTATATCTTTCTTCATACCCATCCACCAATAACTGGGTTTAAGATCTTGATACATCTTATCACTTCCTGGGTGAACCGAATATTTAGAACTATGTGCTTCTTGGAGGATTACATCTCTAAGTCCTCCAAAGATTAGAACCCAGATCCGATTGTTAAGCCTTACATCCCATCCTTTCCAGGTCCTAACTGATCGATAGTTGCACCTAATCCTTCCTTGGCAATTTTGTCCTCAGACATGGCCTGCCTTTGTGCATTTAGTAGCTTTTCATTCAAGTTGTTCTTCAGTTCAATGCTCTTGGCATTGATCCTTAAAGGTTTGATTCTTTCCTTGCGACTAAGCGCATCAGCGACTACATTCGCCTTTCCTGGATGATATTGAATCTCACAATCATAGTCGTTGAGTGTTTATATCCAACGAAGTTGCCTCATGTTCAAATCCTTTTGATTGAACAAGTGTTGCAGACTTTTATGGTCAGTGTAGATGATACACTTTGTTCCATATAAATAGTGCCTCCAAAGTTTAAGTGCGAATACTACCGCACCCAATTCTAAATCATGGGTGGGGTAGTTTCTCTCGTGCACTTTTAGTTGTCGTGATGCATAAGCAATCACTTTGCCTTTCTACATAAGCACACATCCCATGCCTGTGTGCGATGCATCACAATAAACTACGAACTCCTCCACACCTTCTGGCAGGGTTAACACAGGGGCATTGCTCAACTTATGCTTTAGCGTCTCAAAGGATTCTTGTTGTTTTGGACCCTAGTTAAATTTAGCATCCTTACGAGTTAGGATTCTCAAAGGAGCGGCTATTCGTGAGAAGTTCTCAATGAACCTTCGATAATAACCAGCCAGTCCTAAGAAACTACGTATCTCGGAAGGCGTCTTTGGGGCTTCCCAATTCATTATTGCTTCTAACTTTGCTGGATCTACTTGGTTACCATGTTCAGTTACTATGTGACCAAGGAACTGAACCTCACGTAGCCAGAATTCGCATTTAGAAAATTTTGTGTATAGCTTCTCTTGACGCAGAATTTCAAGAATGCACCTCAAATGTTTCTCGTGATCAGATTGATAACGAGAGTAGATAAGTATGTCGTCTATGAAGACAATGACAAACTTATCTAAGTATGGTTTGCAAACTCTATTCACGAGATCCATGAATGCTGCTGGTGCATTAGTGAGCCCAAAAGGCATCACTAGGAATTCGTAATGTCCATATCTTGTTCTGAAAGCAGTTTTCGGAACATCTTCGTCCCTAACTTTTAGTTGATGATATCCTGATCTCAAATCAATTTTTGAGAAGAAACTCGCACCTTGCAACTGATCGAACAAATTATTGATCCTGGGTAAAGGATAACGATTCTTGATTGTTATCTTATTGAGTTCACGGTAATCAATGCACATCCGCATTGATCCGTTCTTCTTTTTGACGAAAAGGATAGGAGCTCCCCAAGGCGAAGAGCTAGGTTGGATAAAACCTTTCTCTAAAAGTTCGTCCAGTTGGGTTCTCAATTCTTTCATCTCGGTTGGCGCTAAACGGTACGGAGCTTTAGCTATGGGAGATGCTCCAGGTATGATATCAATTCGAAACTCTACCTGCCTATCATGAGGTAGGCCAGGTAATTCTTCTGGGAACACGTCTGGGTATTCAGAGATGATAGGTATATCTTCAATCTTTGATTTAGGTCCATCAACAGTGACTTGTGCCATATAGATGACGCATCCTTTCATCATACATCTAGATGCTTTAAGCAAAACTACTTTATCCGGCAATCCAAAGTGTTTATCTCCATGAATGGTGAGGATTTTACCAGACAGGGATTTGATCTCGATGAGTTTCTTATCACAGGCAATGCGTGCTTGGTTATGCGATAACCAATCCATGCCTAAGATTACATCGAATCCCGCTAGTTTCATGGGTAAAAGAGAGACAGGGATAGAATGAATCTTGATGGATATGGAGCATCCGTCAAGAATGGAAGAAGCGGTTTCTATAGTTCCATCAGCGAGCACTACTTCATAGGTTATGTCTAGAGTTCTTACGGGCAAGTTTAATAGTTCACTAAATTTATAATCTACAAACAATTTATCGGTGCCCGAATCGAAAAGAACTCTAGCAAAAGCGTCATTGATAAGGAACGTACCCGTTATGACATTGTATCCTTCACTACTTCCTTAGCATTCATTTGAAAGGCTCTGGCAGTGGCTTTCTTTGCCTCTGAGGTTTTGGATTTACCCTCGGTATTTGCCTTTGGGCAACTTGTTTTGATGTGGCCCTTCTCACCACATCCAAAACAAGTAGCATCTTTTATGTTTCAGCACTCATGTGACTGACGCCCAGTTTTCTTGCAGATATTGCACTGCTTCTGTTTTTGTTCTAAGCGACACTGTCCATAATGTTGCTTCCCACACGTTTTGCACGTGGGTTTGTCGCCCGACTTCTGATTACCTTTGCTAAACTCATACTTACCTTTCTTGTTAAGTTTCTGGGAGTTTTCGTCCTCCCGTGTCCTTTTTCCACAATTGTCAGTCTTAACTGACATTTGCCTCACATGTGTGAGGGAGAGGGATAGCTCTACTGCATATTTATAGGTGCCAGGCTGCACCGCTTTAACCATACTCCTGATTTCAGGAGCTAGCCCGTTGATAAAACGTGCGATACGTTTGGGCTCCGGAGTAACTAAATAGGGCACTAGCCTGGAGAGAGAGTTGTAGTCGGTGACGAACTTCCAACAGTCCATGTTCTTCATCGTCAAATTTAGGAAATATGACTCAATTTTCTCCACCTCATGAGGTGGGCAGTAGGTATACTTTACAAGGTCTACAAACTTGGACCAACTCAAGTTGTAGAGATGAACCTTGCCCGTAGACTGGACTAAGGCTTTCCACCAGATCAGGGCATCGCCCTTGAATGATGGAGATACACATTTAACAACATTCTTATCAGCGCATCCGCTGATATCCACCACCGTTTCCATCTCGGCCAACCATCTTAAACATTCTATTGCTCCTTTCTCCCCATTAAAGTCTCGGGGTCTACAAGATACAAAGTATTTGTAGGAGCATCCATTGCCATTAACACTCGGTTTCTTAGGTTGCGGATCGCTCTTCATATTTGAAGAGTGTGCCTCACTCTTCTTTGACTTTGAGTGGCTGGGTTGAGATTTGGGTTTAGAAACAGGCTTGGAGCGAGAAGAACTCGACTCCGATTGTCGTTCGTGTCACACCCTCAATTTTCCACTTGCGGAGTTTTACCGCGAGACGTGTGAACAAACCAGAATCTGAGACACTAGTAATATCGAACGACTCTATATGATTTATTTAAATGTTTTCCAAAAACATTTGTTTAACCATTCATAGTTATTTTCAAATTGTCTTAGTTTAGTTTCAAAGTTGTGCGGAAGCATTAAAGTAAAGTAAAGTAACGGGCGCCAACATAAACGCCAAAACCAAAAATCCCAAATAATATTCATAAATGAGACTCGATAAAACAAATGTCTTGATCAATGCAAGTGAGTGCACCTAGTGCTCCTAGCGTCCTGAGAAACATGTAAAGAAACAAGTGTCAACATTAAAGAAGAGTGAGTTCACAGGTTTTTATAAGTTCACCAGTTCGGTTAAAAGTTTGTTTCCCCCGTTATCCCTAACTCGGGATAACGATATAGTTCCATTATCCCTAACCCGGAATAATAATGTTGGTTCCATTATTCCTAACCGGAATAATAATGTTGGTTCCATTATTCCTAACCCGAAATAATAATGTTGGTTCGTAATTAAGTTCAATGTTAACATGTAGGTAGCGAGCCTAAAGTTACGTCACATAAGAGTTCGCGATCGAAGCTGACTGTTGTGCCTCCGTGTTGCCAGGCCTATCACTGACCATGGCGAAAGTTAGGCCAAATTAATCATCCGTTGACCATACCCGGTCGGCTAGCGCTACTAGCTCGGGTGGGGCTTGTCGGGCCCAGTAGTACTACTTATAATTTCCCCGCTATCTAACCCAATACTAACGATCCGAGAGTTTGTCGAGGACTTCCATGATATAGCTGCTTAGTGACCATAACGTACATTAACATTAACTTAGTTACCGAGTAGTTTAACGACGTTAATTTCACATAACGTAAAAAGGATAGAGTTATAGAATGTATACATGTTTCTCCCCCTGTTGTTTAAAACCGGATAAATAGGGGCCGTGAACTCACCTTTAATCGCTTGGTTAGTGTAACACAGAAGTAGCAAATGATGGGGCCGCTAATTGCGTCCTAACATGTCAATCGATTTAAAGTTAGTGTGTGAACACACTGATACAAACCCTACGCATAACTAACACACAATGCGGCACACATAATAACAAATTCGAAAACACAATCATGCATGCAAAGTATCATCATACCAAAATAGTGATCAAACCAACTTGTCATAAACATAGATCAACTCATACAACACTTTGGTACACACATACGCAAGTTATCATGTTTCAGTTTGTACCCTCATAACAAGGCTGTTTTCGAGGATTTTTATAAAATAGTTCCAACGTTCTAAAAATTCCAATTTTTTTTACAGGAGGTGTCAACTAAACTGTAGAATTTTATTTAAACTTTTCAAGTCCTAACACTTTACCAATTATTTATAAACATTTGTATACTAGGCTTCAGTCAGATTCGTCGCTTTCTGACTGCAGTCCACGGGAAAAATTATTTAAAAATCATCATTCATCCAATTAACAAAATTCCAGTGGGAGTTTTCAGGAAATTCCCGTCTCCAGTTACTGTACAAATTTCGTGACCTAACCCTCTACAGATTATGAGATCCGACTCGATAAACAACTAGCAAATTTTCAGAATTTACGCAGCTTCAGCTGCTGCACTTAAATGACCACTTAAAAATAGCAAACCACCTCAGAAAAATATGAATCTGGTGCCATTAGAAGCGTTTTTCAAAAATACACGTTTTAGGCTTCAGAAAATCCACTTTTCGATAAATAATGATCAGGTTACAGCCAATTGAAGTTGGCTGTAAATGCCATTCAGCAACCTGTTTTCGACTTTTATCGCAATAGAACACGCTTAAACGATCAAGACGCTAAGTAATAATGATCAAGAACAGGTTTATTTGTCACATACCATCATGTACATCAATATTCATGCAAACCCTAATCATATACTATGATTTTTATCGCTAAAACGCAGCCTATGATTTTTGTATTCATCCTAAGATCACAATCGCAAAAACTCGCACAATTATCCGAACTAATCATAAATCATAACACTTTGTATACCAATGATCCTAGCAATACATATAATCATGATCAAAATTACAAACCCTAATGTGATTTGTAAAACAATTAAAACCCTAACCTTGAAACGATGAAGATTAGCGAACCGGGACAAGATTGGAAATCAATCCGGGGTTGGAGGCTTGTGCGATTGAGAGAGGAGGGGGGGGGGGGGGGGCTGCCGTCGGCTTTCTTGGAGCTAGGGTTCCTTGTTGTTTTTTTTAAAACCTAACTCATGCATACATGTATATATATAGCACAAGGGAAAAAGAAGGAGAAAGGGGGTGGGGGGCGCGTGCGACCGCAAGGGGGGGGGTTTGGGTCATTAGCTTGGGCCTCAAGTTTAGGTTAGTTTCTTGGGCCACAAGGAGGTGAGGTCGACACGTTTCGCGGCTCGGTTTGGTTCGGCTATTTACTTATTATATTTTTTTTATAAAACTAATAATCGCGAAATCAAAACGTGATATAATAATTCACAAACTTTACAAACGTCTAATAACACATAGCACGTAATTTACCCAATGCATTCAAAAGTTAGCGTAGTTATTGCGAGCGTGTAATTTAATTCTCCGAATCAAATTAGCGTAGGAATGAATAACCGTGCAGTAGCGCGTTTAAGATACCTGAAAAGCCGGGATGTCACATTATCCCCATGTTGAAAGAATTTTTGTCTCGAAAATTGAGTAAACGCGGTTTAGAATGCAACGCACAAAGATTCAGTTTGTTAGGAATGGTACAAGAAATTCCCAGGCTGAATTTAGTTGGTGGTAACGTTAGATTGCTGCTCAGCTGCAAAAAGGTGTGGGTATTTGCTTTTCATTTGGTCCTCTCTTTCCCACGTGAATTCCGGTCCACGCTTAGAATCCTAACGAACCTTGACGATCGGTATCTTGATGTGCCTTCGAGTCTTGATCTCACGATCCATGATCTCGATAGGTTGTTCCACAAAGTGCAGTTGTTCATCCACTTGAATCTCATCCAATGGAATGACTAGGGTCTCATCTGATAGACACTTCTTCAGATTTGACACGTGAAAAACGTGTGTGAACTCCACTGAGTTCTGCAGGAAGGTCTAATTGATAAGCCACGGGTCCGATACGCTTCAAGATCACAAATGGGCCTACGTACCGTGGGTTTAGTTTGCCTCGTTTCCCAAAACGGATTACACCCTTCCAGGGTGACACCTTCAGTAGGACGCGGTCACCTACTTGAAATTCGAGCGGTCTGCGTCGTTGATCAGCGTAGCTTTTCTGTCGATCTCGTGCCGCTGCCATGCGGTTTCTGATTTGCACAATCTTTTCAGTAGCCTCAAGTATCAACTCAGGACCTGTGAGTTGACTGTCACCAACTTCTGCCCAACAGACCGGTGATCTACATTTGCGACCGTATAATGTCACACCCCGACCCGCAGCGGAATAAGAGTCGGGGCATAATTGGGTTATCACCAAAGCTCATGATATTTACTAATATGTTTCATATTTATTAAAGTCAAAATTACATCCTCAATATTCCAAACATGTTCATACAAATACAAAGAAAGATAATCAACTAAACAATCCAAAGTCTAATCCAGTTTATTCTTCTAAGCCATCCTATGTGTTTCTTGCTGCAGCTGGATCACCTGTATCATGTGTAAAAATGGGGGTTTTTGGGTCAACATAAGTTGGCGAGTGAACCTTGTTAGAAAAACATTTATTATTTATCTCTGGTTATCTTTATCAGGAAAAATTGTGCAATAATCATATGTGAGCAAACGTAATTAAATCATACAATAACAATAACATCAACAAACAATAACTTATAATAACATACAATAACAAACCAACTTGCATGAATATAACACATGAATGAAACTGTATATGTTGGCAACGTCACGTTCACGCTCATAATGTAATGGGGAACGGACGGCCTATGATGAATGTCTGTGCGATCAAGGCTCAATCAAACGGAGCCGATCGTATGTTGGCAACGCCCGGTTCACGCTCATAATGTAATGGGGAACAGCTCAACGCTCATAATGTAATGGGGAGCGGCGGCCTATGATAATGTATGTACTGAAAATGATAAATTAAATCTAAACAATAACCACACAAACAGTTGATACAAGTTGAATACACATTTGTTCATGGATATGATGTATGCACAATGATTTAAATATAATAAATGGTAAGACACATGATACACCCCAAAAACGTGATTAAAACGGGGAATTTGTAGAGATTCACTCACATTGGGTTCGTTCGGTTGAAGATGATGAAATGCGCACGAGTTTGGAGGATTGATCGACGAGAACTAACTAACCTAAATAATAACGGAAAGTATGGTAAATGAATGGATTTTATTAATAATTTTAATAAGATTTTTATATATATTTTTGTGAGTTTAAGGCTATTTTCTATCTTTAAAAATATTATTTTTAAGTATTTTTAATTGATTTTTAAATTAAATAAATAAATAAAAATATAAAAAAATGTTGACTTTTGCGTTGACCATTGACCGTTGACCGGGACTGTTGACTGTTTGACCGGTTCGCTAAAGTGTAAGTGTGCGCCGGGTAAGGCTCGAACCCGAGACCTCCCGTACGCGTGCACGCAGCTCTACCAACTGAGCTACGTGTCTAACCCGAAATAATTATGTTTTTAATTATATTTATATACTGTTTTAGTTTATTCAAAATTCTTTTATTTTCAAAAAGGGTTTTAATCGTTGAACCGGAGTGTGCAACAGGTCTCGATTTTTATTATACTTAACAACTTCAGTGAGTTAATCCGGTTCAGTTAGAAAAAGAAAACATCTTTATTACAGAGCATACGTGTGTGTCAAGGATCGAACTCGCGGCGTGTGATATATGTGCGCACACAGTCCACCGCTGGACTGTGTGTCTAACCCGAGATAATATCCAATTTATATTAAACTTATAAACAAACTAACTTCATCTTCTTCGTTACAATATCACAGACTACGATTACTCTATTGTTTCTTGTTTAATTCGATTGACAAACATTCAAATGACTAAAATGAAATGGCAGAGAAGATTTTGGAACTAAACATACCGGAGAAACGATCAATCGCAGAATTCCGGCGAAGTCGTCGGCTCTGTTTTTATGGATTTCGTCTGAGCGGACATATTAACAATTTTGATTAGCTAGATGCGGAATTGAAGCACTGAACAAGAATTACCAGAAGGTTTAAAAGGCTATACCGTTTCACAGCGAGAATTGGAACTTTCAGAAGTTTTCCGGCGAGAGTTAATTATCCGATATCGACGTCTGAAACTGATTCTGATTGAAGGGTTTGAGTTAGCAAAAGCTTAACAACTGATAGACGATGAAAGAATTGAGAAACTTACTGATTTGATGGAAGACACGGTTTTCCGGCGAAAGTCCGGCGAGTTCAAAAAGCAATTCCGATGATCAGAAACGAGAGTAAACGTGAGAATAGAAGTTCTGGGAATGTAACTGAGTCGCGAAATGAAGCTTTTGTTGAAGTAATTCCAGAAGTGAATGTTTTCGGTTATAAAAACCGAACATCACTTGAATTCAAGTCCATTCATGACTGAATTGATTAGAAATGTCGGTGTATCGGTTATTAACAGAAAATCGCGATCACTCAAACGTTTTGGACGTTTGGAAGCCGATTACGGTTACAGTTGGCGTAAACCGGTTGATTCCTGAGTGAAGTTATCATTTAATTGTTTCCTAGAACTCACAGAAAACATCAAGTGGCGGAGTGGTTATATGTGTGCGTGTTAAGTCTTTAGACTCACCCGGCTGACCCGGTTTCGAATCCCGGCAGCCGATTTTCTTTTTTATTTATTTTCTTTTCACTCTTTATTAATTATAGTTTTTAAATTCTAATTTGTTAATTAATTATGCATCGTTTAAAATTAAAATAAACATAAATACGCAATGAAAAATTTATAACTTGATATTCGATTACAAACGAAGCGGGTTTGGAAAAAACCCGTTTTTGACAAATGTTACAGTATCCTCTACTTTTAGGAATTTCGTCCCGAAATTTAAGTAGCAGTAGTAGGAAAAAGATGCGGGTATTTTTCGCGCATTGAGTCTTCACGTTCCCAAGTAAACTCAGGTCCCCGTTTCGACTCCCAGCGTACCCTAACAATTGGAATGCGACTCCGTCTTAAACGTTTTTCTCCGAAGTCCATGATCTCTACTGGTCTTTCAATAAAATGCATAGATTCATCAATCTGAATATCTTCCAGAGGAATATGGAGGTTCTCATCAGCGAGGCACTTCTTCAAGTTTGATACGTGGAACATGGGGTGAATTCTGTTGAGTTCTTCTGGTAGATCAAGCTTGTATGCTACAGGTCCTACTCTTTCGAGTATCTTGAAAGGTCCTACGTAGCGTGGTGCTAGCTTGCCTTTTTGGCCAAAACGAACTACTCCCTTCCACGGTGATACTTTTAAAAGTACATGATCACCAATGTTAAACTCCAAAGGCTTTCGTCGTTTATCTGCATAACTCTTTTGACGACTTTGAGCCGCTAGGAGATTGTTTCGAATTTGATGGATCTTGTCTGTGGTTTCTTGAATCAATTCTGGGCCAGTGATTTGAGCTTCCCCAATTTCGTGCCAACATACAGGAGATCGGCACTTACGACCATATAAAGCTTCAAAAGGTGCCATGCCGATACTTGAATGATAGTTGTTGTTGTACGAAAATTCAACTAATGGTAGATGAGTGTCCCAATTTCCCTTGAAGTCTATGACACATGCTCGAAGCATATCTTCAAGAGTTTGAATGGTGCGTTCAGATTGTCCATCAGTTTGAGGATGATAAGCGGTACTGAGGTCTAATCGTGTACCCAACGCGGCTTGTACGGCCTGCCATGTTCGTGAAGTGAAACGACCATCACGATCTGAAATAATGCTTAATGGTACACCATGTCGGCTTACGATTTCGCTGATGTAGATACGAGCTAGCTTCTCGTTCTTGAAATCTTCGCGGATTGGAATAAAGTGAGCTGATTTTGTAAGACGATCAATGATTACCCATGTAGTGTCATACCCACCAGAAGTGCGAGGTAACCCGGTAATGAAGTCCATGGTTATGTTTTCCCACTTCCATACAGGTATTTCAGGTTGGACCAGAAGTCCTGAGGGTCTTTGATGTTTAGCTTTTACCGTGGAACATGTAAGGCACTTGGAAACAAAAATAGCAATATCCTTTTTCATTCCCGGCCACCAGTAGGTGTATCGAAGGTCTTGATACATCTTGTCGGCTCCTGGGTGTATAGAGTATCGTGTTTTGTGTGCCTCATTCATAAGGAATTCACGGAGGTTGTTGTGGTCCGGAATCCATATGCGATCTAGATAGTACAGAATACCGTCAGCTTTAGTCTCAATTTTAAGTTCAGCTCCACAGGACAGCTCCTTTCGTACGTCGTCTTCCGTTACTGAAACATGTTGGCTTCTCGAATTTGATCTTTAATGTCAGTTATGATTTGCGAACATAGAAGACGAATGGAGTTCGCATAACCCTTTCGACTGAGTGCATCAGCCACCACATTTGCCTTGCCAGGGTGGTACCGAATTTCACAGTCGTAGTCATTTAGAAGTTCGACCCATCTTCGTTGCCTCATGTTTAACTCCTTTTGGTTGAAGATATGTTGAAGACTCTTGTGGTCAGTGTATATTTCACACTTAGTACCGTTGAGATAATGTCTCCATATCTTAAGAGCGAACACAACGGCTCCAAGTTCTAGGTCGTGGGTGGTGTAGTTCTTCTCATGAGTTTTGAGTTGTCTAGAAGCATAAGCTATCACCTTTCCTCTTTGAATTAGAACATAGCCTAGTCCTTGCCCTGACGCGTCGCAATAAACCACGAAGTCATCACAACCTTCAGGAAGAGTGAGAATAGGTGCATCACAGAGTTTTTGTTTAAGGGTCTGGAAGGCTTCTTCTTGTTTGGGTCCCCATATGAAGGGTTTCCCTTTATGGGTTTACGCCGTGAGTGGTACAGCAATGCGGGAGAAATTTGAAATGAAACGGCGATAATAACCAGCCAAACCAAGGAATGATCTTACTTCGGTTGGTGTACGTGGCGCTTGCCATTCTTGTACTGCTTTGATCTTTGAGGGGTCGACATGTATTCCCTTGTCATTGACGACATGTCCAAGGAATTGTACCTCTTTTAACCAGAATTCGCATTTGGAGAATTTGGCGTAGAGCTTTTCATTCTCTAAGAGTGTAAGTATGAGTCGAAGGTGCCGTTCATGATCAGACTTAGACTTTGAGTAAATGAGGATGTCGTCGATGAAAACTATAACAAATCGATCGAGATAGGGTTTGCAGACTCTGTTCATTAGATCCATGAAGACAGCTGGAGCGTTGGTTAAACCAAATGGCATGACCATGAATTCATAATGACCATAACGAGTTCGGAAAGCGGTCTTTGGGACGTCTTCTTCATGTACTCTGAGTTGATGATAACCAGAACGAAGGTCGATTTTTGAAAAACAGCTGGCGCCTTGAAGTTTGTCAAGAAGATCATCAATGCGAGGTAATGGATAGCGATTCTTGATCGTTAACTTGTTGAGTTCTCTGTAGTCGATGCACATGCGAAACGTTCCATCTTTCTTCTTCACAAAAAGGACAGGTGCACCCCAAGGCGAGGAGCTAGGACGTATGAATCCTTTGTCAGTCAACTCTTGCAATTGACTGGCTAGCTCTTGCATTTCAGAGGGGGCTAACCTATAAGGAGACTTTGCAACTGATGTAGCACCAGGTATAAGATCGATGCGAATTCGACTTCTCTCACGGGAGGAAGTCCTGAAATGTCGTCAGGAAAAACTTGCGGAAAATCTTTTACTACTGGGATGTCTTCAAGTTTCTTCTCCATGGTTCCCTTTTTGACGACATGGGTTAAAAATGCGACATAATTCTTGCGGAGATATTTTCGAGCTTGAAGACAGGACATTAATCTGAGCCCTTTCGATGAGGTTTCTCCAAAGATTCGTAGAGTCTGACCGTTTGCAAGAGGAATGCGTATAAACTTTTCGCGGCATACAACTTCAGCCTGATGTTGGCTGAGCCAGTCCATACCAATTATAATGTCAAAGCTTCCCAACTTCATAGGAATGAGGTCAACCAGAAAATTGTGATCGTTTAAAGTGAGAGTACAATTGCGTATAATAGAGTTTAATGAGACCGGTTTCCCGTCAGCAACTTCTACTGTTATGGATTCCATGAGCTTATCACGAATTTGGTTTAGGATGGGTTCAAACTCTAAGGACACAAAACTTTTATCCGCGCCAGTATCAAACAACATGGATGCATAACTACCATTGATAAGAAACGTACCGTTAACCACATTGCTGTCAGCTCTAGCCTGGTTAGCGTTGATGTTGAAAGCTCTTCCTCTTGCAGGTGGAGGAGCTTGGTTAGCTTGATTCACCGGATTTGCTTGGGCTTGAGCATGTATAATGTTCACCAAACGTGGACAAGTGTTTCTAAAGTGGCTTGGGTCTCCACAATTGTAGCAAGCCCGCATAGGTTGCACCATGGGATAGTTGGGTTGGTAGTATGATTGAGCTAAATGTTGGGTAGGTGGTAGTAGTAGGGGTTGTTGGGCTTGACCCATTATTGATGGTGGGTTTGAGTTGAGGGCTGGTGGCGGTTCGTTCGCTGAGGTATGCGACAGGTTTGAACAGTGTGACCTGCGCGACCACAGCCGGTGCAATGTTGACATGGATGATCAGGAAAGTGATGGTATTGGCAACGGTTGTATTTTGGTAATGGGCCAGAGTATGGCCTTTTATATGATGCAGGTGAGGGGGCAACTTGGGTAATGGGTGCAGCAGGGATAGGGTAATTGGTTTGTGTGACAGCGAAGTTTCTGGTGTTACGTTTCCTCTTGTTAGCAAACTTAGAGGAGGAGGTGGAATGGTTTGAAGTTTGGCCCTCAACGGGGGCTTTCTTTTTCTCCTCTTTAAACTTACCGTTGCGAATTCGATTCTCGGTCAGTTCAGTAGCTAGTTCCATAGCAGCTTCAAGTGTTGCTGGCGAAGTGCTGAGAACTGAATCTTGAATTTTCGAGGGGAGACCTCGAATATAATGCTCGACTAAGCGTTAAACTGGGGTGAACAAGTTAGGGACCATTTGGTTCAACTCTAAGAACCTCTTGTTGTAGGTAGTATGATCTCCCTCCTTTTGCTTCAATGAATGAAATTCATCCTCTAACTTTTTAATCTCACTTCTAGGACAGAATCGTCTCGTCATGTTTTCCCTTAACTCCTCCCACGTTAAGGCCATTGCATCTTCGATTCCCCTCTTACCCTTTTCAGTATTCCACCAGGTAAGAGCTACCCAAAATAGTCTCCCGGTTGCGTATCGTACCTTGCGATCCTCGGGACAATCGCAGTTGAGGAAGGTACTTTCCATTTCCTCAAACCAGTGGAGGAGAGCAGTGACACCTTCGGTTCCTTCAAATTTCGGAGGATCGCAAGACTTGAAATGTTTATATGAGCACTTGTTGGTAGGAGGGTTGCCGATGTTCTGGTCTTCTTGCTGGGGAGGATTGGTGGGATTTGTGGCGAGAGCTTGTTGTACTTGAACCACAATGTCAGGAAGCACCGCGGCCATTTGTTTTGCAATTTGAGTGGCCAAGCGTTCGTGTGACCTTCCTGATCTTCTACCCCCTCGTTGTTGTCTAGCCGACATCTACAGGAACATACATAAGAAGATTGTGAGTTTATGGAGTCTTTTTAGGTGTCATGTGTCTTAAAGAAAATGAAAATAACATAAATATCAATAATGCAACTACATCCATAGGAGGTCTTGGGTTTGCTCATGTTGGGCCTCAAATGTCCCCCATACCTTCACCTGTATAGTCATGTGGGCCCCCATGACTATTGGCTTGGTAGGATTCACATTAGTATTGGCGGTTTAACACTTGCATCACCCGAATGAAAACCATGAAATATGTTTACGAGATGTATGGTTGGAATGTGTCCAGGTGTAGACACAATGACAACTCAAAGTGGGGTTAGCTCACACGACGTTTGGTATAGCATGCTTTGGCCTAATAGGTACTTCGTACTCTCATCGTTAGTCCCCAGGTAGGCAAACTGGTCCTTTATTTTGGATTTATACGAATGCCAGCCTAGACAGGACGTTCCGACTACCGGAATTTGTACCCTTCCAGTTACTACATGCCCATCATGAGAACTCACTTTGATGGGATTTGAAAATACAAAAATCATTGCAAAAACAATCGTGAAAATGATGTGGTGTGTGCTCGCATGGATATGATATGTTATGAGAATATGATTCATGATAGGCATTATATAATAATATATACTTATGAACATGCTTGCATAACATTGAATGTAACATTAAACATAAAACATATAAACATCATGAATTTTGCATGTAACACACAAAAATCTTAAAAAATTCTAATCAACTATAGCATAGGCTCTAAGGGTCTAATAACCTATCCTATATCCCTACAGTCATGGCTCTGATACCAATCTGTCACACCCCGACCCGCAGCGGAATAAGAGTCGGGGCATAATTGGGTTATCACCAAAGCTCATGATATTTACTAATATGTTTCATATTTATTAAAGTCAAAATTACATCCTCAATATTCCAAACATGTTCATACAAATACAAAGAAAGATAATCAACTAAACAATCCAAAGTCTAATCTAGTTTATTCTTCTAAGCCATCCTATGTGTTTCTTGCTGCAGCTGGATCACCTGTATCATGTGTAAAAATGGGGGTTTTTGGGTCAACATAAGTTGGCTAGTGAACCTTGTTAGAGAAACATTTATTATTTATCTCTGGTTATCTTTATCAGGAAAAATTGTGCAATAATCATATGTGAGCAAAAGTAATTAAATCATACAAGAACAATAACATCAACAAACAATAACTTACAATAACATACAATAACAAACCAACTTGCATGAATATAACACATGAATGAAACTGTATATGTTGGCAACGTCACGTTCACGCTCATAATGTAATGGGGAACGGACGGCCTATGATGAATGTCTGTGCGCTCAAGGCTCAATCAAACGGAGCCGATCGTATGTTGGCAACGCCCGGTTCACGCTCATAATGTAATGGGGAACAGCTCAACGCTCATAATGTAATGGGGAGCGGCGGCCTATGATAATGTATGTACTGAAAATGATAAATTAAATCTAAACAATAACCACACAAACAGTTGATACAAGTTGAATACACATTTGTTCATGGATATGATGTATGCACAATGATTTAAATATAATAAATGGTAAGACACATGATACACCCCAAAAACGTGATTAAAACGGGGAATTTGTAGAGATTCACTCACATTGGGTTCGTTCGGTTGAAGATGATGAAATGCGCACGAGTTTGGAGGATTGATCGACGAGAACTAACTAACCTAAATAATAACGGAAAGTATGGTAAATGAATGGATTTTATTAATAATTTTAATAAGATTTTTATATATATTTTTGTGAGTTTAAGGCTATTTTCTATCTTTAAAAACATTATTTTTAATTGATTTTTAAATTAAATAAATAAATAAAAAGTATAAAAAAATGTTGACTTTTGCGTTGACCATTGACCGTTGACCGGGACTGTTGACTGTTTGACCGGTTCGCTAAAGTGTAAGTGTGCGCCGGGTAAGGCTCGAACCCGAGACCTCCCGTACGCGTGCACGCAACTCTACCAACTGAGCTACGTGTCTAACCCGAAATAATTTTGTTTTTAATTATATTTATATACTGTTTTAGTTTATTCAAAATTCTTTTATTTTCAAAAAGGGTTTTAATCGTTGAACCGGAGTGTGCAACAGGTCTCGAACCCGAGACCTGTGGGTTAGTGTTGCACACAGTCCACCGCTGGACTGTGTGTCTAACCTGGTTAATATACCGATTTTTATTATACTTAACAACTTCAGTGAGTTAATCCGGTTCAGTTAGAAAAAGAAAACATCTTTATTACAGAGCATACGTGTGTGTCAAGGATCGAACTCGCGGCGTGTGATATATGTGCGCACACAGTCCACCGCTGGACTGTGTGTCTAACCCGAGATAATATTAAATTTATATTAAACTTATAAACAAACTAACTTCATCTTCTTCGTTACAATATCATAGACTACGATTACTCTAATGTTTCTTGTTTAATTCGATTGACAAACATTCAAATGACTAAAATGAAATGGCAGAGAAGATTTTGGAAGTAAACATACCGGAGAAACGTTCTATCTCAGAATTCCGGCGAAGTCGTCGGCTCTGTTTTTATGGATTTCGTCTGAGCGGACAGATTAACAATTTTGATTAGCTAGATGCGGAATTGAAGCACTGAACAAGAATTACCAGAAGGTTTAAAAGGCTATACCGTTTCACAGCGAGAATTGGGAACTTTCAGAAGTTTTCTGGCGAGAGTTAATTATCCGATATCGACGTCTGAAACTGATTCTGATTAAAGGGTTTGAGTTAGCAAAAGCTTAACAACTGATAGACGATGAAAGAATTGAGAAACTTACTGATTTGATGGAAGACACGGTTTTTCGGTGAAAGTCCGGCGAGTTCAAAAAGCAATTCCGACGATCAGAAACGAGAGTAAACGTGAGAATAGAAGTTCTGGGAATGTAACTGAGTCGCGAAATGAAGCTTTTGTTGAAGTAATTCCAGAAGTGAATGTTTTCGGTTATAAAAACCGAACATCACTTGAATTCAAGTCCATTCATGACTGAATTGATTAGAAATGTCGGTGTATCGGTTATTAACAGAAAATCGCGATCACTCAAACGTTTTGGACGTTTGGAAGCCGATTACGGTTACAGTTGGCGTAAACCGGTTGATTCCTGAGTGAAGTTATCATTTAGTTGTTTCCTAGAACTCACAGCAAACATCAAGTGGCGGAGTGGTTATATGTGTGCGTGTTAAGTCTTTAGACTCACCCGGCTGACCCGGGTTCGAATCCCGGCAGCCGGTTTTCTTTTTTATTTATTTTCTTTTCACTTTTTATTAATTATAGTTTTTAAATTCTAATTTGTTAATTAATTATGCATTGTTTAAAATTAAAATAAACATAAATACGCAACGAAAAATTTATAACTTGATATTCGATTACAAACGAAGCGGGTTTGGAAAAACCCGTTTTTGACAAATGTTACATATAATGCTTCAAACGGTGCCGCTTGAATACTCGTATGGTAACTGTTGTTATACGAGAATTCCACTAAAGGCAGATGGATTTCCCAACTGTTCCCGAAGTCTACCACACATGCCCTAAGCATGTCTTCCAAGGTGCTGAATGGTCATTTCACTTTGACCATCCGTCTGAGGGTGATAAGCTATGCTCATATCTAAGCGTGTACCCAACGCTTTCTGAAGTGACTGCCAAAAGTTGGACATGAAACGAGCATCTCTGTCTGAGATGATGGACGTTGGCACTCCGTGCCGAGAAACTACTTCCTTAATGTAGATGCGAGTCAACTTATCCATCTTATCTGTTTCTTTGATCGCTAGGAAGTGTGCGGACTTAGTTAAATGATCCACGATTACCCAGATGGTATCGCAACCACCCGGAGTTCGCGGGAGTTTAGTGATAAAGAACATCGAGATCTGATCGCATTTCCACACTGGGATCTCAGGTTGTTGAAGTAGCCCTGATGGCTTCTGGTTTCCACCTTGACTTTCGCACAAGTCAAACACTTGCTCACGTAGGTGGCTATATCCGCTTTCATGTTGGGCCACCAGTACGCGGCTTTAAGGTCTTGATTCATCTTATCCGAACCGGGATGGACAGAGTATCGGGATTTGTGAGCTTCGTCCATAACTAGCTTTCTGAGGTCTCCGTAGAGAGGTACCCATATACGATTCATGAAATATCGGGCACCATTGGGTTTTACTTCCCAATCGCGTTCCATCTTTCCCACAGATTCGGCCTTGATGTTTTCTTCCTTAACTGCTTCTAGCTGTGCATCGCGTATCTGTTCGGGTAACCCCGAATGAATGTTGAACTGTAGTGCTCGTACCCGACGAGGTTTCAAGTGCTCCTTCCTACTGAGGGCATCAGCTACCACGTTAGCTTTACCCAGGTGATACCGAATGGCACATTCATAATCGTTCAGGAGTTCGACCCAGCGACGCTGTCGCATGTTCAACTCCTTCTGGTCAAACATATGCTGGAGGCTCTTGTGATCCATGTAGATTGTCACACCCCGACCCGCAGCGGAATAAGAGTCGGGGCATAATTGGGTTATCACCAAAGCTCATGATGTTTACTAATATGTTCCATATTTATTAAATTCAAAATTACATCCTCAATATTCCAAACATGTTCATACAATTACAAAGAAAAATAACTAACTAAACAATCCAAAGTCTAAACCGGTTTATTCTTCTAAGCCATCCTATATGTTTCTTGCTGCATCTGGATCACCTGTATCATGTGTAAAAATGGGGATTTTTGGGTCAACAAAAGTTGGCGAGTGAACCTTGTTAGAAAACATTTATTATTGATTTCTTGTTATATTTATTATGGAAAATTGTGCAATAATCATATGTGAGCAAACGTAAATAAACATACAATAACAATAACAATAACAAACAATAACATACAATAACAAACCACCTTGCATGAATAAGTAACATGAATGATAATGTAAATGTTGGCAACGTCTCATTCACGCTCATAGGTAATGGGGAACGGCTCACGCTCATAGGTAATGGGGAGCAGACGGCCTATGATGAAATGTATGTGCGATCAAGGCTCAATCAAACGGAGCCGATCGTATGTTGGCAACGCCTCGTTCACGCTCATAGGTAATGGGGAACGGCTCACGCTCATAGGTAATGGGGAGCGGCGGCCTATGATAATGTATGTACTGAAAATGATAAATTTAATCTAAACAATAACCACACAAACAGTTGATACATATTGAATACGCATTTGATCATGTATATGATGGATGCACAATTGTTTAAGTGTAATAAATAATAAGAACACATGATACACCCCAAAAACGTGATTAAAACGGGGAATTTGTAGAAATTCACTCACATTGGGTGCGTTCGGTTGAAGATGATGAATGCGCACGAGTTTAGAGGGTTGATCGACGAGGATTAACCAACCTAAATGATAACGAAAAGGTACGGTAAATAAGTGGATTTTATTAACAATTTTAATAAGGTCTTAGGTTTATTTTTGTGAGTTTAAGGTTATTTTCTAACATTAAAAACATTATTTTTAAGTATTTTAATTGATTTTTAAATTAAATAAATAAATAAAACTATAAAAAAATGTTGACTTTTTTGGGTTTGACCGTTGACCATTTGACTTTGACTTGTTGACCGGTTCGGTCGTTTAATTATATTTATATACATTTTATTTATTCCAAAATTCATTTATTTTAAAAAGGATTTTTATTCCATCGAACCGGCGTGCATATCAGGTCTCGAACCCGGGACCTGTGGATTAGCGTTGCACACAGTCCACCGCTGGACTGTGTGTCTAACCTGGTTAATATTCTGGTTTTTATTATACTTCACATCTTTCAGTGAGTTAACCCGGTTCAGTTTTAAAAAGAGCATTTTTATTTCAGAGAGTGAGGTTGGGTCAGGGATCGAACTCGAGACGTGTGATAGTTGTTTGCACACAGTCCACCGCTGGACTGTGTGTCTAACCTGGTTATATATCTTGTTTTAATTATACTTATACATTAGTTCAACTTCATCTTCTTCGTTACAATAACACAGACAACGATTACTCTACTGATCTTTTTTAATTCGATTGACAAACATATAATTGATTAAAATGAAATGGACAGGGAAGGTTTTGGGAATGAACATACCGGAAAAATGATCTTTCTCAGAACTCCGGCGAAGTCGTCGGCTCTGTTTTACGAACTCCGTCTGAACGGGCCAATTAATAGTTTTGATTAACCAAATTGTGAAATTGAATGACTAAACAAGAGTTATCAGAAGGTTTGAATGATTATACCGTTTCACAGCGGAATCTAGGAATTTTCAGAAAACTTCCGGCGAGTGTTGATTATCTGATATCGTCGTCTGGGATTGATTCTGATTGAAAGGTTTGAGTTAGCAAAAGCCTAACAACTGATAGCAGATGAAAGAATTGAGAAACTTACCGTTTTGATGAAAGACACGGTTTTCCAGCGAAAGTCCGGCGAGTTCAGAAAGCTTTTCCGACGAACTGAAAATAGAGCAAAAGTGAAATTGAGAGTTCTGAGGATGATTTTGAGTCGCGAGATACTGATGTTGTTGGAGTAATTCAGAAAGTGAATGATTTTGGTTATTAAACCCGAACATCATACGAATTCAAGTTCATTAAAGGCCGAATTGATTAAGACCGTCGGTTTATCGGTTATTTTCAGGAATCCGCGATCACTCAAAAGTCTTGGACGTTTGGAAGCCGATATCGGTTTCAGTTTGGTGCAGACAGGTTGATTCACGGTTGAACTTATGTTTTAATTGTTTCTTAGAATTCACAAAGACATTAAGTGGCGGAGTGGTTATGTGTTTGGTGCTAAGGTTCTCCGGTTGACCCGGGTTCGAAACCCGGCAGCCCTTTTTTTATTTTTAATTGTTTTAATTTTTATTTTTTTACAATTTTAATTCCCATAACCTAAAATGTTTATTAGTTATGTATTGTTTAAACTTAAAATAAGCATTAAATGAGCAACAAAAATTAAAACTGATTATTCGATTAATAAACGAAGCGGGTTTGGAAAACCCGTTTTTCGACAAATGTTATAGTATCCCCTACTTTTAGAAATTTCGTCCTGAAATTTAAGTAGTAGTGGTAACAGGAAAAAGATGCGGGTATTTTTCGCGCATTGAGTCTTCACGTTCCCAAGTAAACTCAGGTCCCCGTTTCGACTCCCAGCGTACCCTAACAATTGGAATACGACTCCGTCTTAAACGTTTTTTCTCCGAAGTCCATGATCTCTACTGGTCTTTCAATGAAATGCATAGATTCATCGATCTGAATATCTTCCAGGGGGATATGGAGGTTTTCATCGGCGAGGCACTTCTTCAAGTTTGATACGTGGAATGTGGGGTGAATTCTGTTGAGTTCTTCTGGTAGATCAAGCTTGTATGCTACAGGTCCTACTCTTTCGAGTATCTTGAAAGGTCCTACGTAGAGTGGTGCTAGCTTGCCCTTCTGGCCAAAATGAACTACTCCCTTCTACGGTGATACTTTTAAAAGTACATGATCACCAATGTTAAACTCCAAAGGCTTTCGTCGTTTATCTGCATAACTCTTTTGACGACTTTGAGCCGCTAGAAGATTGTTTCGAATTTGATGGATCTTGTCTGTGGTTTCTTGAATCAATTCTGGACCGTTGATTTGAGCTTCCCCAATTTAGTGCCAACATACTGGAGATCGGCACTTACGACCATATAAGGCTTCGAAAGGTGCCATGCCGATACTTGAATGATAGTTGTTGTTGTACGAAAATTCAACTAATGGTAGATGAGCGTCCCAATTTCCCTTGAAGTCTATGACACATGCTCGAAGCATATCTTCAAGAGTTTGAATGGTGCGTTCAGATTGTCCATCAGTTTGAGGATGATAAGCGGTACTGAGGTCTAATCGTGTACCCAAAGCGGCTTGTACGGCTTGCCATGTTCGTGAAGTGAAACGACCATCACGATCTGAAATAATGCTTAACGGTACACCATGACGGCTTACGATTTCACTGATGTAGATACGAGCTAACTTCTCATTCTTGAAGTCCTCGCGAATCGGAATGAAATGAGCTGATTTTGTAAGACGATCAATGATTACCCCTATAGTGTCATACCCACCAGAAGTGCGAGGTAACCTGGTAATGAAGTCCATGGTTATGTTTTCCCACTTCCATACAGGTATTTCAGGTTGGACCAGAAGTCCTGAGGGTCTTTGATGTTCAGCTTTTACTTTGGAACATGTAAGGCACTTGGAAACAAAAACAGCAATATCCTTTTTCATTCCAGGCCACCAGTAGGTGTATCGAAGGTCTTGATACATCTTGTCGGCTCCTGGGTGTATAGAGTATCGTGTTCTGTGTGCCTCATTCATAAGGAATTCACGAAGGTTATTGTGGTCAGGAATCCATATGCGATCTAGACAGTACAGAATACCGTCGAATTTAGTTTCGATCTTAAGTTCAGCTCCACAAGACAGCCCCTTGCGTACGTCGTTTTCCGTTACTGAAACATGTTGGGCTTCTCGAATTTGATCTTTGATGTCGGTTATGATTTTATGCATAATAGTTTTGAGGGAATTGATACGTTTGACATGATAAGGTATGTATCATAAAATAAAAACTTCAACCATGACGATATTTAAACCTACATGGAACTTCTCATAACTTCCTGGTAATGCTTTTGATCCTTTGCCAAGAATACTTATATATAGGAAGTACCAGCGGCGTATCCACCATATTCTTGTCAAATTTTCGTTGGCTTTATCAGTATATCATGATCAGTTCTATGTGACTCTAAAACATAAACAAACACAACAACCAAAGCTTGAGTCTCAATTCTGAAAGGATACATGACTGAATGATGACAGTACCTCTCTCATTTGTTATGATGAAGGGGTCAGTTTATGTAAAAGTGAGACACTACCCAACTTCTTTAAATGATGAGATTGAGATACGTCAAGATGTATGATGATATGAATGTTAAATCAATGAGTATAAAACAAAACTGTAATATCAATTCGCATTAAAATTCTTGGATATAAATTCCAAATTTTACAACTGGGATACAGAAAGATTGAGATAACATAAAGAAAACATTAAAACTAGACGATCGGAGTTGAGTCTTGATTCTTGGTGAGGAAAACTAGTTGGTGATTCGTTTGAGCCGTTATTATTTTCAACAGGATTGGCGTTGATGTTGTAAGCTCTTCCTCTTGCTGGTGGTGGAGCTTGGTTAGCTTGATTCACCGGATTTGCTTGAGCTTGAGCATGAATGATGTTCACCAAGCGTGGACAAGTGTTTCTAAAGTGGTTTGGGTCTCCACAGTTGTAACAAGCCCGCATAGATTGTATCATGGGATAGTTGGGTTGATAGTAGGATTGGGCTACATGTTGGGTAGGTGGTAGGAGTAAAGGTTGTTGGGCTTGACCCACTATCTGATGGTGGGTTTGGGTTGAGGGCTGATGGCGGTTCGTTCGCTGAGGTACGCGACAGGTTTGAATGGTGTGACCTGCGCGACCACAGCCGGTGCAATGCTGGCAGGGATGATCAGGAAAGTGATGGTATTGGCAACGGTTGCATTTTGGGTATGGGCCGGAGTATGGCCTTTTATATGGTGCAGGTGAGGGGGCAACTTGGGTAATGGGTGCAGCAGGGATAGGGAAATTTGTTTGTGTGACAGCAAAGTTTCTGGTGTTTCGATTCCTTTTACCAGTAAACTTCAAAGAGGAACCAGAATGGTTTGAAGTTTGAGCCTCAATGGGGGCTTTCTTTTTCTCCTCTTTGAATTTACCATTTCGAACGCGATTTTCGGTGAGTTCGGTAGCTAGTTCCATTGCGGCTTCAAGTGTCGCAGGCGAAGTGCTTAGAACTGAGTCTTGAATTTTCGAGGGGAGGCCTCGAATATAGTGTTCAACCAAGCGGTACACTGGGGTGAACAAGTTGGGGATCATTTGATTCAATTCTAGAAACCTTTTCTTGTAGGAAGTATGATATCCTTCCTTTTGTTTTAAGAGTGGAATTCATCTTCCAACTTCTTGATTTCGCTTCTTGGACAGAAGCGTCTTGTCATTATTTCCCTTAACTCTTCCCATGTTAAGGCCATAGCATCTTCGACTCCTCTCTTACCCTTCTCTGTGTTCCACCAGGTCAGGGCTACTCCAAATAGTCTCCCGGTTGCGTAACGTACCTTGCGATCCTCGGGACAATCGCAATTGAGGAAGGTGTTTTCCATTTCCTCAAACCAGTGGAGGAGAGCAGTGACACCTTCGGTCCCTTCGAATTTCGGGGGATCACAAGACTTGAAGTGTTTGTAAGAGCACTTTTTGGAGGGAGGGTTGTCGACGTTCTGGTCCTCTTGATGGGGAGGATTGTTGGGATTTGCGGCGAGAGCTTGTTGGACTTGAATTACGATGTCAGGAAGCACCGCGGCCATTTGTTTTGCGATTTGAGTGGCCAAGCGTTCGTTTGACCTTCCTGACCTTCTACCTCCACGTAGTTGCCTAGTCGACATCTACAGGAACGTACATAGGAAGATTGTGAGTTTAAGAAGTTTTTAGGTGTCATGTGTCGTTAAAAATAATAAAAATAACATAAACATCAATAATGCAACTACATCCATAGGATGTCTTGGGTTTGCTCATGTTGGGCCTCAAATGTCCCCCATACCTTCACCTGTATAGTCATGTGGGCCCCCATGACTATTGGCTTGGTAGGATTCACATTGGTATTGGCGGTTTAACACTCGCATCACCCGAATGAAAACCATGAAATATGTTTGCGAGATGTATGGTCGGAGGGTGTCCAGGTGTAGACACAATGACAACTCAAAGTGGGGTTAGCTCACACGACGTTTGGTATAGCATGCTTTGGCCTAATAGGTCCTTCGTACTCTCATCGTTAGTCCCCAGGTAGGCAAACTGGTCCTTTATTTTGGATTTATACGAATGCCAAGCCTAGACAGGACGTTCCGACTACCGGTACTTGTACCCTTCCAGTTACTACATGCCCGTCATGAGAACTCACTTTGATGTGATTTGAAAATACAAAAATCGTTGCAAAAATCATGGAAATGATGTGGTGTGTGCTCTCATGGATATGATATGTTATGAGAATATGATTCATAACAGGCATTGTATAATAATATGTACTTATGAACATGCTTGCATAACATTGAATGTAACAATAAACATAAAGCATATAAACATCATGAATTTTGCATGTAAAACACAAATAATTTAAAAAAAAATTTAATCAACTATAGTATAGGCTCTAAGGGTCTAATAACCTATCCTATATCCCTATAGTCATGGCTCTGATACCAATCTGTCACACCCCGACCCGCAGCGGAATAAGAGTCGGGGCATAATTGGGTTATCACCAAAGCTCATGATGTTTACTAATATGTTTCATATTTATTAAATTCAAAATTACATCCTCAATATTCCAAACATGTTCATACAATTACAAAGAAAAATAACTAACTAAACAATCCAAAGTCTAAACCGGTTTATTCTTCTAAGCCATCCTATATGTTTCTTGCTGCATCTGGATCACCTGTATCATGTGTAAAAATGGGGATTTTTGGGTCAACAAAAGTTGGCGAGTGAACCTTGTTAGAAAACATTTATTATTGATTTCTTGTTATATTTATTATGGAAAATTGTGCAATAATCATATGTGAGCAAACGTAAATAAACATACAATAACAATAACAATAACAAACAATAACATACAATAACAAACCACCTTGCATGAATAAGTAACATGAATGATAATGTAAATGTTGGCAACGTCTCGTTCACGCTCATAGGTAATGGGGAACGGCTCACGCTCATAGGTAATGGGGAGCAGACGGCCTATGATGAAATGTATGTGCGATCAAGGCTCAATCAAACGGAGCCGATCGTATGTTGGCAACGCCTCGTTCACGCTCATAGGTAATGGGGAACGGCTGACGCTCATAGGTAATGGGGAGCGGCGGCCTATGATAATGTATGTACTGAAAATGATAAATTTAATCTAAACAATAACCACACAAACAGTTGATACATATTGAATACGCATTTGATCATGTATATGATGGATGCACAATTGTTTAAGTGTAATAAATAATAAGACACATGATACACCCCAAAAACGTGATTAAAACGGGGAATTTGTAGAGATTCACTCACATTGGGTGCGTTCGGTTGAAGACGATGAATGCGCACGAGTTTAGAGGGTTGATCGACGAGGATTAACTAACCTAAATAATAACGAAAAGGTACGGTAAATAAGTGGATTTTATTAACAATTTTAATAGGTCTTAGGTTTATTTTTGTGAGTTTAAGGTTATTTTCTAACTTTAAAAACATTATTTTTAAGTATTTTTAATTGATTTTTAAATTAAATAAATAAATAAAACTATACAAAATGTTGACTTTTTTGGGTTTGACCGTTGACCATTTGACTTTGACTTGTTGACCGGTTCGGTCGTTTATATTGTTTGCACTGAGTGAGGTTCGAATTCGTGACCTCCCGTACGCGTGCACGCAGCTCTACCAACTGAGCTACGTGTCTAACCCGAAATATTTCTGTTTTTAATTATATTTATATACATTTTAATTTATTCCAAAATTCATTTATTTTAAAAAGGATTTTTATTCCATCGAACCGGCGTGCATATCAGGTCTCGAACCCGGGACCTGTGGATTAGCGTTGCACACAGTCCACCGCTGGACTGTGTGTCTAACCTGGTTAATATTCTGGTTTTTATTATAATTAACATCTTTTAGTGAGTTAACCCGGTTCGGTTTTAAAAAGAGCATTTTTATTTCAGAGAGTGAGGTTGGGTCAGGGATCGAACTCGAGACGTGTGATAGTTGTTTGCACACAGTCCACCGCTGGACTGTGTGTCTAACCTGGTTATATATCTTGTTTTAATTATACTTATACATTAGTTCAACTTCATCTTCTTCGTTACAATAACACAGACAACGATTACTCTACTGATCTTGTTTAAGTCGATTGACAAACATATAATTGATTAAAATGAAATGGACAGGGAAGGTTTTGGGAATGAACATACCGGAAAAATGATCTTTCTCAGAACTCCGGCGAAGTCGTCGGCTCTGTTTTACGAACTCCGTCTGAACAGGCCAATTAATAGTTTTGATTAACCAAATTGTGAAATTGAATGACTAAACAAGAGTTATCAGAAGGTTTGAATGATTATACCGTTTCACAGCGGAATCTAGGAATTTTCAGAAAACTTCCGGCGAGTGTTGATTATCTGATATCGTCGTCTGGGATTAATTCTGATTGAAAGGTTTGAGTTAGCAAAAGCCTAACAACTGATAGCAGATGAAAGAATTGAGAAACTTACCGTTTTGATGAAAGACACGGTTTTCCGGCGAAAGTCCGGCGAGTTCAGAAAGCTTTTCCGACGAACTGAAAATAGAGCAAAAGTGAAATTGAGATTTCTGAGGATGATTTTGAGTCGCGAGATACTGATGTTGTTGGAGTAATTCAGAAAGTGAATGATTTCGGTTATTAAACCCGAACATCATACGAATTCAAGTTCATTAAAGGCCGAATTGATTAAGAACGTCGGTTTATCAGTTATTTTCAGGAATCCGTGATCACTCAAAAGTCTTGGACGTTTGGAAGCCGATATCGGTTTCAGTTTGGCGCAGACAGGTTGATTCACGGTTGAACTTATGTTTTAATTGTTTCCTAGAATTCATAAAGACATTAAGTGGCGGAGTGGTTATGTGTTTGGTGCTAAGGTTCTCCGGCTGACCCGGGTTCGAAACCCGGCAGCCCTTTTTTATTTTTAATTGTTTTAATTTTTATTTTTTTACAATTTTAATTCCCATAACCTAAAATGTTTATTAGTTATGTATTGTTTAAAATTAAAATAAGCATTAAATGAGCAACAAAAATTAAAACTGATTATTCGATTAATAAACGAAGCGGGTTTGAAAAACCCGTTTTTCGACAAATATTACATAGATTGTGCACTTTGTTCCATACAGATAGTGTCTCCAAATCTTAAGTGCAAACACAACTGCTCCCAATTCTAGGTCATGTGTTGTGTAGTTTTTCTCGTGAACCTTCAACTGTCGGGATGCATACGCGATGACCTTATCATGCTGCATAAGTACGCATCCCAATCCCTGAATGGAGGCGTCACAATATACCACAAAATCATTTGTCCCTTCCGGTAAGGACAAAATGGGTGCACTGCAAAGTTTCTGCTTCAGCAATTGAAATGCTGCTTCCTGCTTGTCACCCCAAGCATACTTAGTGCCTTTCTGGGTGAGAGTGGTAAGCGGTTGTGCGATCTTTGAAAATCCCTCGATGAAACGTTTGTAGTACCCAGCCAAACCCAAAAATTGGCGGATCTCTGTCGGTGTCCTGGGTGCTTCCCAGTTCTTGATAGCATCGATCTTGGCGGGATCAACGTGTATACCCTTTTCATTCACGATATGCCCGAGGAACTGAACTTCCCGAATCCAGAAATCACACTTCGAAAACTTGGCATATAGTTTCTCCTGTTGAAGTAGTTCCAGCAATAATCGCAGATGCTCAGCATGTTCTTCTTCACCCTTAGAGTAGATGAGTATATCATCGATGAACACAATGACAAACTTGTCGAGGTACGGCTTACACACGCAGTTCATGAGGTCCATGAACACCGCGGGTGCGTTGGTGAGACCGAAGGGCATGACCAAAAACTCATAATGGCCATACCGAGTACGAAATGCTGTCTTGGAGATATCCTCCTCTCTGACGCGTAACTGGTGATAACCGGACCGTAGATCAATCTTGGAGTAGTAGCTTAACCCTTGAAGTTGGTCGAAGAGATCGTCGATGCGAGGTAATGGGTATCGGTTCTTGAGGGTAACCTTATTGAGTTCCTTGTAGTCGATGCACATGCGGAAGGTCCAGTCCTTCTTGACAAAAAGGACCGGAGCTCCCCATGGCGAAGTACTGGGTCGGATAAAACCTTTTTCCAACAATTCCTGAAGTTGGGTAGACAGCTCTTGCAGCTCTACCGGAGCTAGGCGGTACGGGGCCTTGGCGATAGGAGTTGCATGGTTCGCCAATTCGATTTCAAACTCCACTTGTCGATGTGGTGGAAGACCAGGTAACTCCTCTGGAAACACATTGGAAAAGTCACAGACGACGGGGATATCCTCAATCCGCTTCTCGTCCTTAGGCTGCTCGGTGACCAGTGCGAGAAAAGCGAATGAGTTCTTTCTCCGAAGATACTTCTGAGCTTGCATGTAAGAGATGATGTTTGTGACGGCGCCTGCCTTCTCGCCTTGCACCATCAAGACTTCGTCGCTAGAGAGCGGAATACGGATAGCTTTCTCGAAACAGAGAACTTCAGCTCGGACGTCGGATAGCCAGTCCATTCCGGCTACCACATCAAAACTACCCAGGTAGTTGTCATCAGATCAATGGTAAAGGTGTGGCCCGCGAGTTTAAGTTGACAGCAGGTTACTAAACGGGTCACATCTACAGATTTACCATCGGCTAGTTCTACGACGTAAGGGGTCTCTAGGGATTTAGGCATGAGATTTAGGTTCTTCCTAAAAGACTCAGATATAACTCCTATCCGCACCCGTATCAAAAAGTACATTAGCAAAATGATCGTTAAGGGGAAACTTACCGGTGACCACGTTCGAGTCGTTTCTGGCCTCTCCGCGGCCTAGCGTGAACGCACGACCTTTGGCACCTCCTGTGCCACCATTTCCATTGTTGTTATTGTTGTTGTTGTTGTTGTGGTTGTTGTTGTTATTGTTGTGGTTGTTGTTGTTGTTGTTGTTGTTGCTCCCACCATTGTTGTTGTTGTTGCGAAGTTGCGGACAGTCTCGCTTGAAATGGGTAGTGCTACCGCACTGATAGCACCCCCGGTTAATACCTTGCTGTTGAACCTGGTGCTGATTTTGATTTTGTCGAGACACGATTTCCCCGCGATAATCCTTTGCCGCATGTCCCGTTTTGCCACATCGTTGGTAGCGATTTCCGGCACAAGGGCCGTGATGATGGAGGTTACAACGATTACATTGCGGCTTTCGACCCACATAGCCGCTTGAGTTATGGGTGTTGTTGGCGGACTGATTATTGTGACCCCGATTGTTGTTGAAATTGTTGGACCGTTTCTGGTTTCCTTGTTGTGGCTAGGCTGACGAAGACTGTCGAGCAGGTGAGTCTTCAAATTTTCTTTTGTTATCAGGGACAACTCAGTTGCACCCCGAGATGGCAACTTCCTTTGCTCCACCGCCTTATCGGTGAGTTTGTGCGCCAACCTGATCGCTTGATGTTCCGTCGCAGGGTTGCTAGACATTACCATGCCCTGGATATCAGGGACCAGACCCCCAAGATAAAACTCAAGTCGTTTTTCGACGGTGTTAGCCAGACCGGGACATAGGAACACCAGATCATGATGCTTTGTCGTGTACGCTTCAATTTCAGACCCTACCATCTTGTGGTTCCATAACGCTCGCTCCAACTGCTGAACTCTGTCCCGCGGACAGTACTCCTCTTTGATTAGGGCCTTAAACTCGGCCCAGGCCATTGCGTTCGCAGCAATAAGTCCACGCGTTTGGACTTGTGCGTTCCACCAGGTTAATGCCCCATCTTCCAGCGTTGAGGCAGCATACTTGACCTTATTGGCCTCAAGGCAATTGCACATCTCGAACACCGATTCAGACTTTTCAATCCAACGGACCAGTCCTATGGGTCCTTCTGCACCCGTGAATTTGCTCGGTTTCGCATCGAGGAACATAGGGGTTAAGACCCCCTCCTGAAGACAGAGGATAAGTAGTCAGCGAGAAAGTCTACTAGCCCAACTATTAGATTTTCCCATGAAAATTTAATAATGGTTACCTGCTGGTGGGTTTTGAACACCTGCCAGAGCAGCATTCACGTGTTCTTGGATCATTGCGGCTAATTCTTCAGGTGTCATGTTGAGGTTTCCGCGACGTCCAGTTGCCATTTCAGATCTTCGCAAGACAACACAAACACACACCGATAAGTATATAGATACAATATAGTTATCATAATCCACACTTCAATCATCACACAAGTTATGTCAACCCAACAAATTAAACAGTCAAAAGGATCATTCGATTAAATAGATTGCAATGTCTCACAAAATACCAACCAAACATCTCAGTTTAATTATAAAGCTTCAAGTTTAAACATAAGTGGAAAAACAAACAAACAAAGAAAACAAAGCGGGGATTGGCGAGACAAGTCAGTCTTCTACGTCTCCGTCTCCCAAGTCGCTATCGTTGCCGTCATCCTCTGCGGCGTTTTTAGCTTCAACAGCCGGTTCCTATTCCGGCTCCTCTTCCTCCAGATCCTCCTCCGGATCCTCCTCTGGGTCTTCCTCTGGATCCTCCTCTTCTTCCTCTACTGGCGCTGGAGGGGCCGGTGCTGGGGCGGGTACTGGGACAGGTGCTTGATTCTGCTCCAGTTCTTGAATCCTCCAACTGGACTCAAGAACTCTGTCTTCGAGCCAGTCAGCCCTCAGCTGCTCAGCACGAAGATCCTTAGCTAAAATGTTTCGAGCTTTCCTATTCTCATGTTGCTCTTCCTCGAGCCTCCCAGTTTTACCAGTTAGTTGACGTATCATCCATCCCTGTGCTTCGATAGTCTCCTGCATTCTCTCTAGTTGTTGCTGTTGTTTTCTTAACATATCCCTAAGTAGGTCGTCCCCTACTTCTAACGAGTTGACCGGTTCGACCAGCATAGCGGTGGTCGGACGGGAGGATGACTCTTCTCCTAGAGCGAGTCTTTTCCTAGCAGCTGAGCGTGTCTCCACGCCATGAGGTTGTGAGGGTTCGACCATGGGTGCCTTCCCCGGCGCCATTGGTTGTAGAGGTTTGTCGGATGATGATGATGACATTGCCTGTTGGGTTGTGTAGTTAGTTACGAGTTGCGTGCATCACAATATACATTTATATCTTACATAAAACAGTTTAGTATAACACATAACAAGATATCACAGTTCGGTGCCAACTAAGTCTAGTGTCGTGTAACAGCTATAGTTTAGGTCTACTTTTAATGCAAACCTGGTTCTCTATAGCTAGAGGCTTTGATACCAATCTGTCACACCCTCAATTTTCCACTTGCGGAGTTTTACCGCGAGGCGTGTGAACAAACCAGAATCTGAGACACTAGTAATATCGAACGACTCTATATGATTTATTTAAACGTTTTCCAAAAACATCTGTTTAACCATTCATAGTTATTTTCAAATTGTCTTAGTTTAGTTTCAAAGTTTAGCGGAAGCATTAGTTTTAAAGTTGTGCGGAAGCATTAAAGTAAAGTAAAGTAACGGACGCCAACATAAACGCCAAAACCAAAAATCCCAAATAATATTTGTAAATGAGACTCGATAAAACAAATGTCTTGATCAATGCAAGTGAGTGCACCTAGCGCTCCTAGCATCCTGAGAAACATGTAAAGAAACAAGTGTCAACATTAAAGAAGAGTGAGTTCACAGGTTTTTATAAGTTCACCAGTTCGGTTAAAAGTTTGTTTCCCCCGTTATCCCTAACCTGGGATAACGATATAGTTCCATTATCCCTAACCCGAAATAATAATGTTGGTTCCATTATTCCTAACCCGGAATAATAATGTTGGTTCGTAATTAAGTTCAATGTTAACATGTGGGTAGCGAGCCTAAAGTTACGTCACATAAGAGTTCGCGATCGAAGCTGACTGTTGTGCCTCCGTGTTGCCAGGCCTATCACTGACCATGGCGAAAGTTAGGCCAAATTAATCACCCGTTGACCATACCCGGTCGGCTAGCGCGACTAGCTCGGGTGGGGCTTGTCGGGCCCAGTAGTACTACTTATAATTTCCCCGCTATCTAACCCAATACTAACGATCCGAGAGTTTGTCGAGGATTTCCGTGATATAGCTGCTTAGTGACCATAACGTACATTAACATTAACTTAGTTACCGAGTAGTTTAACGACGTTAATTTCGCATAACGTAAAAAGGATAGAGTTATAGAATGTATACATGTTTCTCCCCCTGTTGTTTAAAACCGGATAAAATAGGGGCCGTGAACTCATCTTTAATTGCTCGGTTAGTGTAACACAGAAGTAGCAAATGATGGGACCGCTAATTGCGTCCTAATATGTCAATCGATTTAAAGTTAGTGTGTGAACACACTGATACAAACCCTACGCATAACTAACACACAATGCGGCACACATAATAACAAATTCGAAAACACAATCATGCATGCAAAGTATCATCATACCAAAATAGTGATCAAACCAACTTGTCATAAACACAAATCAACTCATACAACACTTTGGTACACACATACGCAAGTTATCATGTTTCAGCTTATACGCTCATAACTAGGCTGTTTTCGAGGATTTTTATAAAATAGTTCCAACGTTCTAAAAATTCCAATTTTTTTACAGGAGGTGTCAACTAAACTGCAGAATTTTATTTAAACTTTTCAAGTCCTAACACTTTACCAATTATTTATAAACATTTGTATACTAAGCTGCAGTCAGATTCGTCGCTTTCTGACTGCAGTCCACGGGAAAAATTAACTAAAAATCATCGTTCATCCAATTAACAAAATTCCAGTGGGATTTCTCCGGAAATTCCCGTCTCCAGATACTGTACAAATTTCATGACCCAACCCTCTACAGATTATGAGATACCACTCGATAAACAACTAGCAAATTTTCAGAATTTACGCAGCTTCAGCTGCTGCATTTAAATGACCACTTAAAAATAGAAAACGACCTCAGAAAAATCTGAAACTGGCGCCATTAGAAGCGTTTTTTCAAAAATACAAGTTTTAGGCTTCAGAAAATCCACTTTTCGATAAATAATGATCAGGTTACAGCCAACTGAAGTTGGCTGTAAATGCCATTCAGCAACCTGTTTTCGACTTTTATCGCAATAGAACACGCTTAAACGATCAAGACGCTAAGTAATAATGATCAAGAACAGGTTTATTTGTCACATACCATCATGTACATCAATATTCATGCAAATCCTAATCATATACTATGATTTTTATCGCTAAATCGCAGCCTATGATTTTTGTATTCATCCTAAGATCACAATCGCAAAAACTCGCACAATTATCCGAACTAATCATAAATCATAACACTTTTTATACCAATGATCCTAGCAATACATATAATCATGATCAAGATTACAAACCCTATTGTGATTTGTAAAACAATTAAAACCCTAACCTTGAAACGATGAAGATTAGCGAACCGGGACAAGATTGGAAATCAATCCGGGGTTGGAGGCTTGTGCGATCGAGAGAGGGGGGGGGGGCTGCCGTCGGCTTTCTTGGAGCTAGGGTTCCTTGTTGTTTTTTTTTAAAACCTAACTCATGCATACATGTATATATATAGCACAAGGGAAAAAGAAGGAGAAAGGGGGTGGGGGGGGGGGCACATGCGACCGCAGGGGGGGGGGGGGTTTGGGTCATTAGCTTGGGCCTCAAGTTTAGGTTAGTTCCTTGGGCCACAAGGAGGTGAGGTCGACACGTTTCGTGGCTCGGTTTGGTTCGGCTATTTACTTATTATATATTTTTTATAAAACTAATAATCGCGAAATCAAAACGTGATATAATAATTCACAAACTTTACAAACGTCTAATAACACATAGCATTCAAAAGTTAGCGTAGTTATTGCGAGCGTGTAATTTAATTCTCCGAATCAAATTAGCATAGGAATGAATAACCGTGCAGTAGCGCGTTTAAGATACCTGAAAAGCCGGGATGTCACAGTTCGGACTTATCCTTAAAAGCTTTGCCAATTTCTGCGGCAATAAGTTCTCTCAAGTCATTCTTACTAATAAGAATGTTCTCATTGGCATCATTATCATTGTGTTTGTTGTTTACTTCATTAGAATCAGCCATTGCTGTAGCTTACTTCAATGTATCGAGATGGATTCAGGTAGTTGCTATGGTGTACCCTTATTCACGACATGGTTCTATGACCATATAGGATTTAAATATTAAATGTAGTATACTCATGCATAATCTAGGTCTTGAAAGACCATCATAGGCATTTATAGATTGGACATAGTCCAGAATTTATCAGTTAGTGCATCAAGTAACACTACTGTATTTTGCACATTAGCTTTACACTACTATTGAGTGTTTGAATGATTTAGCCAGGATCTAGCTTGATCATTTAAGCGATAGGGTGTGAACATTGTCATTACCCAATTGATTAGTGTGACAATATTTGCCACATGTAATTAAGGGTAACTCCACATTGAGAGTTAATTATAGAGAAATGATAAATTTAGAAGTCGAACATTGTTCACCTTTGCTAGACAGAAGGTTACTTCTGAAATTTTCATTTGCCAATTTCTAATTCATCATAGTCATTGGCTAGTAGATCCTGGGAAGCGGATCAATAAAACTTGAATAGAATTGGGATGACTGATTAAATAAAATTCATAAATAAAGAAATTTTACTAGATAGAACGTTACAAATTGCCTAATATATAGGACTTGGAATCAACAAAGGTAGTTGGCGCAGGAACTTAACAGAAATAACAATGTCCACGCAGGGACTTTAAAAGAAACAACAATGTCCACACAGGGACTTTTGGAATTTAAATTACATATATGAAAATACAAAACTAATCATCCTTTCTTCCTTTCACAGCCTTGTAAAGTTTCTTGATAAATTTAGTCGTTTTCTTCTCCGACTTCTTGACTTGTTGTCGCATTTCTCGGACCTGATCCAAGGCTTCGTTAATAGCCTCAAGTGGTGCTTGTGGTTGAGGCTGAGGTGGAGGTGGTTGCGGCTGAGGCGCAACTGGATACGGATACCCGTAAGGCGGATATCCGGTAGTGGCATAAGGAGGTGGGTAACTAGGGTAAGAAGAATAGTAGAGGTTATTATGAATAACTGCATCATAATAAGGGTCCTCCATTCCATGGTGGATGTAGTTATATAGACCAGGAGGGTCGACAGTGTTAAACCCTGATGGCCTCGTATAAGTGGGTATTGGATTAGAAAAATCCTGTGGTGGTAGTGATGGTTGAGGTTGAGGCTCAACTGCTGGTTGCGGCGGGGGTTCCACCATTGGCGAGGTGGTTGAGGGCCCACCCATTTGAGGGTCCTCGAGGATAACTGGGTATGAAGGTGGTAAAGGTAGTAGCGAACCCGACTTTTGACCAGCACGTACTTACATACGTGCTCCACGCCTCCGGTGTGATTGTGATGATGATTCGGGTGGTGGCTGGGGTTGATCCACCTGTTGCATATCAACGTCCTCTTGGTTAGGATGGGGTGATGGGTTTGGATGCTGGGGAGTGCTATGGTATGAGGGCGTGTTGACGAACACATATTGTGCCCATCTTTGGTCAAATTCATCGGGACCTCTAAATGGAGATCCCGCCACAGAGTTCGAGCCGCTAGACAGCTCGGATGACCATACGATCCGGTTTGCGGGAATTCCTCCGGGTCGGAATCTTCCTCCGTATGTGTCAGTGAGTCAACTGGAGGGGTTTCGGGTGAGGGTTGGTTGATGGGGCTGTCGAAGTTAAAGTTGAAGTATTCTTGGTGGGAATGAGAGTGTGAATGGTGTGATTGGTGCGAATTGTGAGAATGGTGAGAATGGTAAGAATGTTGGGAATGCGATTGAGGCGGGGAGTATTCATGTGAAATTGAATGTTTGTAAGGTTCAAAGGGTGATGAAGAATCTCCGGATCCTTCATAAGGGTTGTCTTCAGGTAAGTTGGCTGCTCCAGCCAAGGAGGGTCGGTATGGTGGTCTAAAGGATGGTCCAGTGAAGGATGGTCCAGTCATTGAGGGTCCTCCCCTCATGGGTCCTTTGCCTTTTCCTCCTCGTCTGAACTTAGGCGGCATTATTCCTGTTTTAAAAACAAGTTAAATAAAATACAAAGCTAGAATAATAAGATGGAAATGATTAAGCCTAGGTCAAAGTCTAGATTCGAAAGTCTGAGAGATGTGTGTTATTATGTATTCCCGAGATTAAACACAAAAGGCTAGTGTTTAATTCACTCAAGAGTTGGCTCTGATACCAACCTGTCACACCCCTAATTTCCACGTGTAACCCGGTGGGCCCGGTTGGGGAATATCGTGACGTAAGTTGATATCATCATTACTAAGCAATACAATAATACACAGCGGAAGTCTGGATAATTACTATTACAAACTTTTGAATGTTCAAAGTTCAAAATAATAAATACAACGCTTGTAACTAGATCCACAGGCGGATCGAAATGTGAATACAAAAGGAAACTTGACAGACTAAGGCCTTCTAAGCAAAGGGGTGCAATTCCTTTTAGCTTCGCGGAGCACGTCCAGCCTAATTATGTATACTTGTCACATGCGCTTAATCTTTTGAAAATACGTCAGTTTTCACTGTTAAATACATTTAACCGACTCATTTTGAAAACATTATGAAAACATTTTAAGTACATAATGGTACTTTGTTTTAAAAATAACTTGGGATAAATAATTTTCATGTTATCAGTTTTACATGCTAATAATACATTTAGAGCCCGAAAACTATGCCGGGATCATGATTAATCGACACACCACTTTAACACCTTTAACAGGTGCACCCTTAATGGGTCATAATTTAATTTAGCATCTGACGGGTGTATGCCTACACCCCGTGCTTAGGTCGTGGTAATTTGCAATTAAATGAGCCGTGGATATCCAGGACACGTCGTTTTAACCCCCAAATGTTTAATATTAAGCAATACGAATTAAAATGGATTATTTGAATTCCCGACTCATTGGTCTTCAATCCCATATCCAACCATGCGGTATTAGTATACCGTATCCCAAACCCGTAAAAGGGAAAATAAGTTAAAGTATTTACCTGGTTTGCAAAATCTTCTAACTAATAAGAAAATAAGCAAAGCACAACCGTAATCAAAGTAACTAGCTTGGCGACAACTACCGGAAGTCTCTAGTCTGGAATGGATGGTATTATTAACCGATTAGTTAGTCAGCGGATATTTATTTAGTCATTGACTTAGATCGGCTAACTTAAAATAAGGATAACGGTATGAAATGCTAGATTAAGCGATGACCGGAAAAGAATATATTTTGGACCCGACAAGCTCTAGGACTTGTATAATATGGGTTACCATTCTACATTCTGGAATTTGAGAATATTTTGAATAGGTTAGACCCGTTTTGGTTAAATTACGTAAACTAGTCACGTAGGCTTAACCGTACGCATATATAAGCGAAACTAGGTAACCGGGTGAGTCCTACACAAGTTCCATATGCCATTCGTAGGCTTAAAAGTAAATTATGCCTTAAAAGGGCAATTTCGTCATTTAAAATATAATAAAACGAGTTTATACGTAAACTGTTGTTATTAACATAAACATTCTGGAAAAGTACTTATTTTATGATGTTATATCATTAGGACATCAATTATATGTGTGGTTTATAGATTATGACCAAACTATGTCCCAAGAAGGACATTTTAGTCATTTCACATATAATTGATAACTTATTTGGGAATTCTGAGTTCGTAACATGTACCTACTGTTAATAGGTTGGAAATATGTTTTGAAATCAGTAGGTATCATGTCTTTATACTCTAATATGGTTTTAAACCATATTATGCCCCCAAGTGGTGATTAAGTCGCTAAATGACGATATAAATGGTATTTAAGTAAAATCGTTGTTGTGACCAGGTTTGTATGACTAAAATATGTTAATACATATATTATATCAGTAGGTAATCGATTTTGGTCCATTAGTATGTTTAAAACCTTTTTAAAGTGCCGAAAGGACAATATCGTCATTTATGGACATGATTTGTAAACTATAGCTTAAACTCAGTTTGCAATCTGAATTAATATCCCAAATAATCCTAATAATGATATTACGTCAGTAGGAATAGAGTTTTGATGACAAGTTTAGGTTTAGACCATTTTATACGTAAAAAGGCGTTTTAGGCATATTTAACGGACACTTGCGTAAAAACTCGGATTACTACATGAACATGTCCTATAACTCCAGAGGGTTATAGTGTGCTATAATATGGTCATATTGCAACTTAGAGACATAAGCTAAGGTTGCTAAATCGGGTCAGAACTGAAAGTCAAAGCAAAAGTCAACTTTCACGACTTTCGGTTGCGAACCGACCTTAGACCTGGAATTGACGAGACGGACATGTTTCCACATGTTCTTATAATTATTAGCAAGTTATTAGAGTGTTAAAACAGGTTTCATAACACCTACATTGCTAATTATGAGTTTATTTCAAAACAGACCCGTTTGACTTTTTATTAACAATACTTTGACCCGTCAATTGACCAAGCAAACGTGGTAATCAGGAGGTGCCCTTGAGGGATTAACACCTACCTTATTACGATCACGTAGCCATGTTCGCTACGAGCATTGGCTGGACCATGATGGTCTTAGCTCAAAGTCAAAGCGTTTTTACGTCAACGCTTTGACATTGGCTTAAAACTTAAATAAAACTGAAAGGAGAGGGTTGGAACACTTACTAGTAAACCAAAGATGACTAAGAGACTCAGAGGAAGTCCCCAAAGAGCTGAGGAACTTCCAATTGAGCAATAGAGAGAAGAAGGGAAGGATGAGCAAGTTGGGAGCTCACACAAGGTTGCTATTTATAGCAATGGGAAAGGCATGAGGCATGAGGCATGAGCTCACGTATGGACTTCTGGCGCCCACAGATTTTGAATGGTTACGGACCGTAACCATTGAGGCTTGTGGTCCGTAACCGCCTTACTAAAACCAAAAATTTTTGCTTCCTTACGGTCCGTAACCAGCAATGGTTACGGTCCGTAAGGACCTCTCAGAAGGTAAAACTTTGGCATTTTCCACTTTTGATTTTTCGACTTTCTCGATGCTCGTTCAGAGGTTATTAATATAACATGACGGCGTCGTTGGTCTCTCTCGGCTACACGTGCCAACCAAGAATTTTCGGGACATATGTCGGAATTTTATTGGACGAAATTTTCGAGGTGTCACAAATACCATTTATACCATCCAATCAACATATTACATCATAAAGTGATAATTATAACCAAATCATCAACCACTAGATATAACGAACCAAAAAACATGTATACTGATAATGTAAAAAGTAGTGTATTACGGATGATATTGTAAATTAAATTGCAATTGTCTTCTACTGCTTATGTATTACGGAATTTGTCGAAGTAATGATACATATGCACATGTGCATGGGTAACTGTTACTCAAATTTTTTTATTTACTTTTTTGATAACGAAATATAGCGATTTTTTAAAAAAATATATTAAAAAAATTGAATGCTTTTTTGATTTTTTTTAGATTTTATTGTGTGTTCACATTGGTTCTCGTGGTTCTCGCGTGAACCCTACCCTATATATATATATATATATATATATATATATGTATGGGATTGGTTCAAATGAAAACCATCCTTAGTTGCGAGAACTGCGAGAACCACTATCCACCAATCAGATAATGCTACCTATACACTATTATTTTTAATCTTAAAGGTTATTTTGGTAATTTACTTCAAATGTCATGTCTTCTCTCTCTTTAAAGTCGTATCAGAGTTTTCCATCCATCAAAATGTCATATATACTCTCTCTATCTCTATCTTAAAATCTTGAAAATTTGTTTTTTGTTAAAAAAAACTATTATACATAATATTAATATGCTATGTCAGTGGTTCTTTCTGGTTCTTTCTAATTGGTCAATTTGATTTTCTTTTTCTACATCAAAATTCTTTTAAGTTGCAACTTTTAATTAGTAATTATTGTGTTTTGTGTAGTAAAATGTAGGTTAGTTTAATATGGTTGGTTTTGGTGTGAAGAAAAATAAATAAAAATTTTTTCTTTTACTTTTCATTTTTATGCCCCACACTATGTATGTGATACAAGTTTTTAATTATTTTTCTAATTTAGTTTTTTTAATACGTTTGCTAGCTTTCTTAAAAGAACGAATACGTAGTTTGCTTAATTTTTCGGTATTGTAAACATACGAGAGTCGGGCCGATATCATGACGAACCGAATCGAATTTCCGCCACGGAGCGCGGGTAATCCCACTAGTTTTTTGTAAAAAGTTTAAAATCGTAAAAAAAATTGGCGTAAAAATTGATTTAAAACCGTGTCGTAAAAATGTTTTTATACCGGCGCGTAAAACAATTTAAACCCACGCGCAAAACAAATTTTAAACCGGCGCGTAAAAAAACCTTTATAACGGTGCGTAAAAAAGTTTAAAAACGCGCGTAAAAAAAGTTTAAAACCGAAGCTTACAAAAAGTTGAAAACTGGGGCGCAAAAAAAGTTAAAACCGGCGTGTAAAAAAAGTTTTATACCGGTGCGTAAAAAAATTTCTAAACCGGCGTGTAAAAAAGTTTAAAACCGCGCGTAAAAAAGTTTAAAACCGGAGCGCAAAAAGAGTTTAAAACCAGGGCGTAAAAAAGTTAAAAACCGCGCGTAAAAAAAGTTTTAAACCGACGCGTAAAAATTTTTTAAAATCGCGCATAAAAAAGTTCTAAACCGGCGCATAAAAAAATATCTAAACCGGCGCGTAAAAAAAGTTTTTAAACTGCGCGCAAAAAAAAACTTAAAACCGGCGCGCAGAGAAAGTTTTTAAACTTGCGCGTTAAAAAAGTTTAAAACCGCGCGTAAAAATGTTTAAAACCGGCGCGTAAAAAAGTTAAAAAGAGGCGAGAAAAAAAGCTAAAAATCGCGCGTAAAAAATTAATTGAGAGTTAAAATTCATGTTTAAAACAAAATTAATAATTCATGTTTAAAAATTAACTGAAAATTAAAATAAAAAAAATATATGAGAATTAAAAAGATCAATTATGCATGTTTAAATTTTTAAAAAACAATCTTATTAATTAAAACAAAATCAATAATTGTATCAATCATTAAAACTATAGTGAAAACACCAATATGCTCCTTTGTCACTAAAAAACAAAATGTCATTAATAAAAACACAATAATTACATTGCTTATTGTCTTTTAATCTCATCAATCAAAAACAACTTGATCAATGGCTAATATTGTTTTCTACGGTTCTCACAACTCAAGGTGGTTCTCATTTTTCCAAAATAAGATTTATTATAACTACGCGCCAAATATCCAAGAGGGGAAAGGATCATATAACTACCTTGCGAGGGCTCGTGCAAGTTTCAAAGTTAAAAGCCTAAACATTCTCTTGGGATAAATGCTTCATTTAACTACCTTGCGGGGGCTCGCGCAAGTTTCAAAGTTAATCTTGAATAAACATTTGATAATGCTTCATTTAACTACCTTGCGCGGTCTCGCGCAAGGTTCAAAGTTAACCTTGAACATTCTCGTTTGATAATGCTTCAATTAAATACCTTACGCGGGCTCGCGCAAGGTTCAAAGTTAATCTTGAACATTCTCGTTTGATTATGCTTCATGCATAAAACTTGCGCAGATATTTATATCAAAGCAAGTATCCACCAAACGTTGCGCTAAGCAGCAAGGAGAAGAAGGAAGATCAGATGAACTAACTTGCGCTTCTCGTGCAAGGAAACAGTAAATCCTGAGAAACTTTCCCTTAGCAAAATCCTTGACTTTGTGCAGAAGCAAGGGAATCTTTTCTGTTGTAACAGAATGTACACGTGGGGAATAATAGATGGGTAACAGCTGTGAAACCTTCTAGAAGCCATTAACACCCAATCATGCAAGCATCTCTTTGGTTATAACCAACTGCCACATGGCAGCATCTGGACGGCTGAGGAAAATCACGGTGATGGCATGCTCACATTTATAAGATGAAGTGATCTCATGTTGACACGTGGCACCTCCCTAACCGTTGATGAGCTCACGATCCGTGTGCACTAACGGATTGCCAACAAACGTTAACGGAATAGCGAAAGATTCCGTTAAAGTTAACAATCTCTCTTTTTGGCGCCAAACACCGGCTATAAATAAGTCACTTGGAGTTCAAGGAAAGGTATTCACTCTCAACTACTCTCTCTCTTACAATACTTACTTCCGACTACCTGTACTTAATCTCACGCCGGAGGGTGGTCACGGAGAGAACCCCCCTTCTCCCCGTGGCGAGCTAACGGTGTTCTGTTTTGCAGGTTTAGCAGAAGTACTGTATTATTCACCATCCATCGTGAAACCAAACAGAGGGTTAACCCTTTATGCAGAGCCCATTCCATAGATCTACTTAGATTCCGGTCTAGTTGATCTAGGGTTTCTTCATTGGCGCCCACCGATTTCGATTCTTTCTCACCTTTCGTTTCGTTTCATTTAGATCTGCAGGATCATGGCTGACGGATCATCTTTTCAAGGTCCTCGATCTGGGATTCGACTCGTTGTTGTCGGACCTCAGGTCGATGGACAAATAGTTGAGGATTCTTCCGGTGAAGCTAATGCTCAGTATGATCCTAATCATGCGAGTATTCCTGTAACGCCGGCCGTTCCTCAGGTTGATGTTACGTCGATTTTACCACCTGGAGAGACTACAAACGCTATGTATGCTCAGTTATGTGCTAAAACCGGAACTCCAGCTTTTCAAGCTCCGGTTAATGCTCCTCAGGTCCGTGCTTCGCCGGCACCTCAACTTTTGAGTTATAATACTCAAAGTCATGCTCATTCCCCTTCGCGCATGCCTGAAGATGGAACAGAAATGTATTCTAAAACCAGGAATGATCATGTTCATTCTGGTAATAGAAGGCAAGAAGACAACGTTCAACGTCGCGCATCTGTCCACTCTCGTTTGGGCCCGCGATCTTCGTAGAAACGGGACACCCAACACGATGAGCTCGATAGAACCAATGACGAAGGGGATAGTGCAAGTATTTTCAATCGCATATCTGCAGATCATGCCAGTTACAGGCCAAAAGTACGTGCAGTATACAATCCAGAAGCTGAGCATGATTACAATTTGGTGTATTGCTCAACCGAAGCAGCTGAGCAATCAAAGTTTACCAGAGAGATAGCACTGGCTCCGTTGGAGCGAGCGAAATTACCATCCAACGTTGGAAAGTTTAACGGTTTGACCGATCCTGATGATCACATGCGCCTCTTTACCGGTGCAGGGTTACTTGGGTGCTGGACATTGCCAATGTGGTGTCACTTATTTGTACAAACCCTTACTGGCGTTGCGCGCCTTTGGTTTGATAATTTGCCGGCAGGTAAACTTTCCTCTTGGAATGACTTAAAAGAAAAAAAATTTACACACTTTAGTCAGCAACGGAGATACGTGCGCGACTCCTCGGATGTAATGAACATCTGGCGGAGGGACGATGAAAGCCTCGAAGATTTTATAACACGTTACAATAAAGAGGTGTTGGAGATTGGAGATGTCCATGAAGACCTTATACACGCACAGTTCAAGTATGCGGTAAGGTGCGACGAAATGATTAAAGTGTTGTCCGGTACAACTGGCCTTCCAAAAAACCGGGATAAACTCATGGCGGCAGCCGAGGTCTACGCCCAGACTGAGCGCAACTTAAGTTCTAACAGGCCACCTCTACCTCAAAACCGTCCGCAAGACCTGAGTAGAGGTAGTCGCAAGTATAAGAGAAATTGGAAACAGTCAAGTCAGAATTCGTATTCTCCGTATTCACCAATTGATGCGCGAGCAACAATCAACAAGATAACAGCTCAAAAAGCAATTAAACAAGAGAATAGGGAACGTCAGTGGACTCCCTTAACGAAGTCGCCGGCTGAGGTTCTCAGCACTGAGAATTATCAGTTTAAACAACCGCAACCAATGAAGAACAAAAAAGGGCAAGACCAAAATTTTTTCTGTGACTATCATAGAGACACAGGCGACACAGCAGATAACTGCATCAGTGTACGCACGGAGATTGAGAAAGCATTAAAGAGCGGGAAGCTTACACATCTAGTCCAGAATGTGCGCAAAGAGATTAAACAGATAACGCGCGAGAATGAAGGGCCTAGCAACAAGAAAATGAAACAACACATTTCCATGATTCAAGGTGGATCATCGTGCAAGCGTAGCCTTCAACATTTTCAAAACAACACTTGGCGCGAACAGCAAGTCATTTTTCCTATCATTCCAGGAGGTCCTCAAGAAGACCGACCAGTAGTTATCACCGGTATCTTTGGGCACTACCAAACAGACTATATGTTTATAGATCCGGATAGTTCCATGGATATCATGTATGAGCAGTGCTTCAAGCAACTAGATCCTGAGGATAAGGCACGCTTGGAACCAGTTGATTTTCCATTAATTGGGTTCTGCAATGAGGCTGTCTTTCCTCTAGGACAAATCCTTTTTCCTGTTACGTTATCTGATGGGAGGTGTTCCCGAACGAGTAATGTCAACTTCATGGTGATGCCGGCAAATTCCCGTCATGATGTACTATTGGGACGCCGCGTGCAACGTGATTTTAGTATGATTACTTCCACTCCGCATGCTGCTTGTGGTTTTCCGACACCAAATGGTATAGCTATACTTTATGCGCGGAAAGAAATCATGTCAATTGAGGAACCAGTTATGAAGGCTGGCAAGTCGTTGCCAAGCAATGAACCAGAAAAGTGGGTACTTAACAATAAGTACCCTGAGCAGACAATCTTATTAGGGCCTGCAGTCAGTATTGAAATTCGCGCAAAGCTTAAACTACTGTTGTTTCGCAACAAAGACATTTTCGCCTGGACACCTGCCGACATGGTTGGTGTCCCGCGCGACGTTGCGGAACATTGCCTGAATGTATTTCCTTCAGCAGAACCAGTTGTGCAGAAAAAGCGCAGCCTCGGGTCAGAAAAGACAGAGGCAATGAACGAACAAGTCACCGAGTTACTAAGTGCTGGTATTCTACGCGAAGTCAAATACCAGACCTGGGTGCAAATCCCAGTCATGGTAAAGAAACATAATGGCGGATGGCGGATGTGCGTAGATTTTAAAGATCTAAACAAGGCGTGTCCGAAAGATTGTTATTCTCTTCCTGAGATTGACAAAAAGGTTGACTCATTAGCTTCCTTTTGCTGGAAATGTTTTCTAGATTGTTATAAAGGTTATCATCAAGTCTTGATGAAAAAAGAGGATGAAGATAAAACTGATTTTCGCACGGAGAAGGGCATTTTTTGTTATACCAAGATGCCTTTTGGTCTCCGCAATGCGGGAGCTACTTATCAAAGATTGATGGATACCGTGTTTGGAGATGACATTGGGAAAATTGTGGAAGTCTACATTGATGATTTGGTCATTATGAGTAATTCAGAAGACACTATGCTAGACAACATCCAACGAACTTTTGATTCTTTGCGCGAGGTAAACCTAAAGTTAAATCCCAGCAAATGCTCCTTCGGCATGGAGGATGGCAAATTTTTGGGTTTCATTGTCACCAAAGACGGTTTCAAAGTTAATCCTGAAAAGGTCGAGGCAATACAAAAAATGTCTTCACCTACTACCATCAAAGAGATGCAAAGTTTGGCTGGAAGGTTAGCTGCGCTAAACCGCTTCCTCGCCAATCATGCTGCAAAGTCTTATCCATTTATTCGAACCTTGCGCAATTGTACGAAAAGCAAAGAGTTCGCATGGACTCCTGAAGCTGATCAAGCTTTCCAGCAGATGAAAGATTGTTTAGTTCAACTTCCCACACTTACTGCTCCTCGCGAAAAAGAGCCCATGGTCTTATATCTTGCTGCATCTAAGGTAGCACAAGGTGCTGTCTTGTTGGTATAGCGTGAAGGGGTCCAGTCTCCAATTTATTATATCAGCAAGATGTTGAAAGATCCAGAGACAAGGTATTCAATCATGGAGAAATTAGTTTTAGCATTGGTCCATGCTTCGCGCAGGCTACGAAGATACTTTTCTAGACATGTTATTACAGTTTTAACGAATTTTCACATTGGCCAAGTCCTGGCCAAACCAAATGTTTCTGGACGACTTGTGAAATGGGAAATAGAATTGGGAGGTTATAACATCTGTTATAAACCTAGACCAGCTATCAAAGGCCAAGTTTTGGCAGATTTCATAGCTGAAATTCCCGCCAATAAACTTGAAGAATGCTAAGTAATCCAAAACCCAGTCCCAGTCATCGACAATAGAGCCTGGACATTGTTTACAGATGGCGCATCAAACAATGATGGGGCTGGAGCAGGTCTTCGATTAATGAGTCCAGAGGGAGAAGAATTCACATATGCAATTCGGTTGGATTTTAAAAGCACTAACAACGAGGCCGAATATGAAGCTTTCCTAGCAGGCTTACGCCTCGCTATCAAAATGGGTGCAACAAATTTAGAAGCCCATGTTGATTCATTACTAGTTGCTGAGCAAGTAGTTGGAACGTACGATGCAAAAGGAGATATCATGGCTCTATACTTGGCGCAAGCCAAGGCTCTTATAGCACAAATCAAACAATTTAAAATCACACACGTCAAGCGAAGCGAAAACAAACATGCTGACGCTCTAAGTAAACTCGCTGCAACTAGTTTCAAGCATTTGGCAAAAGAGGTTCGCATCGAGGTTTTAAGTAATCCATCAGTCTCTCTCAGGCAAGTGACAATGGTCGAAGTAGGAGTCCATCATGGATGTCTCTGATAATGATGTATTTGTTACATGGTTCTTTACCAGAAGATAAAGCGCAAGCACGTAAGTTACGATGCAAAGCCCTTAATTATGAAATGATTGACGGTATTCCGTACCGACGCTCTTACATGGGTCCTTCGCTCTGCTGTGTTGACAAACATGACGTGCAATACGTAATCAGGGAGGTCCATAAAGGGCTATGTGGCATACATTCTAGGCCGCGCATGGTCGTAGCCAAAGTGAAAAGCGCAGGGTATTATTGGCCCGGAATGTACGTTGACGCGGTAGAGATCTTGCGTAAATGCATGTCCTGCCAAGGCATGCCCCTAAAACGTTGCGCCCAAAGAATCCTTTGGTACCCGTCACAACAGCTTGGCCATTTCAACAATGGGCCATTGATTTAGTGGGACCATTTTCGGATGCGCCCGGCGCAATAAAGTTTATCATTGTTGCGGTCGATTACTTCACCAAATGGGTTGAAGCCAAACCTTTAGCTTCTACTATTTTTTTGGGTAAAGGGTTACCCCGGTGATTTTATATATAAACAAACCAAAAACAAGTAGCATGCAAACACCCATACTAGTTCAAACATGGGAATTCCCCATGAATGTAAGCCAAAGAAAAAAAACACACTAAACTACCAAGAACATCGAAGACACACTACTAGACAATAATCTAGAGAAACAAGAAAACTAATAAATAATCAGCCTTCTTCATCTTCCACTCGGTTGCTATAAATCTCCCATGTTTCAAGCAATCTTCGCACATTGTGGCAATCCTTGAACTTGACTCCCATTAGCTTACATCGAACCGTTTTCAAAATTGTATCACTTAGAACATCTGGCGGCCTCGTCTGGTTCTTGAAAAGTCTCGCATTACGTTCCTGCCAAATGAAATACGTCGCAGCAGCGCATTATTAAAGACAACGACGGTCCAAATTTAACGGCTCAAGAGCTGCAAACATGGATGACCGAAATGGGAATCGAGCATGTTTTCGCTTTTGTTGCGCACCCACAAGCAAATGGTCAAGTTGAAAGCATAAACAAACAGTTGGTCGACGGTATCAAGGCCCTCCTTGGCACAGCACGGCGGGGGTGGGTTGATGAATTGCCTAGCATCTTGTGGGCACACCGAACTATGCCCAAGACTAGTACTGGAGAAACTCCTTTTAGCCTTGTGTACGGCACGGAAGCTGTGATTCCTGCTGAAATTGGGTTACCATCTCCAAGAATGCTAGCTTTGGAAAAACAAGATAACGAAGAACAAAGGCGCATCGACCTAGACTTATTGGAAGAACGACGAGAAAGTGCAGCGATCCGTGAAGCTAAATGCAAGTCCCAACTTGAAAAGTATTACAACAAAAGGGTGCGCATCTGTTCCTTTTTGCCTGGTGACTTTGTTCTTCGCGATAATGAAGCGTCGAATGCCGAAAAACCGGAGAAGTTAGCCCCACGATGGGAAGGTCCGTACGTGATAAATGAAGTATTGGGAAAAGGCGCGTACACTCTGAAGCGTATGGACGGATCCAACGTTCCTCGAACCTGGAACGCCCAACAACTACGCCGATGTTATATGTGATCTCAGTCCTCTAAAGCAACTTCTGAACGTTGCGTAACGAGACTGCTTACTTTATTTTGTTATGTAATCTTAGTGGCAGCCATAGCTTTGCGCTTTATCAGTATGAATAAAATACTTTGCCACTACTTACAGTCTTATATATGTTCATTTACAAATGCATGCAATTCCTTTGGATAAACAAAAACACAAACTCATGAGCCACAAGCTAACTTAATACTTACGCTCACACATGAGAAAAGAAATTGTTCATTTGTCTATCCTACACAAGTAATTGGTCAAATGCAAACATTGTAAAGCTGAAATATATTATATTCACATCCACAATACTTGCGCAGCAGCGCAACGTTACAAGTTATCGTAAAGTAAAGAATAAAAAATTCTCTATTCTATGGATTTGGTTCCCGCCTGCTTCTCTGATGAAGAAAGATCTCCTTTAGCTTATCAACAAAGTCGTCTTGCTGCAGCGCGGCGTCCACAAGGTCCATAATCGGAATTTGCAATTGATCATATTTTTCCTTGGCAGCAGAATAAATGGCGGCAATATTTAGCCCATGCGTGGCAGCACGGCTGGTATCCCATTCAGTCTTCAGCGCATGGGCCACGTGCAAAGTACATTCTCTATAGCTCTTGGCATGCCCGTCATTGCACGCCGCCATCATTAATTCTGCCACTCTCTCATCCAACTCCGTAGAGTTAAGGATGACATTTGCGATCTGTACACAAAAACAATTAGTATATGTTGCGACAATCAAACCAGACATATAAATAAAAGGGAATATTACCTCCACAATCCCATACTCCCGCAACCAGGTAAGCTGGTTCATGAGGGATTCGGTCAAGCTTTCTGCGGTAGCGCGAGCGACCTCCGTGTCGTTAAGTTTTTGTTCGCCTTCAGTTAAACGGCGGATCAACTCGGCTTTCTCTGTTCAGTGGAGGTTATCTTTTTTCAACTATCAACCTCAGGTTGCAACCGCGCCTGGTCAAAGAGCATAGTAGTTAGATCATCAATTTCTTTATTCTTAAGAAGGAGAGTCATTCTGGTTGATACCTCATTCTGCTCGCTCCTTTTTCTGTGTAAGCGCGCCTCTTCTGCTGCCGCAACTGCATCAGCTTTCTCTTTTTTGAGTTTCTCAATTTCGTTGCGCAGAGAAATTTTTTCTTTGTTGTCACGGTCGCAAGCCTCCACAAAGCGCTTGCTCTCGTCCGCATATTGCGCAGCAGAGGCCTCACACTTGCGCTTCCACGACAGTGCAGCCCATTCTTCAGTCTTCTTCTCTTCCTCAAACTGGGCCTTTTCCGCCTCAAAATCAACAAGCATTTTCAACGTCTTCTCTTTCTCAAGCTCGGCCTTCGCCTTCTCAAGCTCAACCTCATCCCACTCCTTGTTCATACTGCACCATTCGTGCACAATTCTATTTATAGTGGACAAGGCAAGGGCAGACTCTTGCAGATATGACTCGTAAGTAGCCTCATGGTCTTTTTCTTCCTGGCGCTTCACCTCCGCCGGCGGGAAGATGCCCTTATACCACTCCCTACAGGAGTGCCAATCAGTGAAAACATCACCCTGCTTAACTTTCCACACGGGTTGATGAATCGCAGAGGCCCGCCTCTCAGAATAAGAGCGATAATAATAATCCCCAGGCGTCTCCTCTGGGCGAATAGGCGACTCCTCCTCCGAATCCTCAACAAACACAAAGCCTTCGCTTTGTGTTGAGAGTCCGGTTCCCTTGGATATCAAGTTTGACGGTTCCCTAGCATCTGTAGTCGTATCTTTAGCCTGCTTGCCAGCAGGATTCTCAGTATCAAAATTTTTGGGCTCTTCTTCTGGAGCCACTTTCTCAAAATTTTCCGGTACAATGGGGTCGGCATCAGGAACAGGAGTTTCTTGCCCCGCATCTCCCTCCTCAACATTCTCAGGCCTGTACGGCGATGGTATAACAGATAAGGTGGCCAGCGCAGCCTTCACCATTTTCTCTGCAAAGCATATCAACAAATACCAAGTATGAGATCCTGTGTAACTTTTTGACAGAAACGCGCAACAAACTAAACGTACCAGGTGGAAAATTTCTTTGCAAAGGCATCCAGATTGCCCTTCTTGCCAATGCGCGGGCGCGCAACTTTTGTTGGCGCAGGGGTTTTGGTTTCCGCCTCCTTCCTCTTCTTGGAAGTGCGCTTCAACGCCTCTTTCGGGCTAGAAGGTACTTCCAAGGGATCATCTGGGTTCGCAGCTGGAAGAGAGGAGGTGTCAACGGGTTCGGGCTTCGGTTTATTCGAACCTACAGGCGCAAGACCCTCTAGTGAGTACGACACCACCACATAATCGCACCAAGAGTCAGATACGAGATGCGTACCTTTCTTACCCTCAGCTTTCGCAGCAGCTGATGGCTTGGTTTTTTGCTCTGGGTTGGAAGGGGGAGGCGCAGCAGCTGCAGCAGTAGTTGGCTTCTTCTTCTTCTTCGAATCAGGGCCTACGCCCAAGTTTAGCAAATCACCTACATAATCAATAATATTGAGCAAAGGTTGCGCCATTAGTTATATTGCAATATTACTTAGAAAAAATGTTTAAGAGTAATATTGCAATATCAAGTTAGGCTTTGTAAGAGCTTAGTTACCAGTTTTCGAAGATGGTTGCACCTCCAAATCCTCCTTCTTGGGCAACTCAAAGTTCCCCAAGATTTGCGAGAACAAAGTTTCCTCGCCATCAGCAAGAGGCACGACAGCCATTTTTCCTTTCTCTCTCTTGAAAGAGACCAAGTAGAGAGGCGCAGCTACATAACAAACACTTTGCATCAGTACAGATATGGTGAAAGATATTGCTAGGAAGTTAAAGGGTTACATACCAGTTCCATCTTCGGTATACACTGGTTTTTCCCGGCATTCCTTCTTCCAGAAAATACTCATCCCGGCGGCATGAGGGCCCTCTCCGGCAAAACAATATTGGGCACATCCTTAATATCTTGATACCTTACCTCGTCGGCAGGTATGGGAAGGGTCTCCAGCTCGATCTCATAACCAGCCCGGAATGTCATCTTCATCGGGATCACCGCCGCCTTGATGAAGAAGAACTTCTGCTTCCAGTCGTGGTAGGACTTCGGCGGCACCAGCAGCAATCGTTTGGCTTGCACACGCTGTTGGAACGAATAAAAACCCAACGAGCAGTGCAGCTGGTAGAAAACTCTAAACTTCTCGACCGACGGCACAATCTACATCGAACGGCAAACGAACTCAAAATGCTGGATCCTCACCATTCCCATTGGGCTCAACTGAGAAATGTGAATCTTGTAAAAACAAAGAATTTCCAGCAAGAAATGGGTCACCGGCAGCCGGAAGTTCCCTTCGGCAAAATAATCGTAAAATAATGTGATGTAGCCGGCCAGCGCATCAGCTGCCGTGGCATTCGCCACCGAAAAAAATGCCTTCCAAGACGGAGCAAAGAGAAAGTTGGTGGCAAGATTATCAAAATCTTTCTTCGACCACTTCAACGGTGGCAAACTTGACGATGACATCTCAACAGAGCTTGCACCAGTGGCCATAACAAAAACTTTGAAGAAAACTTAGAGAACTTTGAAAATCGCCGGAAGATATGAACACAAATTTCTTACAAAGTTGTAATTGGGTGAGGAAGCAATGGATCGTTGATCCCTTTATATACTAACTGCAATTAATGCACGATTTGACTGCAGCGACTTTTGCGACCATCACGTATCCCCAAGTAACCGCAGGGGCGAGTGGGGAACAGTAACCGCCCCATGCTCGCGAGTGTCGCCGAAAAGCATTAAATACGGTAAGACGTGTACTGTTGACAGCCTGTCAAGAGTACCACCACGTCTCAAGAACGTGCGTCGTCACCACTACACCATCCAGATAAATGACACGTGTCTAAGTATATTTGAAATTCAAATACTTTTTCAAAATTCAGTTACGACATGTCACCAAGATGCATAAAGCAACAAAAAGCTAGTCCTTACCTAGCGCAGCACATTTATCTTAAGTCCAGTGCTCCACCTACTTTCTATTCTTACATAGGAGCAACACTGGACTGGGGGGACTTGAAGGGGTATGGTCCCAAAAACCTTGCGCCAATCAAGGAAACCATACCCATTAATAACTTCTAAGAAAACTGCGCGCAGACTTCTTTGCCAAAATAAGATTTATTAGAACTATGCGCCAAATATCCAAGAGAGGAAAGGATCATATAACTACCTTACGCGGGCTCGCGCAAGGTTCAAAGTTAAAAGCCTAAACATTCTCTTGGGATAAATGCTTCATTTAACTACCTTGCGCGGGCTCGCGCAAGGTTCAAAGTTAATCTTGAACACTCGTTTGATAACGCTTCATTTAACTACCTTGTGCGGTCTCGCGCAAGGTTCAAAGTTAACCTTGAACATTCTCGTTTGATAGTGCTTCAATTAACTACCTTGCGCGGGCTCGCGCAAGGTTCAAGTTAACCTTGAACATTCTCGTTTGATTATGCTTCATGCATAAACCTTGCGCAGATATTTATATCAAAGCAAGTATCCACCAAATATTGCGCTAAGCAGCAAGGAGAAGAAGGAAGATCAGATGAACTAACTTGCGCTTCTCGCGCAAGGAAATAGTAAATCCTGAGAAGCTTTCCCTTAGCAAAATCGTTGACTTAGTGCAGAAGCAAAGGGAATCTTTTCTGTTGTAACAGAATGTACACGTGGCGAATAATAAATGGGTAACAGCTGTGAAACCTTCTAGAAGCCATTAACACCCAATCGTGCAAGCATCTCTTCGGTTATAACCAATTGCCACATGGCAGCATCTGGACGGCTGAGGAAAATCACGGTGATGGCATGCTCACCTTTATAAGATGAAGTGATCTCATGTTGACACGTGGCACCTCCCTAACCGCTGATGAGCTCACGATCCGTGTGCACTAACGGATTGCCAACAAACGTTAACGGAATAGCGAAAGATTCCGTTAAAGTTAACAATCTCTCTTTTTGGCGCCAAACACCGGCTATAAATAAGTAACTTGGAGTTCAAGGAAATGTATTCACTCTCAACTACTCTCTCTCTTACAATACTTACTTCCGACTACATGTACTTATTCTCACGCCGGAGGGTGGTCACGGAGAGAACCCCCCTTCTTCCCGTGGCGAGCTAACGGTGTTCTGTTTTGCAAGTTCAGCAGAAGTACTGTATTATTCACCATCCATCGTAAAACCAAACGGAGGGTTAACCCTTTTATGCAGAGCCCATTCCATAGATCTACTTAGATTCCGGTCTAGTTGATCTAGGGTTTATTCAATACCCCACACTATGTATGTGATACAAGTTTTAATTTATTTTTCTAATTTAGTTTTTTAATACGTTTGCTAGCTTTCTTAAAAAAAACGAATACGTAGTTTGCTTAATTTTTCGGTATTGTAAACATACGAGAGTCGGGCCGATACCGTGTCGAACCGAATCGAATTTCCGCCACGGAGCGCGGGTAATCCCACTAGTTTTTTGTAAAAGCTTTAAAATCGTAAAAACTATTGGCGTAAAAATGTTTTAAAACTGTGTCGTAAAAAAAGTTTTTATACTGGCGCGTAAAAAAATTTAAACCCACGCGTAAAAAAAATTAAACCGGCGCGTAAAAAAACCTTTATACCGGTGTGTAAAAAAAGTTTAAAAACGCACGTAAAAAAATTTAAAACCGGGGCTTAAAAAAGTTGAAAACTGGCGCGCAAAAAAGGTTAAAACCGGCGTGTAAAAAAGTTTTATACCGGCGCGTAAAAAAATTTCTAAACCGGCGCGTAAAAAAGTTCTAAACCGCGCGTAAAAAAAGTTTAAAACCGGAGCGCAAAAAGAGTTTAAAACCAGGGCATAAAAAAGTTTAAAACCGGCCCGTATAAATAGTTTAACACCGTGCGTAAAAATAGTTTAAAACCGCGAGTAAAAAAAGTTTTATACCGACCGCGTAAAAAATGTATAAAATCGCGCATAAAAAAGTTCTAAACCGGTGCATAAAAAAATATCTAAACCGGAGCGTAAAAAATGTTTTTAAACCGCGCGCAAAAAAAAGCTTAAAACCGGCACGCAAAGAAAGTTTTTAAACTTGCGCGTTAAAAAAGTTTAAAACCGGCGCGTAAAAAAAGTTAAAAAGAGGCGTGGAAAAAAAAGCTAAAAATTGCGCGTAAAAATTAACTGAGAGTTAAAATTCATGTTTAAAACAAAACTAATAATTCATGTTTAAAAAAATTAACTGAAAATTAAAAAAAAATATATGAGAATTAAAAAAAGATCAATAATGCATGTTTAAATTTTTTAAAAAACAATCTTATTAATTAAAACAAAATCAATAATTATATCAATCATTAAAACTATAATGAAAACACCAATATACCCCTTTGTCACTAAAAAACAAAATGTCATTAATAAAAATACATTAATTACATTGCTTATTGTCTTTTAATCTCATCAATCAAAAACAACTTGATCAATGGCTAATATTGTTTTCTATGGTTCTCACAACTCAAGGTGGTTCTCATTTTACCCATCCTATATATATACACACACACACACATATATATATATATATACGTGTGTGTCTACATATATATAGGATGGGAAAAATAAGAACCACCTTGAGTTGTGAGAACCGTAGGAAACAATATTATATATATATATATATATATGGAGAGGATCAAGAGAAAACTACATATAAATGAGAAACTAAAATACTAACTAAAAAGCCTAAAAAACATACCAATTTTTTTTTTATAAAAATAGCTTCTTTGTATGTATAAATTTTGTTTTTTTTTTAAAAAAAAACTTGTACTGCACATGTGCATTATATGTATATGCTACACACGTGTGTTTAGATTTAGCTTTTAAGTTTAGTTTAGCTTTTAGGGTTAGATTTTTTGGGGGTTTAAGATTAGAATTAGGTTTTTGGGTGTGGGGGAACGGGGGTCTAGGTTTTTTTTTTTTTTTTTTGGGGGGGGTAGGTTTTTTGAGGGGTGCGGGTGGGGGGTTTAGGTTTTTTTTTGGGGGGGGGGTTACGTTTAGGCTTTAGTTTTAGGTTTTTTTTTTTTTTGGGGGTGGGGGAGTAGGGGTGCGGGTGGGGGGTTTAGGATTTTGGTGGAAATGTGGATTTAGGTTTTGGGGGGTGGGTTAGGTGGTTTAGGCTTTTCATATTAATGCACATGTGCAGCACAACTTTTTTATTTTCTAAAAAAAAGTTTTTTTATATATTATATTTAGCGATTTTATTAAAAATATTCAAAATATAAATTGATATGTTCTTAAGACTATTTTAGTTAGTTTTTTGGTTTTATAATTTAATCTAGTTTTCTTATGATACATCTTGAAAAAAACTGAATTTTTATAAATGAGAAAACCAAAAAACTCTTAAACATGGGAGTATTTTTGTCAACAACACAGTTTTACGTCATAATATCACCAATTCGTATCTGACCCGTTGTTTTTCTGGAAGATACCGTGTTCAACAATTCTCGAACATTACATCAATCCATTCCATAATTACACCAATTACTAGTACATTTAACGAATTTCATACCGAAATCAGGTCGATTCGCATTAAAATCGTGTTCAACAAGTGTAAGGTAATCGGATTTCATGTTTATTTCTCAAATTTTATTCATAATCGGATTCATATATGTTTAATTGTTTTGTTTATCGATCTTCTTGTCAAATCATTCAGATATGGCTTCCTCTAGTAGCTCTGCAAACACTGGTGCCATTAATGTTGACGTAATAGACAATTCTAGGTCACGATGTTCGTCCATTACAGTTGTATGATATCTATCAATTAGGTAAGTTGTTTATTAAAAAAAAAGGTTTTACACATGTTTACGATCAATTAGACAAGTTGTTTATTAAAAAAATGTATTACACATGTGTCTACGTGTTTGAATGAAAATGTTAACGTATGTATAATTTAATTGTTAATATGTATGTATTTTCATTATATTACATATGTGTGATGTTATATCATTTTTATCGCCATGATTAAAGTACAAAATGATATTATTATTCTTTATTTATACACTAACATATGTTTTATTGTCCGTTTGTATACATTTACGTGTATTATCTGTATGTATATATCAATATAATGCATACGTGTAATGTTTTATCGTCCATGTGTTTGTGTTGTCATTCATTAATAAGTTACTGGTATTATGTCAATCTAATTATATGTTATTTTGTTGTTATATTGATTTTTTTGTATTGAAGGAGATATAACAAGCCATGTATACATAACAACTAATGGCACAAGGTTTTGGAAACCTTTGGTGTCTCCTGAATATACACCTTCTATCAGTGTGGTTTTTGACACATGGGGCGACGTAGAGAATATTTACAAGTGTTATGCTGAAAGGTCCGGTTTTTCGGTACGTTGGGTTGCCATGAAGAGATCCGGAATTGTTGTGACACATAGGTATATGCAGTGTACTAGGTCAAGTAAACCTAAGTTTACACACTTTGAAACGATGGACCCTAGTTCTGTTAAAGTATCTCGAAACAACAGTTATAAAGTTACTGATTTATGGCGCGGATCAAACTTAAGGCTATTTTAGGTACTACAAAATTCTTCCTTTACGGTTTTATTGAATCTCACAACCACGGGTTGGTTGATAAGGACAACCTAGACTTTACCAGAAAACGGAGGAAACTTAGTTATGACGACCAGATATTTATTCTTAAACTAAGTTTGAACAAGATTGGCCCAAATGTCGCGCATAAGATTCGAGCTTCGTTAAAGGGTGGACACCATAAAGTTCAAGGAACCGTAATAGAATTTAAAAACTTCACTAGAGATTTACGTTCGTTTATTGGCAAAAAGGATGCACAAATGGTGGTTGATACATTACGAGCCCGTGTGATAAATCTGCCAAATTTCTTTTTCGAATGTGTCGTGGTCGATGGTGAGTTAAGATCGCTGTTCTGGGCTGATGACGTATCTAGATGCAGTTACGAAGCTTTTGGGGACGTGTTAGGTTTTGATGCTACGTATCATACAAATCAGTAAGTTTTTTTTTTCATAACAATACACAGCCTTATTATGTTGTAATGTATTTATGTAATACTTATTCATTGTATACATAAGTGTATTTACATTATAATGCATTTATGTAATGCTAAATTAATTTTATTAGTAAAATGTATTACTAATATTATGTTTGTTATATTATACTAAAGAGTAAACTTTCGTTTTGCTCCCTGTGGTTTGGTCACTTTAAGGGTTTTGCCCCAGACCTTTAAAAACAGGGAGCAAAATGGAAAAACTATAGCAAACTATTGGAGGAAAATGGTATTTTTAAAGGTTTGGGGCAAAACCGTTAAAGTGACCAAACCACAGGGAGCAAAACGAAAGTTTACTCTATACTAAATTTATCCTTTTTATGTTGTTTTGCAGGTATAACATGATTTTTGTTCCGTTTACCGGTGTTGATCACCATAAAAAAATGCGTTACGTTTGGTGCCGGGCTATTATATGACGAAACAATTGGCTCTTACACATGGTTGCTTAACACATTTCTTAAAGCTCATAACAGTAAGCAACCAACGTTAGTGTTGACCGATCAGGATGCTGCGATGAAACAAGCGGTTTCTGTTGTATTCAATCAATCTATTCACCAATTGTGCATATGGCACATTGTTAGGAAAATTCCTGCAAAGGTATGATGTCAGTTCTACACACATTCAAGTACGTATGTGTAATAGTTGTTTGTTTTCATATCATTTATTTATGTTTGTTATGTTTTTAATTCAGATTGCAGGTGATATACTGGAAAATGTAGACTTGAGAGCTGCTATACATAAACTGGTGTGGAATTTGTTTATCACACCTAAAGAATTTGAAGAACGATGGAAATTGCTTATGGAAGGGTTGAATTTGAAAGAAAATAACTGGTTGAACGAGATGTATGCTATCAGGGAGCAGTGGGTTCCGTGTTATTTTCGAGATGTGCACATGTGTTGCTTAATGAAAACTACCTCAAGGTGTGAGAGCTCGAATTCGCTTTTTAAAAAAAATTCTAGTGGAACCAACACGCTCGTGCAATTCTTGTTGTGTTTTGACACCGCCATTGATGGGCAACGGTACACGCAACGCAAGCTGGAATTCGAAAGTAACACAATAGCACCGTCAATGCCGAAGAACGTACCTATAGAAAGACATGCTTCGGTTTATACACATACGCTGTTTTTGGAAGTACAAAAGAGATTTATAGAGGCATGACATTCTGCTATATTGCTTCAAAAACTCCAGAAATTGATGGGGTGAAAACATACACCATTGTTCATACCAACAGGCAATACAAGGATATTAATGAATTCGAGGTAAACTGGTTTATTATATGGTTGTATTACATATGTTCCACATAATGATGAACGTTAATTTTTAAACAATTATAACATGTACACATGTGATGCACATATTGATTTTATATGTATTGCATTCTTTTTTTTTTCTTTTGTGCAGGTCGGCTTTAATACACGTGACAAATCAGTTTCATGTTCGTGCATGGGTTACACGCGTCTTGGCTATTTGTGTAGGCATGCTTTTTGTGTGTATAGATATAATCAGGTTGACGAGATTCCTGTGCAGTATCAACCTGGCAGATGGAAGCGAGACATATTGCCAAAGAGGGTTTTTAGCATATCAAATAGGTATTCTGCTGATACTGATGAAGAATCTGTAATTCGGAATGAGATTTTTGATCTGGTCATTGAATGTACCGATCGTTCAAGGCGTAATATTGGTAAACTTTCCGAGTTGTCCACGGGAATTAAAGAAATTAGGGATCGTGTCTTTCATGAATTCCCTACCGAACCTGCGTGTAACAAGACATCACTTGTGATAAGTGACCTTCTTAAACAGACTGAAGATATGGAAGTATCGATCAATCCGCCACAGGGCATTCGAAACAAAGGATGTGGCACGAACCATCGACTTATTGGGCTGGGGAGAAGGCTGTTGAAAACAGTGCTAAAACTACAAGGCTGTGTCGAAAATGTAAGAAGTACGTTAACGATCATGACTCACGTAATTGTGAGAAAGTCCGGGCTGCCAAAGAAGCTGCAGCTGCTGCTGCGAAAGCTGCTAAAGCTGGTAAGGATGCTGTTACAGAAGATGCATGTCATGTTGGTGCCATTGATGCGTCTAATGGTGATAAAACTGCTGGCCCATCATCTCGTGTTGGTACTCGGACCACTAGACGATCTACCATACGTTTGTCCGACCCGCTTGATGATTGATTTGGTTTAGAAAATATGAACATTGATACCTTTTATATTTGCATGTTACACAATAAGCACCGTGACTCTTATAACACACATGTGCATCATATACATTTTATGGTTTTATATTACACATGCATCCTGTTGTGATGTCATGTTTTACGGATTGTATTACGTAATTCAATTAGATTTTATATTACATATGCAAACCTGGTGTCATGAAGTTTGTTGTATAATATTCAGTATGATAGTATATTACATATACGTACTACTTGTTTTATGTTAACCTCGATTTTGTATTACACATTAAAGGATTTCACAACAAGCATGTTATATGTAGAACTAATATTCGTTGCCGGCTGTTTTGAAAGTCATTCATCCGATGATTGCCTAAACATATTATTGGTTTTATGTTAATCCTTGTCTTATATTACACATGCATTGGTTCAGCACAATCAGTTTATGTGGACAATCAATGTAATCGTATTTCGTGTATGATGTATAATGTTACAATAAAGTTACCCTACGTTTGGCTTACATTCGTATGACCCTACTGATACGACTTTACAAATATAGACCGGTGTGTAACATTCCATATGTGCAATGTGTGTAATATGTTGAAACTAATAAACCTTCAGCTTCAATATAGATGCTAAAATTCAAATTTGCATAAAGCATATTATGTCTTACAGAAGTCATATTATACTAATAAATCCGACATTAACATCATGTATACCGTAACGCCTAATCATTGTATCAATACGTGATAATAGTCAAAAGCATTATTGAAATGATAACGTTTCACATGTGTTTGATGTCCAATCCATCATTTATCTGTTGCACCGTCCAATGCATTTTGTTTGGCCATATTCGCTTCAACTTTTGCATCCTCTATAACCTTCTTTTTGAACACGTTTGCATCAGAAAGCAGAATTTTTGCACAATACTTCATTCTGATGTTGTTTATATGGTGTTGTTGCATTGATTCCCTTTTATTGAATCCACATTCAAACGGGTTGTTCTTTCCATTGTATAACTCCATGTGCCACATAGCGAAAATCCCACAATCTGTAAAGTTGTCTCTTGTTGCCCAACCAATCTCTTTCTTTGATAGTGTTTCATGTGATAATGCTTGTGCAGCCGGGTGCTTGACGCTATGCATATAAGTACATACAATATGTTTCTGCCAAATAATAAACCATTGGTTAGGTGATATCAACATTCACATTCAAATAATGCATATGTGTACCACTATTACTATTTGATGCAAAATAACTTACAATTTTGTATGGTATGCCCTTTGATGCGAAGCTGTAACCGTTTTTCATTGATACCCAACTAACTTTTGGATGTTTATTGTCAATCACTTCAATTGAAGGCTCCCTCAGGTCAAAGCATACCAGATAATAGTGGTGACTTTCCAGTACAGGAACCACAATTATAACGGAGGGACACTTGTTCGATCAACGTATAACAGCTGTTCACATGTGTGACACAAAACAACAAAAATATATTTAACAGTTTATATACATATGTATTACACGTTTGAAATACAAACCTATATACGACACATGTGAAATACAAGTACAATTTATATCACATGTTCGATACAACACGATATACATCACATGTGTAATATATGTCATACTACATATGCGAGCTTGGAGGGACGCTCATTCGATCTATGTGTGACACAAAACAATCAGAACATATTTAACATTCAATATACATGTGTATTACACATGTGGAATACAAACCTATATACAACACGTGTGAATTACAAATACAATTTTATATCACATGTTTGATACAACACCATATATATCATATTACACTTGTGAATTTGGAGGGACAGTCGTTCGATCAATGTTTAACGGATGTTCACGTGTGTAACATGGAACAATCAGAACATATTTAACGTTTAATATACATGTGTATTACATGTGTGAAATTCAACCCTATATATAGCATATGTGAACTACAGGTACAATTTATATCACATGTTCAGTACAACACGGTATATATCACATGTGTAATATATGTCATATTACACATGTTAATTTGGATTATTGTTTGTATGTGTAATATAACAATAACAAACATAAGTTGTGAGATACATTTACATCCACACACACGCATGTATACAAAACATGAAATACGTACCATTAGGATCGTTTCGCTTCTTTTTAAACTTTTTTACGCGCCGGTTTTAAACTTTTTTACGTGCGGTTTTAAAAATTTTTAACGCGGAGGTTTTAAAAACTTTTTTGCGCGCGGTTTAAAACTTTTTTTACGCGCGGTTTTAAACTTTTTTACGCGCTGTTTTATAACTTTTTTACGCGCCGGTTTATTACTTTTTTTACGCACCGGTATAAAACTTTTTTTACGTGCGGTTTTAAACTTTTTATACGCGCCGGTTTTAAAAAATTTTTATGCCCCGGCTTTAAACTCTTTTTGCGCCCTTGTAAACTTTATTTACGCGCCGGTATAAAAACCTTTTTTACGACCCGGTTTTAAAACATTTTTTACGCCAATTTTTTTCACGATTTTAAACCTTTTTACAAAACTAGTGGGATTACCCGCGCTCTGTGGCGGGAATTCAATTCGGTTCGTCACGGTATCGACCCGAGTCGCGTATGTTTACAATACCGAAAAATTAAGCAAACTACGTATTCGTTTTTTTAAGAAAGCTAACAAACGTATTAAAAAAACGAAATTAGTAAAATCATTAAAAACTTGTATCACATATATAGTATGGGGTATAAAAATTAAAAGTAAAAGAACAAAATTATTTATTTATTTTTCTTCGCACCAAAACCAACCATATCAAACTATGATTATTCCAAGTGTTATGCTGCCGAAATTTCTACCGAATTAGCTTTATCTTTTCCAAACTTCCGTCTAAAATATGTAGGACACAACGGTCCATGTTCTAACCACCGGGCACACGTCTCTTGTGTAAAATATAGGTTGAACTTTCATGTAAAAGATAGTGTACCAAATAAAGTCACCCAAGTCAATTCCACAATATCTATGACTTAAGTGACTTTAAAGTAGTAAGCAGAAAGAGATAATTAAAACATTTTTTATTACATCAATTGGATTCAAGAAGAAAGAGATAATTAATATTTGACTTACCACCTCACTCATTTAAAATAGTGCAAGTTTATATAAAGCCGTACAAATCCCAAATGTGTGCAAATTCTACATCATGGGAACGTATGTACACACAAGTTCAAAACCCAGAATTGACTCACGTTTAAAAAGCATATAATTATTTAAAAATTCAAATGCATGGACACACCAGTAAAACAAACTTCAAATATTAAATATATACATTAAGGTTTATCTTAACCAAAGAGATACAAGAAGGAGGCGCGGGGCGTGCCTGGTGGGCACAACCTGTGTCTTGCCATTTTGGGCCTGAATTTTCTTGAAAATAAAAAATAAACTAAATTTAAGCCCTGTTTCAATTATATTTTCAAGAAAACTGTTAAAAATTTAGTTTAATTTGATACTAAAAACATGTATTTTATATGCATATCAATGCATCATTATGCGGAGATCATTTACACTTAGTTTGGCACAAATAGGTATTACAACGTGTTGCATGTACATGACTAGACACAATTATAGCATGTCAATCATTGAATAGTATCGACATGAACAAACAAATGCTATTTCAAGCTAACATGACTAATATTCGATCTTACACAACGAACAATAAAAAGTATTATCAATTTAGTGATATGAAAAAATCAATACAAAAAATCTCTAATTTGATAAATCTAGTGAATTTATCAATAAAAGAATTATCTACTTTACTGTATGGTTTTCTAGACTTAAATAATGTTTATTTTTAACTAACTACACATTCACACATGTAATTTCAATGTCTAGTCATATAAAAACAAACAACACATAACCTATTACCACCATAAGTTTAAACAACAACAACAACAACCATACTCAGTAAATCTCACAAATAGGTAAACTACTTGTAGGGTCTGGGAGGGTGGGATGTAGGCAAACCTTACCTCTATCCCTAGAGATAGAGAGGTTGCTTCTAGAGAAACCCTTGGCTCAACAAGAGATAGCAAAACACATACCCAAAACGTGTATAAATAGGAACTTACCAATATCCAAGGAGGCGATGAGAGAGTAACACTTAAAATTTTTGAACATGTATAACATCACCCGACAACATACATACATAAAAACAAGAAGATAATCACCTGTAAAGTAAAAAATAAGCCCCTAGGACACAACTAAAACCCTACTGGGCTCTTCCCTAGAAATCATTAGCCTTAATCTTCCGCCTCCACGAATACCTATCTTGGACCATGTCCTCAGAAAGGTGCAACTCTAGTAAATCATTCCTAATACACTCATCCCATGTCAGTTTGGGTCTGCTTTTACCCCTTATCCCCTGGACGGTGAGGGTTTCCACGGCTCTAACTGGCACCATTTGTCTTCGCTTCACATGCCGAAACCATCTCAATCTCCCCTCCTTAATCTTATCAGATATACTAGCCACTCCTAACTTATTTCTAAAAACCTCATTTCTTATCCGGTCTAACCTCGTATTTCCACACATCCACCTCAGCATCCTCATCTCTACCACCTCCATCTTGCGTGTTTGTGTCTTCTTGATGGCCCAACACTTTGTTTCATAAAGAATAGCGGGCCTGACTGCCACCCTATAGAATTTCCCCTTTAGTTTAGTTGGGAACCTCCTATCGCACAATACCCCACTAGCCACCCTCCATCTACACCAGCCAGCCTGGATGCGATGGCTACATCACTATCTATCTCACCATCCCTTTGTACAAACGATCCTAAATACTTGAACTTATTGGTAAACGGAACAACTTCATCCTCAATAGTGATTTGAGTGTCATCTCCGTCAAATATACCACTGAAATCGCAGTAAAGATACTCAGTCTTAGAACGACTAATACTTAGGCTCTTGTCCTCTAAAGCTGCTCTCCACTCCTCTACCCTCTCATTCAGGCACTCTTTAGTCTCTGCAATTAACACAATATCGTCTGCAAACAACATGCACTAGGGAACCGTCTCCTGAATCGACTTGGACAACTCATCCAAGATAAACGCAAAAAGAAACGGACTCAACGCAGACCCTTGGTGGAGTCCTACCTCCACAGGAAAGGATTTTGTATCCCCTATTGGTGCACGGACACTAGTTTTCGTTCTATCATACATACCCCTAAGTGTGTCTATATACTTCATAGGGAGGGATCCCACGACTCTCCATACTATCCCAAATAAGTCGACGTGGTACATTATCGTATGCCTTTTCAAGGTCGATGAACACCATATGTAGATCCCGCTTCTTCACCCTATATTTTTCCATCAATCTCCTTAGAATATGTATTGCTTCCGTAGTTGACCTCCCTGTCATGAAACAAAATTTATTTACGTCTATTATCTATTAACCTCTCCCAAAGTTTCATAATGTGACTTTGCAGCTCAATTCCTCTGTAATTTATTTACTCTATGAACAGGTTGATGAAATCATTATTGAAAGAGTGTCATCTAAAACATCTATATGAGCTAAAAATGAATCGAAATGATCTACCTCTGTTGATGACCAGTCATCAAATGAGTCGAGTAGTGTAGAGAGTACACAAAATGGTTTTACTAATAATAATAATCTGAATCAGTGTTTTGAACTTAAGCATGAAAACAATTTATCAACACACAACGAAACATTATCAAGATCGAAAATTTATTTTACAGTTGTGAATGAATGTACTTATTCTTGTATTGATGTTTGTGAGAAGGAAAATAAGCAACCACATATGCATAAACATCGAAAATAGAGAAAATCATCCCGAACATCAAATGCATCAGTGAGTTCACACAGAAAAATTTCACCCGCAGAACTAAATGCCTTATCCAAAAACGTCAAACGTGTTTAATTGTGGCACTCCTAGGCTTATTGCATGAAATTGTGTTAATTCCATCACATGTTCTTTATAAATCTCGACATGCACAAAGTCAGAGAGCTTCACGTAGTCAAAATCACAATAAGCAAAAGCCTCAGGTTAAGCGTTCTGATTGTGATTGGAATCTAGCAATGAAATAAAATTTAAAGACGTTTAATCAGAAAATTGATGTATAAAATGAACAACAAATGACAAAATATTTTCAAAGGGTTTTAAAATATGCACCTAAACCATCTTCGACACCGATATGGAAACCTAAATCTTTGCTAGCCAATCACACGTTTCATCTCAATCATCCGCATCATCACAATCAACCTCAACATCAATGTCATCGACTGTGCCTAAACATGAAAATTGTCTGATTTTCAAAGCAGTTGCTTATTTTGATTACAAGGGTTTGCCCAGATCAATGATGGCCTGAGTACCAAAATCTAACTGATCCCGCTAATTGTGTAGGAACGACTATGGAGGACTCTCGTTAAACTTTGGATTATTGATAGTGACTGTTCTAGTCACATGACAAGAGATATTTCTCAACTTCATGATGTTCAAATATTTTATGGAGGATATGTCTCGTTTGTGGGAGAAGCTGGAAAAATCACCATGAAAGGAACTGTTAAAAATGGAGTTCTAAGTTTCGAAGACGTCAACTATGATCCAAAACTGAAACATAATCTTCAAAGTGTATCACAAATGTGCGACAAAGGAATGGAAGTTCATTTCACAAAGAAAGGGTGTTTTGTTTTGAAGCCAGGAATCGCCATTCCTAAATAGTGGTTTCAAGTCAAAGCAGAGAGAAGAGGCAATGCTTATGTCTTTGACATAGATAAGCGTCCAACTGAACTTATCACTTGCCTTTTATGGGATCGTCATCTTGGTCATGTCAATATGAAGAACCTAAATCGTCTTGCAAAAGGTGGTTTGGTAAGAGATTTGCCTGTCAGGGATTTCATGATGGTCGAAAAATGTGTATCTTTTGCCCTTGGAAAGCAACATCGAAAATCACACAAGCCTAAGCCCGTTCAGTCCACCAGTGCCATTCTAAACCTACTTCGCATGGATCTACTAGGTCTAGTGAATGTACCGAGTATTTGAGTGAAGGCTTACTATCTGATTATCACCGATGACTTCTCTAGATTCACCTGGGTGTTTTTCTTGCCTCACAAGGCCGAAACAACCCAATAGATAAAGAAGTTTATATTTCTGGTTGAAAATCAGACTGAGAAGAAAGTTAATATAATTCTGGTTGAAAATCAAGAATGCTAACTTAAATTTGTTCTATTCAAAAAAGGTAATTGATCGTCAGTGTAGTGAAGCTAGAACTCCTCAACGGAATGCAGTTGCTACAAGGAGAAATAGAACTCTCATTGTGGCTGCTCGTACTATGCTTGTGGATTCTAAATTGCCAGTGTATTCTGGCTGAAGCAGTTAACACGCCATTCTAGTTCAAAATCATGCTCTACTCAACAAATGTCACATGAAAACTCCTTATGAAATATTTGACGGAAGAAGACCCTCCGTTAAACATTTCCGTGCCTTTGGGTGTCCATGCGTTCTTTTACATATGGATGCACAAGAGAATTTGTCACTAGAGGGGAAGAGTGTTATTTTATTGGTTATTAACAAAAGTACTAAACAGATAGTCAAATCTTGAAAGTCGACTGGCTCTAAAAGAATGATACGGACCCACGTGTTGGCCCCAATTGGCTTTTTGATTATCCATCCTTTTTCAAGCAGTTTAGTGTTTTTTCCTTCTATAGTTGTAGAGCATCAGGAAAACCTATTCCAGCTTCAATCATTGAAGAGGAAGAATTTACGCCCGTGCATAGTGTTGATCCACCTTGATTGTTCCAAAACAAGAACATCACAAGTTCAAAATTTTGCTTCTGATCAAAGATCACAATCAACCTCATCGGGAGTAACAACAACTGAAACCTTCACACCATTTCCGGAACCCATCCTTGAAGACTGTGATGTTGACACTCTAGTGACTAACAATGATGCAATAGCTGATGATAGGGAGCAAATTACAACAGATGCGAACCTCTTTCAAGTCTTCCGCCTTATGTGACGATATTCGAAGTCTCATTCCTCACATCATCTAGCGAAATCACACCATTAAGAATATCATCGGTCCTGCAACTGCTCGCATTCTTACCAAGAGCTAATCAGGGGCTATCAATACATGTCTTTATTCATGCTTTATTTCTCAAATCAAATCTAAGAGTATTGATATTGTTTTCCTAGAACCAGGATGCGTTGATGCTATGCATGAAGAACTCAATCAGTTCGAGAAGCTAGGAGTATGGAAGCGGGTGCCCTTTCCTAAACGAAAACGAGATTTGGGAACTTGATAGGTGTACCGAAACAAGAAAGATGACACCGGGTTTACAGTTAGAAATAAGGCTTGTCTGGTAGTTCAAGGTTCCAGACAAATTGAAAGTCTCAATTATGATGAAGTCTATGCTCCTGTTGCTCGTCTTGAAGCAATTCGCATCTTTCTAGCGTATGCATCCTACATGGGTTTCATTGTTTATCAGATGGATGTGAAAACAACTTTTCTATATGGGAAGGTGAAGGAAGAGATCTATGTCGAGTAGCCCCTGTGTTTCATTGATCGTAAGAAGGAAGGCTATGCCTAAAAGTTTGACAACGCTCTAAAGAATTGCTCTGGATTTCATTCTGGTGCAAATCTAGGTGGACGGCATTATCTTTAGGTCCAAAAATGAGTTCATGTGCAAGGAGTTTGAGGAAATGATGTAAAAGAAGTTCGAGATGAGTTCGCTAGGTGAAATGATGATGTTTCTAGGTTTGCAAGTTCGTCAATGTTCAAAGGAAATTCAAATTCATCAAGGAAAATATGGGACTGACGTTCTTGCTAAGTTCAAGCTTTTGGATTCAACGCCACTAGAGTTTCCGATAGCAAAGAAACCACTACTGAATGAAGATGCTGAAGGAGTACCTATTAATCAAACTTTGTATCAGTCTATGATCGGTTCGTTGTTGTATTTGACAACTAGCAGAACTCATATCGTTTTTTTCTTTTTATCAATGTGCTCGTATCAGTCTAATCCTAAACTCTCACACCTTGTTTTTGTTAAACGAATTTTTCGATATCTTAAATGAGCACCATGTTTGGGGATCTAGTATCCACAAAAGTTGAACTTTGATAAGTTTGCTTTTTCTGACAGCAACTTTTGGAGGTACTGACAAGTACATGAAACGACTTCAACTGGATGCCAATTCCTAGGAAATAGGCTTATCTAATGGCAATGTAAGAAGCAGCAAACAATCTCGCTTTCCAACACGGAGGCAGTTTATGTTGTAGCATCTGCGTGTTGTTCTCAGGTTGTTTGGATGCAACATCAGCTTCAGGATTATGATTTGACTTATCTAAACACTACCATTTACTGTGATAATGATGCCGGTATCTATATTCTTAAAACCCTGTCTACCATTCAAAAACCAAGCACATTGACTTTAAATTTCATTTCATTAGAGATTTCTATGACAAAGGACTTATTAAACTTGATCAGATCCATATCCATATCCATAATGATGCTAACACAGCAGATATTTTACCAAACCTATCAACAACTCTAAGTTCAAGGTGCTTGTGGACCTTCTGAAAATTATATGTTTCGCCAACTAATTTTTATCGTTCAAAAGGGGGGGTTGTGTCTGACTTGAAATTTGGGCATAAAGTATTCTACTTTTGCACAAATTTAGGGGGAGAAAGATTTGCGGGAAATGAAATATATGTTCATATTAAAAGGCTAAACTAACACATGTAAGGTACAATGGCTGGATAGATCAGGCTCTACTGGGATGTATCGGTAGGCTTTAACGCTAAAAATGATGAAAGATACTTAGTGAGATAAACATAACAAACTATGTGCTTTGTGGGTAATAGGTTATAGCGTATGATCTTATGATCTTAAATCTTGCGTTGATAGATTGCCAACGTCAACGTTTGAGGTTTCGGGTCTCTATGATGTTGAGTTATCTGGGGATATCATGGATGTCTTTCTGCATCCAGATTATATGCACACCTAGGCACATTCAGGATATCTTAAAAGAGCCAAAAAGGCCAAAAACCATAAGGAAGAAAATCTCAAAATGAGAGAATTCTATGTGCTTATAAAGCAAAATTCGTACCAAAATGGTATTTGCCTAACCCTCGTCGAACATATTATTGGTCACTCTGTTGTACGAAAGTTCTGAACTGTTCACTAATAGTCTGACGTTATAAATCAAAAGAATGAACTTAGTATATTCACCCGCTACGATGAAATGTTGTGCATACCTTGATGGCAGAGGTATGTCATGAAATGGAATACATGGGTACATTAGTATAATATTACCTAAAACGTATCAAGAAGTTGAAAATTGAAGATTGAGCATTAAAGTTTAAGTGGACAAACATACTGGTAATCGCTTAGACCAGTCTGAGTAATCTCATGCTGCAAAGTGTTCCTTAGTAGTTGCCTGAGAATGATTTGATCCCGTTACTACTTGCTTTTAGATTTTCAATCTTAGAATAAGTGTTGGTTTAATTGTAAAATGTTTGGAAGGTATTTCGTCAAAAAAAATTAAACAAAGCCCAAAATTAAAGGTTTGGGCCTATCGTAAACTTGGTGGGCCACTAGATTAGATCCATGAAATATTGTTATCTCAAAAGTTTTTTAAAGGATTGTGGCCCAACAATAGTTTGATGAGGCCCAACCCATCATAGATATATAAAAAGGGCAAATTGGTTTTCGAAATGTCATTATAGATATCCAATGTGTTAATCTTGTTATATCGCAAAAACTCTTTCATCCGCTCATCGACAACCTTCAAGGGGTTTAAACTGATTCAAGAAAATTATAAGTTGATTATTGATTTTCTTTGAGTTTTGATTGCATGATTTGATTAGTATAGATGATGAGTTAGAGCTTAGATTAGGGTTTTGAATGGTGGTTAATGCTTTTGAACGGTGGTGATGACGATGGTTAATGGTGGCAGAAGATGGTCGAAAAGTTTGATCGATGACAAACGATGGTTCATGGTGGTGTTTGAAGGATGATGACTGTGACATTTGTGGCGTTTCAATCATTGTACAATTCCAAACAATTTCGTATTCATGAAACCATGTGTTTTATTTCCTGGATTATATAATTATCATGACAATTGCACATATTTAATACTTGCACGATTTCAAACTCTCAAACCACTTTTGGAAATGAAATCGCAAACTATTACGCAAACATAATCAGTTTAACGCGATGTACACTCCGGAACAAGGATATAAGCTAAAAATACCCTAAATACCCATTACATAACTTAGAAATAAGTTTTGAAGGGTTCGGTATGGCAAAAACATGTTTATTCAAGCTCAGGGACTATTTGCGACAAACTACGAATGTCTGCCAATTCTCATATTTTTTAATACGACCATATATAGACATCCAAAAATTTTCAATCGTTGCGAAATTTCGTTCGTTTTCGTGTTCGTTAAAGCGTTCGTCATAATTAAGCGAAAAATGCAACCGTATAACCGAACGAACCAACATCCACGACATTTCCGGCCATATTTCAAGTCACATATACTTTAACATCCTCATAGAGACTAAAAATTAGGTTAAAAATGACAACACGTGATGAAACAAGTCAAGGGGCCAAATCTGCCAATTTTCAAAATTTACGCCCCTGCTAGGGCCTTACGGACCGTAAGAGGTACCCCCATAAGGTCTGTAAGGGGTGCCCAGTTGCAGAATTTTTGCTAGGCCTCCAAGTTCTGCCATGTATTGCCACCTCTTGACACCTAGCTCAAATTGCCACACTCCTTCTGCTTCTAACACCTTACTAAACACTTGTTATTATCGTAGAACAATCCATAACACTTAGCATGAACTCATTTCACTGCTTCAAGTATAAATAGCCTCCTCATTCAAGTCTCCAACTTGCTCATTTCATTCCTTCTTCGCTAATCTGCTCTTGGAGCTTGTTTCCAATATATGGAAGCCTCCTAATGAGTTCTAAGCATTCCTAGAACACAAGTAATTGTTCTTCCTTAGTCTTTCTCATTATTTTAGCTTGTTATGAGCTAAAAGTCAAACAGTTTGACTTTTTGTTTGACTTTCGGTTCTAACCATTCTTGGTCAAGTCAAAGTTCAATTGAACTTTGCAACGTGACCGTAATTATAATCCATAGCGATTGCACCTTTTGATTACCAAATTTACTAGTCGAAGTGACGAGTCAACGTTTCGATAAAAAATGCGCAAAATGTGAATTTTACGACGGAACTATTTTTGGGTATCAAAACACTAAGTTTTGATACCAAATTAGTTTTTGCAACTTAGTTAGACATGTTTTGACATATCTAACTTGTCACTTCAGAGTTTAGTGCTTATTTAGGGTCGTAAGTCGAGCGGTCTTGACCACCGGTTTGACTTTCGAATCCGACCCGTTTGGTGGATCTTAGGATCCGACTAAACATATATTTGTGACCATAGTTGTATAGGGAATAACCTACTGAGGTTATACCATATGGTCACGTCAATGTTATTTTAAGTCGCTTTTATGCACTTTAAAATGACCAAAGCGTCATTTTTGCGCATAAATCAAATTTAAGCATATGAAACCAATTTTTTGACATATAAACTGATGTTACAACATTATCAAACATGTTTTGGCAACTAAGACTTATTATAATACATATTTACCCATCCGAACATACAATTACGCAAATGACCCGTTAAAGTAGCATGAACTACCTTAACGAGTCATAACGGGTCAAAAGCACCTATGATTCATTTAAATCAGAATGTTGAGTTTTTTAAACCATTTCGTATGAGTTCAAACACTCATTTGGTTCACAAGCCCTCATTCTATCCGATCATCCGATTAAAGTTCCGACACACTAACATAGTTATCCGATATTAGGACACGCTTGAATCCTTGAACTCTTGAGCTTTGTTTGAGCATTGAAACAAGGACACTCTTGCAATCCCAAGTGAGTATAGTTCCCCTCTTTTACGTTTTGCAAATTTTTTGGGGTGATTCATATGTGCTAAACCGTTTTCAAGATTTCAAAACAAAGTCTATGGTTTATATAAAACACGACGATTTCAATAATGTGAACGAACTTGTTGGTGCATTATCCGTGACATGAATGACATTCATTAGTTTCACTTAACGACTCTAGTAGTCTGACGAGGCATTGCAATATGTATACAAAGCCATGAATTTGATACACTCTCAAAACCTATGTACTCGCCAGCTTTTTTGCTGACTCTCTTTTCACATGTGTTTCAGGAGCTAATGTTTGATGTTACTATGATTACTACACATAGGACAGACTCGGGCCTTAATTGCTTTAAACTCGAAAGACAATTGTTGTGTTTATTTCGTTTTTAACTCCAAGATAATGTAATCATGTTATAAATTCAATAATACAAAACTTCAAGTACCATGTGTTGTGAAACAATTTGTAACGTGACTCCCCGATGTTTCCAACGTGGTTTGTTGTTTTTACACGGTGGGTGTGTTACAGATTGGTATAGAGCTCATGGTTATAGGGAATTAGGTTATTAGTAATGCTTTGACCTAGACTATAACCTTCCTAGGACCCTAACGCAAGATAATTTGCGTTTAGTTTTTAATACAATACCGTCACCTATCCTTGGTGATTACCAAAAACAATACAAAAGTCACAAAATCCTTTCCGAAAACTTTTTAAAAGAAAACATCTATCCTTAAATGAGTCGTTTTCGGCTTTAAGCCATAAATGTTACCAAAATCTCGTCAAAGTTTGGGTTTTATTAATGTGAACACATGCAATCTAGAATGGTGGATGCCTGTACCCCGATTTTTCTATCAAAGGCTAGAGTGTTCATACAAATCCACTTAATCGGACCAGACACTGTTACCTGGGAACTCTTGTGATGAGTATCCACTTATAGGCTAAAGCATGTCTCCGCGATACATTATAAAGACCCATTTACTTTGATTAGTCACCGTGTGTCGTTTGTTTGTTTTGAGAAACAAACGCATGACCACAATCCTTATGTTTCGTCAATATTTCTAATATCTCTTATGTTTATCCAATGTCAATCTCACACATTTTCTCTCATGTTTCCTCTCTTTTAGAATGCCTCCTCATCGCAACACTGCCCAAGACACCGAAATAGCGACTTTCATTGCTCAACAAATGGCCGCTATACTTCCGAACCTTGTGATCCAACTTAATCAAGCTTACAATAAAAATAACAACAACAATGCACCTGCTCAGTGCAACTATAAACAATTATGTTCGGCTAAACCACTCAAGTTTTCTAGGTCTGCGGGAGCTACTGGGATCCTACAGTGGTTCGAGAGTATCGAGAGCACTTTTCGTTATGTGGAGTGTCCTTATAAACGCAAAGTAGAATTTTCTTCGAGTGTCTTTCAAAAGAGAGCACTCACGTGGTGGAATGGAGTGATGAGAGACAGGGGTGCCGATGTGGCAATGGCACAAACATGGGAAGAGCTTAGGGCTCTTATGATGAAAGAATTCTGCCCACGCCATGAACAAAGGGCACTCAAAAATGAATTCCATGATCTCAAGCAAGATAGTGGCGAGAATCATGCCTACACAGACCGATACGACGAGTTGAGTTTGCTATGTCCCACCATGGTCACGCCTTTAGGAAAGGCAATTGAAAAATACATCGATGGCCTGCCTGATCCCGTTCAGGACATTGTTACTGGTAGCAATCCTACTACCGTTCAACAGGCCATTGAGCTAGCTGCAACCTTGACTGACTCATAAGTCAAGAAGGTAAACTCCACCGCAAGGGTGACAAGAAGTCATCTGCCAAAACAACCCAAGAGAAACAAAAAGAAAACAAAGCCGAACCTTCCAAGAGATCGAGGAAGCGCAAGGCTTCATAAAACTTTTTTGTGACTACTCAACCCAATCAAGTCACCCAAAATTAGCCAGCTCAACCTCCTGCGAGGAAACCATATGCTGGTACTGTATCATTGTGCAGTCGGTGAAATGGTCACCATCAAGCTCACCAACAATGCCGCCAATGTACTTCCTGTGGAAGATCGGTCACACAACCAATGTTTGTCGTTCTGTTCCAAATCAAGCTGTTTAGAACGCTGTTCAAACCCAAGCCATCCCTGTTAGACCTCCATTCCCACCTAGTTCCTGCTACAACTGGGGCGAGATGGGTCATTATAACTGCCCGAAACTATTTAATGCTAATCCAGCCCATGGACGTGCAGTTAACATTAATGCCAACGAGGCTCGTGTTGATAACGAAGTTGCTAACGGTACGTTCCTTGTTAAACATTATCCTGCTTCTGTTCTTTTCAATTCGGGTGCCAATAAAAGCTTTGTATCCCTAGCTTTCGAACCTTTCCTTTCAGTGCCTCGAACTAAACTAGGAAAGCCTTTGATAATCGAAATAGCTAGTGGCGAACCCCTTAAACTTGATTCTGTCATTCGTGATTGCCAATTAAACCTCAATAACCATCTTTTTCCCATTGACCTCACGCCAATGCAACTCAGGAGTTTTGACATCATCATAGGAATGGATTGGTTAACCAAACATCATGCTGAAGTTATCTGTTTCGACAAGATAGTTCGTATACCTCATCCATCTGGCGAAATCCTAGAAGTTAATGGAGAGAAACCCTCTAGTAGCCTAAAACTCATGACCTGTACCCAAGCCTAACAATACCTACGAAAGAATTATGTGGCCTTTTTAACAAATATCGTAGAGGAGAAAGGCAAGGGCAAAACTATTAAGGACATCCCTGTTGTTCGGGATTATCCTGAGGTCTATCTTGAAGAGCTACCTGGTTTACCCCCAGCATGTCTAGTTGAGTTTCGTATAGATCTCGAACATGGTGCAACCCTATAGCTAAATCCCCTTACCATCTTGCACCGTCTCAAATGCAAGAGTTATCGAAACAACTTTGAGAGTTATCAGACAAAGGATTCATTCGTCCGAGCTTTTCACCTTGGGGCACTCCTGTCATATTCGTGAAAAATAAGGATGGAGCCTTCCGTATGTGCATCGATTACCATGAGCTCAACAAACTAACTATCAAAAATCGATATCCCCTACCTCGCACTGATGATCGTTTTGATCCGCTACAAGGTGCTATGTAACACCCCAACCGAAGACGGAAACGTCAGGGCGCCACATATGATAGGATGCTCAAAGACACATGGCATTAATTAACGTTCAAATATAATATTAAGTCAAATTCATGTTCGACAACCATATCCAAACAAACAACGAAACAACTTGTCCAAACCAAGACATAATAATCGTTTTAAAGTTTAACTAAGGCAAAAAGTTCCATGATCCTAAGTGATAGAAAACTTGCAAATCATCATCAATTGTTACCACCTGAAACATATGTGAGAAAAACATAGGTCAGCTAAAAGCTGGCAAGCAACATAGGTTTTATAGTAAATCATGTAACAAAATATTTTATTTACAATTCATATGGCACATGTAGAACACTAAGCATATTGCATTTAACGAGATGGGTCACGGTGGCACATTCAAACCTAAGTTGACATGTTTAACAAATAGCTCGGATTCTATCATCCCACGAGGTCACATCCAATGTAACCATGAGCAAAACAAATCTGCATGGGGGATGGGTCGTCACACCTATAGCACTATAATATACTACCGGACGGTTTGACCGAAATTAATGAATGCGCAAGTTGAAGCAAACCAACAAGTTTCATACAAAGCAAATAGTGATCACATAAGTCATAAAAAATGAATGTTTCTGATTAAGAAATTTTGAATTCTATTCACTTGATTTAGTTGCTTGAATGTTACTGATTAATAAAATAAGGGGTAACTTTGTAGAATAGTAACCAAGTTTTAAAAGTGTTCTAATTAGGTCACTCAAGTTTCAAAAGTGGGTCACTCAAGTTTCAAAAGTGTTCTAATTAGGTCACTCAAGTTTCAAAAGTGTTCTAATCAGGTCACTCAACATTCATTTTTTATTAAAATTAAGGGTTTTTTCATCCATTTCATAGGTAACCGAGGTGATGTGAATTTTTGTCTCTTTTTTCCCTCTCATTTGATGCTAACGTCCAGTGATGACGTGGATTTTAACTTGTTTTTTTAATTTTTAATGTAATTAAAGTGTTTTTATTAATAAATAAAATTTCATATATTAATATAATCTGACCCTAGCATCTTATGCTCCATTTTTCTCTTGACACGTGGAAAAAAGGACATGACTCGATTTGAATGTTAAGTTATCTAATTAGGACAAAAATGATACGAGTGACCTAATTAGAACACTTTTGAAACTTGGTTACTATTCTGTGACATTTTCCCAATAAAATAAAAAGTTATAGTGTAAATCATGAATGATAAAAGTAAATAAATAAAACAAGGGGAAGTTGGGCGCTGCCCGGACCCGGTCGAGTTTTATTTTAAGAAGAGGTAGTGGCAGGTTTGATCCAGCGTTTCTAGTTTGATGATCTTTACATACACATGACCAGCCTTAGTTTAGATTTTAAATTCCTATATAGCTACTGCAGGTTATGTATCATTCCCAGATCAAAACTAGAAAGATCCTAATTCGTACATTCCAATTAGAACACGACATGGTATTGTTATATTAAATTGAAAGGACGCTTTTGCTCACAAAAGTTAAACAAGTTAGAATGAAAAACTAGTGTTTACCGATACATGTTCGGATGGATGAAAAGACGCAGGCCGGAGCTTCGTGTTTTCTTGCGATGTTCTACTAGTTGCAGAGGATAGATAGTTGAACTTGCTAAGGTGCATTGATGTGTAGAGGTGTGAACAGATTCATGCGAGATGGTTCATGGTTGGCGCATGGCCGGGCCGCTTAGGGTATACTGATACTGACTAGTGGTGTTCTAAATTCGCATCGTCGCCATGCCACTGGTGCGGAAACAGGTTGGGCATAAGGAGACGAACACAACAAGCAAAATTTAGAGTTCTTGAGGAGTGATAAAGGTTCTAGTGGTCATCGATGCGTTCGCTTATATAGCCAGACCGACACACGATTAATGGGAAGCTTAAGAAATTTGGTGAGGATCTGATTCTGATTTTATTTTTATTCAAAAATCAAATTAATGTTTAAAAGGCTGTAAATCACGATCGTATAATTGGACAGTCATTCTGGATGATTGTGAGCCGGAAAGGAAACTGGTTTGCGTTGTTTTGGAATGGATTGGGGATCACCGGTTTGTCCGGAAGAAACAGATCGGAGGATTGATGGAAGATGTACTCACAAAATACTTTCAATTCTAACACCTTTGGTCCCTATAGTTTAATATTTATAAAACTAAATAGAATCAAACTTCTAAGAGCATTCAAATATTATTCAAATTAAATAATATTTGAATGCTCTTAGAACTTTGATATATCAATATATTTCTACTAAAAACAAATACTTTTTGTCTTTTATTTTTAATTAAATAATATTTTAATACCTTTATCATTACATTTTCTCTATACTTCACTCACAACCACTTTCAATATATATTAAAAAAGTATAGAGGGTGAACAGTGTCCCCTTAAATATACAGACGAACAGTAATGTTTTCTCTCTCCTCCACTCACAACCATTTTTTATACTTTTTATATTTTAAAAACCTTACACACATAATTTGATTCCAAGGATGTGAATGCTCTAAATCATAGCTTTATATATTATTAATAAAGAATAACATTAGAAACTGAGTATTTGTATAAAAATAGGAAAATTTTATTTGAATAACTCATCATTTAAATATAATACCCATATGAAAAAAAAAGAAATTATATTGGTTAACAAATATAAGGCTGGAATTTTATGGATGTTACATGCTACCTGCTTTTAAAGATCGATATGCATTATAGGTATCATCAGCTTCGTGTACTCGAAGAAGATATTCCCAAGACTGCATTCCGCACTCGTTACGGCCATTACGAGTTCACTGTCATGCCTTTTGGTTTGATAAATTCACCTGCCGTCTTCATGGACTTAATGAATCGGGTTTGTAAACCTTATTTAGATAAGTTCATCATTGTTTTCATCGACAACATCCTCATTTATTCTAAATCTCAAGCCGAACACGAACAACATCTCCGTTTAACGATGGAGCTCCTAAAGAAAGAACAACTATATGCCAAATTTTCCAAGTATGCATTTTGGCTAAAAGAAGTTCAATTCTTGGGACACATAGTCAACGGGCAAGGTATACATGTGGATCCTTCCAAAATCACTGCGATTAAGGATTGGAATACACCCACTACTCCCACAGAAGTTCGCTCATTTCTTGGTCTTGCTGGGTATTATCACCGTTTTATCGTGAACTTCTCAAAGATCGCGGTTCCCCTCACTGCTTTGACTCAGAAGAATAAGCCTTTTGAGTGGGGACCCAAACAAGAGGAAGCCTTTCAAACACTGAAAAAAAAACTCTGTGACGCTCCTATTCTATTTTTACCCGATGGTAACGACAATTTTGTTGTCTATTGTGATGCATCGAATCTACACCTTGGTTGTGTTCTCATACAACGAGATAAAGTCATAGCCTATGCGTCAAGACAATTAAAAATCCACGAGAAGAACTACACAACTTATGATCTTGAGTTAGGTGCTGTGGTTTTTGCTCTCAAGATTTAGAGACACGACCTTTATGGTGCAAAGTGTGTGGTTTTCACGGACCACAAAAGTCTCCAACACATATTCAATCAAAAGGAGCTAAACATGAGACAGTGACGCTGGGTCGAACTACTGAACGACTATGACTGCGAAATTCGCTACCATCCTGGCAAGGTGAACACCATAGCCGATGCACTTAGTCGTAAGGAATGTGTCAAACTCCATTTTGTTCGAATTCAATCTGATATCCAGACACGTATCCTTCAACCACAACGTACATGTGTAACCCCAAGCTTGTTGAAAAATGAGCTGCCTCAAAATCTCGAACTTTAACTCGAAACGAAAGACAATGGATTACTCTATTATTTGAACCGTTTGTGGGTTCCAAGTCATGACAATATCCGCACCTTATTGATGGACGAAGCTTATAAGTCTCGTTATTCAATCCATCCTGGTGCAGACAAAATGGACAAGGATATTCGTACCCAGTATTGGTGGCCGGGTATGAAGAAAGACAATGCCTTGTATGTGTCTAAATGCCTAACTTGTCTTAAAGAAAAGGCTGAACATCAACGTCCATCTGGTTGCTTGAACAACTAGAAATATTGGTATGGAAGTGAGAGAACATTGCGATGGATCTCGTCACTAAACTACCGCGCACACCTAGAGGTCATGATGCTATTTGGGTAATCATTGATCGTCTAACAAAGTCAGCACACTTTTTGCCGATTCATGAGGATCTATCTGCTGACAAACTCGCCAAAATCTACGTTAATGAGATTGTATCTCATCATGGTGTTCCTTTGAACATCATATCTGGCTGAGATGCTCGGTTCTTATCTCACTTTTGGAAGACCATGCAATCTGCCATGGGAACCAAACTCAATCTGAGCACTACCTATCATCCTCAAATGGATGGACAATCTGAAAGGACGATTCAAACACTAAAGGATATGCTTAGAGCATGTGTGATCGACTTTGGTGGTTGTTGGGATTCGCATCTATCGTTGATCGAATTCTCCTACAACAATAGTTATCACGCCAGCATCAACATGGCGCCTTTCGAAGCTCTATACAGTCGGAAATGTCGTTCACCTGTCTGTTGGAATTAAGTTGGTGAATCTCAGTTCACCGGACCTGAACTCATTCTATACATAACAAACAAAGTCAAGAAAATTCGCAATAACCTTTTGACAGCTAGAAGTCGTCAAAAGAGTTATGCGGACAAGCAACACAAGCCCTTGGAATTCCAAGTTAGTGATGACGTCCTATTTAAGGTATCCCCTTGGAAAGGTGTAGTCAGATTTGGAATGAAAGGAAAACTTGCACCGCGATATGTTGGACCATTCAAGATCGTTGAGACAATCAGAAAGGTGGCCTACCGACTTAGCTACCTCATGAACTTGGGAATATTCACCCAACATTCCACGTGTCCAATTTGAAAAAGTGTTTAGCCGATACATATCTCCATAGCCCCCTAGACGAAATTCACGTTGATGACACTATGCACTTTGTCGAGAAACCTGTGGATATATTGGACCGTGAAGTTAAGGAACTCAAGCGTAGACGAATACCGATAGTTAAAATTCGCTGGGAATCCAACGTGGCCCAGAATTTACTTGGGAACGAGAGGATCAAATGAAAGTGAGATATCCACATATGTTTTCACAAGTTTCCTCTATTTAAATTTCGGGATGAAATTTCCTAAAGTAGGGGAGACTGTGACATTTATGGCGTTTCAATCATTCTACAGTTCCAAACAATTTTGTATTTGATGAAACCATGTGTTTTATTTCCTGGATCATATAACTATCATGACCATTGCACATATTCAATACTTGCACGATTTCAAACTCTCAAACCACTTCTAGAAATGAAATTGCAGACTATTACACAAACATAATCAGTTTAACACGACATAAACTCTGGAACAAGGATATAAGCTAAACATACCCTAAATACCCATTACATAACTTAAAAATAAATTTTGAAGGGTTCGGTATGGCTAAAACATGTTTATTCAAGCTTAGGGACTATTTGCGACAAACTGCGAAAGTCTACCGATTCTCGTATTTTTTAATACGACCATATTTAGACATCCACAAATTTTAAAATCAATAAACAATTGTATTTTATTGATAAGAATGCAAAAATATCAATCGTTGCGAAATTTCCGTCGTTTTCGTGTTCGTTAAAACTTTCGTCGTAATTAAGCAAAAAACACAACCGTACAACCGAACGAACTGACATCCGTGACATTTCCTGGCATATTTCAAGTCACATATACTTTAATATCCTCATAAAGCCTAAAAATTAGGTTAAAAGTGACAAAACGCGATGAAACAAGTCCAGGGGCCAAATCTGTCAATTCTCAAAGTTCCTGCCCCTGCCAGGGCCTTACGGACCGTAAGTGCTGCCTCCATACGGTCTGTAAGGGGTGCCCAGTTGCAGAATATTTAGCTTGGCCTCCAAGTTATGCCATGTATTGCCACCTCTTGACACCTACCTCGAAATTGCCACACTCCTTCTTCTAACACCTTAGTAAACACTTGTTATGATCCTAGAACAATCCATAACACTTTGCATGATCTCAATTCACTCCTTCAACTATAAATAGCCTCCTCATTCAACTCTTCAACTTGCTCATTTTATTCCTTCTTCTCTAATTTGCTCTTGGAGCTTGTTTCCAATATATGGAAGCCTCCAAATGAGTTCTGAGCATTCTTAGAACAAAAGTAAGTGTTCTTCCTTAGTCTTTCTCATTCTTTTAGCTTGTTATGAGCTAACACTCAAACAGTTTGACTTTCAGTTCTGACCATTTTTTGTCAAGTCAAAGTTCAATTGAACTTTGCAACGTGATCGTAATCACTAAGTTTATAATCCATAGCAATTACACATTCTGATTACCACATTTCGAAGTGACGAGTTAACCTTTCGATAAGAAATGCGCAAAATGTGCATTTTACGACGGAACTTTTTCGGGTATCAAAACACTAAGTTTTGTTACCAAATTAGTTTTTGTAACTTAGTTAGACATGTTTTGACATGTTTAACTCGTCACTTCTAGTTTAGTTCTTATTTAGCGTCGTAAGTCGAGCGGTCTTGACCATAGCTTTGACTTTCGAATCCGACCCGTTTGGTCGATTTTAGGACCGACTAAACATTTATTTGTCACCATAGTTGTATAGGGAATAACCTACTGAGGTTATACCTTATGGTCACGTCGTTTGGTTCATGTTATGATAAGTCGCTTTTATGCCCTTTAAAAATGACCTAAACACCCTTTTTGCGCATAAATCAATTTTAACCATATGAAACCAATGGTTTGACATATAAACTGATGTTACAACATTATCAAACATGTTTTAGCAACTAAGACTTATAAAAATACATATTTACCCATCCGAATATATATTTATGCAAATGACCCGTTAAAGTAGCATAAATAACCTTATCGAGTCATAACTGGTCAAAAGCACTTAGGATTCATTTCAAATCAGAATGTTGACTTTGTTAAACCATTTCATATGAGTTCCAACACTCATTTGGTTTACCAGACCTCATTATATCCGATCCTCTGATTAAAGTCTCGACACACTAACATAGTTATCCGATATTAGCACACACTTGAATCCTTGAACTCTTGAGCTTTGTTTGATCATTAAAACAAGCACACTCTTGCAATCCCAAGTGAATACATAGTTCCCTTGTTTTACGTTTTGCAAATATTTTGGGGTGATTCATATGTGCTAAACTTTTTTCAAGATTTCAAAACAAAGTCTATGGTTTATATAAAACACGACGATTTCAATTATGTGAACGGACTTGTTGGTGCGTTATCCATGACATGAATGGCATTCATTAGTTTTGGCCAAGCCGACCAATGGTATGTTATGGTACCATAGAACTCACAATCCCGTTACTAGGCTATTCACTGGAATTTGGTGGGTAGTTTGGGGAACGACAACAACTGTTTCTTATTAACGAATCATTTGTTGATTTGTTAGTCTAGTTAAAGAGACCATTTGGTGGTCTATTAAAGATACCCTTTTGTGGTATAGTCAACACAGGTTTGAATGTGTTCATTACAGAACGACCAAAAGTTTTCACAATTAAAACACAATATAACACGGACGATTGGTTTATAACACGGACGATTGGATTATGACACGGACAATTGGTTTATGACACGGACAAATGGTTTTTGACACGTACAATGGTTCATAACATAGACAATTGGTTTATGGTAAGTGATTTAGATAACGAGACGTGTGTAATATGATAAAAGCATGGTGGATACGCTGATGGTACTTCCGATATATAAGTGCTTTTATCGTATTACATATCGTGGCATTATCTGAATCACTTGGACAAATGTTTTCAAACGATGTCACGTAACAGTTTTCACTTAAAGGTATAAATCATACGATGTTTTCTTTTAAATCGATTTACTACTTGGTTTTACAAAAAGAAATGTTTTCGTCAAGATTCATGGCTACAAGATTTTCACAACTATACCCAACTTGTTTTAGTTGGTTAATTGTTATTGTAATATCAAACACTTTTGATACAAGGTTTTCACTTAACGACTCTAGTAATCTGACGAGGTATTGCAATATGTATACAAAGCCATGAATTAGATACACTCTTCAAAACCTATGTAGTCACCGGCTTTTTATGCTGACTCTCTTTACACATATGTTTCAGGAGCTAATGTTTGATGTTACAATGATTGCTATACATAGGACAGACTCGGGCCTTAGTTGCTTTAAAACTCGAAAAACAATTGTTGTGTTTATTTTGTTTTTAACTCCAAGACAATGTAATCATGTTATAAATTCAATAATACAAAACTTCAAGTACCATGTGTTGTGAAACATTTCGTAACGTGACTCCCCGACGTTTCCGCCATGGTTTGTTGTTTTTACACGGTCGGGGTGTTACAATGACGGTGACCAGCAGTGGTGAAAGGCGGTGCTTAGTTTTCGAGATGAACAAAATATTTTGTTCTCAAATCGTTAAATTAGGGATTCGAGAACATATATTAAATAAAAATATAACAAGACTTTACATTATTAACTTGAAATCTCTAAAGTTTGATTGAACATCTCGAGGAACTGCGAACCTCCTGAAATCTCAAGTGGTCTTCTCGAAATCTTGTTTGAACCTTCTTATCGGACCTAACTTTATCATTAGAACCGGATGTGAACTTTTCAAAGGGTCATGAGTTTTCGAAATCCTTTAAACCTCTTATCAGTTCTCGAAACTGCGAAGTTCTTGAAACCTCAGAAGTTCTCGAAATTTCTAGGAATCTCAAGAACTCTTAACAGTTTGACAAGAGTTATGGTCAAACTCTTTAGCCTATTAACTGTGTTGACTTGCTGAATTGTTGACTTTTGTTAACCAATCAAACTTGATTATTTCTGGTGATCTCACTTATTTTGGTTATGTGTAGATTATGGCCGATCAAACCGATCCGGATGTGAAGGTTGTTCACAATCAGGCAGGGTATTTATTTCATCCACCTGAGAAGTTTAGCAGAGAATTTAAGTCCATGATAGTAGGATTAAACACGTGCAAGATTTCTCAAACATTGCAGTAGAATCCAATGATTGACAGACACATGATACAGACTTTCTGGATGACAACATCAATCAACCAAAGAGGAGCAGATGGAAGGGGTACAGTTGAAGCAATAATTAAGAAGACGCCAATTATTTTTTCAGAGGCTGTTGTACATGAAGTTCTACATTTTGGTGATCAACCAAATGATCTCACTTCCTTTTCAAAGGATGTCATCCATGGAGTACTACCCAAGCTAAGCTATGAAGGAACTTATCCTCCACTATCAAAGAAGATGCTTTCTCGATACTAGAGACGGTTAATGCATATGTTTCTGCAATGTATTGCTAAAAATAAGGGAGGGTTAGACCAGTTAAACAAAGTGTAGACATGTGCCTTCATGGCTTTGATAGAAGACTTGAATTAAAATTTCTCCAAAATCGTGTTTGGTAACATGAAGAAGAATTTGGATGATGAACGAAAGAAGGACATGTTCTTGCTGTATCCTCGGTTTTTGCAAATGATCTGGATGTAAAATATGCTAAGCTGGTTAAGGGTACAAGTTTTCTGGATTTGAAGTCCATGGGTCAAAGTTGTTTTACTGCTTGTTACTCAAGTACAAACTACTATGAAGAAGAAGTTCTTGGGAAAGTTTCCACTTCAAAAGTATGAGCTTTACCGGAGGAAGAAATTGAACAAGAACCAGAGATAAATGTTGTGGTAGCTGAAGTACATGATGTCTAGATTGTTAGAGAAGAAAACGTAGAAGTTGAAGATTTGGTTTCTAAAGATGAGAATGTAGCGCTAGAAGTTGAAATGGAACAAGAGAAGTCTGGAACTCAAGAATCAGTGAGGCAGTTTCCTAAGATTACTGTTGAACGAATTGCATAAATACTGCAAAGCTTGCAAGGTAGTCTTGGAAATCCTCCTTCTGAGCTACCCACTACTGCTAATGTGCAAGATGATGAAGATGATTTATCTGATACCGACCCTATATCTTTGAAAAGAAGGCATGGTAATGCAAGCCCTATTGTTTCTGAAGAAAACCCTACAACTGGTTATGCCCAAACTGAAGAAGTGCACCATTTAGTTTCTGAGCCAGATGACTTTAAAGAACCAATTCACAGTTTTGAAGCTGGTAGTTCAAAGGGTGGTAATGTAGAGATGCCTAAGAGCTCAAGGATGGATAGAGATAGTGGTAAAATACTAGTTGAGGATGATTTCAGTGATGATGAAGATGTGGATGTTGTTAGATTGAGAAGGAAGGTTATTGTTCTTGAACAATATTCTATGATGAAAGGTGCAAAGATCGTTGCCCTAGAAGATCAGATGGAAGACAAAGACAGGAGAATAGAGCAGTTGGAGGGTGATGTCATAATGCTTATCTCACTGGTTTATGATCTTAAGGGAAAGCTTGAAAAGAATTTTGGTGAGGAATTTGCTAGCGAGGGCGACAAAGAGCGATATGAACAGAGAAGAGAGCCAACTGCTGAAGAAAGGGCTCAATTAGATGACGAACATGAAGCCTCATTGCAACAATATCAAGATACTCCACATCTGAAGAAAAGAGCTCGACCAGCGAAAAAGAAAAGAGAGATCATCGTTACATAGAATCAAAATGTGAATCCGTTAGACGAAAATCTAAACTTCATTGATCCAAGAAAGGTTTCTCCTATATATTTGATGCATGTTGCAAGTGCTTGTATTTCAAGGTTGGGAACAAGTCAGGTATTGTGAGTTGGAGATACAACCATGATAGAAGCTTATGGATTTATCACTCGTGCTAATCAAGAGATTGAGTATTACAGGTCTCAAGCTGCTTTCGAGTCGTTAACTAAACCGAATTTGCAGACACTTATAATGGCTCCATACGCTGATTGCAAGGCTGATGGGCCTGGGTGGGCATTCTCAAGAAAGTTAGAGTATGAGGTTAAAAATAAATTTCCAAATATGAAGAATGCCAAAACATATTTTAATCAAATCCAGGTGTGATAAACTGTGACACTAGTAAACGTCTACAAACAGTGATGTGACCACAACCTCAAAAGGAAAAGATTATACCGCTTCCAAAGAAGTTTTCACACAGATGTCTGATAAATTTCCAATAAGAAGTTTTCACATTGATATTCGGACTTTTGCACTCTAACTTTTCAAACTTACTTACGGTTCTAAACAGGGGATCCTAAAGCTATGGTTTCAATATATCTACTGGTTCATAATACCCACTAACAATTCTGAATCTGACTTACTAATAATAAAATTTAGGAATGAAACAACTTCGAATCTGAATGGTAAAACTGGATATTGAAGTGCTCGGTTAATTCAGAAATTCAATATGTATTCTGGATGATGAATACGAACACTGTAAGACTTGCATAACCTCCTGTGATCGGTAAGTAATTTGGTGCATCTTCATGATGATCAATAAACATAGGATACCCCTAAAAATATTAGGATACCCCTAAAAATATTAGGATACCTCGAAGCAAAGGTATTCTAGCAAGAGAGAAGAAAAAAGGAATGTATAAACTACATTTTTTTCAGGTCAGATTTAATGGCCTGTGTAAGAATGAGGTGTAGAAGAAGATGAATAAGAGAAATATATACAATTGAATTTTAGACATAATATAACTGTATGGAAAAGAAAACCCTTGACACACCCTGTGTGAACCCTATGCCATACTTATTATTATTATTATTATTATTATTATTATTATTATTATCCATTCTCTCCTAAATTTCTGATATTTATATTTTATTGTTTTAAGGAAACCATTATGTCGTAAGGTTTTATTCATGTACTAGGTTGGTTACCCGTGTGATACTTGGGTTGATATAATATCTTATGTTAATAGATGTTTGAATAAAACTACATGACACATTGATAAAAATATAAACTTGTAATTATTATTAATAAACAAATAGAACAAATGTAGTACTAATTCATAAATCTCTAAATACTTCTTTGTATTTAGGATTTGTTGTTTTATTTGTAACACTACCATTGAAGAAGACCAAGTATCCAAATAATATGACAATAGGGGGAGGTTCACTTGAGAAGAAAATTTGATTTAGAAGAAAAAGAACAAAAGAGTAAATTGTAAAATATTAAATAGTGTTGCGATTGAACCCTATACAAAGGAACATATGATATAAATCCAAATACACTATCCGCGGTTTTGGTCCAACTATCAGAGGTTACAACCTCTGATGCATATACACTGCTTTCACAAGATCTGTTATCTATCCTCTGTCTCAACAATTGTCAAAGGTCTGCCAGAAGAACAGAGATTAGAGGATAGAGATCAGAGTTTTACTTTTATTAGTTAAATAATCAATGTAAGAGTGTTTTGCACAGAAAATGTTTAGAGATCAGTGTTTTCAGTTAGTTATTTTGTTGTTAAATGTCACTATCAACCCTGACATCATCAAAATATGCTCAATGGTTAGATAGTTAGTATAAATAGGTGAATCGTTGTAACAATTAAACTTATCTATTAAAAGATCATTCACCAGTTATCTTCTCTGAGTTTTCTGTACTATCAAACTGTTGTAATTGGTTGAGGGGGAGTTTGTGAATCACATGCAAAGTTTATCAACTTAAAAAGCATGATGATGATGAAAACAAACAACCTTTACTTGTAGTAAAAGTTTTCCATCTTATTCCGCTGAATTTACTCATTAATTCAATCATATTTCCATTTTTGAAACAAAAAATACAAGTAAATCAAACTCAGATCTTAACAATTGGTATCAGAGTTTGGTCAATCAAAATTTGATCAATTTCAATTTGATTTGAAAGATCAGCTCTCCTTGCTAATTAGTTTGGTAGTTTTACTTGAAAACAGAGTTTTATTACGTTCAAATTTTTTAAAACACAAATCTGTTGTAAACAAGCATAAATGTCTCAAAACACATCAGAGTCCAACATTGGAGCTATGTTCAAACCGCCGATGTTGAAACAAAATGAATATTTCATATGGCAACGTCGGATTGGTCACATCTTAGCTCAGCAAAACACCGGATGTTGGCGATCCGTTGTATTTGGACCACATATTCCATTGGTTCAAAGCATAGAGGATCCCACTACTCAAGTGCCAAAAAATCCTGAAAACTACTATGTGCAGGATTTCCAGAAAATAGAGTTGGATGCAAAAGCGTTTAGCATTGTTGCTTCTGGGCTACCCACCGAAATCTATGATGGACTGCTCCACTTTAATAGTGTAAAAGAGTTGTGGGATGCACTAAAAAACCAATTCGGTGGTACTGAAGAAGTGATTGAAAAACAATAGAGAAGTTCTAAATCAACATTATGAGACGTTTTGCCACGTAAATTGTGAGTCTTTAACACAACAGTTCGAACGTTTTAGCTGTCTCATCAGTGAATTGAAACTTGTTAACGTGGAATTTCCTAATTCGATTGTCAATAGTCGTTTCTTAAGATCGTTACCAGAAAAATGGGAGACCGTAGCTTACCTTACACAAACATCTATTGGGTTTAAAGAGATGACCGTCACTCAACTTCATGGTCGATGCCTCACTTATGAGAGGGAGTTGAATCAGAAAAAGAAGTTGCAAGAGTCAGGAACAGACGACTATACTTTGGGTAACACTGCTCTTTATAGTCATGAAGAGGGTTCTGGCAGTGGAAAGGATCAAGGTTATGATCATTACATTGATATAACTTCTGGAAACAATTTTACTTCTGATCATTACACACCCAATTTTGCTTTTGCTGCAAATGGGGAAAGCCAAAACTCTACCAATATGTCTTTTGAAATGAATGACTTACAACATTTTGAACCACTGATCTGGAAGAAATGGATATTTTACATCAGCTGGCACTTTTGAGTGTTAGAACTAGTAAATTTTACAAAAGGACTGGCAGGAAGTTTCCTAGAATGCATGGGGGGTTGAAAGTGGGGTTGGATAAATCCAAAATCAAATGCTATAAGCGCAATAGGTTAGGACACTTTGCCAGGGAATGCAGATCTCAAACTGCAGGTCCAATTGTGACTCACCCAGGCCCTAGACCTCAAAGCACTACTCATTATTCCCATTATACCCTGCACCACAAATGCAAAACACTACACAATATGCACATCCTGCTACCACAATTCCTGTCCATTATATCCAAACACCTGCTCCACAGCTTCAGTATGTCCAAGCACCACCTCAAGTGCATGTGCAACAAGCTCCACATGTCACCCAAACTACTTAAACCACTGCTCCTGCAGAGGTTAACCCACATAGCTTCTTTACACAAGGCTTTGTTGATTGGAGTAGTTTGCCTGATGATTTAACAGATGAAAAATTTGCTCTAATGGCTAAAAATGATTTTGAAAATGAAAATATTTGTTTTATGGCCTTAGTGACTGTTTTTGAAGGTGAGGAGTCTGAGGAACAAGTGTCAAAAACTGATGAGGCTCAAAGTTGTGATGAAGCAGTGGTTACACAAGTGGTTTCTCAAAACACTGTTGATGAAGAAAAGACCCCTCTATCTGATCCATGGGATACAGAGGTGTGTGAAGAAGACTGTGATTGTGCTCTTATGGCTGCTTCCAAGGTATCACCTCGGATTCTTAAAAATCTCTGTTCAGAAAAATGTATAATAGCATTTGCTAACATTAAACAGGTGAATGAAAACCTTAGGAACAAAATCATAGAAGATCAATTAAATTTTGAAAAACTTATCAAAGAGTTAAAAACAAAATTGATTTCAAAAGATTCTGAGATAAGTAGCCTAAAGCATGAAGCTAGCATAACCAAGGATCGACTCCAAACTATGATAGACAAATACCAAGTTTGCAAAAAGGAGTTAGAAGCTACCCAGATCACATGTGAAAAATGGGTAGAGTCTTCCAAAGTTTTTGAAATTATGCTAGACAAACAGATCAAGAGTAACATAAAATTTGGCATAGGTTTTCAATATGAAGATCAAGCCACTGAAAATGTTACAAAAATTGATTCTGAAAAGGTTGTAGTGGTTCCTAAAAATTTGGCTGGAAATGAGATAAAAATCACTGATAAAGATGGTAACAAAATTTGTCTTGAAAAACATGAAGGGTCTTCAACTTTTAAGGAAACTGAGAAATATCAATTCAAACCCACATGGTCAGATGAATGTGATATTCTTGAAAAATTCAAGCCAATGGACTTCTCAACCATTGATGGTCTCAAAGAACCAAAGGCTAGAATCATTCCCATCAAAGATCTTCCAGCAAAGGTTAACACATCTTTTAAAAAGAAATCAGATAAAAAGAAAAGGGAAAAGATCAAATATCTATTTTGTGAATTTTGCAACAAAAGAAATCATGTCATTGAAAACTGTTTTTTTTAAAAGCATATGACATAAATAGAACACATGTGATCCCAAATGATTCAAACTGCTTTGTTTGTGGCAAAACAAATCCCTTAACTCATGAGTGTGTCTATCTTCAAACCTATGATCAAAAGGTAAAAGAGATCAAGGCAAAAGTTCTTGAGAGAGAAAGTTCAAGCTCTGATAGAAACAAATCTAAGCAGACCTTAGAACTTGTTGAAACATCTGTCACAAAATCATTGAACAAAACCTTTGTTCCTAGAGAGGTACAGGTGACAGATGCTCCACCTGCAAACAGGTACCCCAGAGGACATGGTCAACAAGTTTATCAAAAGGTTCCTATGAGCTATTAAGGTTACAAATAACTTTCAAAGCCCAAAGTGAATAAATATCCTCATGGTTACAAACATCTGACAGGAAATGGTTCACAACAGTGGATACAAAGCAAAAATCAAACCACTTACCATGTTCCTGGATTTGAGAATGGACAGTTTGTGACCCCATCCAAAGCCATTCTGGCTTTGGAATCTCATCTAAACTAATTGTTTACCTATGTGCAGGGAGCTTCTACTTGCCTTGTTAGTTTATGGCATGTAGATAGTGGAGGCTCCAGGCATATGACAAGATGTAGAGCCCTTCTCAAGGATTTCTTGGCTCATGGAGGGGGTGATATATCTTTTGGTAACAATTCAAAGGGGAAGGTGTTGGGGTCAGGGTGTGTTCAGTCCGGGAATCTCAAATTTGAAAATGTAAACTTAATTGACAATCTAAAATTCAATCTTCTGAGTGTCTCACAAATGAGTGACAAAGGATATGGATCCTTCTTTAGAAAACATGTCAAATTGTAGGACCAGAGGTTGTTAAAAAGATTGATCAAATCATTGCTGAGAGTAAAGCACAACTTGTTGCTCATAGGAGTGGCAATGTGTAAGTGGTTGACATGTTGAAAGATAACCCTATGTCTAATGCATGTATGTTCTCAATTGCTTCCAGAAAGAGACAGAGTTATGGCACAGGCGACTTGGGCACACAAATCTGAAAACAATCACCACACTCTCTAAAAATTGTCTTGTCAGAGGTTTACCACAAAAACAATTTACTTGTGAAGAACATTGTGTTTCCTGTTTAAAAGGTAAACAACATAAAAGTTCTTACAAGTCAATTGAAGAGTCCAAAACAACCCAATGTTTGCAATTGCTGCATTGGATTTGTTTGGCCCTGTAAAAATCATGAGTTTAATGAAGAAAATATTTTGTTTAGTCATAGTTAATGATTTTTCAAGGTTTACATGGACTTTCTTTTTACACTCCAAGGATGAAACTGCTGGTATATTGCAAAATTTTGTCAAAAAAGTTGAAAAGCAATATGACCTTCCAGTAAAAATCTTTAGGAGTGATAACGGGACAGAGTTTAGAAACAAGGAGTTGGATGCCTTCTGTGAGTCAAAAGGGATTGCTAGACAATTCAGTGTCCCAAGAACTCCAGAACAAAATGGGATGGTTGAAAGGAAAAATAGAACTTTAGTTGAATCTGCAAGAACCATGCTAGCAGACTCTGGTTTAACCTTGTCTTTTTGGGTAGAGACTGTAAACACTGCTTGCTATATTCAGAACAAAGTTTTGGTTAACCCAGGCATCAAAAGACAGCCTATGAATTGCTTTACAAAATCAAACCTCTGATCTCGTATTTCAAAGTTTTTGGCTGTCCTTGTTTCATTTTGAATTTAAAAGATTCTATCTCTAAGTTTGCAGCCAAAGTTGACTGTGGTTATTTTCTGGGATACTCAACCACTGTCAAAGCTTACAGAGTTTTTAACTCTAGGTCCAAGTGTGTTGAAGAAACTCTGAATGTGAAGTTCAATAAACTCTCTTCTTTGAAACTCCCAGCAAATCTACTGTTTGATTTAGACAAATTTACATTTGAAGATGTGTCTGTCAAGACTAACCATGCAGGTACACCACAATCAACAACACAAGAGCAAGGATATGACTGCTTACTTCCAAATTTCAAGATCAGTCCTTCAAAAAGTGGAGCAGATGTTAGTAACAATGGTGAAAGCTCTGCTGGTTCAACAGTGGTTAATACTCAATCCTCTGCCTGCTCTAAAAATCAAAACACTGTTTAAAAAATCCATCAAATGTGGATAAAAATCAACAACCATACCACCCATACCACCACCTCCATTCCAATCAGAGGCTGGACCATCAAATTCACCAGCAGAGGTTAGCTCAGATGATACACATTTGCAAGCTTCACCTCAAAATGCAATTATCCCATATCAAGGTGATTTGATTTTCCTCAAAAGTCATCCATTGGATCAAGTTATTGGCAACATAAATAAGGGAGTGCTCACAAGAAGCCAATCCCAAAACATTTTCCTGTTTGTTGGCTTTCTATCACTCATATAACCTGTCAAGTACCAAGAGGCACTAAAAGACAATAGTTGGGTAGAAGCTATGCAAGAGGAGCTCCTTCAGTTTAAAAGACAACAAGTTTGGGAACTTGTACCACTGCCCAAGGATGTCTGTCCAATTGGCACAAAGTGGGTCTTCAAGAACAAAACAGATGAAATGGGTATTGTTGTAAAAAACAAAGCAAAGCTCGTGGTTCAAGGCTACAGACATGAAAAAGGTATTGACTATGATGAAACCTTTGCTGTTGTGGCAAGGTTAGAAGCTATCAGACTGTTCTTAGCTTTTGCTGCTAACCACAACATCAAAGTGTTTCAAATGGACATCAAGAGTGCATTCCTGTATGGAAAGATCAAGGAAGAAGTGTATGTGTGTCAACCTCCTGGATTTGAAGATGCATTTCATCATGATCATGTTTACAGATTAAACAAAGCACTATATGGTCTTAAACAAGCACCAAGAGACTGGTATCAAACTCTATCCACTTTTCTTTTATCCATAGGTTTTTCAAGAGGTAATGGGTGAGTTGCAATGTTTTCTTGTGGATGACATCATTTTTGGATCCACATGCACTGTCATGTGTGATGAGTTTAGAAAACTCATGCAGCAGAGTTTGAGATGAGTGCAATGGGTGAGTTGCAATGTTTTCTTGGTTTACAAGTCAAACAAATGCACAATGGCACTTTCATCCATCAAAATAAGTATGTCAAAAAACTACTTTAAAAGTTTGATATAATTGTAAACCTTGCAGCACACCCATGGCAACTTCCAAGCTGATCACTATTGATGGTAAAGATGACCTTGTTGATCAAACACTTTACAGAAACATGATTGGGTCTGTATTGTACCTAACTGCATCAATGCCAGACATCATTTTTGCTACATGTGTTTGTGCCAGATCACAGTCTCTACCTAGAAAGTCTGATCTTGTTACTATTAAAAGAATATTCAGATACATAAAGGGTGCTCTCACACTTGGTATCTGGTATCCTGCTAATGGGAACATTGATCTTTCAGGTTACTAAGATAGTGACTTTTGTTGGGTGCAAGACAACAAGGAAGTCCACATCAGGAGGTGTCCAATTCCTAGGTGATTGCCTAGTGTCTTGGCAAAGCAAAAAGCAAGTTGCAGTTTCCACATCCACTGCTGAGGCAGAGTTTATAGATGTTGCAGGTTGCACTGCTCAAATCCTGTGGCTTCAAAATCAACTTTTGGATTTTGGTGTAACTGCTTTAAAGACACCACTCAAGATTGATCAACTGGCAGATGTTCTAACAAAAGCATTGGACACATCTACCTTTGAAAGCTTGATCCCTAGAATTGGAATGCTAAACATGGATTAAAAACAGTTCTCTGGTGATCCATGTGTAAATAGCTTAAAAATGTTTTCAGAAAATCAAAATTCCATCCATAAAAATAGTTTAAAATTGAATTCTTCAATAAATCCTAAAAGACTGCTCAAACCACTGATAACATTAAAACACTAGTCATTTAAAAAAGTCTATCCACTGCCAAAAGTGTATCCTCTAATAGTGTCAAACATTGTTCACAATCCACAGCCCATATCTTCAAACAGTGTTTTCCAAACAACTGTCTTCCATTTTCAAACAGAGGATACACGTGGTCAGACGTTATTCGTCAGTGAAATGCATCAGATACCACATCATTATCACTTTTTCAAAACCCTATAAAAACCCTGTTCTATCCACAACAGAGTTTCCACTTTATCGTATCGAATTCAAATTTCTCAAAATGATTTTCTCTCAATCATGGCTCCCAAAACCAAATCAAAAGCGAAATCCAAAGCAAAATCCAAACCAGAAGGACCCCCATTTACTATCATTATCAAAACTCCTCACAATTACACAACAATCTTTGAAGAAACCTGTTCAAATACAAGATATAATCCGATGATAAAAATCTTGAAAGAGTCAAAATATAAACACATGTTTACTTTCAAAGCCCTAATTTATCAAGATGCACAACGGCAATTTTGGGCAAACTCTGTGGTTCATTCTCAAAAGGATGTCCCTTATGTCATATTATCCAGAGTGGGCAAAACACTGATGAAGATTACTCCTCAATCAATCTCACAAGTGTTCGAATTAAATGATATGGCACATCCTATACCATTCCCAATAAATGATGTACAAGCAGAGTTTCTGGAAAGGGGTTATATTGGACAACTTAAAGGTATGACAATTTTCAAACCCAATTTTACTGCTGAGATGAGATTTTTCTTTCATACTCTTTTAACTTGTCTCTCAGCCAAGACCACAGCTTCTAACAAAATCACATCGAACATCCAGGATCTGGGCTATGCTATTTTAACTGGATCAAATTTTAACTTTTCCCGGATACTGTTCAATGATCTTGTGGCAAATTTTAATAACATTGCAAAAGAAAAGGCTTTTCTGATATATTTTTGAGTGCTTATCTCCATAATCAGTTACCTGATAATGATGTTAAACAAGGCGCGGTTACAAACACAGGCAGCCTAACTCAAGATAAAATTTCAAAAACACAATTAGAAGAGGAAGAGCAAGTTTTATCAGAACAAAATGTTCAATCTCAACCTCTTGCTACTGAGCCCACTACTCTTGGTGATCAGGGCACTACAACCACTGCCCTGAAACTCACACTAAAAATCACCAAAAAGAAGCCAAAGAAAATTACCAAAAAGCCCACCAAACCCAGAAAGGGTCATCTGGAAGATGAGATCCCAGAGGTTAACCTAGTGACACCACAAAAGTCACCACAAAACACTGCAGCTACTTCTTCACAGCAGATGTTAGAAAGATCTCTCCCTGTCTTTGAAACTCCTCCTTCTTCCTCACAAAAGGAAAATGTTGTAAACACAGGGACACCAAATTATGAAGCTCTAGGATCACTTGGTTCTATCTTCCACAGCCCATTCCACAGGGCAATGTCTCTTTCTGCACCACACCCTTCACCAACAAAATCACTTCCCCTTGCTATATTGCTTTGTTGAATGCAATAGAGTTGGAACAGACTTTAACCAGTTCTTCTCACCAACCTATTAATGAGAATATACTCCAACAAGTGACTGGGTCTGATTCCTTATTATTTGTTAGTCCATCAGCAATTGAAGAGGATACATCCCTTGGGTTACATGTAACCTTAGGTGATAGTTCATCAAGAGCAGCCACTACAATTGCTAAACTCCCAAATTTGCCTTTAGAAAGTGGTTACAAACCTAAGACTCTGATGATGGCAACTACTGTTAAGGCTACCAAGGTAACCTCTGTTTCAGTGGGAAGTCCCCAGTACCTAGATCAAGGGGTATCTATGTTTGAAACATGGGTTGAGACCCTTGTTCATGATGATGTAGATATAACTACCACATTTGGTAGGGGTTCAGATGATCCTATTAAGTTAGGTGATGATCTAAAATATCAGGACTTGACGAAGAGAGTATCTACATTGAATCATCTATGCTTGAAATTAAAGATTTATTGATGCAGATGATAGCTACTAAGAGCCAACCCTCTGTCATAACCACTGATGATCTCAAACAAGCCTTAGAGCCTCTGTTTCAACAACAAAGATATTTTGCTGACCTTCAACATAAACATCAAATTCAAGAAATGAGAAAAAGAATGATGCCAGATACTTGGATACAGTTGCAGATATCAAGGCAATCAAGGCTCACATCCTTCAAACCACTGGTACAACTCCTACAGTAATCTTGGTAAACATTGATGATGCCAAAAAGGGGGAGAAACCTTTACAAAAAGAAGCGCTAAAGCTTGAAAGAGATGCACGACCAACAGTGGATATCCTTAAGCTAGATGGGTCTAAGAAAATTGATGAAACAAAAAAACTTCTTGGCCAGGGAAAGGATGAAGAATAAGATGTGGTAAGAGATGAGGGCAAAGTATTGGTTGAGAAAAAAATAACTCAACAAAGAGAAAAAGAAGAGGTTGGTACTTCCACAAAGAAGAGACCAGTTAGAAAAACTAGGCAACCAACATACACACCTTCTAATGTAACGCTTCGTGTTTTCGCATTTAATTATTTTAGTATTTATCTATTTTATTAAAAAAATAAAAAAAATTATTCATTTATTTAGTTAATACATTATTAAATAATAAAACATTTATTCACTTAAATTATTTACTCATTCACTATTTAGTTAATTAAATAATAATCATTTATTTAAATTTTTATTAATTTGTTTAAATAAAAAAGTTAACTTGGTTAGTTCAGTTTAGATAACTAAGCATATAAACCAACCTAGTTAATCTACCAAGTAAACTAGTTAAAGGACTAAAGGTTGTCATTTTGATAAACATAAACTACAGGGACTAATTTGTAATTCTCAGAACTTATAAATGAGAAAAAAAAAATAATAATAATAACAAAAGGTGCAGACCACGGGGATCGAACCCGGGACACCCACTTATGCATACACATCAAACACCGCTAGGCCACACACAGTTATTGGCTATCTTTGAGATCAATTAATATATATAATAATTCATGCGGTCATCTGCAATATTCAAACAAACCAGTAACGGCAATCACCGCTGTTATGGTCAATCAATCCATTAGCGAGTAGCTGGTAATCAGCGATCAAATTTACCAATCAAAATCGTAAGATCAATCAACGAAATATCCGGATTTCACGAACCGAAGTTCAGCCCTCGAAAGCCTATAAATACAAAGCTAGAGTTAGTTCCAAATTCGCTCATTCATCTCTTGAAAACCCGTCCTACACACTGATCAAACAACTTAGTCTGTTGCCGGAGCTCTGTCTGCCGCCAGACACACGCCGCAAACAAACTCGGCAACCACCTCACCACAACTCGTTCCGACGACTCGTTCACGCAACCTTCATACCTCACAACCTCACTCTCTATCTCGAACACCATCACTGGAAACATCAAGACTCGCCGGAGAAGAAGGAGTTCGCCGGAGTTGACAACCGGAACCCACCGGAAAAAAAAAACTCGCTTCACCTCACCTCGGTTCGGTATAAATCCTTGTCCTTTTCTTTGTTTTCGCTAATTACTTGATGTTACGCCATCATTCCTAACATAATCAGTGTGCTAATAACAAAAAAACAACTATAGTTTAAAACTAACAGTGAGTTAGTTCATACAAATGAAGAAGATGACAACCTGAATGATTAGATAAAATTTTTTTAAAACAAAAATCAACACCAACTAGGCTGTAGCCCAGTGGTGCTGAGTGTTCGCTGTGGACGCATAGACTCGAGTTCGAGTCTTGTTTAGGCCGATTTTTCTAGCTGATGTTACCAGTTTGCTGTTACAGGCCATGTTTGGGCCGGCCCGGTTTGGGCCTAAATTTTTTTATTTTATTTTTGGATTGGGCCGAGAAAGACTTGGGCCAGGCTATTTAATTTGGGCCTAATCAGTATTTCTCTATTTTGACAATGTATTCATATTAATCTAGTATTATTTTTTTAAGATTTCTATAAAATCTGCATATTGTTGTAATTTGTAAAATCAATAACATTATTATTATTATTATTATCACTTATTATTTATATAAATCAAGTAAGTATTTACATCCAAGGATTTATTTTTTCTTATTTTTGACCTATCCTTATTAATAATATTGCTATTAAAACAATTAATCGCATCATCACAAATTAATATATTTACTCATCATCGCTATTATTCAAAGCACCTCCTATTTAATAAACCCGCTAAACTATAAACAATACGATACCATCCTTAAATCATAACAAGTTCTTGTATTATCTTCTAGGATAAACGTATTCGTTTGATCTATCGACTTTACTCGTGCGAATTCCAAGAAACGTAAACCCAACCTAAGGTGAGTGAATTCTTACAAATTCCCCTTTTTATTCATGTTTTGGGGTGTATCATGTGTCACGTAAATTAATTCGCTTATTCAAACTCGTGCTATACCATTATATGATCTAAACTTAGAATGTAAATATTGTTTGTTGTTATGTATTACATATTGTCAAGTTGTATGCAAATTATTTATTAGGCCCATCAGTTCCTCGTGGGAGACGAGTTGAACAACACGTGCCTCAAAACTCATTCATTAGGCCCATCAGTTCGTTGAACAACGCGTGCCTCAAAACTCATTCATTAGGCCCATCAGTTCCTCGTGGGAGACGAGTTGAACAACGCGTGCCTCAAAAAAATCAATTGTTGTATGTGTGTGCAATATTTAATATTATGTGTTTTGTGAATAAATTTACATCTACATTTACTCATATGTGGTTATGCACTTTATCTTATAATCAATACAATAAACACGTTTAAATGTTTTCATAGGATTCACTCGCCAACTTTTTGTTGACCCAAAAAAAAACCGTTTTTACACATGATACAGGTGGACAGGATGAAGCAAGGAAAACATAGGAAAGTGCCTTAGAAGAAAAATAATGAAGTCTAGAAAGATGTATAGAACATGTTGCTTGTATGATTTGATTGTATGATCTTCTTTAGTATTGTAATAATAAATATGAAACATTATAATAAATGTCATGAGCTTTGATGAAAACCCAATCATGCCGCGATCACCTTTTTCCGCTGCGGGTCGGGGTGTGACATCTAAAACTCAATTTGTTGCTATTCCAACCATTGAAACCTCTGCTCCCACAAAATCTCTTACACCTCCTCCAAAAGCTACACCCACTTCCACAACAACAGATTTTACAACACCTGTTGTGTCAACATCTGTTGACACGGCAGAGGTTATAGCAGATGTTAACCCATCCACTGCTCTAATCATTTTTTCTACATCCACCCAACCAATACCAACACCTACAAGAATTCCTGATCATCCACCATTAGCTGCACTCAGGTTCAAAAGGAGAAAGGTCACAAAGGTCATGCCTCCTAAGCCTGATTATTCATCAGAGGATGTATACACCTCCTCAAAAGAATGAAGGAAGAGTTAATCCAGAACAACTATGGATCAAGAAATCAGATCACTAGATGTGGAGAGCTGAGAGTGCTTGACACTTACAAGAAGCTAAAGAAAGAAGGAAAGATCCAAGCATGCCTCCTAAGCCTGATTATTCATCAGAGTATGTGGCTCATAAAGCTCAACACTCTAAAAAGTCTGTCTCAACATCTGCTCCTTCCACACTTGCCTTGAATCAATTAAAAAGGCAAGAGGAGATGGTTGAAGAAGACAAAAGATTGTATGAACACATCCAGGAAGGAATACATTGCATGATTGATTATCATACTGATGAAACCAGTAAAAAGCTTGCAGAAGACATTTCACAACTGGATCATCAATCAACTTTACCAACCTCAACAATAAAATGCCATCCTAGAAAGCCATCGGACCCAAAAATTCTAAAGTGGAACGTTGATAAAAACTCCCACGAATTGACTTTGCTCAAGTCTAATGGCGATGCTACCAAGATGAGAATGGAGGATGCATATGAGCTTTGTGCAGAAGACCTCCAAGATCTTATGGATCTAGTACTCGAAAAGGATGATGCTGATGAAGTGTCTCTGAACTTTGAATTGCAAAAGGACAGATCAGAGAATTTTTGTTGAGGAATAAAGACCAAGAATAAGTAAGTGTTTTAGCATCATCTGTTCTAGGGGGAGATTGTTGGGATTGAACCCTATACAAAGGAACATATGATATAAAGCCAAATACACTATCTGCGGTTTGGTCCAACTATCAAAGGTTACAACCTCTGATGCATATACACTGCTTTCACAAGATCTGTTATCTATCATCTGTCTCAACAATTGTTAAAGGTCTGCCAGAAGAACAGAGATTAGAGGATAGAGATCAGAGTTTTACTTTTATTAGTTAAATAATCAATGTAACAGTGTTTTGCACAGAAAGTGTTTAGAGATCAGTATTTTTAGTTAGTTATTTTGTTGTTAAATGTCACTATCAACCCTGACATCATCAAAAGATGCTCAGTGGTTAGATAGTTAGTATAAATAGGTGAATCGTTGTAACAATTAAACTTATGTATTAAAAGATCATTCACCAGTTATCTTCTCTGAGTTTTATGTACTATCAAACTGTTGTAATTGGCTAAGGGAGAGTTTGTGAATCACATGCAAAGTTTATCAACTTAAAAAGCATGATGATGATGAAAATAAACGACCTTACTTGTAGTAAAAGTTTTACATCTTATTCCACTGCATTTACTCTTTAATTCAATCATATTTCCATTTATGAAACAAAACTACAAGTAAATCAAACTTAGATCCTAACAAATAGCTTTTCTCTCATCTCATTTATTATTATGTTTGACTAATTTAGTCATAAACACTATCATCATCTACACTAAAAATTTTGTCCACACACATCAAAAGTTATTGTACACATTTTGAAATTTATTCTACACATATTGAAATTTATCCTACACAACTCATAATTTATCTTACACACATCGCAATTTATCCTACACTATAAATGATTTTTTTGAGAAAATATATAATTTAAAAATAAGTTACAAATTTAATAGAATTAGTAATTAAAGAGAAATACTATAAATTAGTAATATATGTGAGTTTAACGATATGCCCTTATAATAGCATTACTCTATAATACAATTTGCAACTTCCAGTGGATGTTTTTAAGATCCCACCCATTCATATTTGAAACTTCATATTAACATCTCACAAATCTTCTAAGATCCAACCTATTCATTAATTATTATTTTTCTAATCTTTGGTCCAACCGCTTCCCTTCCACATATAACCTTTTCAATAAATCAAACAAATTAAACTAAATTCAACGTAAACGTCAATATCCCTTGTGCGCACTTTTCAATACTATTGTTTATTAAAATATGATACAGTTTTTGTTTATGTGTTCTTAAATTGTTATTCGAGTTCTGCGTTTATGTGTTCTTAACACAAATTTTGCTTATGTATTCTTCAATAGTTATTCAATTTTTGTTCATTTGCTTTTAAATATAATAACAAATTTCTGTTTATGTGTTCGTAAAATTGATATACAATTTGGGGTTGTCTTCTTGAATTTAGTAACAGTTTCTACTTATGTGTTTTGTAAATGTTATCCAGTTTCTATTTATGTGTTTTTAAATTGTCACTTTTTTTTCTCTGTGTTCTTAACAGTTTTTTTATTTGTTTTAAAATTAAATAACAATTCAAGTTTATGTGTTCTTGAATTGTTATTCAATTAATTAATGTTTTTGTCCTATTATATGCATCTTGGAGCCCCATTGTTATAACCTTTACACCAAATTTATAGGTTATGGAATCACTGTTATTCAATTTTTTCGTTTTGCGATTGAAGAATCCGTCATATGACCAGGTTTGAAAAATTTATGTATCCACTTTGGTTTACACCAAAGTCTCGCAAAAATACATGTCTAACGATGAAAATATATTTGAAATGAACATTTACTTTTAATTTAAAAGCACAATGGTTTGGATAAAGGCTTGGTCACATTAGACGGTTCAAAAGAATTCATCATCATACAGTTCTATGAAAGGTTTAGTTAGTTGGTGCATGAGCCATAACTACCAAACCATTACATTGGTTCATTTCAGTAAACAAAATGAAAAAAAATGATTTGCATAAACTTAGTTCTCGCATCGCATGACACTCATAATCTACATCCCGCTGCAACGCACGGATTGACGTCAACTCGTTAAATACAAATATTAAATGAATTCAAATAAAGCATTCCTATTATTTGAAATTTCTTTTTTTTCATCTTGCATTCCTATTGGTTGAAAATTCCTTTTTTTACAAAGAATTTTTCTCACTTGAACCCTCCACTATGACGATAAATTGCAAGAAACTAAATAAGGTTCACTAAATGATGGTGATATTATCGCAAAACAACCAATAATGGTAAAATAAACTGAATAGCAAGAAATTATTAACTTGAAATATGACCTGCATTTCATACAATGGCGGAATTATAAAAAATATTTAGGGATGTCCCAAATTTTTAATACCTAGACCCATCCCTGAATTCGAGGACTTCAAAAGGGCCCTTTACAGCTAATAAAAATTGACCCTTAAATTTTCTTACTTAGACTCATCCCTGAGAGTTCGAGAGCCCTTAGGGGCCATGTGCGGCTAGTGTGTGTTTATAATTACAGGTTACAAACCCGTACTATGAAACTATTTCTAAAATGCGTAATTGTTAATCAACCTTTCTTAATCCATACTTTATTAATCCCTCTCTAATAAAGTGAGAGAACGAAAACTATTTAATTATAGGATCCAAATAAAATTTTATCTTTACTTTCTAAAGCATATGTTAATTAGGGGGTAGGGCGCCCATCACTCACCACCCACTCATCACTCACAACATCCAATCACCATACACCACGTCATCGAGCTTTATTCAATCATTAGTGATGGATTTTAGTGAAAATGCCCATCACTCACAACACCCAACAATTTCCTTCAAGTTATTACGCGTGATGTTGGCCACACGTGCTCAAATCCACGAGTGATGAGAGGTAGTGGCGGTGGTGTATCACTTGTTATAACGAGTGATGTGATTTTGACTACGGGGTGCCCCGATCCCCCTTAACAGGTGTACCACAAACATGAGAACCTTATCAAATATCTTTTTTATAAAAATTTAATTGTTGTTTAGAAGTTTTATAAATAATATTTAGTTTGTAATATGAGGAACACACATACAAATATACAGGGGAATGGATGTAATGTTCTAAAATCTCTATCTTTAATTTCATATAATTGTATTTAAAAACATTTTTATTCACATGTCTCTAAAATCATATAGATAAAATATTCATATTTTCTTAATGTTTATATAATAATTCTTTACATTTATAAAAAAACAATTTATTAAATCGTATATTTGAAATGAACTATTTATTTTTTTCTTGTATTATTTTCACTTTTAATCGTTTAAAAAAACAACAAAGTGTAGATTGTGAGAATTGTGATTTGTGAGTGCATTTCATTTTCAAGTAACTTCTGTGTGCAGGTAAAATGGTAAATAAATAAAGTGAAAAAAAGACAGATAAGTAACAGTTAGAATGAGTTAAATAAAATTTCTTAGGGGTATTTCATATCATTTATTATTCACCCACATTTAGGGACATCCTAACATTTGATTAGGGGTACCTGATAAATAAAACAAAGATTTAGAAAAAAAAATTACACTCTGCCAAAAAAGTTGAGGGGTATCCTGGGCTACCCCTCATTACTATACAGATTCGCCCCAGCATTATTACATAAAATTAAAGGTATTTGTTCCTTCAAAATTGTAATCCTGTATTATTGAATCACCATATAATTTCAAGCACTTTAACTTCATAATATAAACATACATTATTTCATCAAATTTAGGGCCATTTCTCCTTCAAAATTGTGATCAAACATTACTATATTACTGAATCAAGTTATAATTTCAAGCACTTTGACTTCAAAATATAGACATCCATTATTCTAGCAGAGATAGGGCATATTGTTCTTTCAAAAACTATTATCAATCAATACTGAATCAACTTACACTTTCAAGCACTTTGACTTCTTCAGGAATTTAAATATTACTGCATTCATACAAGAGGCAAATTGATAAACACTAATACTTGTTAATACAATAATTAGTTTCAACAAATTCGTTGAACACGAAAAAACAGATTTCGGACAGAAGGATTCGAACCGATATTTACCTTCAAGTCTTCAACTGGAGTGATCGACACTGGCAAAGCTTGGCCGGAATGCTTGCGACTACGGCGGCAAAAACAACTGACGGGCTATAGGAGTGTTCATCAGAAAAAGGTGAGCGAAGTTATTGATTTAGGGTATATCATTGAATTCTTAGAAACATAGATCGAGATCCAGAGGAAAAGAAAATAATGGAATTGTTGTTATTGACATAAGAGATCAAGATTAAGATTAAAAGAATGTTAATTTAGGGTTTTCTACATGGAGCGGCTGAAGGTAGGAAAAGGGTGACCTAATTAGAACAGGATATGCGTAGAAAGAAGTAAACATTACACATGTAAAAAATACCACGTGGCAACGGGTTATGATATAAATTTAAGAGAAAATTAGAAGGGTGGGCTGAAATCCAGCCACGTGTACTTGTTGGTGCATATTTTGTATGCCCGTCATTGTGCGAATAGGCTAGATAGAGCGTGTGTTGAATATTGTATAGATGAGATATGAACACATGACTTAAGAGCGGACGAGAGAGGTTTATAAAGGTTACTTCGTACGAAGGAAGTTACTTCGTACGGAGGTAACTAGTCTGTACGAAGGTAAATGATCTTAGTCTGCACGAGGGTATCACGCCTATATATAGTGTTGTGTGTGCGTCAGTTGTTAAGTTTTGGAGTTCCCAGAGGGGAAATGCTGGAGAAATTCGATGTAAACTCTTTCGGTATGAATGAATCATTCTACTTTGTTCTTAATAACATTCTACTGAATTAGTGATATCCCATCCAAACTTTCGTCTAGAACCCCTATATCCTAAACATACATAGGTATCCGAGCTACGACACCTATTCAATTGATCTAACAGTTGATTGAATCACCCACGCACATGAATTATGGACTTTTGGGGGTTTTTAGACGTAAATTATCAAATAAATGGACAATCCACGGACAAAAACAAAAATTGAAATGATAGGATTGTTTAAAATTGAATTTTGACCTAATCTGTGAAAGAATCATTATGAAATTCGAAGAAATAAAGATTTTGGATCGGAAAATGTATTCAACACTTTTGTATGGAGGTACTTATCTCCGCATGAAGGTACTTCGTTTTGTACGAAGGTACCTTAGTCCATACAAAGGTACCTAAAATGCCTAAAAAAGCATTTTGGTGATTGGAATTTCTTTTTAATTGTGGTGACGAGACGAGTGTCCAAAAAAATTGGTGATTGAAAACTTTTTCAAGATTTTAACGACAAATACTAGCTATTCGAGGGCTTCAGAGAATAGATTTGATGATATGATCACGTAGTGTTGAAGATAGTGGGGTAGTCACTGATACCTACGCAAGATGATTATCATTTGGTATAGTGACTATTAATGGGCCGTAACGTAAAATCCGCATGTGATGAAAAACTGACTTTTGTGGACTAAAACGACACATTTTCCGCATAGTTGAGTTTTTTAGATAATAGAGAAGACTGACTTTGCCAAGTTTGTGGGGGAAATTCAGTGATAAGTTTTAGAGACGTCGGAATTTGCAAAAATGAGGGGGGATAAAAATTTCATATAATATATTAAAATTCTTGCATTTTTGAAATTCGTGACATGCAACAGCATTTGGGTGGTTCTGACTTCAGATTGTTAGTGGATGCATAAGATCTGGATTCGTTAGTTCGAGATCATAGGAAGTTCAGAATTTTCAGATCGTGACTAGATTGACGTCTTAGGGTTTGAGTCCCGGGTCTTCGTACAAGCTGGTTAGCAGGATTAGCGTCAGGAGATGCACTCGTATTGTCGAGCTTTCAAGATATTAGATACACGAAAGCTCGATGATAGTCTAAAGTGTTAGAATGGTTAATCTTCGAGCAGAGGAAATGTTTTCCGGACTAACCGCTAGGAATGATGATGTTTGTTGATTAAGTTGCTGCCGAGACTGACAGAGAAGACTACATCTGTTATCATGACTGAAGAGGAAGAATGTGATTCTAGTCGTGGAAGAATGTTTCTTAGATCTGAATGTGTTACCAAAGGATTTGTTATTCGATGAAGATTCTCTTATTATAGAGATAAGCGTTGACAATGATCAATCATTCAGGAGTTTACTTAAAAGTGATTACGGAAAACGGGATTTCAGATTTTCGCAAGTGTTCACTCAGTTGAAGTTTTTCAGTGTGGTGTTCAAAGTTTCTATCAATTGCCGGTTGGGTTTTTGAAAATTAAGAGACTAAGCTCAAGTGCTAAAATGTTAAATAAAAAACCAGACATGGATGTGGTTATAGTCGAAACAGAGAAGTTGCATTGATTAATTTCAAGTTGGTGATTATTTGGGAAGATTGTAGTTAAGCAAATCAAAGGAGGTCGGGAACCATGCAAACTAACCTGAATTTCAGGGGGAATTTGTGCATAATGAAGATAATGCAAGCCCGAATCATCAATCAAGTGGGAATTATCTGAAGATATCAAGATGTCTGATTGAAGTTGCAGAATATTCAAACACTGCTATCATATTTCAAGATCAAGCTTCGACAGTGACGTCCAAGGGGGAAATTATTGATGCATATTCTGTATGTCCAGCACTGTGCGAATATGCTAGATAGAGCGTGTGTGAATATTGTATAGATAAGAAATGAGACATGGCTTAAGAGCGGACGGGAGAGGTGTATAAAGGTTACTTCGTACGAAGTAGTTACTCCGTACGGAGTAATTACTCCGTACGAAGGAAGTTATTTCATACGGAGGTAACTAGTCCATATGAAGGTAAATGATCTTAGTCCGCACGAGGGTGTCACGCCTATATATAGTGTTGTTTTCTCATTAGTTGTTAAGTTTTGGAGTTCCCAGAGGAGAAATGCTTGTAAAGCTTGTAAACTTGTAAATGATGTAAACTCTTTCGGTATGAATGAATCCTTTGACTTCCACTTCTACTCCGTTCTTAATAACATTCTACCGAATTAGTGATATCTCGTCCAAACTTCCGTTTAGAACCGTCGGATCCAGAACATACAGTACTATCATTTTCTTTTATAAGTATAGAGATTTAAATACTATATGCTATTTTATTCTATAGTTATTTAATTAATTTTGAACTTATTATTTTATACATACATCTATAATTTTAAAAATATATAACTAGAGATGTATCCTGAAAATAAAAGAAAAAAACAAAAGATTGTTTCATCACAGCCAATAAGTATTTATATGATTACATATGTTTTGAAGTTACACTATAAAGAGTTTCGTTATGGATAGGTCAAGATATGTGAAATTCATTTGATTATTTGATCTTTTGTTATGTCTCATCCTTATAACCTATATGCTTCGAAGCTAAATGAGATGATTAATTGATTATAAGTCGTATTCTTTTTAGAAACTATGTCTCATAAATACATATGTGGTTCTAACAAAATATAAAAAGAGGACGAGTTAAGAAAGTCTAAAGCGGGGGACAAAATTGGATTTTTGATTACCATTTAGTTATCCATTTTAGTTGTTACTGTGTATTTGATTGTATACGGTAAAAAGTTTTACATTGTATGATGGTATATTAAAAAAATGGGATATCCTTCGATTTTTCTTCTAGATCCATCACCGGTGGGAAACACTGGGAAACATACTTGATGCATAGTGTTTGATCTTTGCGTCTCTTGATTGTGTGTCTGCTCAGTATTTGCTAATTGCTACTTTTAGCCCAAATGGTTGGTATTTGAAATTTCACTGTAACATCTATATGTTCTCATGTATTTCATTTTGAAAAGAAAATCAATTTGTTTTATTTATTTATTCTTTGATTAAGCATTCGATTCTCTCTGCATATAGAAGGATCGACCTGAAGGTTATTGATTAAGTATTTTGCTTTATATTCTTATTGTTTCAATCAAGCTTTGGATCACCTCTGCATATATTCATCACATATCGACCTGGTGGTTAAAGCCTGAACAATTTCAAACATGTTTTACATTTTTTATTTGATCAAAATCTTGGACTCTCTCCGCGTATACCCCTTCAAGTATAGACCCGAGAGTTAAGATTTCTCTTATTTGTTTTCCATTTTATTATTTATGCATGAGTCATAGGTTATAAAAGGTGATAAAAGCAATACTCGAGTTTGTGCATTTCATGATGAGGGTATATGCTGATAGTGTGGGGTCTATGGTTTTGTGATTTAAAAATATTTAGCATACAAGTAAACATTGCAAAATTGGATTACATGAGTTTAGGTGGACAAACAATACCTATGATCATTGTGCATTACTATCTAAAATTCCAAATAATGAAACAAAAGTGTATGTTGTTCCATCCACATGCTGGCATGAAGCTAGTTTTGTTTTACCGGTTGCGTTGAAAGATGTATTTCTAAATTGAAGCTTGTCGAGACAGATTTACGCAATCGATTAGGCAAAGATTATTTGACCAACGCTTTAGTTTGTGTGGTTGAAAGAAAAACTTTTGATAAAGTAAAAGATGACGAAGTAATGGAATGGATTTCATGAAAACCCGAAGAAGATAAATCTATTAGGTATTTGTATAATTATTTTTTTATTGGTTTTTTTATTATTTTATGATTGCAAGGTAATCTTTCATTTTGGGATACTTCTAAATTTTTAGGCAAAAAAAAAAAATCTTCTAATGGCCAAATCTATACTTAACTTTCTTGAGCGAAACTAGTTAAATAACTTATTAAAAAATAAAGAAACAATTTAGTCATCACAAAACTTATTTTCATTTGTACAATTCAATGCACCACGTGGGACAAAAATATAATGATTGTGATTAATTTGTGGTGAGAATTTGTTTATATTTATTTATTTTTTTCACTCACGAACCTTCGATAAGGTACACAAATAAAAAGCCACATATGTTCCATACTGGATTATCTTTTTCCTGGGCCAAAATACAATGAAATATATTGGTACCGGGTCATAATAGTTCCATTGAGCATGTATAGTACATACATTTTAAGTTATTTAATCTGGGAATAAAGAAAGAATCTTAATTTTCAAATAAGATACAGAATAGCACAAAGGACCAAGATCTTAGAGATTTTTTATTTACTGAACTGAAGGATAGTTTGATATGTAACTTGAGTCTCAGACATCTGATTAGATATGAAAGTTGATAGCTTTATGTTCTTGCAAAAAGGGCATTCGGAAACTTTGGTGTCACACTCTAAACATACAGACAAGTGTCTGCACGGGTAGCACACCATGGTTGCAGGCAAGATGTTGCAGTGCAGGCATGTGGTAAGCTGTGGTTGCACCCTTGTGTGCGAAGATTGGCTACTTCCCTCGCAAGACGCAACTTGGTGCAACCTCCTGTGCATATCAACTTCCGGATGTTGCAAACAAATCTTCAATCCGTCAATGCACTCGCGCATCTCTTTCACCTGCATCACAAGCAGAAAACCTCTAGATAACACATTCTCAGAAACTAGCAATGCATTAACCAAAATGGGTAGAACTTGTTACATGGTTGTCCACAAGGATGTACAACTCCTCTATGTGAGGTGACACGCTATCATCTACTGACTGGACTGGTTGCGGATCAGCATGGTTGTAATTTCCAGGACGAGTAGCATGGTTGTCTACAAATAAAATTTCTCAAACACGTTAGGTTTTAACTAAATAGATATAAAAGAACACACACTGTTAAAAGATATCCAATCAAAATCAATACTTAAAACCTTCATCGTTGGTGGTTCCCTGTCTTCTCCTTATTGGTTCCATTACACAAATACAGGAAAAAATAGATAAGGAGATGCTATACGCTAGGCAATTGATATAGTGTTATGGCAAGCAGCCACAGATGATGTGGTGGTGAGATAATTGTGATTAACATGAAATGATGAAGAATGCCAGTTGGTTCTAGGGTGTCTATATCTACAATAATCGTGATACCAGGAGCTTTACATTAAATCCGTAAAACAATTTTTGACTGTATCTTATTATGAATTAGCTATAATGGTGTATCTTAGAAAAAGCCAAAAAAGATAGTGCAGTTTTCCTCCAAACCATGACACACGAGAAATGAAGACTGCTTGGGATTTAAAAAAGTAGTGAACATATATTTATGTTGACAATTTGAATAAGCATCAAAAGGAAGACTATATTTATGTTAATTACCCATGATATTATAACATGTTTAACTCTTCTCAAATTGTATACTTTCAACTTTTTTCTTTATGTGAAAATGCATACGGTTTAGATCTAATTGGAAAATTAATACTGAAATAAAACTAGATTCTATGATTCTCTGGAGCAAAGGACCTGATCATTACGTGACGGCTATGAGTTCCGTTGTTTGGTAATAAAACTATTTGATAACTGTCTTGCAACAAACTCCAACCGTCTATGTTACGTATCGAATCGTCCTAAATGTCTAGTAGCATCACTACAAGAAACGGGTACCTTTAGCGGCGCCAGGTGTCGCCGCTAAAGCCCTTTCTGTCGCCGTATTGGTATTAGCGGCGACATGTTGCCGCTAAAGGGTCGCCGGTATAGATCTGCCACTATTGCCCTTTTTGTCGCCGCTAATGCCTCTGCCGGAAATTTTGCCTGAAAGTTCGCCGGAGATGGATTTCCAAGTTACAAGCTGATGCCCGCCTAATAAACTAGTGATTTTTTTTGAATGATTTATGATTGAAGACAAATAAGTTACAAAAATTAGACAAAATTATAAATTATACACTACACAAAATCTACACTATATTATACAAAGAGGTTACAAATCCTCCTAAACTTGTTAATTTTTATGATTGATAAACACTACACAAAATCTACATAAAATATCAAGACTGGCCGGAGCTTTTGTCGTCGGAGCTTGAGCTTTTCGCCGGAGCATGACTGGTACGGTGGTGGTTGAAGGATGGCAGAGGTGGTGATTGGCTTTCTACGTAGTTAGTTAATGGTGGAGGAGCTTCATTTGTCGCCGGAGCTTGACTGGTACAGTGGTGGTTGACGGAGGGCGGAGGTGGTGGTTGATTGTGGACATCTTCAACAGTGGAGGAGCTTGACTTGTCACCGGAGCTTCCCCCCGAAGAAGCCTTCCAAGAAGAAAGGTTATGAATTTTTTTGAGGAGGATGAAAAAGTTTATCAAGTGTTTTCTTTGAGGAGGAGAACACCTGCTATTGCATCACACTAGAAAACAGCCTACTTTGTGACAGCCAAATTTGTAGGAAATTTGTAGAAAATTAGTCTTACCTACAGATTTGCTACAAAAAATTTCGTGCAAAATAAAATTGTCGAAAATCAGATTAGCTACAAAACTATGACAAAATTTTCCACAAAATTTCGACAAAAATCTGTCGTCACAAGCGTTGCCACAAAATACTTACAAACCCGTTTTTGATGTTTTGTCTACAATTCTTCCACAATTTTGTTTATTTTGTATTTTATTTTATGATATTTTACTTTTAAAATTATTGACAATAATTAAAAAAGTAATCCATAATTACGAATAATTATTTTTATTTTCCGTCTAAATTCCTACAAAATTATAAAACTTTCTGTTAACAGTTTGCTACAAATTTCCTACAAATAAAATTCAATCTTGCGACAAATTTCCTACAATTTTAAAAATGGTTTTTTTAAGTTTTGCGACAAAATTTCTACAAACCAAAAGATATTTTTTTAAAGGTTACGACAAAATTCCTACAGACCAAAAAACAAAAATTAAAGGTTATGACAAAATTCCTACAAACCAACAAAAAAATTTTTGAAAGTTGCGACAAATTTTCTACAACTCAGGAAAAAAATCCTATAGATATTTGCTACAGATTTGTGACAAACTGTAACAAATTAAAGAAATTATTACAAAACCATTTTTTATGAAAAACGCAGTTAAATTACTATTATATTCCAAAAATAATTGCAGCAAAATTCTAAAACATTCCAAAAATATTATATCAACATTCCAAGACATTCCAAAAATCTTAAAACATTCCAAAACGCATAGTATCGTATCGTATACTACATCGTATAACATGGTATAGTATGATATGGTATGATATGATATAGTATAGTATAGTTAAAAAATAAAGTAACTCGTTTTGTAGGAAATTTGTAGCAACTGGTTTGTCAAGTTGCTACAAATTTCTGACAAATTTGGCATTTTATTTTTTAACGTTATGCTTTTCTAAAATTTATAAATAACAAATAAATTAGTCTTTTGTGTAGGAAATATTTAGCAACCGGTGTCAATTTGCTATACAACTTTTCTACAATTTTAACATTTTATTTTCTAAAATTATCCAGTTTTACTCGTTTTGTAGGAAATCTGTAGCAACTGGTGTCAATTTGCTACAAATTTCTGACAAATTTGACATTTTATTTTTCAAATTAGGCTTTTTCGAAAATTTATTAATAACAAATAAATTAGCCTTTTTGTAGGAAATTTGTAGCAACCGGTATCAACTTGCTACAACTTTCCTACAAATTTAACATTTTATTTTCTAAAATAATCTATTTTTTTATAATTGATGAATAAAAAAATAAAATTACTCGTTTTGTAGAAAATCTGTAGTAACTGGTGTCAATTTGCTACAAATTTCTGACAAATTCGACATTTTATTTTTTTATAATTATGCTTTTTCTAAAATTTACAAATAACAAATAAATTTGGCCTTTTTGTAGGAAATTTGTAGCAATCCGTGTCAATTTGCTACAACTTTGTGGAAGCGCAAGAGAGCCAGCCGAAACTTGTTTAGTCTTGTATCAGTCATCTTCAATTGGTGAATGCAAGATAAGCTTTTAGTTGTTTATTGTTTTGGTTTATCGTTTCTTGAATCATCTTGTGTTAGGATTCCACACTAACATAAGATTAGTGATTGATATCATTGAAAGATCTGGTTACGGGTTTTACACAACTAAGGTTGTTCATGCTATATTAGTGTCAATGAAGGTTGTTTAAGGTGATTAATGGTCCATTAAGATGTTTAATAAATCAATAAGAATAGTAGTGGTCAACTAGGGTTCTTCATGCTACATTTTTGTTAATGAAGGACATTTAAGTTGATTAGTGGTATATTAGGATGATTAATAGGTTAGTTAGGGCTAGTGGTGGTCAACTAGGGTTGCTCATGTTTCATTTTTTTTTAACCAAGGGCGTTTCAAATGATCAATGGTCTTTTAGGATGATTGATGGGCCAATTAAGGCTAGCGATGGTTAAATATGGTTGATCCTGATATATTTTTGTCAATGAAGGGCATTAAAGATGATCAATGGTCCATTAAGATGATCGATGGACCAATTAGGGCAAATAGTGGTCAATTAGGGTTGTTCATGCTACATTAATGTCAATGAAGGTTGTTTACGATGTTTCATGGTCTATTCGGATGATTGATAGATCAATTAGGGACAACGGTGGTCATCGGGGGTTGTTATGTTCCATTATTGTTAACAAAGGGTGTTGAGGATAATCAATGGTCCATTAGGATGGTTAATGGACCAATTACAGTCAGTGATGGTCAATTAAGGGTGTTTCATGCTCCATTTTTGTCAATGAAAGGTGTTAAGGATGATCAATGTTCTATTAGGATGATTGATGGACCTATTAGGTCTGTTATGGTCAACTAGAGTTGTTCATGCGACATTAGTGTCAATGAAGGCTGTTTAGGATGATTAATGGTCTATTAGGATGATTGGTAGACCAACTAGGGGCAATGGTGATTAGTCGGGGTAGTTCATGCTACATTTTTGTTAATGAAGGACATTTAGGATGATTAGTGGTCCATTATTATAATTGATAGATCAATTAGGGGTAGCAGTGGTCAACTAGGGTTGTTCATGCTACATTTTTGTTAATAAAGGACGCCTAGGATGATTAGTGCCCTATTAGGATGATTTATAGGTCAATTAGGGCAAGTGCTGGTCAATTAGGGTTGTTCATTTTTCCATTATTGTCAATAAAGGACGTTCATGATGATCAATGGTTCATTAGGATGATTGAATTTGTTATTATGATCGGTGCAAATTGCTGGAACATCGAAAAACACCCCTAATAGTCATTATTGGCCAAACATTGATATACTTGGTGAAGGAGAGCAATAAGTGGTAAAAAAGTTGTACAAAATCAATTTCAGTATGTGTTGAGGCACCATGGTATAAATATTTTGCATCAACGCACGTCTTCATGTTTCTAGAAAAAAACACAAATGATTGTATACATATAAAAATGATTTCTGTACATACTTCTTTTTATAGATAACACTTTTAATCTATTTTTAATTCAAAAAATATAATCTGATATTCTATTATTAATATTACTAGTATTAAGCCCCTGCGTTGCAGCGGTTGTCGTAAAATTGTGTCAAGTCAGTGACCACCTAACACTGGAAAAGCTTGTAAAAACAAAATAAATAAAAACGAAAAAAATAACGTTGAGCGAAAAGCAGACATAAAATCTTTGAATCACTTACGCTTGTTGCAGAGGAATTAAACCGAAACGTAAAACATAGAAAAAATAACTAAGTCAATCCAGGACCCGTGTGTTGGACAAACTTGTCAAACAGAGAAAAATAGATGCCAGTCAAACGGGAAAAAATATACGAAAAAATGTTGAATCTCACACGCAAGTTCAGTGAGTTAACTCACAAAATATAGAACAAAACGAAAAACTTGAGAAAGATGAAAAGTATGGTGAACCAAAATTGAAAATAGAAAAAAGTTAGGATTAAATTGCAAAAGATAAAAACTTTGGGTTAAAAGTAAAAAAAACAAAGGGTCTAAATTGCAAAATTAAAGTTATTTATTAATCTTAGTTAAAGATAATGATAAAAATTATGATATCTATATATTAGTTATTAATATAATATAAATTTTAAAAGAAATTTATTAAATAAATATACATAAAATTTATGAGGTTTAAGGAAAGAATGCCATGTGGCATTATTTGTAGTCTTTTATTATAAGTTAGATTAGATTAGATTAAATATTAGATATTTATACTATTTTTTTATATTTTGTAAATATATTTTTGTAATCTATTTATTTATTTATTAAAAGCTAATTAAAATATATTAACTACCTCCTATTTTCCGTATCCACCTCTTCCCTCGGGATATTTTTAACTTTTCCATTTTCCCTCTCAATCCCAATTCCAAGTCCACTTTCCCTCTCATACACGTTCAATCTACCGCTCATTTTCTCTCAAATCTTATTCAATGAAGAGTTCACAAACCACCATCGTCATCGTTCACCCTCTCCGATTGAAGCCACCAGACCGCCGTTTTCAGGTTAGCGATCCCGACGTTGCTATTCGCCGAACCAACAACCTTCCGCCATCGTCAAGTATGTATATCTTTCCTCTCTACAACCTGCATCTTCGTTGTACACCTATTTGCTGGATGATGTAATCACATAATGTAGGCAGGCATGTATCTGTTGTCACTAATGCTTCAAGTTGTTTTTAAAATTGCTACTAATATTTATCTTGTTATGTTCTCATGTATATTTTGTAGAATCATGTCCAGAATGCACTATTACGAAACTAATGTTTCTTGCTTACAAAATGTAAATGCAACATCTAGGACACAACCATTTGTTGGATGAAGTGTAACGTTAAGTTGCTTTTTTATCAGTTGTCTTCAAATTATGTATATACATATAGATATTGATTTTTAATACTCATATATCTGGTATATTGGCTGCACCCATGTGGAAAGCTTTCATCAAGTGTTGGTTGGATACTTGCTAACTCGAGTTTGCGTGTGTAAAATCGTTTAATGTTTTATGGGTAGGTTCTTACCAATATTAGAAGAATAAAACAAATGGAAAAGAATCATATAATGTATTAATAACTCTGTTTCATTAATATATTAATATAATGTTACTATTTAGTTACAAAACATTTTTGGATGTTTAAGTTACCTACTTTGCTTTCTATTTCTGCTAAAATCTGAAATCTGCTTACTTAATATTCATTTGTACGGACAGAAACAAAATCTATAGCTTGGCGTCCAATGGAGCCCATGAATTCCACAGCTGTAACCTGTAAGTTCTAATGGAAGCTACTGGCTAAATAATTATCCCTGATACTCATTTTTGTGCAACGCGTATTACCAAAATTTGATCAGCTTCATATAAACTTTAAAGGATGAATTTTACACGTTATTTGTAGTTACAGCTAAAGGTACGTATGTATTTGATCTTGTTTTTGTATAATTTATTTTGTTCTTTCCGATTTAGCTTGAGGATTTTCATAGATTCTCCTTAATTTGATTGTTTTTGTTAGGGTTTTTGCGTCGTTTGGGCTTCTTAGAGTTTCAATTTGGTGATATTTGAGGTAATTAGGGCTGTACATCTGGTAATTAATCTTGCATGTGTTTGGTTTGTTAGTACTAAGGTTAATTTGAGATCAAAGGCTTGCTTTAAATTGTTTGTATTTAGTTGTGTAGCTTATTTTTTGTTAGTGTGTTTGAGGACTACTGGAAATGTATTGATCAAGTTATATGTTTAACAATTAAGATGATAGAAGTAGGCAATATCCGTATAAAGTTAACCTTTTTAATTGTCATTAAATATGCTCAAAAGTGAATTAGGGGTATGGCATATGAACTATACTTTTTATATTACATTTAGTTTATGTTGCGGTCTATCTTGTTTTTGTTATAAGAACAATCATGAGTTAATTTTTTTTTGTATGATTCTAGCTTAATTGTTCTTGCTAGACTACGTGTTAATGGTTCATGACATGTGCATATGTGGTAGATTTGAAACAGCATATCTTATGTGTATGCATGAATGATAGTATTTTAACATTTGAATTTAAAAATTGTATTTTATACACATGTACACTTGTGTATATATTTTAAGTTTCATTTTATTTATTTTGTAATGTTATGTTTTGTTAGGCAATTTTTATGGTTCTGGTTGCAAGTATGAATTGAAGACGTCGGTTTGGCTTGCAAGTATGAAGACTTTGGTTCGGGAAGTCATTGTATATCGCTTTCATCTGGAGATATATGTATTTGTTTTACTTTAAACTTTTGTAATTTGTGTTACTTTGAAACCTTTGTAATTTATATTTATGGGTTATTCTATATTGGTTTTAATTTAATTTTGTTTTTTGTATATTTTATTTTTATTTCTAAATAATTTGTCTTGAATGAAAATTAATTAGTGATTTTTAATAAAATTTACTAGAAATTGAATTAAAAAAGAAAAATATATTTTTTAGCTTAAACATCAAAAGATGCGGTTCTAGAACCGCATCTCTTCAATAAATTGGCAAAAAGTAGTTTTTGCTTAAGTTGTTAAAAGATGCGGGTATAGAACCACATCTTTTGGACCCGCATCTTTTGACTTATAGTCATAAGATGCTACGCCATAAGATGCGGGTCTAAAACCGCATCTTATAGGCAATTTACCCGCATCATTTGATAATTTTTGTACTAGTGTCAGTACGTGACGGCTATGAGTTCGGTTGTTTGACACTAAAACTGTTTGATAATTGTCTTGCAACAAACTACCAAACCCATCTATGTTACATATCGAATCCTCCTAAATGTCTAGTAGCATAGTGTCTGGAATACACATGCTAACACACAATATAATATAAATCGAAAAACATACATAAAATTAAGTTTATCTTCCAACATAGTGATCAACAAAATTTTATTACATCTGTACAATTTAATGTGGTGAGAATCAATTTTTCTCAATCAAGAACCTTTGTGATGGAACATAAATGTAAAAGTTGCATCATTGTCTATCATTCCTAGCAAAAATGATAATAAAATATACTTATACCTGGCCAAGTATTTAGGATCAATAAAATCTCCATTGAGGGGCAAGTGGTTCTGGAGGTAACCAAATTCAAGTATTTAGGAACTTTTGTAAAAAAAAATGATGGGGAGATAGATAGTGGTGTAGCTCATCGAGTTAAGGTTGGATGGTGTACGTAGAGGCAGCCTGAAAATGACCTGGGAAGAGCGAGTTAGAAAGGATTTATTAGAGTTAACCTCTTTAAGTACATGGTCGAGGATAGGGGTTCGTGGAGAAATTAGATTAAGATAAAGGACTTTTAGGAGGATTGAAACAGTTTTGTAGTAGTTACTCTTTGTCCATTTTGGTGGCCTAGGAATATTAGAGCTGGCATGTGTGTCAATTTGAAGTGTTATCTTTTCCTATTATATGTCTGTCTTTTTTTGTTAGCTTAGTAAAAATATGTTTAGTACTATTTATGTAGTTATATGTCTTTTTTGGTTTTTATTGACTCTTTTGCCTAGATATGATTTGATGTGGTCATATGTCTTTTTATGTTTTTTATTTGACTCTTTTGCCTGGATATGATTGTGGAGCTGGGTTTCACTAGAAGCAGTCTCTCTATCCCTCGTGATAGAGGTAAGCTTGGCATATATTTCACCCTCCGCAGACCCTACCAATAGCTCGGTCATGAGTGGAATTATACTGGATACAATTAATTGATTGATTAACTAACTAAACCTGGCCAAAAAAGATCTAAGTGACCATAAATATTTTAAAAATTGAGTGTGGAAGTAAGTAAATACATACATTTAGTTATTTAACAACAGAATTCATTGTGAATCTACATTTTAAAAGAAGAATTAAAGTAGAAAAAACTACCATGAAAGAAACGCTATATATCCAACTGATCTACCTATGGCTTAAAATATGGTTTACTCATTTCACATGTTTGTAATGTCCATAGCAAATTTTAATAGCACATTTTAAGATGGCCAGCCTAAGAAAACATGGGTATGTGTATGTTGATGTACTTATTACGTACCACACGTGTAGTTCGCTAGATTCATGTATTAACTAACATAGATATCACTTGACTCAAGGTCTTAGAAAAACAAAAAGGGCCCTAAACACCCACCCTTGTTTTTCCCACAAATGCTACAATGTTTCCTAGCATAACCCTAAGTCTACCAAAATTGATAGCTTAAAACTAAATACTTTGGACCAACAATTGGTATTTAATTTCCTTTTTTTTTTGTAATGACAAGTCATATCTACACTTAACTTTGTCTTGAGTGAAAACTAGTCACAAAATTATGAAACCTAACCAAACAATAATTAGTAACGCCAAGGCATCATACAATGATCAATAAAAATTATTTTGATTTGTATACATTAATGTGCCTCATGTGATAAATATGTGGAAAGAAATTTTTTTTTTGGCAGTTATAAACCTTTGTTAAGGTACATAAATAAAAAGCCACAAAAGTTCCATATCAGGGGAAAACAATATTATGAAAATTATTGCTACAGGGTCACAAAAGATCCAGTGATCATGTAAGTAAATACATACTAAGTTTTTTAACACCTGCATTAGTGGAGAATCTAGATTTATAATTAAAAGCAGAATTAGGTTGGTATAAACGATAAAGAGTTTAGTGGATACTGTAGTTAACGATTGTTTGTTATTTAACTCGAGTCTTAGGTATAGAACTAATATATAATACTTTCCACTATAAGAACATGAAAAATATATGCCTAGAACCACAATGAAAGTTTTGATATGTCTAAATTTTCTTTTTGAGTATTCTCTTGTGTGTCTATCTCATCCTTTGACATGATTCCAAGCGTTCTCTGCCTCGACGATTGGCTCAATGGTTGGATCTTGAGTGGTTCTGCCACTCCTTGTTGTGATAGCTTTCACTTGAGCTTTGGGATTGACCTTGGTTTTGCTTGGCGATCCTCCTTATGGGCGTTCAGACATCTATTGGCCAACATTTTTCTCAGTGTTGAGAATTGCACGTCTTTGTTGATTCAACTCAGCCTTCGTCCTTGCAATACAGTTATCTTTTAACTCAATTTACCTCTCTATTAGTTCCTCCAGTTTGGATTTCCTCCACCTTCGGGTGGTATTAAATTGCTTGAATCTTTCCAACTGAAGTTGCAATGGTTTCTATACCCTGGGTTGTATGTGTTACTATCCGGATTATTTTAATATGTTTTGGTTCAATCCACTTCCATGGTGAAAGCGTGGGATACACAACCCGGAAGGGAAAGTATTTGACTACTGGGCTCCTCTGACTAGCGGGCTCCTCCACAGGTTCCACAAGTTTCTTGGCTGCAAGGAAACGGTCAAGTCGACTGGCCATGGCTTACGTTTTAGCTTCTAGGGTCATATTCAAGTCCGTTTGATAATTTATTTCTTTCTTTAGGGTTGTAAGTGTCCTAGTAGAGAATCTAATTTTGTCAATCAAGAACCTTTGTAAAGGTACATAAATATGAAAGTTGCATATCATTGTATATCTTTCTTGGGAAAAATGATGATAAGATATACTTTATATCTAGGCCAAAATGATCCAGTTAAAGATAAATATTATAAAATTTGAGTGACAATGTAAGTAAATACATAATTAGTTATTTAACAACAGAATTCAACATGAATCTACATTTTAAAAACAGAATTAGAATAGAAAGAACAACCAAGAGTTCTTAGAGGTTATATTATCATACAAAACTCAAGGATAATGTGTTATTTAACTCAAGTCTCATACATAGAACTAATATATCATAGTTTCCACTATAAGAATAGGTGAAACATATGACTACGAACTACTACGACAAATGCAATGCTATATATCAAAGTGAACTAACAATGGCTTAATTTAGTGTTTACTCCTTTCACATGTATTTAATGTCCATAGTATTATCGTTCAAAACTAAAGGATAGAGTGTTATTCGACTCGAGTCTCATACATAGAACCAATATATCATAGTTTCCACTATAAGAATACGTGAAATATATGCCTGGAACTACGACGAATGCAAAACATGGATCGAGACGAGAACGATTGAAGCGCAGTCGGATATCTAAAGGTGGACCAGAATTCACCTAGGAACGTGAAGACCGAATGCAGGACAAATACCCACATTTTTTTCTAGAGGATGCATCCAAGTAAATTTCGGGACGGAATTCTCAAAAGTAGAGGAGACTGAAACATCCACAAAAAACGGATCCTAGAAACCGTGTTGTTTTCTAAACCGGATCCGAAGCGTAGTAAATGAAAATGCGAATTTTTATTATCCTTTATTTTTTTACTTTTGTTGTGAATTAAATTAATTAACATAATTATATTCGAGTTTAAAAGTATTAACTAAATAAATAATTCATAGTTACTTTTGTTAGTTTCCCTTAAAATTATAAAACAAATGAAGTAACTAGGATAAGAATCATAGGTATGTGTGGTTAATAATATAGGGACCAAAATTGCACAATGTCCAAACTTCCACACTCTAACGACATCCTACACTATCAAACAACACCATTCCTAAACGAAATTACCTATCAAACCACACCCACCCCATCCAAACGACACAACCCAAATTCAAACGAACCCATGCATAGCCCGGCCGATGCATGGCCCGACCGATGGGTTCGGGTGAAGAAGATGATTGCACTGTTCATTGTCATCTTAGATTAGTTTGTATAATTCTTGGAAATTATGTGGATTTATTACGAATTTTATTCATGTTATATCATATAGAAATATTATTAAAAAATACAAATTTATTATATTAAATCCCACAAATATTATTTTTGATTTTTATAGAAAATATATAAGTCATAGAACTTTTATATCAAGTGTCATTTTTTGGTAATGTATTCGGTAATAGAAGGATTAATCAAATTATAAGACAAATTAATATTTTTTATCAATTCAAATCAATTTTAAATAAAATGTACAAGATTATTATAATCAAATTATAAAACAAATTAATATTTTTTATCAATTCAAATCAATTTTAAATAAAATGTACAAGATTATTATAATTGTCCTGATGAGTTATTGATAATTTAACTAGGTTTAGCATATACAAATTATATATCATGATATAATTAATTCTATGCTATTATTACAAGTTGTCACAGTTATAAATTTAGTTCCAGAAATTCTAATTTATTATTCGAGATGGAAAAAGATGTTTATATATTTTAATTATATAAAAGTGCCTAAATAGGATAACTCAATTTATAGTCTTGTTTATGTTGTTCGGTTTTGTTTAAAAGTTTGATATTTTATATTTTGGGTTATCTTTATCTTTTGAATTTATTCATTCTTCTCGTGCGGTATTACACATGGAATCAAACTACGCAAAGAGTGAGTAGATCTCTTTCCCCATTTTACATTAAACGTTTTAGGGTGTATCACGTGTCACGTAAAAATCACATAGTTATCTAATTCAACTATCAAGCATGCAAAAATCAGTATGTATCTTATGTGTCATTTTCATTTATTATTGGTTTGTTTATTTAATATATTGTCTCAGTCAATTTTGTGCAACTAAGTTATCACATTGTGGATCCACTGGCTAACCAGTTCCCCACGACCATGGTGAATAGGTACCACCATCATCATTCAGTCTTGCTCTCCGTAGGCTTGAGACTAGTCTCACTCTTTGTGAGCTTGAGAGTCGTATATCGCATGGGCTTTATTTATTTATTCTTGTTATCTATTGTTTGTGATTATCTCATCACATGATTTGCATGTTAACAGTTTCAAATAAATTATTTTATTTAAACTTAGACTTAGTCACCAACTTCCTATAGTTGACCTAATTATTTTACACATGATACATGACCCAAATATTTTACACATGATACATGGAATGAGATTTGATGAGGCAAGGATGGAAGACATGTAGGATTGCCTTAGATTAAATAGATGGGATTTTTATCAGCTCAAACACAACTTGATGAGCATGTTGCAGGTATGTGAAAAGGGTTACTCTGTCGACTTTACTTAGTTTGAGGCATTAGTGCTGAAATCTTGTTTGGTCATTCCTGATGATTGGGTTATCATGAGGGCACCAAGGAAGATTGATACTTATGGACATGAGCATCAACAATTCTTTAATGGTGTCTACATGTATGAGGCTGAGTCGATGTTGTAGCATAGATGCACCATACATATCCACTATCGAAAAATGAATTACATAATTAAAAATGTTTATTGGAAGGTGTGCCATGTAGAAGTTTTATATGGATGATAAGTGTCTTCCTTGTCAAAAGGGGAAACAACACAAAAAACCTCACAAGTCTAAAGCTGTGAATTCTATTGCCTTTCCACTTGAATTACTTCACATGGATTTTTTAGTCTAGTAAATGTAATGAGTATTGGAGGAAAGTACTATTGTTTAGTCTTTACTGATGACTTATCTCATTTTTCATGGGTTTTCATTTTAGTGTTTAAAGATGAAACAACAGAGATGTTAATAAATATTTTTACAAAGCTTGAAAACTTACTTGAGATGAGTATCAAGTTCATTAGAAGTGATAATGGCACGTAATTCAAGAAATGGTTGTTGAATATGTTGTTACAACCAACATCTTGTTCAAAACAAACTACAACTTTGTTTACATTGTTAGAAATTTATAACACAAGTTTACAACACATAATTTTTTTTAAACAACTAAGACTTTGCATTCCATATTTCGCACGAGGGCGCGGCATGTGAAACAAAGTCTACATTAAGTGGATAACATCTTATCGCTTAACTTCTTAATCCCATGAAACTTGTTTTTCCAAAGTTGTCCACCAATTACCTACCTGAAATACATGTTAAGCTTAAAAACATCAACAAAAGTTGGGGAATTCATGTGTTTAATTTTGTATCAAATGAATCTTTAAAACATTTGAAATATTATATTGAAAACCCGGTATGTAAATACTTAGTGAAATCGTTGATCATTAATGTTTGAAAAAGACACTAATATGTGTGCCGTCATAGGAAGCAACCAAACCTTCGATGATAAATTGTGTGTGTGACACTCGTTTTGGACACAAAAACACTCTATCTAACTCTGTTGTGTCGATAAGAGTGGGGCTCGCAAAACCCAATAGATCTATCCATTTCGTTCTTCGGTACTTGGATATACATTAATGGACCCTTATACAATCCTATCGCACATCATCTTATGTTTGTTTCATTAAGTGGCTTAACCGTACTAATTGTAACATGTATCCATCCCCAAGAGTTTAAAGCTATATAACATTTAACTAAAAGGGGAACACGAACTCATTGATTTGCGTCTTGTGCAAATCTCTAAACAATATTAATATCTGCGCTCGTGACATAACCTACAAATGTTCTGATCTCGTTAGACACTTGGGCTTACGTTTTGTTTTTGTACAAGTCTTTCATCTTGAATTATAGTTTCTTATTATATCTTTTATATACATTTTGTATTATTTTAGTTTGAACGGGCCTAGCCCAAAAGATAAGTGTATAGGCTTAATCCATTTGATTTGTATGTATGGGCCTAGCCCAATTGAATTATATGTGTGGGCCTAGCTCATTTGATTTATAAAAGTGGGCCTAGCCCAATTGAATTTTATAAAAGTGGGCCTTGCCCAATTAAATTATAAAAGTGGGCCTAGCCCAATTGAATTATAAAAGTGGCATTAACCTATTTAATTATGTAAATGGGCTTACCATATTTAATTACGTAAATGGGCTTAACCTATTTTAATTATGTAAATGGGCTTAGCTTGTTTGATTATGTGAATGGGCCTAGTCCAATTTTAAAGTTTACATATACTTTCATAATGTAAGAACGTCCACGATTAGCACGGGAACCTAAATTTGTTATCTATTGTCCTATTAGGCGGAAACTAGTGACACGTTAACCAAATAACAAGAATTACTCATTTAAAAGTTGTTTTCATTGACCTAAAGTTCAATACATTCGAGAACCGGATCCGACAGAGCTTCGCCGTCTCTGTGCCAAAATCTCTCCATGTTACAAATGAAATCCCAAGGCACCTATTTATACTTGCACAAGTTCGCTGGTGAGTGTGGAAGTTCGGGCGAACTTGACTCCTCAAGACCATTATGAGCGAACTTGATATACAACACACTTAAATATGCCACGTTTCTAACAGATTAAGCCCTATTCACCTAGACTCGATACATAATGACGTAGGCAACAGACATATGCACCAACAGACTCCCCCTTGGATGTTGCCGCAGTCATTGACTTTTAAAAATCTTCTGAGTCTTCCGATCTTTAGTTCTTGAATAAACTTTAATATCTTGATCTTTATATCATCTTCCTCTTTCTTGAGTTTTGTCTTTGATAAAACTTTAATCAAACTGCTCCCCCTAGCTTTAAGCTTTAGTCTCAGACTCCCATTTGCTTTGATCTTTAGACTTCAAACTCCCCCTAGCTTTGAGCTTTCTAAAATCTTTAGACAATGTTTTATCCAGCTCCTCCTTGCTTTAAGCTTTGCTCCCTCTAGCTTTAAGCTTTCCGGTATCTTCAATCTTTGCTTTATCAACTCCCCCTCAAACTTTACTACTTGTCTAAATAAATTCTGACATTCAAATAAACATTTCAGATTCACTATTTTGAAATTTTGTACTATCAACATTTCAAACTTTAATCTTCACTTCAATCTTTTCAAAAACGTTAATTGTTTCAAGTTCAACTTAATGACCTTGAATACATTTTACATTTAAGACCTTCAATATTCATATTTTTATTATTTGATTTGTAAAATCCACTTAGTTGATCAAGTCCAAGTTAATGACCTTGATTAACCAAATATATCAACCAAGTCCAAATTAATGACCTCAGTTTGAAAAACCCTTATGAACAATCTGATTTTAAAGTTTCAAATTAATGAACTTTTAAACATTTTTGATCATTTTGATTTTTCACAGATGTCTTCAAGATTTCATTATTATAAAACCTTACCAGACTTTGAAGAACCATTCTCCATCATTTGCTTGTTGAAACTAATGAAGAAACAAAATCTTTTTGATTTTTAGAAGATTTATGCTAAAACACACTGAAAATCTTTTTGGATTTAATTTTGAAAAGTAGGTAAAGTATTTACAGAACTATTAGCAAGTAAAGTAAACTATGTACAAACATATTTACAGACATATTTTGTGAATTCGTGTCTAAGGATCATATCAGTTGTTTGAGACATATCACCAGTACCGTTGACCTTTTGAGACTTTAAGATTTAATCTCGTTTACCTAGATTGTCGATATGTTTGTCCACTTAAACTTTACCACATTTCTCAATTGTTCCAAGATATGTTAGAGTATGATTTATGAAAACTTGACTTAACTGTGTTTCCCATTTCTTGAATATACTCCCGAATCCAGATTCCCAAGATTTCATCTTACAGGTGAATATAGCGTAATTTATATCTGTCTTTGGGTTAATGCGAGACCTTGAGAGCTCAGGTTAGTACTACCGTACAGACAAAGAGATGAAGACTCGTCTTTAAGGTGTGTTCCACTTAAGGAATCTTTTAAGCATTGCAAATTATTAGATCTTTCGATTCTTTTCAAATTTTGCATGCTAATTTGTGGTTTTTTAGCAAAAACATTATAGAAGTTCTAGGCTATTGCTTCTGCAAAATCAAAATAACTTGTATAATACCCCAGATATCAACTATCTATAAAGACCTCGTATCTCAGAATCAGGCAACCCTTCAATCGAAATTTCGGAGTACTAAGTCCATATATCCAACATGTGTTAATCCACAAGTTTAAGCAGTTGCTAAATTTAGTTTATATCCCGGAAATAATTTACTGAACGTTTAAAGTCTATCGACATATCCACAATAAGACTTGTTTATCACTTTTAAACTTTACAATTCTTTAGCATACTATGATAGTCCACTGATGTACTATCATTTCCTTTTTGATAACCAACTTCTTTTTGTCTTTTTCAATGTTTTTAAATTTTCAACTTTTTCATATGTTTTTCATTTTTCTAAAAATTTTCAGATTTTCTTACTCCCCCTAAAATCAAAAACATATTTTGGATTATCGACATATCCACAATAAGACTTGTTTATCACTTTTAAACTTTACAATTCTTTAGTATATCGTGATAGTCCACTGATGTACTATCATTTCCTTTTTGATAACCAACTTCTTTTTGTCTTTTTCAATGTTTTTAAATTTTCAACTTTTTCATATGTTTTTCATTTTTCTAAAAGTTTTCAAATTTTCTTACTCCCCCTAAAATCAAAAACATATTTTGGATTTTAGATTTAAAGAAATTCTTCTAAAAATGTAACAAACCAATGTAGATCACAAGAACTCGTCGTCCGATCCTTTTGTTTACATTTTCTGCATCATCACCTGTCAGCAGAACAAACCATTAGTAAAACCACTTGTGAGAACCACTTGTAAGAAATCAATTTTTAAATGATTTTTCAATATAACAATCAGTGTTCTGTTTAACAGTGTGGATTATCTCAAATTTTTAAACATTCTTTTCAATTTTTCTTTTTCAACCACTTGTAATGTTAAAAACGTCAAAGATTATGACTTTCTAGATAAGTTAAATACTCATGGAGCTCCGCTATCCTGTATCATCAACTTTGACAGAGTGGATCTTGGGACTCCTGCACATGAAACAACTATTTAAAAAATGAAACCCAAACCTTTTTTGTTTTGGGTTTGTACTGATAAGCATCATAAACCTCTTCAAATTCATCATCAAAATCAAAATCATCATCAAACATATCATCCGATGTCGATTCTGTAAACGTTTTGACTTTTTCTTTCTTAGTCTGTTTGATTACTGATTCGGTTGATTTGACATTTTCGGTTTTGTCAGCAACAGACTTTGGTTTTTCTGATGATGAAAGTCTTTTCTTAGCAACCCAGGATTGTAGCTTACTTCTCGCTTTCTTGATATAGAGTCTAGAATCTTTGTTTTCGTTTACTTTTGAAGTTTCACCTTTTTCAAATGTTGAATTTTCAAACTTTGAACTTGTTTTAGGTTTCACTTCACATTTAGATTCATAGTTTTTATTTGATTCTGTGACAGGTTTCACAATCTTTGGTTGTTTTTGCTTTTCATATTTTGACTCAGTTTTTCTTCGTGGAAACACATGTTTTAGATTCAGACACTTGCGAGCAATATGACCAACAGTATTGCATTTAAAGCAAGTCGATTATCAGAAACATGTCCACTAGTGGGTTTTACTTCACTTGTGGACTTTGTTTTAGCCTTGTCCCGAAGTTCTTTTTCTTTCTTGAATTTATCATTCGATTTCTTACCGATCATACCTTCTTCCTGAACCGTATTTGTCCCATACACAAACTTCATGTGTTTACCTTTGTATTCATGAAATGACAACTTCTGGTTCCTTCTCGGTTCTTCTTCACTTTCCTCCAAACCTAATCATGCTCTCATGTTCTCAGAAAAATCACCACCAACCTTTCGGTAATTGTTAGCATTCCTTTTAGGTTTCGAGTAAAATCTTTTCTCGTTTTTCTCAAGATCATCTGATGAAACTTCTACAAGTTTGAAAAATTTATCAAGTTGATCCTCTTTCACGTTCCGAATCGGAAAACTATCATCGAAGTATAATCTATCAGATTCCTTAATCTTGTACATAACAACATTAGGATCATTACTTAGATCATGTTCTGATGATGTATCGTCATCTTCAGATTGTGATTCTGAGTTTTTCGAAATTGATTTGGCGCTTTCAGAGCTGCCTTTATCAGAATCATTTCCTAACACATTTTTAACCATATTTTTTACAACCACTTTATTGTCATCATTTGATTTCATAAAGTCTACGAAAATGTTCTCAGGCAATTTATCTTTCATTTATGATAAGAGTAAAAGATTAAATGCCTTTTCAATCTCATCATCTTTCTTGCATGAGTAACTTGCAAGAAATGGTGGAGGAACACTTCCGTATTCTTTACGCTTTGATTTATCACCATTTTCCTCCGACTTAATATTAGGTAAAATGTGATCAATGACATAGGCATTTGTGGTGTAACTCTTCAGCAATTGTCTTACCCGTTCCGTTTCTATCTTTATGTCGTGAAGCTCACGCTTTGTCTCAGCAATGGTGTTAATGTACATGTTAATTGCCTTTTGTTTTTCAATTACCGTGGCATTTAATATTTTTACATTAGCGCTAAGTTCACGATTAGCATTTTCAACATATTTATATTTGCTTGATATTTTGTCATAAGCTTCTTTTATGGTTCTGTAATCATAACGAAAGTTTTCGTTGTGTACAGTCAATTCTCTTATGACTTTGACTTTATCAAGACATGGTTCACAAGGATTTGCGCACTTTGTGCAAGGTTTTTCAACCTCCACAACTTTCACAATTTCCTTTTCAGACTCACTTACTTTAGCTTTTACCTTTTCTACCTCTGATTTCAATGCTTCTTTCCTTTGAATCTCAAGGTAAGCTAATTCTTCTTCCTCAACTCTCTGTCTATAACCTTCCAGAATAGCATTTTCTAGAGCAGCATCAATATACGATGTATCAGATTCATCCACTAACTCTGCTATCACAACAACACCAGTTTTCTTTCCGATTATCTGTTCCAGTCAAAACCATCTTCTTCATGATTGGCAGCAAGAGCTTGTTCGGCTTTCTTTGCAGGTTTATCTTCAACTTCAATTTGCGTTCTCTTTGGATATGGCTTGTATTGAAGAGCTTTCTTGTAGTACTCATTGTTGCTGCCTAAAGGATTTTAGTTTCCGCTTGCTTCTTGATTGTTGCATTCTCGTTTGAAGTGCCCTTTTTGTCGACACCTGAAGCATGTGACTTTAGACTTGTCAAATCCAAGCTTGTTGCTTGAATTACCAATATCCCTTCCAGTGAGTGCCACAAACTTGGAAACTCTTCTGATGATGGATGCAAGGCTCCATTTGATATCCATTAGCTCCAATTCTTCTTCATCTACCTGATCATAATCTTCGGCGGTCATATCTGGATTACCAATCTTTCCAGCAACAAGACTTTCATATGATTCAAGAACGGCAGTGAGAAGTGCTATGTGCTGTTTAGCCACCTTTTCAGGAAATACATTCTTCAAATTGACTGCTATGTTGCACTGAAAAACATTTGAATCAGAACTGGTTTGGCTTGTCTGATTTTGGAATGATGAGCTTGAACTAGCACTTGTATATCTAGCATATGGAGAACTCTGATTTGGAGAAGAATTTGTATTTGCACTAAATGTTGTTTGAATTTTTGGGCTTTGAATCGGAGTATCTTGAATACCTCCTTCATAATAAACACCGACATCTTGAACAACATTAGCATTCTTAGATTTTGCAATATTCATCAACTCCATTTCATGACCTACCAATTTGTCGATGAAAGATGACAACTTGAAGTGTCTCCAAGATGGACTATTCTTCATAATCATAAGATATGTTGTCCATTCTCCTTCTGGAAATGCATCGACCAACTTCTCGATTTGCTCTTCATTAGACCTTTTGATATCATGTCTTCGCATCTGAACCATGAGGTGACAGTATCTATCGATCATCTGCTTCATTGTTTCACCTTTAATAATCGTGAAGATCTCAAACTCTTTCTTGATCAAGACCTTTTTGCTTTTGATCATTTCATCACTTCCTTTGAATTTGTCACAAAGAGCGTGCCATAGTTCTTGTGATGTTTCATATTCTGACAAAAGAATCAAGATATCTTCCTTAACTGATTGTTGAATCAAGCTAATAATTTTCTTTGTCAGTTGCTGAAAACTTGTTTAGCGGAATTTTCTTCTCAGCGACATAATATTCTTTGTCAGTTGCTGAAAACTTGTTTAGCAGAAGATCTTGATCACGCTTATCCTTTGGCCATTTGTACCCATCCTCAACTGCAACCCAGCTGTTGAATTGATTCGCTTGTATCCAATTCACAAACTTTTCCTTCCACCCTTCAAACTCGTCCATACTCATAAGCTTTGGCGGTTTCGACGTAGTACCGATTTCGTTGTCGATATTTATCTGGTTCGCCGCAATAGTGTTAGCATTTGATGAAGAAGCCATCTGTGAAACGAACACGTTGTGGAAATCTTCCATTTTGACAATCTGAAGACTTATATGAGAATACGATCAAAAACACTCAAAACTTGATTAGAAACAAATAAGTTCGGTCGAACTTGTTTGAAAATCAGATTTTGATTTCACTTTTTCACAAGTTCGGTCGAACTTAGATGAAGATTACAAGTTTTATCACCAGCACCTCAAGTTCGGTCGAACTTGATGGGAATTCTGAGAAAAATTTCACTTCGAGCAAACTTGTAAAAAGATTTCAAGAAAGAAGTAAGTTCGGTCGAACTTATATGATCTCTCAAGAAGGTTCTCAAGTTCGGGCGAACTTGTGACAAAAATTCAATGAAATTTGATCAAGTTCGGTCGAACTTGATCAAAAATATTGGAATTTCTTTCAAGTTCTAGCGAACTTATCACACAATGCTTGAAAACTCTATCAAGTTCGGTCGAACTTGATTAAAATCAATGAGATTTTACTCAAGTTCGGTCGAACTTGATGTTAAGTTCTGCTGAAACTTGTTTCCAAAACATGGTTTTACCAACTTTTTGATATCAATTCGATTGAATTTGATGTCCAAACTCTCAGAGGTTTACCATAACTGTATTTTACATGACATATTCAATTTTTAGCTGATTTTGTCCATGAATTCATCAAATATGTGAAAATATTAAGAAAAATGATAGAATGGAGATGAAATAGAGAGATTCTTGTCTTGATTCCAGCAAATTTAGGTATCCAGGCTCTGATACCACTTGCAAGAACGTCAACGATTAGCACGGGAGCCTAAATTTGTTATCTATTATCCGATTAGGTAGAAACTAATGACAAGTTAACCAAATAACAAGAATTACTCATTTAAAAGTTGTTTTCATTGATCTAAAGTTCAATACATTCGAGAACCGGATCCGACAGAGCTTCGCCGTCTCTGTGCCAAAATCTCTCCACGTTACAAATGAAATCCCAAGGCACCTATTTATACTTGCACAAGTTCGCTGGTGAGTGTGGAAGTTCGGGCGAACTTGACTTAGTCAAGTTCGGCCGAACTTGACTCCTCAAGACCATTATGAGCGAACTTGACATACAACACACTTAAATATGCCTCGTTTCTAACATATTAAGCCCTATTCACTCAGACTCGATACATAATGACGTAGGCAACAGACATATGCACCAACATATAAAAACGAAGTTTATAAAAACTAGTAATAATCTCTTATAACTTGCTTGTGTTATATATATATATATATATATATATATATATATATTCCATGTGTCGGTTCGTATGTTCATTTTTGATCGTTTCGCCCCTTTCGTTCGTGTCGACCATTTCGTTCGTGTCGACCATTTCGTTCGAATTGCCCGTTTTGTCCGATAAGTTTGTTTAGTCGAAGTTTGGACATATATATATTTAACTTGTCAAGTTTTCAAGAATCTTTATGTTTTGTACTTTTGTGTAAATATGTGTTTTAGTATGTATTCCTACAAAATATATACACACAAGTTTGGTGATTATATATATTTTTATCCTAAAAATATATATAGTTAACCATTTTTAATTTAAGAAATCTAGTGATTTCTAACTTAAACTTTTTCACCCAAAAGCTTGTATTCATGATTAAAGTTTCTATCATTTTAATGAAAATAATTCTTGGTTAAACACACTTTAATCATGATTAAATTTTATAAAAATTTTGCCATAGTTTCCCCTAAATTATGGACTTTTCCCACGTTTTGTAAACATGATTTTATACACTTTTCAACTCAACAATTTTTCCAATCTTTCATAAAAATAATATAAACTTGAAATCTCAAGAAGAAGTATTATGAACTTATATGTAATCTTGTATAGTTCAAAAATCATGTTTTAAAGTGTGTTCATCTTTACTTTTCTTTAACAAGTTCATGTAAACTTTTAATTTACACAAAAGCTTATGTAAACATGTTTACATATTGCAAGACTTTATTTTTGTAACATGATTTTTATGTAAATCTATGTATTACATGTTTCATAAAACCATTTTTAAGTATGAAATCAAGTTCATAGAATTCTTGTTGGTAGATCTTGCTTGATCTAAACATGCATGACTTTTAGATCATACTTTTGAACATGAAGATGCAAGAGCAAGTTTACTACATCAAACTATTAACATAACTAGATCAAAAATTACTTAAAGAACACAAAAATAATACATGATGATATTATTTTATCTTGTTTTGTTCATGGTTTCAAGCAGTATTTTAAGTGAGCTTGGAATAATTACTTGTAAATTTGTATTTAAACATAAATCACAAAAGTGTAAGTACAAGATTTAAATCTTACTACTAGCTCTTGAACAAGATGATAAATCAAGAAAAAGATGATGAGAAGATGAAGATGTTGATGAAGATCATAAGCTCCTAATGCTTCCTTCCATGTACATGTTCTTGACCATCCTTCTTTATACACTTGAAAATATGAAGGTTTGAATATGTTGGTGATGAAGATGAACAAAGAGGTGAGAAGTGTTGATGATTTTTGTTATAAAAATGAAAGGGAAAATGATTAGTGCTGTTGTGTTATAATCTTCTCTACACATGTCCAAACACTTAGCAAGCTTAGATTTCTTACAACACAACACAAGTGGGTTAGTGGTTTTTTTTTTCATAAAAGTTGTGTTATAATTCAAGTGTATAAATAGTAAGTTACATAATGTTCGGTATACCAACTAGTTCGCTAGACTAGTCGTTTTCTTGTTTGGATAACGAATTTGGCTCGTGTTTCGTTATCGGGTTAATTGCCGGCAAATTATACCACTTATATGGAAATTTTTACATTTCCATATTCAAGGTATTTTTGATGTCCAAAACTTATTAACTAGTTCATAGACTAGTAAATTTGCTATTTTGTTCATAGTCAGTTTTGGTATTGCGTAGTTACGGAATAAGTTGTATAGCTTTAAACAATAATGTTTATATAGGGATTTTTGTGTTTTCTCAATACCCTGTATATGGTTTATGACAAATAATATCTATTTTTGGATTTCAGATATTGCTGAATTGTTCTGCGGAGTAATGTACACTTCTGTAAAATTCCTGAATTCGTCTGCGGACAAGACAATTAAGAGGTTATATGATATGTTTTCGGTAAAGTATTAATCGTAAGTTATTCCCAACTAATGTATTAATGTAATATTTGTTGCGGACATATTTCCAAGTTTTGTTTTTGCGGTGTCAGGCTGTACCGCGATTAGTCCTGGCATGAATAGTGTGTTCGTATTTCTACTAGTTTGACTAGGATAAAGTTTATGTTGTTTCACGATGAAGCAAACTCGATATCCTTTCACGATATAATTTTGTATAATCCGAGACTTATGAGACTAAATAAAACTAAGTCAAGTATGCGACAATAATAATGTAATAATTATTTAAGTTGTACTTACATGTATTTTGCCGAGTGTCACATTCTCCACCTGTTAAAAAATTTCCGTCCCGAAATTTAAGTTAATCTATCCGTTGCAGGGACTTCCTTAAACAGGTTAGGGTATTTCTTTTTATTCTTGTCTTCCCGTTCCCAAGTGAACTCCAGTTCGCGCTTTGAGTTCCAACAGACTTTAACTAGTTTGATACGACTTCTCCTGGTTTTCTGAGTTTTTGAATCCAGAACCTCACCAACTTCCGCCCAACATAACGAAGATCAGCATTTTCTACCATATAATCCTTCGAATGGGGCAATTTTTATCCTAGTGTGGTAATTATTATTATATGAGGACTCAACTAAAGGCAAGTGAGTCACCCAATTTCCGCCTAAATCCATTACGTAAGCTCGGAGCATATCTTCGATTGTTTGGATGGTTCGTTCGGTGTGGATGAAATGTCGTGCTTAGATCTAAGAGGGATCCAAAGGCCTTTTGAAAAGATTGCCAAATTCTTGACACGAAACGACCATCTCGGTCTGAGATTATCGACACACGCACTCCATTCCTTACCACAATCTCTTTAAGATAGAGTTAAACTAACTAGTTAGTCTTGTTTTTTTTGCGTATCGACAAGAAGTGAGCTGACTTGGATAATCGCTCAACAATTACCCATATCATGTCGTGACCACAAGAAGTCTGGGGTAATTTTTTATGAAGTCCACTGAAATATGTTCCTGTTTCCAAGTGGGAATCTTAGGTTGTTTTAATAAACCTGAAGACTTTTGGTATTCGTCATTAACCTTAGCGCATGTTAGGCATTTCCCAACATAGATTTCAATATGACCTTTGATATTTGGCCACCAATAATACTCTTTCAGGTATACATCTTATCTGATCTAGGATGTATTAAGTATTTGGACTTGTGAGCTTCCTTTAAAACTAATTCTCGTAGTCCGCCAAAGAGAGGAACCCAAACTCTACCCATGAAGTATAAAGTTCCATTCTCTTTCAGCTCCATTTGTTTCTCCATACCTCTAAGTGTTTCATTCTTAAAGTTCTCCTCTTTATGAGCTTCTAGTTGAGCGTCATGGATCTAAGAGGTGAGGCTAGTATGAATCGTGAGTTCTAACGCTCGTATGCATAGGGTTTTAACTTGTTCTTTCCGACTTAAGGCATCTGCGATAACGTTCGCCTTGCCCAGATGGTACTTGATCTCACAATCATAGTCATTCAACCGTTCAAGCCAACGCCTTTGGCACATATTCAACTCTTTCTGGTTAAATATATGTTGAAGACTCTTGTGATCAGTAAAAATTGTACACTTGCCGTACAGGTAGTGGCGCCAAATTTTTAATGAAAATATGACTGCACCTAGTTCTAGGTCATGTGTGGTATAGTTCTTTTCATGAACTTTTAGTTGGCGTGATGCGTATGCAATAACTTTCTCTCGTTGAATCAATACACAACCTAACTCTTGGTGGGATGCATCGAAATATACTACAAAGTCTTCTGTTCCGTCGGGAAGTGATAGAATTGGTGCATCACAAAGATTATCCTTGAATACCTAGAAAGCTGCTTCTTATACCAGGTCTATTCATCCATACTTTTTATTTTAAAGTGAAGATTACAACCAACATCTTGTTCAAAAGAAAGATACAAACTACAACTTTGTTTACATTGTTAGAAATTTATAACACAATTCTATAACACATAATTTTTAAAACAACTAAGACTTTGCATTCTATGTGTCGCACGAGGGTACGACGTTGAGTGGATGAAATCTTATCGCTTAACATCTTAATCCCATGAAACTTGTTTTTCCAAAGTTGTCCACTAGTTACCTGAAATACATCTTAAGCTTAAAAACGTCAACAAAAGTTGGTGAATCATGTGTTTAGTTTTGTATCAAATGAATCTTTAAAACATTTGAAATATTGTATTGAAAACCCGGTATGTAAAGCCATAATGAAATTGTTGATCATTAAGTTTTGCAAGGACACTGATATGTGTGCCTACATAGGACGCAACCAAACCTTAGACGATAAATTGTGTATGTGACACTCGTTTTGGACACAAAAGCACTCTAACAAACTCTATTGTGCTGATAAGTGTGGGGCTCGCCAAAACCCAATAGATATATCCCTTTCATTCCTCGGTACTTGGATATACATTAATGGCCCCTTGATACAATCCTACCATACCAATTGTAACATGTATCCTTCCTCAAGAGTTTAAATCTCTAAACAATATTTGAATCTCCGGTCGTGACAAAACCTACAAGTGTTCTAATCTCGTTAGACACTTAGGCTTACGTTTTGTTTTGTACAAGTCTTTTATCTTGAATTTTAGTTAGACTTGTATTTGTTTGTATCTTTGTTTGTTAATATATATTTCATATATATTTTGTATTCTTTTAGTTTGAATGGGCCTAGCACAAAAGTGTATAGGCCTAATCCATTTGATTTGTATGTAAGGGCCTAGTTGTAACAACTCTCTAAAACACCCCAAACCGGACCATAAACGACGAACCTGGGCGTCTCAGCCAACATGCGAGAGAAACCCTGGCATCTCCCGCAGCGCGCAGGAGCCGTCCAGGTGACGTGTCTCTGTTTTGCGATGTCTGGCTAGGCTATGCATGCAACGTAGCCTACCTAGCCCTAGCTGGAAGCTGCCGCGCCACGCGGGGGTTTCCCTGGTTCCTCGCGCGACGCGTAAGAGAAGTCAACCTGGCCTATATAAGGAGCAGTCTGGGACGAAGTCCAGTGCTGACTTTCGATCCTCTGAATCGATCGTATACTCCCTCTATCTCTGTTTCTCTGCGAAAACCCCCCTAAACCCCTAAACCTGCGAAGCGCTGCCCGCTTTAAGAATCTTAACCCCCGATCACTAATTCGTTACCCTACTCGATTGATGTAGGACCCACCGACGCATGTCGAGGCTCTGCCTGACTAAGTTCGTTGTGGTTCTATCTCGTGTTGTATGGGCATCCAACCCGATTGATTTAGGACCCACCAACGCATGTCGAGGCTCTGCCTAACTAAGTTCGTTGGGGTTCTGTCTCGTGTTGTATGGCTAAAGTGATTTGGGTTAATTTACTAACACATGTGCATTGTATATTTTAAATAGAAATTCCAGGAAGTAATCAAGAACTGTCACCAGAAACTCCGTAGGAATACCTAAGTTTTCAAGGCGAGTACATTCTCTTTTTGTAAATCTTTTTGTGAATCAAAATGTGTTACCAAAACCTAAAATGTTTTAATTATGCTTAACAGTACTTGAGTATATGTATTCTATAATTACTGCCAGTATGTTGGGGTTTTTTATACATTACTAGTCCATAGTCACAGGATTGTGACAGGAACCGTTACTATTGGGTGACAGGACCCAAAGTAATATGACCCACTAGTCAGGAGTGACAGTACTGAATGAGTAATTGTGTAGATATAAACATTGTAAATGCGGATGCTCTCAATAACTGTAAAGTATAAGCACTTGTTTTGATAAAACTGAGATGAATTCGCCAGTATTTCTTGCTGATAAAATGTTTTTAAAACGCGTTTCAGGTTACTTAATGTGTAGCTATTAGAAGCCAGCTGGAGAGCACTGAAGGCTTAGAAAAGTGGATATAAAAGTTACCAAAATAAAAAGGAATTTATGTTTTCCATGAGGGTTTTATCCCTACAAACGTGTTGTAATGGAAACTTGGGTTCTACCCCATTTTGTTTAATAAAAAAGTTTGGTGTTTTGAAACTCTGATATTTATTTCCTAACTACGATCCTGATGTTTAATTTCCGCTACCAAATCAATAAACACCGGTACCACTTGACTGGTTCGCGGCCAGAAGGTGGTATCAAAGCCACTGCTTTAAGCCATTTAGGTGTTCTTTTGAAATACCTAAACTCTAACCAATTAGGAAATATCTGCGACTTCTATGTTACTCTATAAATATATATATATATATATATATATATATTATTTGGTATTATTTTAATAACTTCTTTAGTTTACAGTATGAGTGATCAGGGTACTTTTGATGCTTATCTTCACCTACCTCATTCTCTCATGGATGAAGGAACATCCCAGCCAACCACCGACTACACCGCTGATTCTGAAGATATCTTTGTTTTCAAAGCCAAATCCGCAGAACCTTTTCCCCCTAAGAGAGAGGTTGGTTTAGTAGAGCTAGAGGAGAGAGAAGGAAACGACGGAGACAAGCACAACAACAAGCTATAGCAGCTAGAACTGAGAGAAACACCCAAAACCCAGAAATCAGACCTTTATGGGAAGAAGAATTGGATAGACAATTAGAAAATTTTCACATGTTTGGAAATGTAGGAGGAGAACCCAATTTCAACCAAGTAGCAAATCCAGAACCACCGTTACTTCCCTTGTTTCCTAACTAACCCATGAACCTAGATCAGAACCAAGAAAACCAATTTCCAATCCCAGCCTTTGATCCCAATGAGATACCTAGAATTCAAGCACCAAACCCTTTAGATCAATGGTGGGCTAACAACTGGGCAATTTAGAACATACTAGAAAACCCAATTCGCTATGAAGAACCAGTTCCACCTTATCCTAAACCAGTACCAGACCCACGACTACCTAGGGATCATGTGGAAGAACTCCGCAGTATGTTGAGGAGTTGGTTGAGGAAGGAAACCGGATTCGCCAAATCGGGGAGAAGCTCGTCTGGAAATATGACGAGCGGGAGATGCAGTTTTAAGGAGACCATAGCTTAATATATATATATATATATGTGTGTGTGTGTTTGTCTGTATTTTGTTACTTTGAAAAAAAACTAAAAAAGACATAAAGTAATATCACCTATATAAATATATCGATGCATAGGTTAGTAATGTTTGAATTCCAGTTATGTTTGTACTAGATGCATATATATGAAAAGAGTAAAAGTCGCAATGCTCGACGATTTTGGTTCACTGTATTGGTGTGATTATTATTTAATTTATTTTTTGGTATTAATACCTTATAAATTTTTACAATTCAATGTCAGACGAAGTAAATCAGGAAATCCAGAATAACGATAATAACGAGAATCAAATGAATAAAAGTGCTATTGAACACATAGTGGCCCAAGGAATCATAGATGCTATACCCTATATTATCGATACTATTAAAAAGGCAGAAAATAATGATTCCATAAACGGGAATAAGCGTGTACCCCCTGAATCAAATCAAAACGTGAATGGAAATCACGAATTGTTAATCCAAGCTCCAATTTCAAAGAGAAGAAGAACCATCTCATATGGTTGTTCTTATAAAGAATTCTTATCATGCAAACCGATAGAATTCTCAGGTAATGAAGGAGCTATTTCAGCCTTGCGCTGGATAGAAAAGACAGAAGCAGTCTTAAAGATAAGTAAATGTGCAAATCAAGATAAAGTCATGTATGCTTCTAATCTTTTTAAAGATGCAGCTTTAGAGTGGTGGAATACCATTCTTCAGTCCAGAGGAAGTGACAGAGTTTACAGAATGGAATGGAACAACTTTAATGAAATAGTTGAAAGGAAATCATGTCCTCCTAATGAAAAGGAACAAATTGCTAATAAATTCCTAAATCATAGAATGGTTGGGGTAGATTGCAAGGAATATACTACCACATTCTTTAAATATGCAAGGATTGTACCAACTCTAGCTTCACCCGAACCAGTATTAATCTCCTGTTACATCTGGGGATTAATCAGTGAGATCACACATCTAGTCAAAGCAGCAAGACCACAAACCATAAAAGAAGCAGTAGAGCTAGCAAACACCTTAACAGATGAATTGATACGTACGCAAGAAGAAAACCAGAAAAGGAACCTAGCTCAAAGGATCACCCAGGAACTATGTTATGGTAATTCCAATCGCGGGAAAGGGGCACGTTCTTCTTCATCCCCATGTAAGTACTGCAAAAGGAAACATTTAGGGAAATGCTCTACATACTGCAATTTCTACAAATTCCCAGGGCATAAGGAAGAAGACTGCAGAAGGAAAGTTAGCAATAGGTTGTGCTACAATTGCGGTGACGCTGGTCATATTAAGACCAACTGTCCGAAACTAGCTCCAGCAGCCAACAATAAAGGAAAGACAACCGAAGGACCCAAGAAGACTGCCAGAGCGTTCGTGCTGACCGCTGAAGAAGCAAAGATGATTCCGGATGTGATTGCTGGTACGTTTTTAGTTAATGATGTTTATGCAAAAATATTATTTGACTCTGGTGCAAACCAAAGTTTCATAAATACTTCCTTCTGCAATTTTCTTAATCAACCATTAACTAAACTTCACCAAGACTGTCTGGTGGAAACGGCAAATGGATCCTCTATCAAAATAAGCGAAATCCTGCAAGGAGTAAAGATAGAAATTTTAAGTCTTAATTTTGCTGCTAACCTTTTTCCAATGGATCTTGCCGGAATTGATGTCGTGTTAGGAATGTATTGGTTGGTAGCCAATCAGGCAAGCATATTATGTGACCAAAAGTCTGTAGAAGTAAATGCGCCATTTGGCGAAAGGATCACAATTAAAGGAGATAAGTCGACAAGATCAACAAAGTTCATCTCTGTGATGAAAGCTGCAAGCTATATACGGAAAGGAGGAATGGTGTATATGATTTCCCTAATCACTAACACTAGAAAAAAGAATTAAAGGATATTCCCGTAATATCTGAATTCTCTGATGTTTCCCTAGAAGAGTTGCCTGGATTACCGCCAAATCGAGAGGTTGAATTTAGAATTCACTTGATACCAGGAACGACACCGATTGCCAAAGCACCATATCGCCTAGCACCGACGGAGATGCAAGAATTAAAGAAATAACTAGATGAATTACTAGAGAAAGGTTTCATACAACCCAGCTCATCGCCATGGGGAGCACCGGTGTTATTTGTCAAGAAGAAATACGGATCAATGCGTATGTGCATTGATTACAGGGAATTGAACAAAGTGACAATCAAAAATCGGTACCCATTACCGAGAATTGATTATTTGTTTGACCAACTCCAAGAGCCCGATTCTTTTCTAAGATTGACTTACGCTCAGGATATCATCAGTTGAAAGTATAGGAAGAGGACATTCCTAAAACTACTTACAGAACAAGGTACGATCATTATGAATTTACTGTCATGCCATTTGGTTTAACCAATGCCCCAGCTGCATTTATGGACATGATGAACAGGATATGTAAACCATACTGGATAAATTCATAATTGTCTTTATAGATGATATTCTAATTTACTCTAAGAGTAAGGAAGATCACGCAGAGCATTTGTATATACTCCTGTCATTGTTAAGGAAGGAAAAGCTTTATGCGAAATTCTCAAAATGTGAATTATGGTTACAAGAAGTACAATTCCTCGGACATCTACTAAACCACGAAGGAATTCATGTAGATCCCACAAAGATCGAAGCAATTACCAAATTGAAGGTCCCAGAATCACCAACGGAAGTAAGAAGTTTTCTTGGATTGGCAGGATATAATAGACATTTTATTCAAGATTTTTCTAGAATAGCCATCCCGTTAACTAAGCTAACTTGCAAATCAGTTAAGTTTGAATGGGGACCAAAGCAGGAAGAAGCATTCAGGATTTTGAAGCAAAAGTTAACCAACGCACCAATACTCGCTTTGCCAGACTGAAGATTTCGTAGTTTATTGTGATGCATCTAAGTTAGGATATGGATGTGTGTTGAGGCAACGTCAAAAGTTAGGATATTGATTTTGAAGCAAAAGTTAACTAACGCAACAATGCTCGCTTTGCCAGAAGGAACTGAAGATTTCGTAGTTTATTGTGATGCATCTAAGTTAGGATATGGATGTGTGTTGATGCAATGTCAAAAAGTATTTGCTTATGCCTCTAGATAACTTAAGAAGCATGAAGAAAATTATACAACCCATGATCTAGAGTTAGGAGGAATGATTTTTGCCCTGAAGATTTGGAGACACTATCTTTATGGTGGTAAGTTCGTGGTATTCACAGATCATAAGAGTTTAAGATATGTCCTTGGACAAAGGAATTAAACATGAGACAGAGGCGATGGATGGAAATCCTTAGTGATTATGATTGTGATATCCAGTATCATACAAGAAAAGCTAACATAGTAGCTGATGCTTTAAGTCGAAAGTATCATGAGAAGCCGAAGAAAGTACGCTCTCTTAGACTAAACCTGCAGATAGATTTAAATGATCAAATTAAACAGACACAGGAAACAACAATCAAGGACGTTGCTGAAGGATTAAAAGGGATGATTAAGGAAATAGAGAAAGGAACATATGGAATTTGGAGATTCCATAAGGAAAGGATTTGGATTCCTATCCAAGGAGACTTACGGAATCGAATTTTAGAGGAAGCCCATAAGACTAAGTATACAATGCATCCTGGAATTGATAAGACGTATGAAGACTTAAGAAAGAATTTCTGGCGGATAAGAATGAAGAAGGATGTAGCAAGCTATGTTGCTAAATGTCTAATCTGTTCATAGGTTAAAGCTGAACATTAGAAACCTTCAGGACTGTTGCAACAATTGGGAATACCAATTTCGAAATGGGAATTAATAACAATGGACTTTGTTACCAAACTACCAAGGACACGAAAAGGTAATGATACAATCTGGGTGATTGTAGACAGGTTAACCAAATCTGCTCATTTCTTACCGATGAAGGAACTTTCAGTATGGAACAGTTAGCTAAGTTATATGTAAATGAAATAGTTTCATTGCATGGAATTCCTTTATCTATTATGTCTGATAGGGACAGCCGTTTTACTTCTCATTTTTGGACGAGTTTCCAAAAAGCAATGGGAACAAGACTCAATCTAAGTACAACATATCATCCTCAAACAGACGGTAAAGTGAAAGGACAACCCAAACAATGGAAGATATGCTTGGATCATGTGTAATTAATTTCGGAGGAAATTGGGATGAACATTTTTCTTTGATAGAGTTTTCCTACAACAAGAGTTACCATTCCAACATCAGTGATGCACCCTTTGAAGCACTCTATGGGCGAAAATGTTGTACTCCAGTATGTTGGGCAGAAATTGGAGAAAAGCAACTATCAGGTCCTGAAATTGTGCAAGAAACAACCGACAAGATCATTCAAGTCAAGGAAAGACTGAAAGCAGCACGAGATCGTCAAAAGAGTTATGCAGATAATAGACGTAAACTTTAGAATTTCAAGTTGGAGATAAAGTGCTATTAAAAGTCTCACCATGGAAAGGAATTGTAAGATTCGGTAAGAAAGGAAAACTAAGCCCAAGGTACGTCGGACCTTTCAAGAATAAGGCTGTTAGCTTATCAGCTACAATTGCCAGAAGAAATAGCAGGGATACATGATGTATTTTATGTATGTAATCTCAAGAAATGTTTGGCAGATGAATCAATAGTAATACCTCTTCATATAGAGGTAAATGAGAAACTTAAGTTTGTGGAAAAACCCATTCAAATTGAAGATAGAAAGATCAAGAATCTCAAGCGCAAGAGATTAGTTCTGGTTAAAGTTAAATGGGATTCAAAGAGAGGACCAGAATATACTTGGGAGCTAGAGTCAGAAATGCAAAGAAAGTATCCACACCTATTCAAGTGAATCTTGAGGACGAGATTTAAAACAAGGTGGGGAGGATGTAACAACTCTCCAAAACACCCCAAAACGGACCATAAACGACGAACCGGACGCGCACCACGAAACCCGACGCGAAAAACGAAAAAAAATCTGATCTGGGCGTCTTAGGCGACACGCGAGAGAAACCCTGGCATCTCCCGCGACACGCGGGAGATGTCCAGGTGACGTGTCTCCGTTTCGCGACGTCTGGCTAGGCTATGCAGGCAACATAGCCTACCTAGCCCTAGCTGGAAGCTGCCGCGCCACGCGGGGGTTTCCCCGGTTCCTCCCGCGACGCGCGGGAGAAGTCAACCTGGCCTATATAAGGAGCAGTCTGGGACGAAGTCCAGTGCTCACTTTCGATCCTCTGAATTGATCGTATACTCTCTCTATCTCTGTTTCTCTGCAAAAACCCCCTAAACCCCTAAACTTGCGAAGCGCTGCCCGCTGTAAGTATCTTAACCCACGATCACTAATTCGTTACCCTACCTGATTGATGTAGGAACCACTGACGCATTTCGAGGCTCTGCCTGACTAAGTTTGTTGGGGTCCTGTCTCGCGTTGTATGGACATCCTACCCGATTGATTTAGGACCCACCGACGCATGTCGAGGCTCTGCCTGACTAAGTTCGTTGGGGGTACTGTCTCGTGTTGTATGGCTAAAGTGATTTGGGTTAATTTACTAACACATGTGCATTGTATGTTTTAAATAGAAATTCCAGGAAGTAATCAAGAACTGTCACCAGAAACTCCGTAGGAAAACCTAAGTTTTCAAGGAGAGTACATTCTCTTTTTGTAAATCTTTGTGTGAATCAAAATGTGTTACCAAAACCTCAAATGTTTTAATTATGCTTAACAGTAATTAGTATATGTATTCTACAATTACTGCCGGTACGTTGGGGGTTTGTATACATTACTAGTCCATAGTCACAGGATTGTGACAGGAACCGTTACTATTGGGTGACAGGACCCAAAGTAATATGACCCCAAGTCAGGAGTAACAGTACTAAATGACTAATTGTGTAGATATAAACATTGTAAATGCGGATGCCTCAATAACTGTAAAGTATAAGCACTTGTTTAGATAAAACTGAGATGAATTCGCCAGTATTTCTTGCTGATAAAATGTTTTTAAAACGCGTTTCAGGTAACTTACTGTGAAGCTATTAGAAGCCAGCTGGAGAGCACTGAAAGCTTAGAAAAGTGGCTATAAAAGTTACCTAAATAAAAAGGAGTTTATGTTTTCCATGAATTAGGGTTTGTCCCTACAAACGTGTTGTAATGGAAACTTGGGTTCTATCCCATTTGTTTAATATAAAAGTTTGGTGTTTTGAAACTCTGATATTTATTTCCTAACTACGATCCTGATGTTTAATTTCCGCTGCCAAATCAATAAAAACCGGTACCACTTGACTTGTTCGCGGCCCCCGCTCTCGGGGTGGGGTCGGGGGTTGCGACACTAGCCCAATTGAAGATATGAAGGTTTGAAAATGTTGGTGATGAAGATGATTTGTTGTTATAAAAATGAAAGGGAAAATGGTTAGTGGTGTTGTGTTATAATCTTCTCTACACATGTCCAAACACTTAGCAAGCTTAGATTTCTTACAACTCAACACAAGTGGGTTAGTGGCATTGTTTTTTTTAATAAAATTTGTTATATTTTATAAACTTTTATAAACTTTTGATGTTTCGGTATTGAGTTTTTATAATTCAAGTGTATAAATGGTAAGTTATATAATGTTCGGTATACCAAAAAAGACGTTAATTAGTTCGCTAGACTAGTCGTTTTCTTGTTGTTTGGATAACGAATTTGGCTCGTGTTTTGTTATCGTTCAATTACCGAAATTTTTTACCACTTATACAGAAACGTTTACATATCAATCTTCAAGGTATTTTTGATATCCAAAACTTATTAGTTAGTTCGTTAGACTAGTAAATTGCTAATTTGGTCATAGTTTTTGTACCGCTTTTGGTATCGGGGAGTTACCGAATGAGTTGTATAGCTTTAAACGATAATTTTTATAGGGATTTTGTGTTTTTTTCAATACCCTATATATGGTTTATGATAAATAATATTTATTTTTGGATTTCGAACATTGCTGAATTTTTCTGTGGAGTGCTTTACACTCTTGCAGAATTGTTGTAATCGTCTGCGGACAACACAATTAAGTGTTTATATGATTATTTTTCGGAAAGTATTAATTGTAAGTTATTCCTAACTTATGTACTTGTTGCGGACATATTTACATGTCTTTTTTTATGTCGTGTCAGGCTGTACCGCGACTAGTCCTGATGTGAATAGTGTGTTCGCATTTCTACTAGTTTGTCTAGGACATAGTTTATGTTGTTTCACAATGCAGCAAACTTGATATTCTTTAACGATATAATTTTATATAATCCTAGACTTTTGAGAGTTAATTAAATAAAACTAAGTCAAGTATGCAAAAATAATAATGTAATAATTGTTTAGGTTGTACGGAATTACTGGTATTTCGCGGAGTGTTACATATGTACTGTCTTCGCAAAAGGATATAGCATAAAAGTTCTGTTAGGTTCTTAGTAGCAATCGGCGACCATTTTTTCTTTTACTTCACAGAGCTTTTCGTCTCCTTGATAGCTGGAAGTCACCGCACCATACACACCATAACATATGAATATGGCTTTTGTGTTTAAAATAGGGATGTGACGGTTTAAACGACATAATAAAACGTTTTATGAACTTTTGAGAAACCGTAAACCAAATTTAAAAGGGTTTGAACCCTTTTGGTTACCATGCACTATAATTCGATGATGGATTTTTCCTAGGTTATGTAAATGGTTCACCAAACAAAAGGGTTTTATTAAAAATGGTAAAATTGAGACGGTTTTTAATATTTAGATTAACATATTCGCCCAAACAGTCAAGCCTAAGTCCAACAATATTATATGATTTTGATAGCTTCTTTGAATCTTCTAAAATTCCTGAGTATTATAATGCAAGTGATTCGATTTTAATTCATAGCTTGATCAGGGATGAAGATGAGAGTCATTCGTTCTAAGATCAAGCGTCGAATTTCGGATGCCTCAAAAAGGGTAGATGCATCAAGAACTTCCTCAAATGCATAACAACGAATTCAAGTGACATCGAGTTTGAACCACCTAAGGGGGAGGACTTCATTAATCCGTTTGTGAATGCATATATTCAGGAGGAGATTGGATAAAATCTGGGAAATAATTTCGATGTTCACACCATTGCTACAACACGAGCAAATAAAGGTCATCAAGTTGACAAAATAATTGGAGATCCTAATGTAGGTGCTCAGACAAGGAGAAGTGCGAAAACAAATACATGTTTGTCTGCTATGATAAAGAAGACTAGTATTCTCAATGAGTGCTTGTATACTATTTATTTCGCAAGCGAAGCTGAAAAATGTTCAAATGGCTCTGAAAGATAATTCTTGGGTAAAGGCTATGCAGGAAGAAGTAGCTCGGTTCGGAATGTTGAAACCATGGGAGTTAGTTGATTTGCCAAAAGGAGAAAAAGAGATTGGCACCAAGTGGGTATTCAAGTCTAAGAAAGTTGACCGAGGTATCGTGACGAGAAACAAGGCCCAGTTAGTGGTGAAAGGGCTCAATCAACAAGAAGGGACATATTACAATGAAGTGTTTGCACCAAGAACTGGTGTATGTCTCTCAACTAGATAGGTTTACTGATCCATAATATCCAGATCGTGTTTATAAATTGGATAAGGCACGATATGGATTGCGTGAGGCACCTAGGGACGCTGTCAAATCACCTTTTAGTAAATGGATTTGAAAGAGGTCAGATCGACAATACACTTTTCATTAAGAAGAAGGAAGATTTTCTGCTGGTACAGGTCTATGTTGATGACATCATCATTGGGTAATCTGATCTGATGAGAACATGTGTCATGAGACGAGCTAGTGATGAAGAGCAAGTTCTAGATGAGTGCAATAGGTGAGTTATGATTCTTATTGGGGTTGTAAATTGAACTAGAAGAAGGATGAGATCTTTATTCATTAGACAAAGTATGTGTATAACATTTTAACTCGTTTCAAAATGGAGGATTGCGCTACTTTTAATACACCCCTTTGTGAAAATCACAATCTCCTGGTAGTGCAGAAGATGTGGATCGAAACTCAGTATGGGGCTATTTCAAGATAAATATTTTAACAATAATACTAAAATATGCTTATACCTGGGCCAAAAAATATCTAATTGAAGATGAATATTTTAACAATTCAAAGAGGAAGTAAATACATTTTCCTTATTCAACAACAGAATTCAATGTGAATTTACATTTTAAAAGAAGAACAAGAATAGAAAAAACTACCAAGAGTTCTTAGTGTGTTATTTAACTGGAGTCTCATACATAGAACTAACATATCATACTTTCCACTATAAGAACATGCCAAATATATGCTAGAACTACCATGAAAGAAACACTATATATCGAAGTGAACTAAAAGTGGCTTAAAATATGGTTTACTCATTTCGCATGTTTGTAATATCTAGAGTACATCTAAGAGGGCCAACCAAAGAAAACATTGGTGTGCGTATGTTGAAGTACTTATTACGTATGACACATGTAGTTCCCTAAATTCATGTGTCAACTAACATAGACATCACTCTGCAGGGTCATAGACAAACGAAAAGTGCTCTAAAGACCCACCCTTGTTTTTTTTCCCACAAATGCTAGCTACAACGTTGCCAATAATAACACTATATCAGAATTGAAGGATTTAAACTAAATCCTATTTTTAAGATACTTTGGACCAACAATGGGTATTTCGTTTCATTTGTTGGTAGCATTCAAATTCTTAATAAACTGAGTATCTCATAAAAAAATCTTGTAATGACTAGTCATTGCTACACTTAACTTTGTCTTGAGTGAAAACTAGTCGCATAACAGTGATCCATAAAAATTATTTTGATTTGTACAAATCAAAGTGATAAATATGTGGAAAGAACTTTTTTTTGTCAATTATGAACCTTTGGTAAGGTACATAGATAAGAATCCACAAAAATCAGTTTATCTATTTCCAGGGAAAAAATATAATGAAAATTATTGCTAAAGGGTCACAAAAGATCCACTGATCATGTAAGTAAATGCATACTAAGTTATTTAATGCAGTCATTAACGGAGAATCTGGATTTATAAAATGAGAAATAGGTTAGTATTAACAATAAAGAGTTAGTGCATATGTTATATTAGTGAAGTTAAGGATTGTTTGTTATTTAACTTGAGTCTGAATTATAGAACTAGTATATAATGCTTTCCACTATAAGAACATGCAAAATATATGCCTAGTGGTGGATCCATAATTTTTTTTTTCTATAGGGTTCCTTTTGTTATATTTTCACCATATTTTTTTTTAAATCATTCAAGGTTTCCACTAACTTTTTCATTTTTTTTCCAATCGAATGCAGGAAACCCCCCCCCTCCTTCCAGATCCGTCACTACCTAGAACTACAATGAAAGTAATGATATATACCAACTTCTTCTTTTCTTTTCAGTATTCTCTTGTCTGCCTCAAACATTGGCTCAATGGATGTATCTTGAGTGATTCTGCCACACCTTGTGTGATAGCTTTCACTTGAGCTCTGGAGTTAATCTTGGTGTTGCTTGGCAATGCTCCTGATGGTCATTCCGACATCTATTGGCCAACACTTTTCTCAAACTTGAGAATAGCACATCTTAGTTGCTTCAACTCATCTTTTGTCCTTGCAATACAGTTATTAATTAATTCTCTTTACCCCTCTATATGTTCCTCATGTTGGGATTTCCTCCACCTTGGTTTTGTGGAAGTTGAGGAAATTCCGCTGGTATCGAATTGATTGAATCTTTCCACCTGAAGTTGCGATGGTTTCTCCACCCTGGGTTGTATGTGTTGCTATATGGATTATTCTCATATACTTTGGTTTAATCCACTTCCTTGGTGAAACTGTCCATACATCGAAAGGACATGTCTTTGACTAGTGGGCTCCTCCACAGGTTCACAAATTGGTTGGGCTGCAAGGAAACGATCAAGTCGACTGGCCATCGCTTACATTTTAGCTTAAGATGGCTTGACCTAAGAAAAATTGGTGTGTGTTTGTTGAAGTACTTATTAAGTTCGACACCTGCAGTTAGATTCATGTGTCAACTAACAGAGACATCACTTGACTGCAGGTCTTAGAAAAACAAAAAAAAAAGGCATTGATTAAACCCTCACCAATGCTACAACATTGCACGGAAAAACCGGAAGTCTACTGGATAAGAAAGATTTAAACTAAGCCTATTTTTAAGATCTTCTGACCAATGGTTTGTATTTAATTTCATTTAGCGTTCAAATTCTTAACAAATTGACCATCGCATATAAAATCTTGTAATGACTATCTACATTTAACTTTGTCTGGAGTGAAAGCTTGTAGTGAAACAATGACGTTTGTGGGTATATGAATGGGATTAGATCTACAATTCTATTATGTGTAACTATGTATAGAAGAATGCGGAATCCAGTTCAACACATACGATAATCACAAACGCGTGTAAATAAACATTTCAGCTCCAATTGATTAACAAAATCAAGTTTACACTGATTTTGATCTAACACACACAACTGAGAGAATGTGACTGAGGGTTTAGAAAAGTTATGAGGAAATGCAAATAACTGGGTTTATATAGTGATGGTTAAACAATTAGCTCAATCAATAAAACGCCCTAACTTAATTGTTTACATCCCTAAACAATTATGTCAAAACAAAACTATTCTAAACTCGGAAATCGAAATAATACCAAAACACCTAACGACCTACCAGCTATAGACATAAAATGCATCTACAACACAAGAAAATGATCTATAAAAATTATTATGATTTTGTATAAATTAATGGGCCTCATGTGATCAATATGTGGAATGATTTTTTTCCATTATAAACCTTTGTTAAGGTACATAAATAAATAAATATAATTTTCATTTTTAGCGAAATAAATAAAAAGCCACAAAAGTTCCATATCATTTTATCTATTTCCTGGGGAAAATATAAAAAAAAAAAACTATTGCTACAGGGTCACAAAGATCCTCCGAGCATGCAAGTATATACATACTAAGGTATTTAATTAACACCGGAATTAAAGGAGAATCCAGGTTTATAAAAGAAGAATTTGATTAGTACAAATGATCAAGAGTATAGTGGATCTGTTATATTACTGAAGTTAAGGATTATATGTTATATAACTCTGGTCACAGTTATAGAAGTAATATATCATACTTTCAACTATAAGAACACGCCAACTATAAGAACACGCCAACTATATGCCTCGAACTACAATGAATGTAATGATATATCTCGATTTCTTGTTCTCAATATTCTCTTATGTGTTTGTCTCATCCTGCAGCCTTCTGATTCCCAATGTTCTCTATCTCAACCATCGGCTCAATGGATGGTTGGATCTTAAGTGGTCTGTCACCCCTTGTTGCGTTATCTTTCACTTGAGCTTTGTGATTAATCTCAGTATTGCTTGGCGATCCTCTTAGTGGCCGTTCAGACATCTATTGGCCAACATTTATCTCAATGTTGAGAATAGCACTTCTTTGTTGCTTCAACTCATCTTTTGTCCTTGCATGACAGTTATCATTTAACTCACTTTACCTCTCTATAAGTTCTTCAAGTTCGGATTTCCTCTCAGGAGCTTTGGAGCTGGCACCTTGGTTTTGTGGACGTTGAAGATGTTGGGATTCAGTGGTGTCAATTTTACTTTTTATCAAAACGGGTTTGATATATTTTATTAACTAAATATATAATTAATAAAACGCAACGGAATATATTGTAATCAACACCAAAAAGTGAACGAACAGGATCATGGTTATAAACATGCAAATACGATACAATATTTATTAATCTACTGATGACATTATATATACCTTAGTGGTTAATAATTAACCGTGTGAGACACCAAGGTACAACGAACGGAGTGCTAGACACGAAAACGAACGAACCGGATGCGACTTGCGGCAGCCGGTTGGCTTTATAACGGATTCACGAAAGAGACAGGGGCGACACCTTGGTGGGTGGCGGCTCTTTATCAACCAAGGAACAAGAGAAAAATAAATTCCAAATTTCTTGGAATTGTTTTTCAAAGATGACGGCTGCTCTTCTTTTATTATTATGATTAGTACGTATATATTGTATTTATATATAAAAAATTAGGTTAACAATAATAACCTTTAATCACTAATCATCTCTAGGGCCTCCAAGCCCAATACGTCTAGATTAAATACAAGACACAATGTAAAACCCGAACACATAGTTTAATAAAAAATAATTAAACGTTAAATATTTATAACCAGTATAAATAATTATATGTTTTGTCCCGTTAAATGTTTGTGATCACCAGTTAACAAGTTAAGTGGATTTAATGTCCGTTGCCCAAGGTGTAACTCTTACGGGTCATAGCTCGGTCAGTAGCGTTGACTTATCGAACCCGTACATATAAATCCAATAATCTCCCACTTGGACGGCCTTCGATAAAATCCCCAACGCAGACAGTCAGCGACGCTCTAGCTACACATGACTGCCCCAACAAGGTATGACACTTTAAAGTCATTAACCAAAGCACCTTGCCATTGGTACCAATTTACTATTGCAAGTCAATAAACTTATGGTAATTGTTGTCATCATCCTTTCTGTACATGAGACATGGATTAAATTCATTCTCATATAGCATTCAATTATTATTGTTCTCGATCAAGAGTCAAAGTGGTCCGAACAAACACACAGTAAGTTTGGGTAAGGCTTTACACTTCACCAGTTTGAATCAACGAGGGCGCCAAAAATGTCTAACTTTTACATATCGTGTAAGAGTACAGAATCCCTTATCGGCTACATACAACTCCCACTGAAATTCAGAACTATTCCCAATTAAAGCCTGGCAGTTACGCGACAGCAGTTGACAGTAATCAAAGAATAATCCTTGGTAAACGGAAGTTCTTATATGTATCTAAGGTCAAAGGATACTAAATGAGTATACCAACATCAAAGAATCTTATGACTAAGCTCCATGAAGATGATTTGATGCGAGTTACATCCAACGTCATTCTCATTGAGGTTTGGGACTTCGGAAGTCAACTCTTTGAGTCCAAAGTCAGAATAGTCTTAATTCAGAATCGTTCCCACGAGTCTGACCGACTACGGATAGTTTAGAATGCAAGATTCACGGATTAAACGTATTAAAATCGAACACAGTTATAAGATTCAGAATTGCATTTAACCAGTAAATCAAGAATGAATTCAAAAGTACAATTGTTGAAATTTCGTATATCCAAATACTAAATCAAAACATACAACTAGCTAATTTAAGCCCGATAGCATCCATGTGCTGATCATGCTTGTCCTGAGTCGTGGGCTTAGTAAACGGGTCTGCTAGGTTTTGATCTGTGTTCACTTTGCTTATCACGATGTCTCCACATTCCACAATTTCTCATATGTAGTGGAACTTTCTTAGAATGTGCTTGGCCCTGTGATGAGATCTGGGCTCTTTGGCTTGAGCAATAGCACCTGTGTTATCACAGAATATCTCGATGGGTTTCTTAATGCTTGGAACCACATCGAGGTCGGTTATGAATTTCTTCATCCAAGCAGCCTCATTTGCAGCATCTGATGCGGCTATATATTCAGATTCGGTGGTTAAATCCGCCACCACACTCTGCTTGGAGCTCTTCCATGCGATAGCTCCTCCATTTAGAGTGAATACAAAACCTGATTGTGAGCGAGAATCATCTCGGACAGTTTGAAAACTTGCATCAGTGTAACATCTTACAGTGAGCTCTTCTTCTACTCCTCCAAATACTAAGAACATATCTTTAGTTCTTCTCAGATACTTCAGAATGTTCTTGACAGCAGTCCAATGGGCGATGCCAGGAGTTTGCTGATAACGACTAGTCTTGCTTAAAGCATGCGAGACGTCAGGTCTAGTACATAACATATCATACATGATCGAACAAATCACTGAAGCATATGGAACTGCTTCCATTCGCTTAATTTCAATGTCCGTTGAAGGATATTGCGATTTGTTCAACACAGTCCCTTTAGTCATAGGAACACCTCCTTTCTTGAAGTTTTCCATCTTAAAGCGTGTTATCATTTTATCTGTGTATGTACTTTCACTTAGCCCTAGAAGTCGCTTAGATCTATCCCTATAGATCTTGATTCCTAGAATATAAGTTGCTTCTCCAAGATCTTTCATTGCGAAACAAGTTCCCAAATAGTGTTTAACTTCGTTAAGCATCGGGATGCTATTTCCAATAATCAGTATATCATCCACATACAGGATGAGGAATGATATAGTGCTCCCACTAGCCTTTCTGTAAACACAAGGCTCATCTTCATTCTTGACAAAACCAAACTCTTTGATCTTCTATTCAAAATGAAGATTCCAGCTACGAGATGCTTGCTTAAGTCCATACATGGACTTATTTAGTTTGCACACACTATTAGGATATGTTGGATCAACAAAACCGTCTGGTGGAACCATACAGACATCTTCCGAGAGATGCCCATTAAGAAAAGCGGTTTTGACATCCATTTGCCATATCTAGTAGTCATAGTACGCAGCTATGGCAAGCAATATCCTGATCGATTTGATCATAGCAACGGGCGAGAAGGTTTCATCATAGTCAATACCCTGAGTTTGAGTGAAACCCTTCGCAACTAGTCGTGCTTTATAGGTGTGTACATTTCCATGTATATCGGTTTTTCTCTTGAAAACCCATTTGCTCCCTACTACCCGAGATTTGGGGGTAGCTCAACCAAGTCCCAGACTTGATTATCACGCATAGATTGCATCTCAGCGTTCATGGCTTCCAGCCATTTGGCAGATTCAGGATCTGAGATAGCAGATTTGTAGTTAGCAGGTTCGTCATTAGACTGATCTACTACCAAGACTTCAGCACCTTCAAGATGCCTAAGGTATCTATCAGGTTCTTTACGAGTCCTGCTACTTCTGCGAACGCCTGTGTTTGTGTCTGATTCATCAGCAACAATTTCTTGTTGTTCAGACGTTCCGACTTCATCAGCGGTTGCTGTTGGTTCTCGAATTTCTTCAAGATCAACCACATTATTTCCGGTTCCCCGATTAAGAAGTTCTTCCTCGAGAAAGTGTCCCTTCCTTTTGATGGAAATAACATTTGCATCAGGATGGTAGAAATAATATCCGCTTCTTTTATAGTATCCGACGAAAACAACCTTTTCGCATTGAGGATCGAGCTTATCATCAGAATCACTTGTGATGTATGCATCACATCCCCATACTCTAAGGTATTCCAAATCGGGTGTACGCTCATGCCATATCTCATATGGAGTTTTGTTTACCTTTTTAGTCGGAGCTAGATTAACAATGCGGCCGGTAGTCATAAGAGCATGACCCCAAAAGGAGTAAGGCAAGTTAGTTCTACACATCATCGATCGAACCATATTAAGTATGGTTCGATTTCTCCTTTCACTCACGCCGTTAAGTTGGGGTGTGCCAGGTGGAGTGGGTTCTGAAATTATTCCACATTCTTTCAGATGATTGAGGAACTCTAAGCTGAGGTATTCGCCACCTCGATCTGATCGAAGTACTTTTATCTTTCTAGCAAGTTTTTTTTCTACTTCGTTTTGAAACTCTTTGAACTTTTCAAAAGTTTCATGCTTATGCTTCATAAAATAGACATAAGCATATCGACTATAATCATCGATGAAAGTAACGAAGTATCTTTCATGGTTTCTTGTCATGGTTCTAAAAGGGCCACATACAGTAGTGTGAATGAGTCCTAGCAGACCATTGGCCCGTTCACCAACACCAGTGAAGGGGCACTTTGTGAGTTTGTCAGCTAAGCAAGATTCACAATCATTAAAGGAGTCCTGTCCAGTGGATTCAAGAATCCCCTGGGATTGGAGCCATTTTATGTGTGCCTTACTTATGTGGCCAAGTCTACAATGCCATAGAAAGGTTTCATTAATATCAGCTTTGCTACGCTTGGAAAGATGATATATGTTATTACATGTTTGAACATCAATCTTATAAATACCATTTCGAGGTTTAGCCTCAAAATAAAAAAAAACATCATTCAAGTAGGCAGAAATAGAAACACCATTAAAAACGTACTTGAAACCTTGTTCAAACAAAAGGGAAACCGAAATAAAATGTCTCTAGTTATACCAGGTGCAAACAAACAATTGTTTAAATTAACTACAAGGCCAGAAGGACATGAAAAATGAAATGTGCCAGTTGCAAGAACGGGCACTCTTTTCCCATCACCAACGATGAGTTCCATGTCGCCTTGTTTCAGCTTCTCCGTTTTCAGGCTCCTGCAAAACATTAGTGATATGGTAACCACACCCGGTATAAAATACCCATGTATTGCTGGAAACAGTAAAAAGTTCAATAACATAAATGAGAATACCAGAAGAAGTGCCAATGTTATTGGCCTTGTTCGCCTTCAGCTACCTAAAGAAGTGCATTCAAAGCACTGACGCTCCTGGGGAGGGGGTGGTTTAGCAACCTGCTTGTTGTTGGTGGCAGGTTTGGCAGCAACAACAGCCTTTTCTTGTTGTTGGGCTTCTTAACACCACCAGACTTGACCATCAAAACTTGGTTGGTTTTAAGTGGAATGTTCATCTCGGTCGTTTTGAGCATACCATGTAGCTCAGGCACAGTCTTCACCCAAGCATTCATATTATAGTTCATAATGAACTGGTCATAGGAGCTAGGGAGAGAGTTCAAGATGAAGTCCGCTGCCATTTCATTTTGCAGGGGATAACCAAGTTTGTTCATCTGGCCAATGTACCGTTTAATCTTAAGCACATGAGTACTGACACACGATCCTTCTTGCATTTTACAGCTTATGAGCTGTTTCATGGTGTCATATCGCTCTTGTCGAGCTTGTTTCTGAAACATGCCTTTCAGTTGCTGGATCATGTCAAAAGCATCTTTATCTTCCATGTTCTTCTGAAGTTCAGGAGACATGGTGGCTTGCATAAGGCAAGCTATCTCAACAGCACCCTCGTTATGTTTTTCGAATGCCTTACGAGCAGCATTAGTGTTACTTTCAGGCTCGGTAGGGACTGGGCCATCTAAGATATATAGCATTTTCACCATCTTGAGAACTATTCTCAGATTGTGGTGTCATTCGAGAAAGTTGGTGTTATTTAGTTTTTCCTTTTCAAGTATAGACTTGAGAACGAAGGAGTTGTTTTCATTAGACATCTGTTACATAAGCAAAGAGATTTTGATCAGTATTTTTTATGTATATTTCCTTATTTAATTAATGACCCATTACAGTAATTTAGAACAAGGAATGAGAATCTGGCTATGTCAGTAGTAAAGGCAGCTGTGGCATGCACTTAAGTGACTAGGCAGACTCACAACGAGTGTCAATTGTGAGAATTGCACAACTCTCGAGTATGAGGCCGCTAAGACAACTCTTGTCTATGCATTGATACGTTTAGCCTCATCTATGCCGAGTTTTTACTTTCAAGACAGCTGGAGCATGTGATGAGAAAAGAAAAAGTAATAGTCGTCCTAAAATAGGTACTTGTGGAAGGGCCGGATGTGTCAACGAAACCCTTGCACCTTGGAAGGATAAGCTAGGCATCAAGTATGGTGCTGTGGCTCCAAACACTAATGGTTCGCTTTACGTTCTAAGTGTAGCTTGTGATAGGATGGCATAGACTATTGATTTTAATTACGGGTTAATTTAATATTTACCAAATAGGATCGTAAGAGCCAATTTTAGTATATATTTAGTCATGACATCTGATGAACCCTTTCATCTCTCAGGACACTTAATTTTAAATAACCTATTAAAAGTAAGTTTGTCGCGACTTGTATGACCATATAAAAGTTAATAGTTTCAAAACTATTAAGTTATGAGTTTTTAAAAATTAAAACATGTTAAATTTCAATACTCTAATGGTTATTATTTATTTTAAAATAAACTATTTGTTTTATAACAAATATTTACAAGTTATAAAAATCAGTTTAGAACGTGTTATAATTGATTGTGAAATTTTAAAACACCTTTTAAAAAGTTTGTTATTAGGTTGGTATGTTATATAACAATTATAAGGTAAAAGCAACCATGATAGCAATAATAAATATGTAAATCTTTAGGCCATTTTTTTTGTTCTTGCTAGAGCAAAATAGCAAGACCAAACTGGGTCACGGGGTAAGAAACAACCACAAGGATGGACCTAGTGCATCTAGTTGTCTTGAGCACCTCCATGATTCTTGTAATGTCTTCAATTTTGTCTTTGGGTCTTCAACATTATAATATAAAATATAACAAAAATTGAAACCCTAATCTATTATAACTTTGAGCCACAAAGTGGGCCAAAAAACCATAAAACCAAAACAAAAACAAGAACAAAAATATAAGTACAAGGTCGGCCAGATTTACATATTCAACACAATCATATAAAAGTGAACAATTTTTTTGGTCAAATAAAAACAAAAAAAACTTTTGACCAAATAACTTGTTGCCCAAGAAATATATAGATCTGAAACTTTAAACAAGTTAAAGTTTGAGATCTATAACCGGTTAAAAGGACTGGTTCCGGTTTGCATGTTGTAAGCGTGGCTCTGATACCATTGTCGGGATTCAGTGGTATCAATTTTACTTTTTATCAAAACGGGTTTGATATATTTTATTAACTAAATATATAATTAATAAAACGCAACGGAATATATATTATAATCAACACCAAAAAGTGAACGAACAGGATCATGGTTATAAACATGCAAATACGATACAATATTTATTAATCTACTGATGACATTATATATACCTTAGTGGTTAATAATTAACCATGTGAGACACCAAGGTACAACGAACGGAGTGCTAGACACGAAAACGAACGAACCGGATGCGACTTGCGGCAGCCGGTTGGCTTTAACGGATTCCCGAAAGAGACAGGGGCGGCACCTTAGTGGGTGGCGGCTCTTTATCAGCCAAGGAACAAGAGAAAAAGAAATTCCAAATTTCTTGGAATTGTTTTTCAAAGATGACGGCTGCTCTTCTTTTTTATTATTATGATTAGTAAGTATATATTGTATTTATATATAAAAAAAATAGGAACCTTTAATCACTAATCATCTCTCGGGCCTCCAAGCCCAATACGTCTAGATTAAATACAAGATGCAATGCGAAGCCCGAACATATGTTTTAATAAAAAATAATTAACGTTAAATTATTTATAACCAGTATAAATAATTATATGTTTCGTCCCGTTAAATGTTCGTGATCACCAGTTAACGGGTTAAGTGGATTTAATGTCCGTTGCTCAAGGTGTAACTTTTACGGGTCATAGCTCGGTCAGCAGCGTTGACTTATCGAACCCATACATATAAATCTAACAGAAGAAATTTGGGTGAATCCTTCCAACTGAAGCTGCGATGGTTTCTCCGCCCTAGGCATATGGATTATTCCGATACGTGTCCTGTTTTCCTCCGATGAAATCCACATCCTTGGAGAAAGTGTGTGATACACCAAAAGGACATGTATTTGACTAGTGGGCTACTCCACAGGTTTAACAAGTTGCTTGAGCTGCAAGGAAACAATCAAGTCCACTGGCCATGGTTTCCATTTTAGCTTCCGTGGTCGTAACCGGGTCAGTTTGATGAATTATTGCTTTCTTCATGGTTGTGGGCGAATATCTCCAACAGTGCATAAGCATGCATATGTGTTAAGCTGGTAACCACTCCACCGGCTGTAGTGTCCGTTGTCTATTTTGCTTGAGTGAACAGGGCATTCCATGGTGTGGACCGTTTCTCAGAAATTCTTTAAAAGGTTCCCATGCTTCAGAGAGAAATTCTGGTAACCGCTCCACCGGCTGTAGTGTCCGTCATCTTTCTCTAACTAATGAATCCTGATCCTCAGTTTTGTGGTTCTTAATGGTTGAAAGTTTAGGTGGTAACGGAAACTGTTGGCAAGGAGCCCATCCATGACCATGCTTTTCTATGTAAGGAATTAAAGATACTTTTGAGCAATAAATGGTATTTAGTTTCATTTTTAGCATCTCATATAAAATAATCTAATGACCAAATCTACACTTAACATTGTCTTGAGTGAAAACTAATGAAAACAAATTATCAAAAATTAAAGAAACAATTTAAAAATCACATGACTTGAAAGAGTGATCCAAAAAACTTATTTTCATTTTTACAAACTAATGTACAACTTATATTCATTTGCACAAATTAATGCACCTCCAAGACCAAAAACGTAACGATATGTGATTTGTTGATAATCGAACATGCGATTCACATGTTTGAATATAAGGATTTCAGAAAAGTGATGATTACAATTGACATACATGAACCCTATATATACTAGATAAATAGATGCGATTGCAGAGACGTGCCTCTTCACGAACAGTCGCAATTCTTGATCATGCGATTGAATGTTGAAGAGATGTGTCTCCTTGATCTCCTTTGCGGCCGTCGATCTGCAGATGCGACTCCAGGAGGAGTCGTATCTTTTAGTTTGTAGGTTACAAACTTATGTTTTGTCGCATCTAGTCCCCGTACTTGCTAACTAATCTAATTATAACATAAACTAACTTTCTACTAATTACAGAATGACACCCTTATATTTAGTTTAAACATCAATACTCCCCCTTAACTAAATATAGTTTAACGAAAGTCTTCAACTTGCTCGACTTGCAGTAGCATTGGTTCTTCTTCCAACGCGAGATTGGCTTCTTGCTGCATATCTTTCTCCTTTTCTTTCCATTTGGACCAAGTTCTCCACAATCATAACATCTGAACTTGCTCTTGTCTTGGTTTCTTGGACCCGTATCTCTTCCACGTCCTCTTCCTCTTTTAAAAGATCCTTGTCCTTAACTTCTACCATGGTTTTGAACACCACGACCCTTTCCATGTTGCCAACTTTCAGACTGATTACTTGCCATCATGAGTCTTCCTTGATCATTATCTTCTTGCTTGTCTTGACTTTTGAGACGTTCTTCAAAAGCTATTATTCTTCCCACTGCTTCTTCAAATGGCATTTTGTCTATTTCTGAATACTGTTTGATATTTGTCACGATGGGTAGAAACTTCTTCGGAATAGAGATAAGTAATTTCCTTACAAGTTTCTTGTCTTTAGTGGTGGTACCGAGAGTTTTAAATTTTGCTTTCATACCACCCAACTTGCTTGCAAAACTACTTACTGTTTCGTTCTCATCCATCTTTAAAGCTTTTAGTTCGCTCCTCAAAGTTTGGAGACGGGCTTTCTGAACCATATCTGCTCCAAGATAACAAACTTTGATTGCATCCCATGCTTCTTTTGCTTTATCGTATTGCGCAACTTGCATCAAAACATCTTCCGGTAGTGTTTGGAAGATAATTGCTTTCGTTGTATGTGTCTTTTTTCGTTTCACTTCCGTTGAAACAACAGTTTCCCAAAGACTATATGCCTTCAAGATTGTTTCCATCATAACTGCCTTTTGGGCACTAAAGAGACACATTACCTTGCTCGTGAAGTGACGTTGATGCACTTCCTTCTTTGTCTGTCATGCCTCCTTTCTTTCTCGTCTTGCTTTTCTTGCCTATCTTGCTTGTGATCGGATGATCCCTTTCTTGATCGAGTAGATCAAATTTCTTACTTAGTACTTGCGTCTGGCCAACTTGCTAACCAGATTCTTGCGTTTCTGACCGACTTGCTGATCAGATTCTTGCTAACTTTCGATTGTGAATAATAAAAAAAATCCAACCAACTTGCTAATTGGACTTAATTTGATCGATCCACTTTGCTTGCCTTTTCTTGCTTTGACCAAGAATGGTCGTTTCTTGCTAGACTAAATCATAATGATTCAACGTGCTACTTGCTATTTTGAACCAAACGGTCCGGAACTTGCTATTTGAACCAAGAATCGGTTTGACTTGCTAGAACCGATACAGGTTCGATTTCTTGCTATACGAATCGTCTATGATTCGAAATTGACTTGCTTTATTTTAAAACGTGCTAATGTGATCCCTTTTCGACGTACAAAACTCGATTCTTTTTTTAAAATCATATTTCAAATTGTTTATTAAATTGGGTTTTCCAAAATTCATTATACTCTAATTTGTAAAAACAATTCAAATTGGTTTTTCTTAAGAATGATCTAGTCAAAAAGCAAAACTTATTCAAATTTACTTTTCAACGAACCTGATTCGATGGAGCAATTTAATTGTGTCAAAACAAAAATTACTGAATTCAAAAAATTCAATACTTTCTAACCTTTAATTTGGAACCCGTTGATTTCAATAGACAATACCGATCTCGTGTTGGTCTGAATAGAACAATTTGCGATCTTCTTTCTTGCTTCGAACACTAACACCACCGGAATTCGGTTATGGCAATCTTCTTTCTTTCGAACTGGTCGAATCGTGTTGTGATTCAATCGTTTCTTCTTCCCGGATTCGGAATGTGCTCTGATACCACTGTTGATAATCGAACATGCGATTCACAGGTTTGAATATAAGGAATTCAGAATCAAAGAACAATAACTTGCTTGTATTGAATAAAAAGTGATGATTACAATTGACATACATGAACCCTATATATACTAGATGAATAGATGCGATTGCAGAGACGTGCCTCTTCACGAGCGGTCGTGATTCTTGATATTGTGGATGCAATTGAATGTTGAAGAGATGTGTCTCCTTGATCTCCTTTGCTGCCGTCAATCTGCAGATGCGACTCCAGGAGGAGTCGTATCTTTTAGTTTGTAGGTTACAAACTTATGTTTTGTCGCATCTAGTCCCCGTACTTGCTAACTAATCTAATTATAACATAAACTAACTTTCTACTAATTATAAAACGACCCCTATATTTTGTTTAAACATCTATGATTAATATATGGTCAGAATTTGTTTTTTTTTCAGTCATGAACCTACATTAAGGTACACAAATAAAAAGTCACAGATGTTCCATTGAGCATGTAACTAAATACATTTTAAGTTATTTAATACGGACAAGTGAGAATCTAGATTTTAAAGAAGAATTAGAATAGTACAAAGGATCAATAGCTTAGAGGTTCTATTATGGTACCGAACTTTAGGATAGTTTGATATGTTGATGCATAATGTCTATGTCTTAGTCTTATATCGAGTCTGTATTGTATAGAGCTGAATAGGCTAGGTATACGAAGTATTTATGTTTGTTGTAGCCAAGTTTGCTCATAAGCAACATGTTTATGCATGTTCGGCCGAACTTGCTTATGCAAATTCGGGCGAACTTGTGTTCCCCAGGGGCGAACTTGCTTTAGAATAAATACCTAGCTAGCCTACTTCATTTGTAACTTTGGCATTTCAGAGGCGAAGCTCTGTCAGTTTGTAACTAGAACGTTTGATCTATAAAACTGACGTTTAACTGACTAATTCATGTCTATTGGTAAACACGACGTAATATTTCCGCTATTATGGACGTTAGATATCAAATTTAGGTTCCTAAGCATCGAGGATCGGTCCTACAAGTGGTATCAGAGCTAGAACAGCCTGATTTGATAGTATCAAGACAAGAACACTTCTATTTCTACTCCATTCTTCTTTTTTCTTAACTTTTGATCATAAAATGAAGAATTCATGGTCAAAATCTTTTGAATTTTGAATATATCATGTAAAATACAACAAAGATAAACCCTTGAAAGATTGGAGACCAAATTCAACCGAATTCATGTCGAAATTTTGAAAAAACCATGTTTTTGAAAATCTCCATGATCGAACTTATTGGCCATGTTCGGCCGAACTTATACTAAAACATCACTTTTCAAGTGATTTTTTAGTAAGTTTGCCCGAACTTGAGTAGTTTTTGACTAAATTTCAGCTAAGTTCGCTCGAAGTTACACAATTTTTCATTGATTTTACATCAAGTTCGACCGAACTTGTGTAAATCTCAAAGAAAATTTAAGTAAGTTCGCCCGAACTTACTAGATTTTTATCAAATTCTTGAAGATAAGTTCGCCCGAAGTTCTGTAGGATTTGTGTCTCAAGTTCGACCGAACTTTAAGCAAAGTTTTCAAAACAAATTTAGCAAGTTCGACCGAACTTGTTAGAAAAGCTGAGAATTCTTCATTTGTTGCTACAAGTTCGATCGAACTTGTAGTAGGACTAATTGTTTTCAAAGTTTTTGAAAAATTTTCAGAGTACACGTTTCGTTATTCACAATGGAGGATCAACTAAGAGATTTTATGTCCGGAGCTAGTTCGTCAAATGCCAACGTGATCAATCAAGTCAATCTTGATAAAATGGGAACGACTGTCAAACCGCCCAAGCTAATGATCATGGACGAGTACGAAGCATGGAAAAAGAAGTTTACTTACTGGGTTCAAGCCATGCACTTTGCTGGCTGGGTGTCAATTGAAAGAGGCTACACTGTTCCGGTAGATGAACATCAACAAGTCCTTGAAAAGTACAACTATTCGACAGTATAGAGAGACGAATACATTGCTGAGAAAAAGATGATCAGTCTCATCCAACAGTCTGTCAAAGAAGATATCCTGATTTTGCTACCAGAGTATACTACTGCAAGAGATCTTTGGTTGTCATTACAGAAGAAGTATCTAGGCAGCGCCGAAATGATCAAAAGCAAGAAGACACTTATCCTGAAAGAATTCGATATCTTCACAATGCTAAAGAATGGGACCATAAAGCAAATGATCGAGCGTTTCTGTCATCTTAAAGTGCAAATGCGAAGACACGGTCTCGAAAAGACAGAACAAGAATACATCGACAAACTTGCTGACGCACTACCAGAGGGTGAATGGACTACGTATTTGATGGTTCTGAAGAACAGTGATAAGTGGGAATTTTTCAAGTTGTCGACGTTTATCGATAAACTCGAAGGCCACGAAATGGAACTTCTGAAGATGGCGAAGTCAAAAAACGCTAATGTTGTCCAAGACGTCGGTTTGTATTACAAAGCCGGAATGCTAGATAGTATTTCGAGTCCTAAAATTCAGACGGCTTTTAGTGCAAACATGAATGCTTCTCCACAAAATCAGAATCAATCACAGCCTCAGTATGATCAGAGTCCCCAAAGTTCTTACTCAAGTACTGGTTCAAATTCAACTTATCAAAGCCAAGCGAACCAGAATCCACAACAAAGTTCTGATCCGAATGTATATAAATGCAACATCGCAGTGAATTTGAACAATGTTGTTTCAGAACAAGTTGCAAAACAACATATGTCACTACTCGCTACCGGTTTAGAATCTTATGAATGTCTTGTTGCTGGTAAGATCGGAAACCCCGAGATGTCCGCAGAAGATTATGACCAGGTAGACGAGGAAGAACTCGAACTAATGGACATCAAATGGTCCTTAGCTTCGATCATCAGGAGAGTGACAAAGTTCGTTGCACTCACAGGCCGTGACATAGGAAATTCCAGCAACAAATTAGGTTTTGACAAAACAAAAGTCACGTGCTTTAGATGCCGTCAAAAGGGGCATTTTAAAAGAGAATGTAAGAACACCGAAGCAACTGGAAATCAAAGTCCTTTCGGAGGAGGAAATAAATATTACAAAAAGGCACTTCAATATAAACCATTTCCGAAGAAAACTCAGATTGAAATTCAAGAAAAACCTGACAATAGCACCATTGAGAAAGCTATGGTGGCATTGGGAAGCAACGGAGTTGCTTTGATGGCAGAGATAGTTGAAGATAATTCTGCAGAGGAAGCAGCGGCAGCAGCTGAAGCAGCGGCAGTAGCAGAAGCAGCAGCAGCTTTCGAACAAGCTCTTTTGAAACAATACTTACATCAACAATAGGAAGAAGAGGAATATATTCATATGCAGAGACAAGGAATTTTATCCTCAAATTCTTGTGATAGTTTTGCAGGTCATTTTGATGGAAGCTCGAAAGAACAAGTGGTTGAGGAGAAAAAGAATGATGAAGTGATCATTGATGTCACTCAAGAAATGAAAGTCGAAGACCTCAAGGACATGGCAGATAAAATGTTAATGGCGAATCTAACCAAGGTAGGTCCAGAGGTAAAAATTATCGAGAAAGAGGTTGTCAAAGTACAAGTTGTTAAGGTTGAGAAACCTTGTACAAAATGTACTGAACCTTGTGTCGAATGTGTCGAAAATCAAAGATCATTGCTGAAAACAATGTGCATAACGAATTGTTGAAATACGATTATCGCACAATGAAAGAAGCATATGATAAAATGAAAAATGATTATGGCAGACTCGACAGAAATAACATCGAACAACATGATAATATAAGGATGTTGAGTGGAACAGTAATGGATAAACAAAGGGCAATTAACATTTATATTAACACCATTGCTGAAACAAAAAAAACTTCAAGACATGACAATCGAAACTGAAAGAGTTCAACAGTTGTTGAGAAGTTATACCACAAAGCATATGTTATTGACCACATTCTTCCGACAATCTCATCGGAAGAAAAATCTAAAAAGAAAACTGGCAAAGAATATAGCAATGTTCCTCCACCCCTTTGCGAGAAGTACTGTCGCAAAACCGCATACGAGATGGATAAGGCACTCAATGTTGAGTTACATTCTGAGAAAAAAGATGAGTTGCCAGAGAATATTGATATAAACTATGCTAAATCTGATGATGATAATAATGTTGTGGTTAACAAAGTGGTTGGAAATGTTTTAAGTGATTCTGATGAAGGCAGCTTCAAAAGCGCCGACTCGAGTTCAAAGAATTCCGATTTACAGTCTGAAAATGACGATAAGTCGTCAGAGGATGGTCTAAGTGACGATCCTAATATTGTAATGTACAAAATTAAGGATTCGGATAGACTATACTTTGATGATAGCTTCCCGATTCAGAATGTGAAGGAAGAATTGCTTGATAAATTCTTTAAACTCGTGGAAGTCACATCAGAGGAATTGGAAATTAACGAACGAAAATTCTATTCCAAACCTAAAAGAAACAACTACCGAAGGAATGGTGGTGATCACCCGGAAAACAGGAGAGCGGGGTTGGGTCTAGAAGAATCAGATGAACCAGTAAAGAAAGTGTCACCATTTCATGAATATAAAAACAAAAACATGAATTTTGTATATGGGACGAACACGGTTCATGAAGAGAGTTTGATTGGTAAACAATCAAATGATGAGTTTAAAAAGGAGAAAGAAATTCGAGATAAAGCCAAGGTTACAAGTTGTGCCAAAACATCAAGTGGGATAAAACCACCCACTAAAGGACATCCACTTGATAATCGGACATGTTTCAAATGCAATGAAATGGGTCATATTGCACGACAATGTCTAAAATCAAAACCGGCTTATCCTCGAAGAAGAGAATCAAATGTTGTAAAACCAAGGTATCCAGTGTTTGAAAAACCAATCAAGATTTTAAAAAGAAATGAAACTTTGTTAGTAGTTAAACCTAAAATAGAAAAGAAGTTTGAAAATTCTACTTTTGAAAAAGGAGAAACTTCTAGGGCAAACGAAAACAAATTTTATATCAAGAAAGCTAATATCAAATCTCAAGCCTGGATTACAAAGAAAAGGTTAACAACATCTGGTGTTATTAAGTCTGAGTTGGTAAAGACTGATAACACGAAAGAATTTAAACCTGAAATCACTAAGTCTGAGCCTGTTAAGACTAGTGATAGCAAAAAAGAATCAAAATCTGAAATCATAATTGAAACTACATCTGAAACTGTCAAAAATTCAAGTGGAAACAATTCAAAAGATAAAAAGAAGGTAAAGTTTTCTAACATAAACATCATATAAAATTCAGATGAAGAATTCGATTATGCTAATGAATGAGAATTTGATTTTGAAGATGCTTATCCAATTCAACCCAAGACCAAAAAGGCTTGGGTCTCGCTTTTTAAATAGATTGTTATTATGTGCAGGGACTCCAGAGATCCGTACTTTCAAAATGGATTTTGGATAGTGGAGCGTCCAGGCATATGACGGGAATGAAGGCATTGCTATTCGACATTAAAGCTATCAATGGTGGATACGTTGGATTTGCAGGAAATCAAGGTGGAAGGATAGTCGCCGAGGGAAAACTCTCCAATGGCGTAGTTTCATTTAATCGAGTGAACTATATTGCAGAACTTGAGAACAATCTTCTGAGTATATCGCAGATTTGTGACAAGAAATTCACAGTCCATTTCAACGACAAAGAGTGTATTATCTTGAAGCTGGGATTCAAAATACCAGATGAGTGGATTCTGATGCGAGCACCGCGAGAGAATGATTTATATGTTCTTGATATGGGTGTTGCTACCACTTCATCAAAATCAGCACAATGTTTTGTATCAAATGCTACTGAAAAAGATTTTATTCTTTGGCATCCTAAGATGGGGCATATTCATTTGCGAAAAATGAATTTCTAGGTTCATAATGATCTTGTAGAAGGCGTAAATCTTCGAAGTTTTCAGATGTCTGATCATTGCTTGGAATGCAAGAAGGGAAAGCAGATCAAGAAATCTCATCCAAAGAAAATTCTAAACTCAATCAAGTTGCCATTAGAACGTCTCCACATGGATTTATTTGGTCCTGTAAATGTTCGAAGCATCTCAGGAGACTTATATTGCTTGGTCGTGACAAATGACTATTCGAGATATTCGTGGGTATTCTTTTAAGAATCAAAAGACGAAACGTTCGAGAACTTGGTTATTCTATTCAAGAAACTCGAGAATCTTTATCATCTGCCGGTCAGACGCATTAGAAGTGACAACGGCACAGAGTTTAAGAATAACAAAATGAAGGAATTCTGCAACGTAAAAGGGATCCTGCACGAGTTTAGTGCTCCCTATACTCCACAGCAAACGGAGTAGCTGAACAGAAAAACAGAACTTTGATTGAAACTGCGAGAACCATGCTTGCAGATTCTAAACTTCCTATCAGCTTCTGGAGTGAAGCGGTTGCTGCGGCTTGCTACACGCTAAACAGGGTTCGCACTGTCAAACCAACAAAGAAAACATGTTTTGAGATGATAAACCGACGGAAGCCAAATTTGAAGTTCTTAGAACCATTCGGTGCACCATATACCGTAATAGACCAAGATGGCAAATTCGGAGCTAACTCTCTTGAAGGTTTCTTTGCCGGATATGCGAGTCCGTTGAGAAGAGTATATGTTCCTTCATTGAGAAAGGTTATTGAAGCACAACACGTGGATTGTTTCAACTACACGGATCCTGTTCAAAAGAAAGGTGACGCGTGGCTGTTTAACTATCAAGACCTTTGGAATCATTTGACTTGCCCGAAGAACCAACTGACGAAGAAGTTGCAGCGTTATACTACCTTCACCAATCAACGAATCAAGAACAAATTGTTCGACCAATTGTGGTTAATCAACCCACGTTGGATCCATCTTCTTCTGGCGCAAGTTCAAGCAATAGTGGTGTTCCAGCTGAAAATGTTTCTGAAACATTATCAACACCTGCTACTCTTCCAACAACTGCCTCTACTGAACCAGTGAATACAAAAACGGAGCCCAGGATGCCTCAGAATCAAAATTCTGATTCAGATGAAGCACCAACATTTGATGCTGATGGGGAATCATCTTCTTCAGATGAAGAAGTGGAGCAGATACAAGTCTTCTTAATCAATTTGCAGTCCCGAACAACAGAAATGAAGCTTCATCAAGCTCTCCAAACATTGAATTGGTTGTTGATCTCAACATCACGAATCAGCAAAACTCAGTAGATGTTCCAAGTGAAGAATTGCCGCGATCATATTCCTATCATCCGTCAACAAATATTATCGGAGAACTTCAAACTGGTGTTAGAACTTGAGGGCAAGTTAATAAAGCACTCAGTTGTTTCTACACACGCGTTGCTACAACCCAGAACTATTGTTTCTATTCATGTTTCATCTCTCAGATTGAGCCTAAGACAGTTAATGAAGCTTTAGCGATGAAAATTGGGTACAAGCAATGCAAGAAGAATTATTGCAGTTTGAGAAGTTGGGTGTGTGGAAGCTTGAAGACCTACCAGAAAATCAGAAAGCAATTGATACAAAATGGGTCTTTAAGTGTAAACGTGATGATAGAGGAGTTATTGTTCGTAACAAAGCTAGGCTTGTTGTCAAGGGATTTCACCAGCAGGAAGGGATAGACTACACGGAAGTCTATGCACCGTAGCTCGATTGGAATCTATTCGAATTTTTCTAGCTTTCGCATCATGGAAAGGATTTAAGGTCTATCAATTGGATGTCAAATCGGCTTTTCTGTACGGCAAATTACGCGAAAAGGTGTACGTTGGACAACCACCGGGGGTTGTCGATCCACTTAACAAGAAGAAAGCAAACCTACTGGATAAAGCTCTTTATGGACTACACCAAGCCCCGAGAGCTTGATACGAGACGTTATCGCAACATCTCGTCGGAAACGGCTTTATCAGAGGAACTGTGGATAGTACTCTTTTCACCAGAGAAGCTGATGGCCATTTGATTATAGTTCAAATCTACGTTGACGACATCATCTTTGGATCTACAAATGATAGTCTCTGCAAGGAGTTTGAGGGAATCATGAAAAAGAAATTCAAAATGTCCTCGATGGGCGAAATGAAGTTCTTTCTTGGTTTGCAAGTAGATCAGCTTCCGGATGGTATTTTCATTCATCAGACTAAGTATGTTCATGACATCTTGAAGAAGTTTGGAATGGAAAGCTTGAAGCCTCTATCTATGCCTCTTGCTCTAAATCACGACATTTGCGTTGACGAGACTGGAGCCAAAGTTGACGAGATGTTATACAGATTGATGATTGGATCGCTGATGTATCTGACGGCATCGCGCCCAGATATTATGTATCCAACCTGCCTATGCGCCAGATTTCAGTCAAGCCCGAGGATTTTACACATGCAGATCATGAAGCGTATCTTCGGATATCTGAAAGGATGCCCAAGCACCTGCTTGTGGTACCCGAAGAACGACAATTTTGATCTCACAGGCTATGCTGATTCCGATTTTGGTGTAGATAAGTTGAACTCAAAATCAACTACAGCGGGATGCCAGTTCTTCGGAACAAGAATGGTAACCTGCCAGTGTAGGAAACAGACTACGGTCGCTCTCTCTACCTGTGAAGCTGAGTATATCTCGGCCTCCAGCTGTTGTTCACAGATTCTGTGGATTCAACAGCAGATGAGAGACTATGGTCTGCAATTTCTAGACACTCCGTTGTATGTTGATAACAAGGCACCCACCGATATCACCAAAAATCCGGTTCATCACTCACGAACAAAACACATTGAAATTCGTTATCATTTCATTCGTGATTGCTACGAAAAGAAATTGGTGCGAATAGAAAAAATCCACACCGACGAACAAAAGGCTGATTTTTATACTAAACCATTTTCTTTTTCACGGTTTAAATACTTGCTGAGAATTAACGGTATGAAAAATTTGCTGACAGGTGAGGATGCTGAGGTCGAATACAGATCGGACGACGAGTTCGCGGATCCACATTGGTTTGTAAATATCTTTGTACTTTAGAATTTTGTTAAAACTAAAATCCAAAAAAATGTTGTTGATTTTAGGGGGAGAAATAATAGAGAAAATACAAAACATTCAAAAATTTTAAAATCCAAAAACATATAAAAATTCAAAATGTACAAAAACATTGAAAAAGACAAAAAGAGTTCAGTGTCATAAAAGGAAATGATAGTACATCAGTGGACTATCATAGTATGCTAAAGAAATGTAAAGTTTTAAAAGTGATAAACGAATCTTACTATGGATGTGTTGATAGGCTTAACACGTTCAGTAAATTGTTTTCGAGATATAAACTAAATTTTAAAACTGCTTAATCTTGTGGATTAACACATCTTGGATATATGGACTTAGTACTCCGAAATTTCATTTGAAAGATTGCCTAATTCTGAGATACGAGGTCTTTATAGATAGTTGATATCTGGGGTATTATACAAGTTCTTCTGATTTTGCGGAAGCATTGGCCTAGAACTTCTATAATACTTTCGCTATAAACCTCCAAACCGCATGAAATATTGAAAAGAATCGAAAGATCTAATCTTTTGCAATGCTAAAAAGATTCCTTAAGTGGAACCCACCTTAAAGACGAGCCTTCATCTCTTTGTCTGTACGGTAGTACTAAACTGAGCTCTCAAGGTTTCGCACAACCCATATACATATATCAATTACGCTATATTCACCTGTAAGATGAAATCTAGGAAATCTGGATACGGGAGTATATTCAAGGAAGTGGGAACCACAGATAAGTCAAGTTTCATGAATTCTACCTAAACACATCTTGAAACAGTTGAAAACTGTGGTAAAGCTTAAGTGGACAAACATATCGACAATCTAAGTAAACGAGTTTAAAACTTAAAGTCTGCTAAAGGTCAACGGTACTTGTGATATGTCTCAATCAACTGATATGATCCTTAGACACGAATTCACAAAAATATTTCTGTAAATATGTTTGTATATAGTTTACATTGCTTATTACATTGTATTTCAGCTTTACAAATTAAAATCAAAAAGATTTCCGGTGAGTTTTATCATAAACTTACAAAAATACAAAAAGATTTTATTTCTACATTGTTTTCAGCAAACCAATGTTGGAGAACGGATCTTCGAAGTCTGGTAAGATGCTAGAACTGGTGGGAATCCTTTGACAATGGGCTGGGAGCTAATTTGTTAATCTGAAAAGTCAAGACGATGAAAAGTTCATTAATTTGAAACTTTGATTTTGAAAATATCAACAGTTTGTTCGTAACGAGTCAAACCAGGGTCATTAACTTAGACTCGGCAGACAAATCGGTTAACCAAGGTCATTAGCTTGGACTTGGTCAACTGAGTGGATTTTCATAACTGATAAAAAGTTGGAAAGTTCAGGGGTTAAAATTGAAAAATTGAAAAAGTTCAAAATTGTGGTTTGGCAAGTTCGGCCGAACTTGCTAAACAAATCAAGTTTAAAAATCAGCAAGTTCGACCGAACTTGCAGATAAGCTGTGTTGTTTTATTGTTAAGTTCGCCCGAACTTAATTGGGCTTTAATAATTGGGCTTAGCAAGTTCGCCCGAACTTGACTTGGTATAAATACCAATCAAGTTCGGCCGAACTCACTTATCAGCAAACACATTCTCTGAGCGAACATGTGCTTTGAGAGATTTTGAACGATTTTGGCATTTTCACACCATTACGCTGTCCAAATTGAGTCGATTTTTGGTGATTAGCACACCAATTATCATGGCTGAGGTGAGAATTGACAATTGGACTGTGTTTGAACCATTAATGAACGAAACTTAATAAAAAACTTAAAAATCTGATAGATCTAGGAGGTGTTGGTTAAAATTGAACATAGATCCTTAATCTACACATAAAATCAACCGTATAAACATTTTTTATTGAACAGAAATGGTCATTTGAATGTTTGAACAGATGTGTAAGTTTCGAGAAGACGACAAGTTTGGCCGAACTTGCATTATTGTCTTGTTAATAAAATCTGATTTGAATGACATCTTCGACCGAACTTGTTGTCAAGTTCGACCGGACTTATCTAAACATATGAGTAAATGAAATCTTAACATCTTCGACCGAACTTGATAATTTGTATTTGAAAGTTTTAAATGGAAGTTCGACCGAACTCACATCAAAAGAACTTATCAAACTGGTGCAAACAAGTTCGACCGAACTTAGGTTTGAAAGACTGATGTGTTGTTGTATGTATAAGTTCGCCCGAACTTATATACTGAACATGTGTTTTGAACATGTTCGGGTGAACTTAGTTAAAACAGATTGTTATAACATATATATCAAGTTCGACTGAACTTGATATAAATGTTAGAAAAATTTTGTGAATTTTTTCTTGAAAAGCGTGCTAATTGTTTTGCGTCATTTTTCAGGCACAGGTACCAGCGCCGTGTAATCTCTGTTGAGTTCTCTAAAACTCACAATACTTGCATTACGCTTGACAAGTCTATCAGTCCGTCATTGAAGGAGTACGACAGTATATTAAAGTTTCTCGAGGAAAGTCATATTCTCCGAGCTATTACCGAACGCACCGTATCATATCGATCACATATCGTTCACTTCTGGATGAATGCAAGCTTAACCGAAGATGAGAAGACGATCACTTCATTGTCGTCAGTGAAGTTAAACCGATTACAGTTACCGAAGATGATATTCGACGGATTCTGCAGTTCAAGGATAATGAAGACGATCCGATTCATTTAGATGAGAAGATGGTACGTGGGTGTTTCTTCCGTATGGGGTATAAGGGGAGTGTGAATAAACCAACGCTGAAGAAAGGGGAAGTGCCAAACCCCTATAAGCTTTTGATGCATGCTCTAATTCACACATTCAGCCATCGCAAAGCCGGTTTAGATGATGTCAAGACTATTTGGCTAGCATGGCAACGGCGCTTATTTTGAAGAAGTCGTTTAATGTTTCTAAGATGGTTTCACTCACATGTCGAAGAACATGGAAGATTCAAGGCTATGCCTATATCCGAGATTTGTACAGATGATGATTGACGAGAAGTATCCCAACATTGCACGAGATCCAAATGATGTGCTTTCTTTAGTTCATCTTGACGAAACAACTGTGAAGAAGCTTATCAAGTTCCAAAAGCAAGCTTCAGCTCCTGTTGCGAAACCAGTGTTTGGAGCTATAAAAGATTCAAATTATGTCTCGCCACCTGATAACAAATGGAGAAAGGATGGTAGTGATAACGAGAAAGAGCTTAAAGCTGAGCAAGAATGGTTTAAGGAATTCAAACCAAAGGCAAGGAACGAATGGTTTTTAAAGGCAGAAGCTGAAAAGCCTAAAAAGAAACGTGCTGTGAAGAAAGTCGAAACTTTGCTTGTCGACGAGGATGAACCTGAAAATGTTGAAGCAGTTGTTGAATCGAGTGCTGCAGCGGTTATTGAGAGTCAAGAAACTGTGAAAACGACTCAAGATGATGTGATTTCTGCTACTTCTGAGAATGAATCTGATGAAGAAGTTCCTGCCAAAGAGCCAAAAAAGACTGAAGCAGAGATTAGGGCAGAAAAGGAAAGAAAATTGGATGCGGATTTTGATCCTAATACTGAAAAGGAATCTGACGAGGAGAGACCGAAGAAAAAGTCTAAACGTACAAAGTCTCCAGCAATCGAAATCTCCAAGAAGACTACAGGGTCACCTCATACCAAAGGGAAAAGAAAAGCAAAGAAAGCTCAGAAAACTGTGAGCAAGAGGTATAAAAGTAAGGTGAAAGGCACATAAGCCACACAAGAACCTTCTGGTGCTCAGGAGAAAGGAGCCACACAAGAACCTCCTCCACAAGAACCTCCTGTTATTGTTCATGCTGAAACTGAAAGGCCAGGAGTTACACAAGAACCTAATGTGTCTGGATTTGTTGAAGTTCCTATCGCTGAATCTCCTATTGCTCCAAAGACTTATGTTTCTGAAAGTTCTACGCCTAAGAAGTCAACACCGAAAACTGCAACACCTAAAGATTCAACGCCAAAGACACCAAGGGGAAATCTGTTTGGTGATATGCCACATGGTCCAATCAGTCTCGAAGACTTGGATGAATTTTTCCCAGAATCTAATGTTGAGATGCTAGAGAAACGTGTAAAGGTGTTAGAGGAAAAAGTGGCACAGAATGAAGTCGAGAAAGCTGAGCTTATTCAGAAGATAAATCAAAGTGCTGTTGAGAAAAAATGTTAGACGACAAAGTGAAGGTGTTAGAAAATGAACGTGAGTAACTAATTGAAAGTTTGCAAGACCCAAATGAGAAGTTGCAAACTGAAATAGCTGATCTAAAGACTATTCAAGCATTGAACGATCGAAGATTCAACAGATTGCAGAAAGTGTTAGCAAACAATCTGAATATTGATTTCATTGCTGAATACGATCGTTTGGATCGTCAAGAAGAAAAAGAACGTGCTGAGAAAGAGGTAGCTGAAAGTGGTAAAGGAAAGCAGGTTGAGGGTGAATCCCCTAAATCTTCTGCTGAGAAATCTTCTGATGTACCTGAGAAACCAATTGAAGATATTTCGAAAGCTTCTGAGTCTGATATCCAAAAGGTTGACGAATCTGTCAAGCCTTCTGATTCTATTATTGTTTCTGATGAAAAAGGCAATGAAGAAGCTGAAAAAGATAAGAATGAAGACGAAGAGGAAGAAGGTTATGAGGATTGGAATGTTGGGGATGATGACGATGATTTTGATCAAGGTGGTGATGATTTTGATCAGGGAGGTACATGTTTAAAGATCAATGAAGCCAAAGTATCTGGTGAGTTTGATTTTTCTGATCTTATGAACGATGAGTCGAATAGGATGGAAGATAAAAGTCAGGGGGAGTCAGGGCAGAAAGGGCCTTCAGATGATATTAATTTGTTAGACATTGATCGTTCTGTGAAGCCTGTGTCTGCAGTACCCACGAAGCCTTTGATGCTAATGTTGGAACATAATGTGGAAGAAGGTGAGTTTGTACATAATTACTCAAAAGAAGATCTCGCGAAACTAGTTGAAGTTGAAGCTGAGAATTTAGAGTTCGATTTTGAGGAAGTTATGAATGTTAACACATTTGAACAGAAAGAGTATCAGTATGAGAGAAGGTTTGAAGCTCATGAGTACAATCGAGTGATAGTTGAAGATTGGTCCTCAGATGATGAATCAGATCAGAAAGCTAAGTACGTCGGTCAAAATTCAGCTGTTTGCTTAATGAAGATATGCTAAAAGATAAGATTGCTGAAGAACTACGAGAAGAAAAGATTCCTAAACCGATGACCAAAGAAGAGATAGCTGAAGCGAAAAAGTGCTGGTTCAAGGAGATGCCACGTGAACGTAAGTTTCGACGTCCACTAGCATTCTTCACCAGAAATAAAGATGTTTCTTTGGGAGATATACTGAGTTGGGGATGGTTTAAAGAGCTCAATGTATATGCAATCAAAAGGGAATTTGGAGTGCAATACTTCAAATATCTTGCTGATTTCAAGACATTGCCGTACTGGGATATGGAAAAGTTAGTACAAACAGTGAATGTTACTTATCATATGAAGACATTAGATCAGTTGTTGTGGAAGATGATTAAGTACGAAGTTGTTAAAGGTTGGAATCACTGGAAGCCGTTTATTCCAAGACGAAGAGTTAAGATCAATAAGGTTACAGGGGAAAAGGACATAACGTTAATTATGAAACATCCTAGAGCCATGAGGAATATGCCACTTATGCCGATCAAACAGAACTTCTATCCTTTATTCAAGTGGTGGCAGATAGATCCAGCTACTTTTGAAGCGGTGATTGTGTTAAAATTTGAAGATCATCTGGATATTGCTAAAGAACGAGTTGAAGTGATGGGTCATCAGGGTATGAGAGGTTTGTGGAGGACGATAAGGATTCTAGATCCTATGTGGTTGGTTAACTGCTCGAGAGAAGATATAAAATGCCTTTTCTACAGCAAGATTGTTTTTGAAGAAAAAGAAAAGGTACAGGCAATGCAGTATCAGAAAGTTGTTAACGTTTGCTATGCACGTGAAGTAAATTCTGGAAAGATGTGGCAGACGAAGTGGAGGGATCTGGAGAGAGTGGAGTTTCTAAAAGAAGAAACCAGAAATGAGGCGATGAAAGAAAGAATGGAAAAACCGGTAAGGCAAAGTTCGCTAAGAATGGCTAACTTTAAAAGACCACCGCCAACTGATCAAACGCCTAATCCAAAGCAAGAACGACGAAGGAAGCCATTCAAGAACTTCTTCGGTCGGGTGCGTTAAAGTTTATATGAAGACAGAGTTTTGAAGACTGATAAAAGACGAAGACGATATCCAAGGGGGAGTCTGTTGATGCATAATGTTTATGTCTTAGTCTTATATCGAGTCTGTATTGTATAGAGCTGAATAGGCTAGGTATACGAAGTATTTTTGTTTGTTGTAGCCAAGTTCGCTCATAAGCAACATGTTTATGCATTTTTGGCCGAACTTGCTTATGCAAGTTCGGGCAAACTTGTGTTCCCCATGGGCGAACTTGCTTTAGTATAAATACCTAGCTAGCCTACTTCATTTGTAACTTTGGCATTTCAGAGGCGAAGCTCTGTCAGTTTGTAACCAGAACGTTTGATCTATAAAACTGGCGTTTAACTGATTAATTCTTGTCTATTGGTAAACACGACGTAATATTTCCGCTATTATGGACGTTAGATATCAAATTTAGATTCCTAAGCATCAAGGATCGGTCCTACAATATGTTACTCGAGTCCCAGACATACAACAAATATATATTAAAAGTACTAGAAAGTTCATTAGGTTGATGACTGATTAGGCATGAAACTTGATATCTTGATGTTCTTGCACAAAGGGCATTCAGAAACTTTGGTGTCACACTCTGAACATACGGAAAAGTGTCTGCACGGGTAGCACACCATGGTTGCAGGCAAGGTGTTGCAGTTCAGGCATGTGGTAAGCTGTGATTGCACCCTTGTGGCCAAAGATTGGCTACTTCCCTCCCCAGAAGAAACTTGGTGCAACCTTCTGTACATATCAACTTCCGGATGTTGGAAACGAGTCTTCAATCTGTCAATGCACTCTCGTATCTCTTTTTCCTGCATCACAAGAAGAAAGCCGCTAGATTATAAGTCCTCAGAAACTAGCAATGCATCAACCAAAAAGGATAGAACTTGTTACATGGATGTCCAGAAGGATGCACAACTCCTCTATGTGATGCGACACACTATCATCTACTGACTGCACTGGTTGCTGATTACGGATTCCAGGGATGGTGTTAAGTGGATCAGGATGGTAGTGATGTCCAGAAAGAGTAGTGTCGTTGTCTACAAATAAAATTTCTCAAACACATTAGATTTTAAATACATAGATATAAAGAAGACACCATGTTAAAAGATATCTAATCAACACTTAAAACCTTCACTGTTGGTTGTTCCTCGTCTTCTCCTTATTGGTGCCATTACACAAATAGCGAAAGAAAAGGAGATTCGAAGACGCTATAGGCTGAGAATTTGGTGGTGGTGTAGAGATATTATAAAGGCAGTTGATATAGTGCTAAGGCAAGCCGCAGATGATGTGGTGGGGAGATAAATGTGATTAACATGAAATGATGAAGAATGCCAGCTGGTTCAAGGATGTATATTTACAATAATCATGATACCCAGTAATCTTTATATTAATATCTGTAAACAAAACTGTATGTTATTATTGATTAGCTGTAATTGTATCTCATAGAAAAGGCCAAAAAAGATAGTGCATTTTTCCTCCATACCATGACACATGAAAAATGAAGGTCATTTGGAATTGAAAAAAGTAGTGAACACATATTTATGTGAAGAATTTGAATAAGCATCGAAAGGAAGACCTTTAACTTTACCCATGATATTCAAACATTTTAATTCTTCTCGAATTATTTACCTTTAACTTTTCTACTTTATGTGAAAATCACATACTGTTTAGATATGATTGGAAGATAAATAAAGTTATTCATGAGATGATATTATATATTATGGAATAAGGACTTGATCATTGTTTTACCAACAAATTACCAAAAGTAACTTTGTGATCAAATTTATAAGTGAGATCGTGTGCTTGATCAATTCCCGTAACAAATGCAGTATAGAAAGCAATGAAATGACACAGTTTATTACGAGGAAAGCCCTTGATCCTTTGGGATCTCCGGCATAAATCCTAGGGAGGTGACTAAATGTCACACCGCCTCTTGTTTCTCTTATTACTTGTAGAATGAATTACAACTCGAGAGCAATGGAGATCGATGCAAAGTGTTATAGAGCAAGTGTATGGTATGTTGTGTCATGCAGAAGTGAAGGTGTCTGTTAATCATTGCTATTTGGTGACCTATTACGATCTCAGTGCCTCATTTATATTGAAAAGGTAATAACAAATATCCAGTTTATCGGGAATATCCTCACTTCATTCTTGACCGTTGGAGCCATTTTTCACACGTTTTATTTGATTCATTCTCTGGCTCTTTAGGTTAGACTTGGTCTACTTTAACTACCCGTGAAGACAAGTTAAAAGCAAGAGAGCTGTTAATTTCGTTAGTACTTAGGATACTGAACTTACTCGGGATCAAGGATTCCGGATCATAAAATCAACCCCTAACAATCATTCCATTTATTTGAAGGAAACATTTGAGAATATTCTTTTATTTATTTCTTTTAATGGTCTTTTAGTTAAATAAAGACATTTATATAACAGAATCTTCATCAAGTATAACCAAGAATACATGTGGTTCAATGAGTGAGGTGATGAAGGTGCTACAGTCAGACACATTTAAGCACAAAACAAATGATTATGCAGATTGATTACTTCAAGTATCATAATCTAGTTCTAAGAATTGAACTTCTTTTTTGTCAATGATTTCTTGATTACTTCAAGCATCATAATCTAGTTCTAAGAGTAGAAACTTGAATCTTCTCATTTACTCTCTTGTGTAACTCACGTTCGAGTTTAGCAAATGACAATTTAAGATCACTTGAAGATGATCAAAGCATCAGCTAGATCCTAAAGGGAATTAAAGTGACTACCTTATAAGGCACAAACAGCGCATATAGAAACAAGAAAACAAAGAAAAGAATCATAAAAATGATTAAATTACCGACTCAAAGATTTTTCAAAATCACCATGTCTCCGGCGGCAAAAACTTCACAGTTTGGCTTTAAAAATTCAAACGGTAAAATACCATAGGACTAAACTACACACATGTAGGCAAGTATACATATCATTATGCAGTATATCATATAGTAACATACCGAATTAGTGGACATAGTACTCTTGATTCTAAGTCGTCTGCTAATATTTGATCGATGTATCTAAGTCGTCTGCTAATATATGATCGATGTAACCATAAAATCTTTTTTTATTAATACTAGTCCTAATAAAAGGAAAGAAAACAACAAATTTAAAAAGCTTGTAAAAAACATTTTTAAAAAATAACAGTTTAGAATTGAATCATTAATGTTGGAACGATTAGTTAGATTGATTTTACTTATCAATACTATTTGTATAATTTATGCTTAAGAACAAATTAGTATGTGAAGTGCTTAAATTGATTAGAGTCTGCTAGGGTTAATACCACAAAACAAGAGAATCAATGTTATAGACACACATTAAAACCCTAATGTTATAAAAAAGTTTTATTACCATCAGTTATGACTTAAATGTCTTTATCTAAACCTTGAAAAATAAGCGCCTAATTGATTTCTAATCAGCGAACAGAGCAACAAATAAATTCCTAATAAGTTCTTAGATCATATTATTCATATCTATTCCCTAATTAAGTATCTCACACATTTTCTGGTTATATTTCCTACTTGTCTATTACCGATTAAGGTGTCAAGCCCGGATTAACGGTCGATTATATAATTCAAAAACAGTATGAATTAACTCTAGCCTGCATAACTTCATATAAAGACCGGAACAACCACACATACGAGATCTCTAACCAATACTAACATGCAATCATGCACATCATAACATCAAGCAATGAACTTTAATAAATTATACATAAACATAAGCAAACCAATCCATATAATCAAATGAAACTAACAGTCATCGCATTCAAACGGCTATAAGAAGTTTAGACGGACGCAACTATGAAAAGCACAAAAGACTCGGATCTAGATTCATAAAGACAAAGAAAACTGAAAACTAAATAGATCTAAACCGAATAGCAACCAAATATGCTAACTAAATGGTTAAGCCTTCGATCTTCAATTTTCCAAGCCTCCCTTGATTTTCTTACTCCTTGAATTGGTATCCTTGTCTCTCTTTTCTAAATGATCTCATGACTCCTAAAATACGATACCTATGATGCGACTGCAACTTTGCTTTTATAGGATAGCGGTTTTAGAACGAATTTCGTACGGGTCGTATGCTCTAGGTACGGGTGGTACCTTCATTGAATGGGCCTGGATGTTGCCCGAGTACAATTGTGTGTCAGCATGTAGGTACGGGTTGTACTCATGACCTAGCACAGGTAGTACCATCATAGTATTCGATCATTGACTTTCTTTTGAATCTTCACCTGGTTCCAACACTTTAAAAAATCTCTTCAACAATCATCAAAACATGCAAATCACATTTTACTCTTGATTTTAAAATACAATAATAATAAAAGATTATGGAAATGCACATTTTTCGAGCTCAAACAGGGTAAATGAATTCTCAGAGACGCATGTGTGTGTATATATATATATTTATATATGTATATGGGCTGGTTAGTGTACAATATTTCTTATCGTACCTTGCGTACGCGACTACCACAACCACATTCTGCTCCTTGATTAGACACGGTGGCAAGATCGTAAAAAGCAAACATTCAGTTTGAAATTAAAAAGAAAAGGACATAATTGTCATTTTCCATCGAGTAGGAAACTGAATACAAAATTGGGAGCGAAATTTAGGCCCTAAAATCTCTCATTTGTTGATTCCAAATTAACACACATTTTTCTCAGTTATTTATTGCTTCCGATTCAACAGACATTCAAAGCCATAACCTCTCGTTGATTGATTCTGATTCAACACATAGGAATCCGATCATGGCAAAAACAAAAGACAGAGGTAAACTTTCTTTTTACAATGTGTATCTTATTTGTTTTCGATTCGAATCATAATAGTCCAAAATTGAGCATTCTACCTAACTGAAGATCAGTTGAGTGGGATAGATGGAGCAAAGGAAACAACAACATACCACAGGCAAAGAAGATGTATCCAGGTGCATCTGTATTCCGTAATTAGGGTTTTGATAACATAGTCTGTGTTCGTATAATGTGCGTCTATATTTGTATGACAAAACTTTGTTTATTTAGGGTTTTGATAACATTTGTATTTGGTTCAATAACATGTATCTGATAGTTGTACAATGTGTGTGTGTGATAATATTGTAACATGTCTCTTATATCTATAATGTGCGTCTCTTATATTTATGATGTGCGTCGCTTATATATATATCTTGTGTCAGATAACTTGTATAACGTGGGCCAATTAACATTGACCTATATTGTAAACTATTCTTCATGTAGAGGAACCAACTGAATCAGATGATGACTATGATAGTGAAGAAGTTAAAATTGCATAAAACTGATAAAAAGTAAAAAACAGTCAACAAAAAATAGATAGTTAAAAAACAAGAGCCAGTTAGGAAAGAGCCTAGACCTTTTATTGAATATCACCACACATCATTCAAGCTAAGGTCAACACATTTGGTCTTCGTGAAGGCAATAAGAAAATTTACACCTCGAAAGTTGCTGATGTAAAGAGCATGGGGTATGGGTCTATTTTGGATAAGGATATTAATCACATATCCACACATTTAGGATATTGGTAGTTTGTAAATTATGATGAGGATTTTAATGTGTTGAACATTGGAAATCATACAATCAAAATAATAGCAAACTGAGTGCATGAAATTTTTGGAATTCCAAAGGGTGCTCATCGAGTAGTTGAAAAGAATAAGTTGAGGAAATGATCCACGACCACTATAGATGAATTCAAGGATTTGTGGCCAATCAATAGGATTAATCATAGGATGGCTTCGGCTGCCATGGAAAGACAAAGAGAGGGTGGGAGTTTGTTTAAGCTAAACTTCTTAGTCTACTAGAACACGATATTTGTTGAGATCACAAAGTCTACGACTATTAATCAGTGGTTTTTGCTAGCAATTGAAGAAGATGAAGACATAGAATAACAAAATTTGTGCTCTTATTTAGTTGATTCTTTAAAAAAGACCAAAGAGGCTTGGAAACAGTTGGATTAACAAGACGTGGGGCCTATTGCCTTTCTCACGGTATGTTTTCTACATATTTTATTGTATACTGTGAACATTATTCTAAGATGAATATTGGATCTATATTGTGAACAGCTATTGTACACACATGAGTATAACAAAAGGCATCACCTTTTCGATCGTGCCATTGGAATACCAATAATACATATGGTATATCACATCTGGCACGATGGATGAGATGGAAGAATATATGTTCAATAATGGGCCTATGACTAATATTCGAGATGGAGATAATGACGAAGAAAATCCAGTAATAAAAGAAATCTTTGAATCAATCATAGGACATCAACATGAACAATAACTACATAACAACCACAACAAGATCACCTAGATACTACTGAAGGCACAAATAAAGCAAAAACATAAGATTTTTCGTTGCCACCTTTGGATAACACAAAAATATACAAGAAAAGAAAGTAATCTGAAAAAGAAGATCATGGGAATTTAATCTCACCAAGTATTGATATGTTTGATGCCGATGAATATGCAAACTTTGGAATGCTTGATCCATCCCCACTCAATCTTGTTATAGGTGTTGGAACAAAAACACCGGACCTCATAGGCTACTACAACAGTCCACTACAACTTACCGGAGTCATTGTTAACTCTGCTCAGCATGAAGCCTCCAAAAATGCAAAGAAGGTATGGTCATTGTAATTAAGCATGTTATACTTTGTAATCACGCATGTTATGCAAATTTAGAAATAATCTGTGTTGGTGCCTATTATGTATGTCCGCCACTGTGCGAATAAGCTAGTGAGAAAAACGAACATATGACACGTTGGTGAGAAAAACGAACATAGAGTGTGTGTTGAATATTGTATAGTTTAGTGAGAAAAACGAACATATGACACGTTGGTGAGAATGTAACACCTTGATATGAAGGTAACACCTTCGTATGAAGGTAAAAAAGTCCACCTTCGTACGAAGTTAACTACCATCGTACGAAGGTAAGCTAGTCCGCAACAAATCCGTGACTGTATATAGTGTCGTGTGTTTATAGTTTGATAGGTTTTGGAGTTCCCAAAAGGGAAATATTATATACTCTTTCGGTATGAAAGGAATCATTTGACTTCTGACTTCTACTCTGTTCTTAATAACATTCCACTGAATTAGTGATATTCCATCCAAACTTCCGTCTAGACCCGCCAGATCCTGAACTTTGAATCGGTATCAGAGCTATGGTACCGATTCAATTGATCTAACAGTTGATTGAATCACCTACACTCATGAATTATGGACATTTAGGGGTTGTAGATGTAAATCATCATATAAAAGGATAATTCATGGACAAAATTTAAAATTGAAACCATAGGATTGTTTAGAATTGAATTTTGACCATATCTGTCACACCCGACTATTTAGAGCCTAACTGTACTAGTGTGACATGTGTTATAAATCAATGAAGGCAATATTTTATTGGATTTGGTGTTATTTGGTGGTATTTGATGTGTTGGTAATCCAAACTTTGGTAAAAAAAATTGTTGGTAATAATAAGATAAACGCTTATCGCGTAACGGATAAAATATGAAACGAACGTCAGTCACCGACCGATTAATGTTAAAATCCTAAAAATAGTCCATTATGGTTAAAATAATATTTTTAATCATATCTGTGAGAAAAATTACTTAAAATGCTTAAAATTCTTATTTTGCAAATTTAAGTGCGTATCGCGCGATACAGCGCGCATCCTGCCAAATACAGGCAACGTAGCCAGTCCAGCCAAATAAAATATTGTTCAGCAATATAATGGCGAGTTTATTTATATACTATGATAAAATAATTTACACGCCTCAAAATGAGATTAAAACGTTAGATAAAATACCCGGTAGCCAGTAAAATACATGTCTTTAACTAATAATACATAATATATATGTATGTAAATGTAAATTGTGTGTGTGTGAAGGACAAGGTGGCAGCCCTAGAGCCCACCTTTTTCTTTTGAGTCCCATGTGTTGGTCTTGGAAACATCATATAATCATTTAACCTCCTTTTACACTTTAATTTATCAAACCAACACCATCAAAAATCTTTTCACTCTCTCTCTCTCTCTCTCTCTCAACCATACTCAGCCGAATATCCTCTTACACACCACCATCTTAAAATTTCAAACTTTTTCTTGGAGATTCAAAGCCATTTCAAGTTAGTTTCAAGCTCTTTTGAAGATCCAAATGCGATTACAAGGTGTTTCAAACAAGAACCAAGCTCCATGTCATAACATTTTGTCAAAAACCCATCAAAGTCTTGAAGGTATAAAATTTACTTTAAAAACCATGTTCTTGATCTTTGATGATATTGATGATAATGGAAAGTTTCTCAGGATTCTTGGATGATTCACTAACTTGAAACTAATAACAAATGAGTTTTTGAACAAAACAAAATGGAAGTGTATGTGTGTGTATATGTACAGTATGTATGTGTACATGTATATATATATATACATATATATATATACATATATATATATATAGGGGAAGGATAAAATAAAATCTCACTTGAGTCGAGACAACTCAAGAAAACCCTATGTAACATTTTTTATAAAAAATTACAAAAATTCAGTTTTTTAGTACTTTTTTTGTAAACACTAAATTTTTTAAAAAAATTTATAAAAAACCATACGGCGCTTTTTATTATTATTATTTTTTTTGTTACAAAATGTTCGTTAACATGTAAGTTACATTCCCCATTTTTTTTGAAAAAATATAAACGTTACAGAGGGTTTTCTTAAGTTTTCTCAACTCAAGTGGGTTTTCTCTCTGTACTTCACACACACACACACACACACACACATATATATATATATATATTATATATATATATATATATATATATATATATATATATATATTATATATATATATATATATATATATATTAGAGATTGAGTTTTTGTTTTGAATGATTCTTGTTGATGTAAATCTTGGAAGTTGCTACATGCATGGAACAAAAAGGTGTAATACAAGAAGATTCTTATGATATGAAAAGATGATTATAAAAAAGGAACTTTTGGAAGTGTGTATATGATATGCATGTGTCGTGTATATATATGCATGTATATATACATGTGAATTTTGTTTACTAGTAAATAAATGTTACATGCATTAAGACTTGATGATCATGAGTATGATTGGATAATGATTTTATGATGATGATACCTTGGATTGCATGAATTAAATACATGTAGATGAATTTAAGTTTATGTAAAAAGATGATGATATGATAAGTGTGCTTTAGATGCTTGTACATAACATGCATGGTGATTAAATGATCTTGAAATGATGATATGTTATGATATGACAAAAGTGTTTTAAATCAAATTATAAACACAAGAAATAATAATATTTAGTGTGTTACAATGGCATGAAACTTTGTCATAGGTTTGGTATCTTTGCATGTTGTACATGTAGCTTAAAAAGTGGTAAAATATGTGAAATTTGTATGATTTATGAGGTTTACATAAAAACTGCACTAATCTGAATATAAGCATCATTTTACTCAATAAATAACATGTATTATGTTAAAATATCAACTCGTTACGATTTGAGATGCTTATGATAAAGTTTGGTACAAGACTATGCGTTAAAATGGTAAAAACGGGCTTTTTAAGAGATTTTTATAAAATTGTTTTAGATCAGTAAAACTTATATTTTTTATATAAATATAAGTATATTAACTTATATTAACTATCCTTGGTGTTTGGCTAGTCGTACCCGACTTTCGACTCCCGAAAACGATACCAAAAACGTCAAAATACGCATATTTCAACGTACACGAAAATTGATTGTTCAAGAATGAACTTTGTGTAATATGATGTGATATGTGATTATGAGAATATGTTATGTGATATGCTAAGTGATAACATAATAGTAGGGATTTAGACTACGTATGTACACTTGTGCGGTTAAAACGGTAATATCGGTAAATATCGCGTTAGATGGGTAACTTATTTGTCGTGCATGAAAATGATACATAAGTTGACTTAGAGTTATTTAATGTATCAATGCTTTAAAATTATAAGATATATAAGATTACGAGATATGTGTATTACAATATTTGATTATATGTTAACGTTTATGTATATATATTACAACGCACAAATCGTAGATATATTACTTATAAACGGGTGTGATAATGGATATAACATAACGAGAGTCACCACTAAAATCGTTCAAGTTGAAATATCTTAAAATATATATAAATAACGCCAACATAATAAAAAATAACGACTTTTCGAGAAAATCTCAAAGTTATGTGAAAATTCTAAGTATTGGAGAAACTGAGGAATTTTGTAGAATATTGATTGTTAAATCATCCTGCATATATTATGACGTGTAGAACAATTTGTGGGATTGCACGAATTTAAAAACGCACCCAAAGGTGAGACTAAACCCCTTTTTTACTATTTTATAAATTGTTTTAGGGGAAGAACGCCTTAAAAAAGATAAGTATACACTTTTGTATAAAATATGCCTTTGAATAAACTAGGAATATATTTTCATGGAAAATATATGGTTTTAAATATAAATATGTTTCGAGAAGAAACGGTTTTGATATGAATATATGTTTCAGGGAGAAACAGGATATGATTGATATAAATGTTTCGGGGAGAAACGAGTATTGCTACGGTGTTTTGGGGATAAAACGATCGTGTAGATTTAAACATGCTTAAATCTAAATTTGGGAGAAATTGGCTCAGTCTCAAGAGAGTAAATATCGGTATAGGCTTACGTTTCGGTGGGAACGTCGGGGATTCGTACAACTCGTTATATTGAATTTATCATTTTAGTAGGATATATGTATTGTACGTGAGGCAGTCATTATAAGTGGCCCATTGTGGGAACTTGCGCAAATTTTGGCATTTTATCATTAATATTGTATGCGTGGAATTGTTGATATATCTATCGGGTTGACCAGCTCGTCGTGACCGGTAGCTCCATGTCAAGTCAAGCGACGAATTTATATTTTGTATTGTCTAGCTTTGATTATACCTTCATTGTTAATATATAGCTCGTAATGTCTCGCAAACTTATGAATCTAAACGTTTGATGCTAGAAATTTAATATGTATAAACCTTAGGAACAAGTCTTGATATCGAGGGTTTTTGGAAAATGCTAGCGATGACTGACCCTTGAATTTTATAAAGGAAATTAAATGGGATTTCTTAAGATTATAAGGATGTTTCACTTAATAACACATAATATGGAAGTTTTCCATGGATCAAATTAATTATAATTTGGATTATACGTGAACTCACCCTCCTTTGTGTTGACACATGATTTTAACGTGTTCTTCAGGTACATGAGTTTGGCTTCGGCATTTTGGCATATCTTGTGGTTGTTGATGAATGTTATGTTTAATAATAATTTGGGCGGCATCCCTGATCCCATTGATAACGAGTAGGCCCAAATAATTCGATGGGGGTAGTTGCTGAACCATACCACATAGTTCCGGCAACAACAAAAGCTGCAAAAAAGACAGCAGCGATACTACTGGAAAGGACAGTTTCAATATTGCCCATACGCAATCCTTTGTATAGACGTTGGGGCGGGCGGACGCTAAGATGGAATAGACCTGCTAATATGCCCAAAGTCCCTGCCGCAATATGATGAGAGGCTATTCCTCCCGGAACAAAAGGATCAAAACCCTCTACACCCCACGATGGATTTACAGATTGTACTTTCCCTGTTAGCCCATAAGGATCGGACACCCATATGCCAGGACCATACAAGCCTGTTACATGAAATGCACCAAAACCAAAGCAAGCCAGACCTGAATTGTTTTGGGACCATGTTTTTATTAAGATCCATAAGGATCAAGACAACTTAACTATGTTGTGGTTGTGTTTAAACTATGTTTTAGTTAAGTTAAATGTCCAAAAATCAATGATGCATCGTCCACTAAGATATTTATGGGCACCAACTTCCTTCACCATTACGTATGTACTTCCGCTGCGGCGTTTTTGGGGCGTTACAAAAGTTGGTATCAGAGCCAATGGTTGTTAGCGAACTAGATGTTTTCGGGGGAAACTCTGGACTTTAACCAATAAATTTTGAGATTAAATCCCAAAATTCACGAAGCCAATAATTTAAAATAAACATGGATTTTGATCATGTATGAAAACTATTTTGAATTTATGTGCATACGTGTTAATCTGTTTATTTGGGCCTTATGCGTTATTTTTCATTTGAACACACACTTACTTAGTACAGTTACATTGTGTCAGAGATGTCGAGCACACACGAGATTATCGAGATTCACGACTCAGAGAGCCTACTGGGCATTAAAAAACGTAAACTTAGACCACGAAACAGCCAGTAAAAATCGATTTTATCAATTGAACGAACTCGACGAACTGAGAAATCAAACATACTCTAACTCCGAAATTTATAAGGAACGTATAAAGAACTTACACGACAAAAATATTAAACCTAATGAATTTCGAGAAGGAGATCAAGTGCTATTGTTTAATTCACGACTTCGATTATTTCCTGGAAAATTAAAGTCTAGGTGGTCAGGACCTTTTTCCATCACCCATTTCTTCCCACACGGTGCAATCGAGATTAAATCTCGGAATAGAGTTCCATTCAAGGTCAACGGACAAAGGCTTAAGCTATACCAAGGATTCATTGAGGATGAAGAAGAAGAGATTTCGTTACAAGCAAGTGCGGTATGATTGAACAAGGGTTTGTGTATATATGTAAATTAACATCATGTCTTGTAGGTCATGAACATGGGGAGATCTTCGAAACAGGTAAGATAACTTAGGGAACCTCCTTCAGGGAAACGGTCGCCAACACGTACACAATATATATATATATATATATATATATATATATATATATATATATATAATATATATATATATATATATATATCCGCCCACGGGGCCGTGGTCGGTCTGCAGACAGGTATAAACCCCTTTTCTTTGTTATTTACTCATTTCACCATGACCCGTTTCCACGAAAAACCTCTGGTCCCCCTGTGATTTTTTCTGCTTTTCCCAACGTTTCCACTACGTTCAACAACTACAAGGTATGATTCTAACATCTTCTTTAGTTAATTTAATGATTTGCATGTAGTATAACAACAAGAAATTTGGGGAAAATCTAGGGTTCTTGAACAAGAACTAAATAAACTCCAATATTTCTTAGTAGATCTAGTCATAGTAGTTTGCGTGTATGATATAGAGAGTAAATCGAGCACTATTGTTCATAAATTCACCCGATTTCAAGTATAAACCATGAACCCTTGTTTTCGAGCTAAAAAAGGTTAAAATTCATAGGGTAAACGGTTTGTTTTTGAAAAAACGGCACTTGGGGTTTCATTTTCAGGGAAAACCGCACCTACTGAAACAAAAATTTTCAACTTTTTGAAACCGGGTCGAAAAATGAAGTTTTTGAGTAACAGGGGCCCTGACCACGTGGCCGTGGTCAGCGACCACGGGGCGTGGCCACAGATGCAACCTGAACATGGTGCGTGGTCAGTAACCACCACGGGGCCGTGTCCAGCTGTCTGTTTTCATGTTTTCCCGAAACTTTAATCATAGAGCACTGATTGATCTTTGGTTCTCTTATGCAGAAATGGCCAACAATTCCTAAAAAGTTTAAAACATCAGAATGGGAATACCAAACCGCTTTGAAGTCCTTCAAACCAGGCCAGAAAAAGCCCCAAGACAAACATGCTATGAAACTTTGGAAGCCGTAGGTTAACAGGATCGGTATGAAATGATAGTCACAAGTCCACTCCGAGCTGCTCCTGACAAAAAGCTCCACCTTATCTATGAGTATAATATGGAGTTTTACAGCACTTTCAAGTTCAACGCCAAGGCAGACCCGTTTGATTCTGATGCAGTCGAGATGTGCAGGGAAACTTTTCTCTATCTCCATGGCAAACTTCAATGTTAACATTGGTTTACACACCGAGGATGAATTAGTTGAGGATGCATTCACGGGTGGTCTTCGTGAAATTCCGATCAACAGGAGGCAAATAGTATGGTCACAACTTGGAGATGGAGCATACAACCCTAGCATCACCAAGAGCTCGCAATTGCGAGACCCACTTTACCGATACATCCACCGGGTCTTGAGCAACTCCCTCAGTCAACGGCGAGAAAGCTCTTGAGTAGTAAACCTTCGTGACCTCACCTGCCTCTACGGCATCAACACCCGACAACCACTTGATGTCACCTACATACTCCTCAAGAACATGCACCTTAACCAATTGGCCTCCCCTCCCACACCAATCTTCTTTGGGGGTGGATTTATAAGATATTCAAGAACTATGTCCAACGCGTCCCAAAGTCATTCACTCAAGGTGTGAAGTCCAAAAAGGTTTATCCAACCCAATTCCGGTCCATGGGGCTCATCCAAGACATGGATGATGGGATTGTCCGCTTCCGAAATGCCCAAGGAAATACATGGGGCCCGGAGGAAGTCCTAGCCCTTCAAGACGACCCTAATCGTCCTCCTCCCGATTATCACGGCTACCAAACAGGTTCCTCCTCCCAAGGAGGCGGGTTTCCTAACTTTCAAAGTTTGACTGACATTTTACAGGAAAACCTCTTATGCACCTGTAACACTTACAACATGGCTAGCATTGCCAACACCTGGATCGGAGCGATCCAACGTTCCATCGATAATATGCAAGGAGACATCACGTATATCCAGGAGCATATGGTGTATCGTGATGATGAGGAGGACGATGAGGACGAGGACATGGACTGAGCGGAGGCATTGGTGATGGTGTAGGTGACGGATGCAGCTTTTAGGTTAATCTCTTTACCCCATGAACAATTGACCGGCCTACATGCCATGGTTTGAACAGTTTACGCTTTTGAATAACTTTTATTTTCTGCACTTTACTTTTATGTTTGTGATGGTGATGGATGTTAAACACTCATAATCTAGGATTTGGTATTGTAGTATGCTTCGTGTGGTGTGATATTGGTAAACAGGTACAGGAGGGCTAAGTGCACTAAAACATTAGTGCTATAAGAGCCCGGAGACCAGACGCAGAAACCAAAAAAGAAAATAACCTGATTTTCGACTCTTGCAGACTGTTACCACAGGGCCGTGGTCATCGACCACGCCCCCGTGTCCAACCCATTGATCTGCTGTTTAGTCTGCATATCCTGACTACGGGTCGTGGCCACCAGGCACACCCCGGGTCGTGCCCGGACAACACTGGCCCGTGGCCAGAAGCCCAGTGTCACAAAAATTTGTTTTAAACACGCTTTTACATGTTCTCAACTGAAAAACTTATTTTTGCACACATTGAGGACAATGTGTAATTTAAGTGTGGGGGTAGCTAAAACCTTGAATCTAGCAAGTCCTAATAACAAGCCTTACACAAAACTCGTATTGGAACCGCTAATCAGCCCAAATCTTTTTCAAAAATTTTTATTATTTACTTGTCTTTGTTTAGGTTGGGAATATTGAGTTCTAAAAAGTTATGTTATTACAAATTAACAACCAATAGCTTCGTGATAAAAAGAACCAAACAAGAAATTATAAAAAGGCATGACAAATCTTTTTAAAATTTGAATATATATATTTGTTCACAATTAAAACTCATTCCCATAATAAGTGGGTTTTTGAGCCTTTATTGAGCATACATACATACATCTTTGAACTAAATGCTCACTTTTTGTTTCTTGTGTGAATAGCCGCTTGGTTCTTACGACTCTAGAACTTGCCAAGGTGATACATTCCCGGCCCTTCAGCTTAAACCCAATTAAGTAAATGATGGAGGCATTAGGACTAACCCATTTTTCATTCAAAGCCATTGTTTTCCTTCTTTTTACTCCACTGCCTAAAATCCCCCTAGTTAACCTCTTTGAGCCAGAGCCTTTTTCATTTCAGAAACTCGCAAAACAAACGCCCACTACCCACCAAAACCTTTTTCCTTAAAACCGGATTGCTTTAGTAAAAAGCTCGGTTATCTTGTGACATAGTTCTTCAATAACCAAACAAGTTCCTGAAAAATCTTGTTTGAAAATGTTTAGTTTGAATAAATGTCACAAAAACAAAAAGTTTTTTACGCCATTTTGCTAACTACTAACCCAAAAATCACCTACCTTTAGCCAAAGCCTAACCCTTTTCAAACTCCTCTTGATATTTACAAAGGTTTATAGTTAAAAAGGAGAAGGATTGATTGCTTGGCAAGCATATGGTAGAGGTAATTTCCAAACCGGAACGAGTGTTATCAGAAAAATACATCTTCGGCCGAGTGTTTAGTGATCTCTTGTGAGGTACGTGAACTTGTATATAAATAGAATTTTAAAGAGGCATGTTATGCCTAAATAAAATATTTTTTCTTTAAGATGTTTTAAATAAATCATGACGAATAGGATTGCAAAAAAGATAAAAACAAAATTAAAATAAAGATCTTGGATTCCCGACACTCAAGACAAACCACAACTTCTTCTCTACCTATTCCGTTTGGGTGTGTAAGCCACATTTAAAGAGTTTTGTTTGAGGACAAGCAAAGATTCACGTGTGGGGATATTTGATGTGTGCAAAATGTAACATAAAAAATACATCAAATGAGACATAAAACTAACAATTTTTAGTACTAATGTTGGAAAAAAACACGTTTCTTTGTTCCTTTTTGCATTTTAAGGATAAAATGAGCTCAAAAGAACAAAAGAAGCAAATAAGCAGCCAAAACCAACATAAATACACAAAGAAGGAATAACGTGCCATGCCAGACCCTTCAGCAACACCCCAAAGACAAAAACAAGAGACAGAAGTTAACCACGGGGACGTGCCCAGCCAGACATGGGGCGTGGTCATCCATTGCACTTGAAGACAAAATCAGCAGAAGCTTCTACGCCCACCACGAGGCCGTGCCCAGACCAACATGGGGTGTGGTCAACTCTAAGATTTGCAGAATCTTGATAGTACAGTGAAGAGTTGACCACGAGGTCGTGCCTAAGAGACACGGGTCGTGTGGGGCCCTCTGCTGACAGCTGCAATTAATGGAGGAAGAGAAGATGATGTCCATAGGTCGTGCCTAAGAGACACGGGGTCGTGGCCGGGCTATTGTTTGGACTCTAAATAGGGGTGCTTGGTTCACTTTAAAGGCATCCCTTGGCAAACCACTTCTCGCTCACTTTGCCACCACTCCACCACCACTATAACACCAACACCCATCACCATCATCCATCTTTCATCTAGAGTGTGTAGTAGTCTCGGGATCCAAGATTGATAGTAAGGGTTCTTGTCAAAAAAAGGCCATGCTTGGCTAAATTCCTTACATCACTTGGTGAAGACTAATCTTTTATGTATTACTTTTAGTTTTTAATCTTTCGGCACATTTTAGTTGGGTATGTATTAATGACTTTAATAACTAATTTCTTATGTTGAAATGAATTTTCCTAACCATTTCTTCATGATGTCATTGATTTGCTCATTCGTATCTTTATGGTTTATATAAAGCGCGTTAACTACGTGGAAGGGGGTTAGAAGGGTGGTTTGGTAAAATTCTTGTCTCGTTCAGTGTATAGATCCTGCGATGACTTGGTTCAAGCTTACTAGGACCTCCTTCAATACCCCAAAGGTATTGGATGGCGGGGGTGCGAATAGTTTGAACCCCTCATATGTAAATTACTATTAAAACTTTAAACCGGCTTCTTGAGATTGTATCCTTGCTGACTCAAACCACTTAGCTGAGGGTAACGTCACCTTCAAAAGAGGGGCCTACCACTCTTCGTATTAATAACTTATTTAATTATCTTCCAATATTCCGACCCTTTGGGATTGTATCCTTGCTAACTCAAACCACTGGGTTGAGGGTAACGTCACCTTCAAAAGAGGGGCCTACTACTATAACTAAGATAATCTCTTAAAAAGTCCGAAAGTGCGAAAACTATCAAAGGATACATAAAAGAGAAGTTGGATCCAAGTGATTCTATCTTGTCTATTTGTATTTATTTTTATTTATCTTAGATTTACTTTATGTTTAAAAATAAAATTTTGGATCGATTAGACGTTGACGCTAAACCGGTATTTAAAGCTCTTGTGTCCTTGGACGATCTCGGTATCTTACCAACACTATACTACACTCACGATGGGTGCACTTGCCCAAGTGTGTGTTTAGTGTTAGTTAAATATCATTTTTTAAAATTTTAAAACTTGACTAACGCGTAAAACAGGCTCAAAATATTAACAAATTCATAACACGCTTTACGCACACCATGCCTCTTGGTACTTGATAGGTTGTGTGAGTAATAGAAGGCCAGAAAAGAGGCAAATGTTTTGGGATTGGCTTCTTGTGAGCACTCCCTCATTTATGTTGCCAATAACTTGATCAAATGGATGGATTTTTAGGAAAATCAACTCACCTTGATTTGGAACAATGGCATTTTGAGGTGAAGACTGCAGATGTGTATCATCTGAGCTAACATCTGTTGGTGAAATTGAAGTTCCAGCCTCTGTTTGGAATAGTGGTGGTGGTATAGGAGGTATGGATGTGAAAATGTGTTGATTTTCTTTCACAGTGTGTGGACTTTTTTCAACAGTGGTTTAATTTTGTGAGCTGGCAGAGGTTTGAGGGATCAACAACTGTTCAGCAGGATTTGCTGGGATTTTCAATGAAGAAAGTTCATTGAACTTTACATTCAGAGTTTCTTCAACACACTTTGTCTTAGAGTTAAAAACTTTGTAGGCTTTAGTAGTTGTTGAGTATCTCAGAAAATAACCATAATCAACTTTGGCTGCAAACTTTGAGATTGAATCTTTTAAGTTTAAAATGAAGCATGGACAGCCAAAAACTTTAAAATATTAGATCAGATGTTTGATTTTGTAAAGAATTTTGTAGTCAGTCTTTTGATGCCTGGGGTTAGTCAAAACTTTGTTCTAAACATAACAAGCAGTGTTTACAGCCTCTGCCCAAAAGGACAAGGGTAAACCTGAGTCTGCAAGCATAGTTCTTGCTGATTCAGTTAAAGTTCTATTTTTCCTTTCAACCATCCCATTTTGTTCTGGAGTCCTTGGGATGATATATTTCCTAACAATCCATTTTGACTTACAGAAAGCATCCAACTCCTTGTTCCTAAACTCTGTCCCATTGTCACTTCTAAAAATTTTAGTGGAATGTCAAATTGCTTTTCAACTTGTTTTACAAAATTTTGCAAAATGCATGTAGTCTCATCTTTAGAGTACAAAAAGAATGTCCGTGTAAACCTTGAAAAATCATCAACAATGACCATACAATACCTTCTCTTTGTGAGACTCATGATTTTTACATGGCCAAACAAATCCATGTGCAACAATTGCAAACACTGGATTGTTTTGGACTCTTCAATGGACTTGTAAGAACTTTTATGTTGCTTACCTTTTAAACAGGAAATACAATGTTCTTCACAAGTAAATTGTTTTTGAGGTAAACCTCTGACAAGACTTTGTTATGAGAGAGTGGTGATAGTTTTCAGATTTGTGTGCCAAGTCTTCTGTGCCATAACTCTGTCTCTTTGCTTGAAGCAACTGAGAACAGGCATGCATTAGACATTGGGTTATCTTTCAACATATCAACCACATACACATTGCCACTCCTATGAGCAACAAGTTGTGCTTTACTCTCAGCAATGATTTGATCTTTTAACAACCTCTGGTCCTACAATTTTACATGTTTTCTTTGTAAAGAAGGATCCATATCCTTTGTCACTCATTTGTGAAATACTCAGAAGATTGAATTTTAGATTGTCAATTAACATATTCAAATTTGAGTTTCCCTGCTTGAACACACCCTGACCCCAACACCTTCCCTTTTGAATTATTACAAAAGGATATATCACCCCTCCATGAGCCATGAAATCTTTGAGAAGGACTTTACATCCTGTCATGTGCCTGGAGCCTCCACTATCTACATAGCATAAACTATCAAGGCAAGTAGAAGCTCCCTGCACATAAGTAATCAATCAGTTTAGGTGGGTTTCCAAAGCCAAAATGGCTTTGGATGGGGTCACAGATTGTCCAATCTCGAATTCAGGAGAATGGTCAGTGGTTTGAATTGGTTATTGTAACCATTGTTGTGAACCATTTCATGTCAGATGTTGGTAGCCATGAGGATGCCTATTAACTTTTGGTTTTGAGGGCTTTCTGTAACCCGCATAACTAAAAGGAACCTTTTGATAAATAGGTTGGCGATATCCTCTTGGATACTTGTTTGCAGGTGGTGCATCTGTCACTTGTACCTCTCTAGGAACAGAGGTTTTGGTCAGTGCTTTTATAACATATGTTGCAACAGGTTCAAATATCTGCTTTGATTTATTTCTAGCAGAGCTTGAACTTTCACTCTCAAGAGCTTTTGTTTTTATCTCTTTTACCTTTTTGTCATAGGTTTGAGGATAAACACACTCTTGATTTATGTGGTTTGTTTTTCCATAGATGATGCATTTTGTAGAATTTGGGATCACACAAGTTTTGTTTACGTCATAAGCTTTTAACAGAAAACAGTTTTCAGTGACACGATTTCTTTTCTCACAAAAGTTACAAAACAAGTTTTTGACCTTTTCTTTATTCTTCCCCTTTTCAGAGTTCTTTTCAGCAGATGTTGTAACATCTGCTGGAAGATCCTTAATAGGGATTATCCTTGCATTTGGTCCCTTAACACCTTCAATGGTTGAGAAGTCCATTGGCTGGAAGTTTTCTAAAATATCACACCCATCTGACCATGTAGGTTTGAATTCATATTTCTCAACCTCTTGAAAAGTTGAGGATCCCTCATGTTTTTCCAAGATGATTTTGTTTCCATTTTTATCTGTGACTTTTATTTCTTCACCAGCCAAATTTTTTGGGACAACTTCAACCATCTCAGAATCAATTTTGACAACATTTTCAGAAACTTGATCATTTTTGTTAAAACCAATGATTTCATAACATTTGCAAGACTCTACCCGTTTTTCACAAGTGATTTGGGTAGACTCTAACTCCTTTTTGCAAACTTGGTATTTCTCTACCATAGTTTGGAGCTAGTCTTTGGTTATGCTTGCCTCATGCTTTAGGCTGCTGATTTCGTAATCTTTGTTAACCAACTTTGTTTTTTCAACTCTTTTGTGAGTTTTTCAAAATTTAGTTCATCTTCCAAAATTTTGTTTCTAAGGTTTTCATTGGGGCAGGATTTAAAGAAAACGGTTTAAAGTGTGAAAACGATTAGAACGGTCATCAGCCGTTGGATCAAAACAATCAATGGATTAGATTGGCACGGTGGCGTTTTCGTATATAACATGAACTTTTGAACGTGGACACGCTTCATTAAGGGCAAAAAGGTAAATGTGCACCTACAAAACCCAGGGATCAAAACATATAACTGCCAGAGAAACCTCCCACAATTCCATCGAAAATGTGAAAACCTTAGAAAACGCAAACCGTAGAAGATTATGGTGTCGAACCGTCAAACAAGATCCAGAAGCAACAAGCACAGTAAGTTAACTTCGATTACCATTATACTAGTTTAATGATGTTTTAGGCATTTTACACTTATCATTAATTGCAGTTTCCATGAATGAGGAATCCGGGGAGTCGCCTGCTCCAAAACGCCAAAAAACCACTGAGCAGAAGAAAACAAGCAAACATGGTACAGATGGTTATTTTTTATAGTATTTGTCGTTTGTTTCTGAAAACCAAAATAAATGAATCGTTATGAATGTTTTGATTGTATGAGAACGCCAAATTACTTGCATCATTTGTATTATTAAAACACCATGAAATGCACGTTGTTGTCTATATTGTACTGGTTGTTTCTATTACTCTTTTTACTGGTATTAAAATGCCGTTAAATTAAACTTGTTTCACAGGAAAAGAGGGTTTAAGGATAACAATAAATAGGCATACAGGCAAAACCCAAAACGCCAATAAAAGGAAAGCCTTAAGTAAGAATGTTGATGTTGATGAACCATTTTTTCAATTCACTGGGGCTAGAGTTTTGTTAAGAGTAAAACATACAAACTTGACTGGTTGGTTTATAAATCTCAATAAAGACCAAAGGCTGGCAATAAACGAGATGGGATTTTGTGCTGCGCTAAAGATGAAAATAGACAGCATACCCACAATGCTTGGGTACTGGTTGGTTGAAAATTATAATGAAAGAACAAACAATCTAAATGTTGGCCACCATACAATACAAATCAATGACGAATTGATAAACTCTTTAATGGGTATACCAAATGGAAACGTGGCCGTGAAGGGGAAAAAAGGTCAACAAATAAACACAAAGTAGTGGAAGAGTGGAGAGCACAGTTCAAAGGAACTGGCTAGATTGACAGACCAAGTGTGAAGATCTACTTTGATAACATCTTGCCTCAGATTCGCAGCTTCGGTAGAAGCTTCTGCCTAAATTTCCTTGTGGCAGTCTTCACTATAATTGGGCATGCAAGTCATAACGCGGTCGTCAACCAACTGTTCTTGCACCACGTTACACCAGACGTTCAAATAAATCAACTAAACCGGTGCGGTTATCTCATCCAATGCTTGCAACATGGCGAAACCGCATGGTCTCCAAAAAAGCGTTTCACAGGACCATTGGTTGTACTTGCGGTAAGAAAAAAACAATTTCAAATATACAAAAAAGTTTTAACAAAACAATAACAAATTTTATGAATTCAAGTTTAATTGTGTTACAGCTTGCCTTGGTGAATGATGCTTGCAATAGAAAAAAGCTGCCACGAGAAAAAGGATACCCAATTGAGTGGGTTACAACAAACACTCTTGACATGTTTGAGAGTATACTAGTTAAAAGGAAAGATGGTGGAGAGCCAAAACGCCAAGATGGCAAAGAAGTTAAGAAGAAAACTGTTAAAATGACTAAGAAAACAGATTTACAACCAGTTGTTATGAACAAGTCACCAAAAGGAGAGCAAAAAAAATACAGGGTGTTGATGAGGAACATGATGATGATAATGATCATGCTGATAATGATGATGATGAGGTGGATAATGATGATGGTGGTGATCATGATGAAGTGAATGATGATGATGTTGATGATCATGATGAGGTGGATGATGATGATGATGGTTTGGGTCATGATGATAATTATGATGATGCTGAAGCCGACCCTGAGGTTCAAAACGCCATGATAATAGATGGTGACAGAGAAGAGGCTTTCATTCAAAAGGTTGTGGCTAAAGATTTAGAAAGCCAGAAAAGGATGTTTGAAGTTTCTACATCAAGGAACCATGTTCTAATAAGAGCACTAACACAGTATGAAGACCATAATGTTGGTGAGAAACAACAAAACCATGAAGCAGAGGAGGTATGTTATTGAATGATAACTATAACAATAAACAAAAAATGTCATACATAATAATTCCTTTTCTTTTGTTTATCAGGCAATGGCTGAGAAGATGGATGGGGCATACAAAGAATAGAAAACGATTACAATAAAATGACAACATTGTTAAATCTGGCAAAGATTGAACATCCAAACATCCTCTTAGTACACATAAAATACTCACAATGTCTGACACTGTTAAAGAACATGTCGACATTTGTTGCTGAAAACGCGAATTAAGTGCCAGATGAGAGAGAAGAAGAAGAAAATGAATTTGAGATTGGGTTGGGAGTTGAAGGTGGTGAAAGCGAAGTGCAAAGAGAAGAGGAAGAGGTAGAGGAGGTTGGAGTGGATAGTGAAAGTTAAAGAAGAGAAGGTAAAAATGAAGATGAGGTTGGAGTGGATGGTGAAGGTGATGAAAATGCCAAAAAGGTAACTGATGGTCAGGATGAGGGAGTGACATCAATTGGTGGTGAAAACGCCAATGAGTTGCCTGAGGGGAGAGAAGAAAGTGAAAACGCCAATGAATTGGTTAATGAGAGGGAAGAAGCTGAGGAAGCCAATAAAGTGTCGGCTGATAGTGAAGAAGATGAAAACGCCAATGAATTGGCTAGTGAGAGGGAAGTAGGTCAAGGCAACAAGAATGTGGCTGGTGAAAACGCCAATGAAGTGGTTGATGGTAGCGAAAGTACAGATGAAGAAGATATTAATGAAAATGATATTGAAAGGTGGGACTGTGATTTCAAAACACGTGAATATCATATTCTCATATATAATGGGGAAAAATAACTAAAAGGAATATTGTTGAGGTTTTGGAACTGTCGAGGGAAGACCTAAACCAAATGATGGAAGTAAAAGAAGGTTTAGATTGTTCAAGGATGGTAAATAAAATGCTCAAAGCTATAAAAGACCACCTAAAGCATGCTGAAGAAACGCCAAGTATGCCAATATTTGATGAAACACCAAATATCCCCCAACAGAAACACAATACACTCAAAGGGTCATCTCTGAACTCAAAAAATCAACTGAGCCAGTCAAAGACATAACGCCAAACATACCCCTGACAGAGACACAGTTCAGTGCTGGCTTCATTTCACAACTAAAAAAAACCGAAGGGGAGATAATGAGCAAAAGTGTTGACCAGCATGGTACAGTGGTTGATGAAACAAGATGTCAGTATCCACCCTCTGAAGGTAGGAAAAACCTCATGCAAAGTTTCGAAGACGAGGCGATACCCCAGAAAACCCTGGATAAAGAAGCCACTAAAATGTCACATCTCAAAACGCCAAAAAGTTCAGATATGCATGAGAAGTGTGATGGGAACAAAACGCCAGACATCACAAAGCTAATACAAGGTAACACCATTCTAAACCCTGGAAAAAATGCCTTGTGATGAAGATGATGATGAAGATGATGATGATGATGATGATGTTAATAATAAAGAGGATAAGACTGTAGAAAAAAGGAGAAGATAGAACAAAAGAAGAGTAGAGCATATTTGTCGCCTTATGTCAGAAGGCAAGTGGTTATTAATGCACCAAAGAGAACCAAGAAACGTGCATTTCCAAGTACATATTCACTGGATGCGGAGATTATGAGTATGTACATTCCTTTATAGTAAAACGCCATTTCTTGTGTGGACATAAGTGAGAATAACTAAAACGCCATGTCCTATTTTTATTTCTTTTGCAGTAGTATAGTGTTCAAGATCGATGGTGTGTCAGAAATCCATAGGGAGATGGCTGAGAGCATGAGACCAGGATCGTATGCACATGTGTGCATTGTTATAACTTGGGGCATATCCTGAACTACGAAGAAAGATACAAGGCTCATGAATCACCCTTAAGATTATTTTGAACACAAATAATGTTGGTAACTCTTTTAGCTATATTTAATTGATGCAATTATATTATTACTTTGTTTTGTTGTTAAAAATTTCATTATCAAGCTTGCAGAATACGCCCGCGTATAAAAAACATATAGTTAGCGATACATAGAATTCAACAGCAACATGGAAACGGTTTTGCAACACGCCTGTTTCAAAGAAGACCAGAAAGATAAAAAATACAACAATATGAGCTGGTCTTTGTGCCAATTTTACATGAAAAACATTTCTGTGTTGTCTGCTTCAATATAAAACACAACAGAGTTGATGTATTGGATAACAACGCTAGAGGGGATGACCTCAGCATCAAGAAAAAATATGAAGGATGGGTGGAAAAGTAGGTAAGTATCACAAAACTTTTTATATAAAAACTATGTTGACAAAAAAATCCATAATAATATATACAAAAAATGTGTAACTGCAGCAAGATGCTTTTGCAAACTACTTGCGTATTCAGAAACACCCGAAGGCCCAGGTCATGAAAAACGCGCCTATTATCAGGAAAAAAATGGTTGGAGGACAGAGAAAAAAGTGATCGACTATGGGATTTTTGCAATGAGGCATATGGAAACTTATATGGGGGACATAACTAGTTGGCAATGTGGTCTGGCAAATGAAACTGCACCAAATGCCCTACAACAAAGACAACTAAATGATCTCAGGATTAAATACATTGTAAAACTAATGCTGCATTACAAAAATAAACACAGAAAAAAGGTGCTCAAATCTTTTAAAAAGTTCTTGAAGTTAGGGTCAGCATAATTAATGAATTGTATGAAAAGGGATTCAGAAGAATAGAACAAAGGATGGTAAGTATATAGATTAAGTTAAACGCCAAGATTTCTTTCTTTTTGTAATTTTCATGATGTCTAATGCAGGCTAATGTGTTTTGTTTTAGACTACTACATATTAAAACGCCATGAATTTCTTTTTTTCTTATTAAAAGGCCATAACTTGAATTGTTACGAAATAGGAAGAACTGATTTTTACGGTTACTTATCAAAATATGCAAAAAAGCGTAAAACGTCATAATGAAACGCCATAAAAATGAATAGATAAGTTGTTTTTTACAATTAACAAACTAATCATATTTGCAGAAAAAAAACGTAAAACGGTATAATGAAGTGCCATCAAAATAAAATTAAAAAAAACTTGTTTTTACAATTAACAAACTAATCAGATTTGCAAAACAAAAGGTCTAAAATGCCATTAACAACTTATATATAATTAAACCAAGGATAACGTCTTATATTTGACGGGGTTGAAGAAATGAAGACATTTTTCATAAAAAAATTGCTTTGAAAACAAATAGACATTAAAACGCCATGGAAATAATGATAACGCCATCTTTTAAGAATAATGACAATCGTACCCCGCGTACCATTTAGCGCGCCCATGTCACGTGTTAGGCCAAGATCCGTTCTCACCGTTCTCAAACTTCAAATCGTTTTCTCCTGATCCCGTTTCGGTTTTCATTTAGCCTTTTTTTATGTTTGCAACAACTATGATGCATTTTTTAGAACATAGATCTTTGAGGATCTGGGGTGATACCTTAGAAGCAGCCATAAGAGCACAGTCACAATCATCTTCACACACCTTGGTATCCCATGGATCAGATAAAGAGTTCTTTTCTTCATCAACAATTTCTTTTGAAACCACTGCTTCATCACACCTTTGAAACTCATCAGATTTATACACGTGTTCCATAGACTCATCACCTTCAACAATTGTCTTTAAGGCCATTAAACAAAATTTTTCATTTTCTAAATCATTTTTGGCCATAAGAGCAAAGTTTTCATCAGTTAATTCCTCAGGCAAACTACTCCAGTCAACAAAGCCTTGAGTGAAAAAGCTTTGCTGGTTAACCTCTGTCGGAGCAGTGGTTTGAGTAGTTTGAGTGACATGAGGTGCTTTTTGCACATGCACTTGAGGTGGTGGTGCTTGGACATATTGAATTTGTGGAACAGTGGTTTGAACATAATGCACTGGAACAGTGGTAGCAGGGTGTGCATAGTGAGCAGTGTTTTGCACTTGATGAGCAGGGGTATATTGAGAATACTGAAGTTTATAATAGATCCTGAAGTTGGAGATCTGCATTCTCTGGCAAAGTGTCCTAACCTGTTGCACTTATAACACTTGATTTTAGACTTGTCTAGCCCAACCTTCAACCCCCCATGTAACCTTGGGAATTTTCTACATGTTCTCTTGTAAAATTTACTAGCTTTAACACTTAACAGAGCCAGTTGATGCAAAATGTCCATCTCTTTCAAATCAGTTGGTTCAAAGTGTGGAAGATCGTTCAACTCAAAAGAGAGATTGCTAGGGGCTTTCATAGTTGGGTGAGTAAGAATCAGAGTTAAAGTTTTCTCCAGAAGTTATATCAATAAAATGATCATAACCCTGATCCTTTCCACTGCCAGAACCCTCTTCTTGACCAAAAAGAGTTGTGTTACCCAAAGTGTAATCATCACTCATTTTACCAGACTCTTGTAGCTTCTTTTTATGGTTTAACTCTCTCTCATAAGTGACGATTCGACCATGAAGCAGTATGAGTGTCATTTCTTTAAAACCAACATATGTTCGTGTAACATAAGCTACAGTTTCCCACGTCTCTGGTAACGATCTAAGGAAACGACTATTGACAGTCAAATTAGGCAATTCAACGTTCACCAGTTTGAGTTCACTTATGAGACAGCTAAAACTGTTGCGTTAGAGAATGTCCTTTGACGTCACAAATGGTTTCATACTATTGATTCAGAACTTCTCTATTGTTTTCAATCACTTGCTCAGTGCCACCGAATTGCTCTTTTAGTGCATCCCACAACTCCTTTGCTCTATTGCAGTGGAGCAGTCCAGCATAGATCTCGTTGGGTAAGGCAGAAGCAACAATGTTAAATGCCTTAGCATCCAACTCTATTTTCTGGAAATCCTGCTCGGAGTAGTTTTCAGGATATTTTGGCACTTGAGTATTGGGATCCTCTGTACTTAGAACCAATGGAACGTGTGATCCAAATACAACGGATCGCCAACAACTGGTGTTTTGCTGAGCTAAAATGTGACCCATCCGACGCTACCTAATGAAATATTCATTTCTTTTCAGCATCGTTGGTTTAAACATGGATCCAATGTTGGAATTCGGTGTGTTTTGAGACATTTCTGGATGGTTTTCAACATATTTTGTTTTAAAAACCTTAAACGTAATAGAACTTTGTTTTCCAAAGAAAACTATCAAACGAATTAGCAAGGAAAGCTAATCTTTCAAATCAAATTGATAGTTAAATCAAATTTTGATTGACCAAGCTCTCATACCCATTGTTAGGATCTAAGTTTGAATTAGTTGTGATTTTTGTTTCAAAGATGGAAATGAAAGTAGAAATCAAAGTTTAATGCAGCGGAAATAGATGAAAAACTTTTATCACAACTAATGGTTGTTTGCTTTGATCATCATGCTTTCAACTTATAGTTTTTGCATGTGAATCACATACTCCCCCTTTGCCCAATAAGAACGTTTGAATCGTACAAAAATGCAGAGAAGACGATTGGTGAATGATCTTTTCAATAGATAAATGAAACAGTACAATGTAACAAAATAAACACTTCTAACCTATGAGCATCTTTGATGACGTCAGGGTTGATAGTGACAGATAACAAAATAAACTAACTATAAACTCTGATGACCTAAACACTGATATGCATAACCACTGTTACATTTAATAAATAAATAAAAAAACTAAACTCTGTTGGATATCCACTGATAGTCTTCAACAGACCTTTTATCTTTTGTCGTTTAGTCCAGCAGATGATAGAAAGTAGAGCTTAGGCCAAACAGCAGTTTTTGAACAGAGTTTGTAACCTCTGTTATCAGGATCAAATAAGTGGTGTGATTTAGGCTTTTGTATCATCTGTTCCTTTTGAAAGGGTTCAATCCCAACAGCACGTTTAGTTTTTACATAAAAAATATCTCTGCTGTGACTAGGTAATGATGGTTTGTACATTAATACAAGAAATTAACCCCCACCTACCATATCAATTACTTTATTTTATATATAATCACCATCCCAAAGAGAGAAATCAAACGAACGACTGAATCATTCCCAACAAAATGTCCTCTGAACTCGCAAACAGAGCAATCAAGGAACTACTCTCAACATGCACATTGACGGAGTTTTCTTTTGATGTCAACTCGTCGAACACAGTTCTTAATGTACATGGTCGACTTCTAGAACAAGCCAAGAGGAATCAAAAGATGTGGGACAGCTGCTGGAATACCAGAGTCGACATACAAGGACCAAGCAATTAAGTGCATGAAGGATCAGTCGCAACTGATAGCTTGGTGTACTCGCATCTGAAAGATGATCTGGTTACACTGAAGGAAAAGATGGAGAACATTGAGAAGGAGCTTGACAAGATCTTTGCAACCAAGTAGATGGATGGTTGGTTGATATGATATTTTGATGTTTCTGGTGGGTTGTTATGTTTTTGGTGTATGACATTTGTTTTTTATGTTTATGATGGGTAGAAATAACTAATCTTTTGAATACGTTTATCAATATAACATGATTTTGCTATGGATAGGGTAGATCCAATAGTTTTTTGGTTATAATATTATAAAGTTGTTTAATGGATATTTTGACATGTCTTGCTATGAAATCACGAAGATTGTGTTAATAAATAAAAAGAAACGCATGTTATCAAATTAAAAAATGTACATTCTATGAAAATGTTTGTAACTAACAATAATAACTCACTTTATGATAGTAAATGATGCACGTTAGGTATGTTCGATATATCAATGAAAACAATGTATAAAAAACAAAAATATTTCCAAGCTTCAAATTCACAGATCATCTTCATAATCTACTTCCCATTCATCCGAGTCACTCTCATCATCATCATCGAGCTCAGGCTCACTGTCTTCAAGCTAGACTGCTTTCTTTTGTATTTTTTTCCCTTTTGCACCTTCAGTCAAACCTTTTAGTTCTTCACATGTCAGAATATCGTGACCTTTCACATGACAAACACTACATGCTCTAGTTTTGGTTCTTTTTCCTTTTCAAGCTGATTAATTGTTCTTTCTTCAATTTAATACTCTTATGTGAACCACGACATTTATTTCTTATGCCAACTGGAAATAGGTGGATCATTAATTGGTTGTTGATAACCAATTAGCTTAGGAAATCTATCAAACTTTGGATCAATGGGCTTAGTTATCCGAAGTTCATCCACTTTTCCTTTATTTCTTTCATTTTATCTCTAACTAAAATGAGCTGATCAATGTTCATAATAAAATCTAATAAGGTAATCCCAAGTAAACATTATCTCGCGAGCAATCTATTTAGCCTTGTGATGCTCGTCATTAGCGTCAAATTTCATATCAAAAGTGTCATTTAGTTCATTTGGCACGACATCTTTCGGCCATGGTTTCATGATATACTTGTTAGGGATTTGCTTCACTTTCAACATCTTAAATACGTAAAAAATGTGCCTACATAGAAAAGCGTATGGTTCAAACCTCCTGCGACTGCGCGATGCAATTCTTCTCCTTTCTTGAATCCACCTACAAAACAAACACAACAATATCATCATGCATGTTAAATAAATTCACGCATATTGTGCATAATAATCACGCATGTTATCTTACCTCTAACAGTCCATCTCCATGAGCTTTAAAATCTTTCATGGATATCATAAGATACTCCCTATTAATTTTAGTCTCCATTGGCAAACATTCACCCAAAGTTGCATATACCTCTAGTTGTTGATCGAAAAAGATAGACCTGGTGTATATTCTAGCAGCATCTTCTTCTGAAGTACATTTAGTCCACTGATCTAGAATCGTATGCCTAGAAACATGATCATTCTTCCTATGATTAAACCTTTGGACATCCATTGCACCATCAAAATGATGGAAAACTCAACAAAAGTCAGTTATGAATTAGCCTCTTGACAGAAAAAGTGGTTATCACTCTCTATTCTAGATGTGATACGCATGAGTCCAGACATGGGTTCATCACTATAGATAGCAGGTAAAACATATCATGTATCCATTTATTATTGGTAAACCAAACTCAATCATTACAAGTTCCCATTGTCTCTCCAATGTTTATCGCTCAGTAGAATCTGTCCAGACAATATCACACATCCTTTTTTTGAATTCCTCATTGTTGCACAGTTCATGACCAACTGTAAAAATGATGTGACTTTTTAAAATATAATTATGCATAATAAGTAATAATGCATGTTATGATAGACACATGTTTGCATTTAATGAAATATTGATTTTGAAAACTATTACAAATTACGCTTGTTAAATAGTAAACAACAGAAAGGATGTGTTAATTTATGCATGTAATATAACGTATGTTATATTACTATGACTAGTATTAAGCCCCTGCGTTGCAGCGGTTGTCGTAAAATTGTGTCAAGTAAAGTAGTATCAATGCTATACCACTGTCAGCAACCACCAACGCTGGAAAAACTCGTAAGAACAAAATAAATAAATAAACAAAAAAAATAAGGCCGAGCGAAAAATAGACGTAAAATCTTTGAATCACGAACGCTCGTTGCAAAGAAATTAAACCGAAATGTAAAACGTAGAAAAAATATTAAGTCAGTCCAGGACCCGCGCATTGGACGAACTTGTCAAACGGAGAAAAATAAATGTGTTGCGACGGGCCATTCAAACGGGAAAATATAAGAAAATATGTTAAACCCCACACGCACGTTGCGGTGTGTTTAACTCACAAAATTTAGAACGAAACAAAAAACTTGGGAAAGATAAAAAGTATAGTGGACCAAAACTGAAAATAAAAAAGAGTTTGAATTAAATTGCAAAAGATAAAAAACTTTGGGTTAAAAGTAAAAAAAAACAAAGGGTCTAAATTGCAAAATTGGAATTATTTATTAATTTAAGATAAGGATAAAGATAAGTGATATATATTAGTTATTAATATTAATATTAATATTAATATAATTTATGCGGTTGAAGGAGAGAATGCCATATGGTATTTTTTATAGTCTTTTATTATAAGTTAGATTAATATTAATATTAATATTAATATTAAATATTAAATAAATATTAATAATATTTATAAGGTTGAAGGAGATAATGCCATGTGGCATTTTTTGTAGTCTTTTATTATAAGTTAGATTCTAACCTTGTCTGTAACTTTTTTCTTAATATGCCACATGCATAGTCTATGCCTACTTTGATTAAAAACACTCTTTATCGCTTGTTTCATTGTTAGATATTGATATGTGATTACAACCTTGGGCTGTTGTCCAAATGAATTCAAGAAGGATTGAAGAAGCCACTTATATGATTCAATGCTTTTGGATGCTAACAACCCAGCTCCTAAAGTTAGATTTCAACAATGATTATCGATGCTGGTAAAGGGTAAAAAACCATCTTGTATCTACATGAATATTGCTCAATAGATGCCACAGAAACTTCTTTAGAATCAAATATAGTAAATTCTTTACAAGTACCTTATCCTTGACAATAATACCAACACTTTTAAATTTAGCTATTATTTTGCCTAACTTTCCCAAAAAGTCACTTACATTTTCGTTCTTTTTCATTTTTAAAGTCTCTAGTTCGCATCTCAAGGTTTGTAATCGTGCCTTCTGAACTAGAGAGGGGCCGAGATATCAGATTTTGATTGAGTCCCATGATTTTTTTTGCATTCTAACTTGTTCAATGCTCATATACTTGTTAGTTTTGAATGTTGCATCAAAAAATATAAAACATCTCCAAACTCCATGTAATTCCGCTTGCAAAGTCCATCAGCCCAGAACAAGCCACTTAACCGACAATTTTCATCGATTGAATGTTCGAACGAATAATCAACCAAATAGATTTTCTTATCCATCAACCTATTGATAATCATGTCTACATCATATTCTCCTATGTAGCTAATAATTCTTGCTCAGAAATTCTTGTAGTCATCAGCTGTAGCACCTGCTTTTTCGAAACCACCATATCTATTCCTCATTAAATGAAATGATATAACGGGGCCAACATTTAGAGTACCCAACTCCTAAATCATCTCTTCTTGGTCTTATATCAAATTCCTATATGCGGGAAATAAATGAACATCTTTCGGGCAAACAAGTGAATGGTTGTGCCCTTCTACAAACTTTGTAACTGTGTATGATCTAACATTCGTTGAAAAAGGAAATTTGTGCTTTACATCTCGTTCGAATAGAAGGTCTTTTCCTATATTTTTATGCCTTGTTTTCCTGTGAATAACAATTTTATATACTTTGTCGCTTATGACCCTCCCTCGAGCATACAAAACACTTTGTCTTTATAATACCACCACCAATAACTTCACCACCTTTTCAAACAGAAAATGTAATGCCTCGTATTTTTGTACTTTCATTATTTAGAAAGCGTAATCGTATTTCTATTTATGGAAACTGCATCCTTCACCAAACTCAGAATACTCATACACCTCTGTTTCCCCGTGTAGGGTAACATCGGTGTCCTACTCCGCAACTCTTCAAACTCCCGGATTGCTAGGAAGCTTGCAAAACCGTGAGAATAACCCACTCCCTTTTTCCCTCTTTACACTTTTGGGGTGCAACATATTTGCTTATCAACTCACTAAATCACAATACTTTATGCTAAATCATTGTACAAACATTCAATCATACATGCTAATACGAATACTTGTAACTTATTCATGCTAGGAATCGAATGCTTTATACTACGTCATTAACTATGTACAAGCCTCCCTTAACATGTATAGCGCTATACGATTAACGCATCTCCCGTATTCGTGATTTCATGTTAAGTAAACAAAACAGTCTTTTCATTTCTATGATTAGATTACGCTAGCGGTAAACTTTGGGTTGACATGTGTAGTAGCATTGCTAGTATTGTATGTTCGTTTTAAGTAAACGTTTATGCTATGTTGAATGTTATACTTTTATTATACTTAGTATTCAAACTTGTATGCTCGCCAATGCCTTGTGTGGTGAACTATACTTTATATATGTTACAGGTTAATGATGATGATGAGGATGCATGGAATGTAGTAGGACGAACTAGAAACCCGCTTTTAAATTTAGTTTTGTTGTATCATGTTTCTTGGTTAAGGTGTTGAACTTGTATTTTGAATTTCGATGTTGCATTTTATTTCCAAAGCCATGTACTCAAATTTTAAAGATGAAATGAAATATTGCTTCTTTAAATACTTGTCACAATTTAGCGTTATGAAGTCTAACCGGTTGGGCAATCTACTTACGTCTGCCCCGATGATTCCCCCATCGGTTGGGATGTGACAGATTGGTATCAGAGCCACAACTATAGGGAATTAGGAAAAATGTCATGATTTGACCTAGTCTATAGTCTAAGTACCAAAGCAGACCCCCTTTCGTACGAACTGGACCTTTCGGTGCAAACAGGAACCACTTCGTGCAAACTGAACCTCTTTGTGCGAACTAAACAACTTCGCATGAAGTGGCAATTACTTCACACGAAGTGCAACAGACACTTCGCACGAAGTAAACCCACTTCGAACAAAGTAAACCCACTTTGCACGAAGTGAACTGTTCCTTAATTAAAACGTCTAAACTTCTTTCTATTCTACTTCTGATCTAGTTCTGTTTTCTTAAACACTACATGCCTTCCCTAAGGCTGACATAATACACAATTGAAGATATGAAAACCATCATACTTCACCACGAGATGATTTGCACCAAGATAGGCCCAACGGCCCGCAATTTTTGGTGAAATCGATCACTCCGCGTATTCGATTATACACGAAGTTACACCGTCAAGTTAGGAGTGATACCCACATCTTGATGGAAAACTTCCATTTCATACTCTAACTGACCTTATGGACGAGTCGGAATTTTCTCCTCGTTTAGTAAGTATCAACCGCACTTAGGTTACGATGTTATCAAGTTAGGGGTGGAACCCGCATCTTGATAACTAGTCCCATTCCTCGATTTTCAATCTCGCCAAAGTTTTGAATTTCCGATCAATTAGGGACATGTAGTAACTGGAAGGGTAAAATACTATTAATCGCTTCTCGGTAGAATACCTATTAGGCCAAAACATGTTTCCCTAATTCGAAAGGACTTTCGATTCACTTTGGAATAATCGAACTTTCTAAAACCCGAAACACTCCAATGTTTTATCAAGCCCCTCTTTTATGTTATACCAATTTCTATGCGTTTTACTTTGATACGTTTATCATTTCAAGTCGAAAGCACAAATCGCACGTTACCCCTAATCTAAAACAATGCTAATAATCGTGAACAAACTAAATTTACTACTCTTATCGTCCCTATACGTGATTCTACCATGCAAATACGTGATATACGTATGCAAACTATGTGAAACATACGTGATACGTGTTATATTCTATGTTCATTCATGCAAACAAACATTACTTCTGTAAACAACATTATGATCAAGTCTCATCCTTTCTTTTATTTTTCAACCTTCTAGATGTCTACCACATGTCTCTCGATCACCAAGAAGAAATCCAAGTCGAATTCCAAGTCCGACTCCAACTCCAATTCGATGACTAAGAAAGACATGATGAAGTTTATGACCAAGGTCATACCCGACATCATCAGTAAGATCCAACCAACCCCCCAAAAACATCCAATCCCCCAATGCCTCGGTTGACTCTAAAGTCGACAAACCCAAGTCCACCTTTTCGTTCAAACAGTTCAACTCTTGTAGCCCAATGCCATTCACGGGCGAAGAGGGAGCAACGAAACTACTTCAATGGTCCGATACCATGGAAGTCACCTTTCACCAAAGTGGGTGTCCTGACCACCTACGTACCGTCAACACCACCGGTGTTTTCCGATCGAGGGTACTCGTTTGGTGGACCGTCGAACGCAACACGTGTGGTAACGATGTTGCCACAACCCAAAACCCTCGAAGACACCTCCAACAACTCGAGAACGAGTTTTGGAACATCAAGCAAGTCGGGAGCGACAACGCCCTCACCGCTAGGTTCAAGCAACGTAGCATACTTTTCCCTGGCCTAGTCGATTCTACCGACAAGGCCATAGCCAAGTATATTCGAGTTTTTCAAGCTACGTCGAGGACGCTCAACCCAAGACCCTCGAAGACACCTCGCTTGGCCGCCAAATTTAAACACAACCAAGTTCTAAGTGGAACCTTTGACACAAAGGGTTCTACCAAAACTGTTCACCAAGCAACCACCGAACTAAACCCTGAAGCATCCAAACCTCACCCAAGCCCCACGGTAGAAAGCGGAAGTATTCAAACCGAAACTGTGCGGTTGTTACTCTGCCAAACCCTCCATAACAACTAGCCCTAACCTAAAACCCCGAACCAGCCAAGCAAGGTTACACTAGGACTCTTCCCAAGTGTGCGACTTGCACCTACCATCACCATACCACCACATCATGTCACCTTTGCACTACATGTGATAAGTATGGGTACTTTCGCACCCATTGTCATTTTTTTCCTGAAACCTCAAGGAAACCAAACACAAACATCTGCCCAAAACCATGTCTAGCAGCCAGCCAACAATGGTCGAGTTTGCTAAAATTGTGGCGACCCAAACCACATCAGCAACGCTTGTCCCTAGCGCAATCAAGCACAGCAGCAGCAAGCTCCTCGTGGACGAGCTTTTGTCATCACTGCCGCTCAAGCTCAGAACAACAAATACGTCATCAATGGCACATTTCTCGTAAATGATGTTTATGCTTCTTGTCTATTTGATACTAGCGCGGATAAAAGTTTTGCATCCATCGAGTTTGAACCACTGCTTAAGTGTAGACGCTCTAGGTTGCCAAAATCATTTAATGTCGAAGTCGCCAATGGCAAATTGATCACTGTCGATTCTGTTCCTTCTAATTGTTCTTTGAATCTTAACAATCACAAGTTCTCGATTGACCTCATACCCATGCAATTGGGTAGCTTCGATATCATAGTAGGCATGGATTGGCTTAAGCGGGTCCATGCTGAAGTTGTTTGCTCTGAAACTTTATTCGTCTTCCCCTTCCTTTGGGTGATTCGTTACACGTCTATGGTGAGAAACCTTCAAAGGGTCTCAAACTTATGTCGTGTACTCAAGCGAACAATAACTTACGTAAAGATGTGATACCTAGGACGAAACTAGGTACACCATAATCGGTCCAAAACTTTAAGCATGCTTAAAACAATAATTGTGCAAAAACCCTAAAGACATGTGTGACTTGCGTGCTAGATTAAACAATATCTGTTATGTCTCGGAGGAATCTGAGAGCACGTGGTTAACATAACACTAATAAGGGCCAACTGTGCAAGGTTGGTGTCCTTAGCCTTTGAAAACGTGTTAAACGGGAGCTTTCCGTTTAACAGCGCATTAAACATTTAACGATGATTTTTAGGCCATCGGTAGGGCTATTTAAGATTCTGAGTTCACAGAACATCTTAGTTATGTGCCTTAGACCATGACATAAGACTTGAAGCAAATCGGAGCTTGGGCACGCAAAATGAAGCAGTTTCCCGGTTAGGGAAACGCCTTCGTTTTGAGAACAACAAAAAGCAAACAAACATACAAGGAACGGTCAATCAAGCCTAAAAACACTTAAACTACCCTAATACGAGTCTATTATGATTAAAACAGAACCGGGGTCGGGTTTTGAGATGGTTACGCATGGTTTTTAAAACCGAGTCTTTTAACACTAAAAACGCGAAAAAAAGAGCCCGTTTCGAAAATTGGGGACACGTGTGGGACCCGAAAACGAACCTAAACATGTAAACGAAGATAGACATCATCTTTATAGCACGAAAAACGAAGCACGACAAAGTGGGGGGTGGGGTAGGGGCACCCCACCTTGCGACCCCCCCCCCCTATTATATATTTTTATTTTTTTTCTTCATTTTCACCTCAAATCTGCTCATAACTCTCAAGAACACAGCTGATCATCACCTAAATTCAGCCAAATCAAAGGTATTTTTCAAGTTTATTAAGGTTTTGATGAAGTTTTCTTAAATAAACATGAACTAGACTATGAAAACTCTTTTTAATCCATGTTAATGGATAATTAAAACTTGGTTCTTGGCTGAATAAGAACACCTCAGGGATTCCCTGATGTTATATGATAGCCAAGATCACAAAACTTCGGCTTTTGATACCCTAATCGACCCCTAATCGACCAAAAGCGAATAACAAAATGATTAACCGAAAAACAATGAAACAAGGCTTGATTGACATGAATTATGGCATGTTTGGATTGTTTTGATGTGTAGGTACTAAATATAGCACCCACACACTTCTGGACTCGAGAAAAACACACAAGAACGGAGCTTGCGCTAGGTATAACACCCGAAACCTTCGATTAGCATAGGCAGAATATTGTCTGGACTATAACTTAGTCCGTAATGCTTGGATTGAGCTAAAAATTGTGTGGTGATCTAGGGTTTGACAGGAATATCCACGTAAAATATTAGAATGTTTGGAATTTTCTATAACTTTTGGCGAAGTTTTGACTGTTTTACCGAAAGAAATTCGGGAAAAATACCAAACGGAGTCTGTAAATCACCAAAATTTACATGAACACCAAGGAAATATAGGAAATATTCTAGGAAGTTTGGGAGTCCATTGGTGGAATTTTGATTCTGATTAAAAATCCGCGTTTCTGGGAGCTTTCGGTAGACGGACACGCACCGAAAGGAATCAGAAAAATCCCAATTTTTTACAGCAAGTTCCTAGGCATACAAGGAGCTTTCTGGAATATTTTGGGAATTTTTAGACATCAGATGATAAGCAATGTAAATTATTCGGTTAAATACTTGTTTACAAATAATTTATTTGAGGAGGCTAATGGCTAAATAAATTCCTGAAGTATTTTTCTCATAATCTATATATTTTTACTGAATTGTATAAAAATTTCCAGATTTTTATCAAACTTATGTATTAAAGGGAAATTTACGGAGTTAAAAACACTTTATTTTAAACTAGTTTCGGCAGTTTACCGTGTAATGAACCTGCCAGAACCGGGAACTGACTGAACTCGACATTTACTATAGTTAGAACACCGAGAATATTCCAGGAGATTCCAGGGTCATTTGGACATTAGGGGTGTGTCCTATGCCAGTTCGGGGGAAATTCCCGACGGCGAAAAACGAAAATTCAATTTTGGGCAACCTAGACTCCCCAAACACCCAAACTCCCTTAACAAAAAGTTAATCTTTCTTAAATGACAACATGTTAACACAATTGGTATTCTCGTACCATTATCCAAACGTGTCAAACAACTGACCTTGGCTGGCACGCGAACCGGTGCCTAGAAGCCAAACTAAAAACTAATATTACCCTGACATCCATCACCATACCAGTATCCTATAGGTTCAATCCGGGGTAAAAACTCATAACCAGGTACAAGTTATAACCATTACCAACTTAGATGCTAATTTAAGTCCCTACTTGCATGTGTGCTATTAAAGCTGATCCAGTTGATTGATCACTCTTTGATTGATACTACTACCCGAACTGTGAGTTTCACTCCCTCACTTTTAAACTATTTTACTGTTTTGTGGGGTGAATTACATGTTCCAAACTGTTTTAATTGCACCAACTTGTGATTATGTGAATTATCTAACACACGAACTATCCCCAATGCAAGTGATTAACGTAATTCCTGGGCAGTGGATAATACTATTGGTCTGACAAACCCAGTTGCCGCAGGACCGGTGTGTCGGCAGCCAGGCAACTACACGCCTCCTAAACTATGTTATGTTGTTAGGCATAACTACCCCGGGGGCGTAGGACTGCACGTGACGCAGTCGGTGGGCTGAGGTGTCGAACGTGACACGGCCCAGTGTGCTGAGGTGTTAAATGGGACACGGCACGGTTACAGTGGTCAAGGTTTCACTTGTGAACTCGTGTAATCCATATGTGATCTGTGACACGTACAATTAAACTTGTTAAACCATTTTGCTACGAAACAACCAAACTAGTGGAACTCACCGACTCGTTTAGCTGGCCATTTTTAAAACTAACATGCATTTCAGGTAAAACTAAGCAGGAATGAGGAATGTGCATATGGAATGTTTTGAGTAGGCGGACAGTAGCAGAATAAAGGCTGTAGTTGCTTGTTGTACCGCACTTAAACTAATGGTTTGTAATATGATAGTTTATGTATGTTGTAACCGATGTTCCCTCTTTATATGATATTACGATTTTAAATTATGAGGAAAGACCATGTGTCTGCCACACCCCGCGATTGTCTTCCAATGCGAGTCGGGGTGTGACAGAAGATGGTATCAGAGCCATCGGTTATAGCGAATTAGATATCCCTAAAGAACCTAGACTATAATCCTGAGTTTAGTTTCCTCGTACTAAGAACCTCTAGAGACGGAGTAGTGTGAGTATTACCGGGATGATCTTGTTAGGCAAATAAATTATTATGGTCCGGAACACAATAATATATCTGCTGGTACGTGGGATTTCCGGAAACGTCATTGAGATAAGATAGAACGGGGATGCGAATACTAACCTGACAAACTATCTCTAATTTTTAAAACTATAAAATCAAAATTTTGTACAATATCTGCTTGTGTGTATATCTTTGGGATGTTGATTTTCGGTTATTTCAGTCAATAGAGTCGGCGTTAAATGTTTCCTTTCTCTACAGGTACCATGTCGCGTTATACGAGTCATCAGACTGCATCCCGTACTGAGACAGATCCTGAGGAGGATCCGCTTATACCTTTCCTGACCTCGAGTAACGAGCCGTATCAGTCCGGTTACTATTGTGGTATTTACCCACCTAGACCTCGTACCAGACGCAAGGGAGAGGTCTCGAGCGCCTATCGTTCACCATCTCATCACCCGCCAAGCTCCTCGGAGCGTAGTCGTACCCCTGATATAGTTGTTCAGTTAGGACCTATCCACCGGAGCCCTACTCCTGCTACGGAGCATTGGGAGTGGGAGCCTGTAGCACCTCGTTTACCTATGCCAGAGACTCCTCCTGAGCCTTATACTCCTTCTACCCCGAGCACTTACTCACCATCTTCACCTAGTTCTCATGAGGTACCTACCATTAGCCTTCGGCAAACGGCTCGTCGGAGGGTAGCCGCACCTGTACCTGTTTTTACACCACCACTCTCCCCTGTCCATCCGATACCGGTACCTATGGGAGCGCGGCAGCAGGTTACTGCCAGTTTCCTCACACCCCTAGGGAGGACCCTTCCCCTTTTCATACCTATGAGCGAGGTGGCCCTTCTCGCCCAGTCAGAGATCCTTCCCCACCTGCATGAGGCGTACCGTTCCCTCCTCAGGAGGCACCTGCTCCCCTCACCGAGAGTAGTCTGATGGGCTACTTATTTGAGCAGATTGCATTGCTGCGGATGGCGCGCGACGAGGATTTTTTTATGAGCGGCATAGGAGATCAATGAGAGATTATCTGATCCTCTTACGGCAGGCGATCATTGCTTTGCAGCAGGGCATGGGATACGTTCATTACCACCAGGACCGTTTCCGGGCGATGCTGTATGGATGCATCGGTGCCATCGTGGGCCTGGTGGCAGGTTTTGTGGGACTGGCATGTTGGTTGTGGCGTTAGTAGTATGGTTTTCTTTTTAGTATAGACAGACATAATGTATCTTTTACACATCCTACCAAGCACTGGGTTATGTCCATGTCGAGGTGGTGATGTAGTCGTAGTGTTTCTGTGTTTTCGTAGTTTGTACCTTCGTTATATGTGTATGTACGTCATTTCGGTGACCAGTTTTGATAGCACATTTAAGCACTGGCCCTAATGAGTTAAGTCTATGTGCACATTTTGACAGTTGTATGATGAAAAAAGTTATTATATATATGATGATGATTATGGATATATGTATTGTGGGCTCATGTGTGCATATGATGATTGAACATGTGACATTGATGTATATATATACTGCTTATAATAGAATTGCCCCAAAACGTGCACCACAAATGACGGAGGCGGAAATTGCGCAAATGATAGCGCAACAGCTTCAGGCAGTTATCCCTACGATCGTGGCGCAGGTTAGCGCCGGTATCAATGCTAACCCACAACTGAACCCGCAACCAGGGCTGGTAGGTCAAAACAATAATCAAAACAATGTTAGACCAGTGTGTACATATAAGCACTTTATGGAATGTAGACCAATGGAATTTAGTGGAATCGAAGGACCGAATCGGTTAGTGAAATGGATCGAGAAGTCGGAATCGGTAATCAATATAAGTAATTGTCCCGGTGATTGTGCGGTTAAGTATACGACTTGTACCTTCACCGACCATGCCTTAAACTGGTGGAACACCATCGTTCAATCTCACGGGCAAGCCGCAATTAATGCTATAACATGGGACGATCTTAAGGCACTAATGATGGAAAACTTATGCCCGGCCAATGAGATTCAGAAGCTTGAACATGAGTTCTGGAACCTGCAGATGCAAGGTGCCGACCGTGTAGGTTACACCAATCGTTTCAATGAACTGGCGCGCATACTGCCAGACATGGTCCGACCGGAGCACACGCAGATCGAAAGATATATCTGGGGACTAGCCCCAGAAGTGAGGAGCATTATCAACTCAGTGGAACACCTGACTATGCACGGAGTGGTAGCCAGGTCAGGTACTGTTACATTCGACATGGTTGGACGAAGGATTTTGACGATGCCTGGAAAGCAGGCTGGTAATAAGCGAGGAGCCCGGGAAAGTAGTCAAGCAGGGGCAGCAACAACCAAGAGGGGGAAAGCGACTAGCCAGAGTTACGCCATGACTACCCCAACTGGTAACTCTAATAACTACAAAGGAAAGCCCCAAAGTGCAACAAGTGCACTTTGCACCACTATGGTGCGTGCCGAGCGGCGATATGCTCAAGGTGTCACAAGAGTGGGCATTATGCCCGAGACTGTAAGATGTCAGCTGAACCAAACCCCAAACCAACCCGCTTCCAACCCCCAAGGCCTCAACCTCTTCAGCAGCGACCCCAACAACCAACAACACAACCGATTACCTACCCCCGTACGTGCTATGAATGTGGCAGTACGGAGCATTTCCGACGAAGTTGCCCGAAGTTAACTCAGCAAGTAGCAGGAGAGAATACGCAGGGCCAAGCATCTACCTCGAATGCCGCCCGTGGTCGTGCCTTTATCATGGGATCTGGTGACGCACGCCAGGATCCAAATGTGGTCACAGGTACGTTCCTCGTTTCCGATCAATTTGCTTCAGTGTTATTTGATACGAGCGCCGATAGGAGTTATGTTTCTATTGCATTTTTGCCACTATTAAATATGACCGCTATTGACTTAAAACAACCGTATTCCGTAGAACTTGCCAACAGGAAATCAATCACCAGTCACCAACTCATTTGTAACTGCCCTATAACCCTTAACGGTTACCCATTTTCTATTGACCTTTTACTCGTAGAACTGGGTAGTTTTGACGTTGTCATAGGAATGGACTGGCTGTCCAATCATCGTGCTGAAGTGTTGTGTGAGCAGAAGATTGTAAAGATTCCTTTGTCCCCAGACGATGTGATCATGGTACAGGGAGAGAAGTTACGTACCATGCTGAACCTCATATCCCATCTCAAGGCGTTGAAGTGTATACGACAGGGATGTGATGTGTTTTTAGCCAGCGTCACGACAGATGAACCAGCCGAAAAATGTATTGAAGACATCCCGATAGTGTGCGAATACCCAGATGTGTTCCCGGAGGAATTGCCCGGATTGCCGCCCAATCGGCAAGTCGAGTTTCGGATCGACCTAATACCGGGAATAACACCCATCACCAAAGCCCCATACCGTCTTGCATCGTCCGAGATGCAAGAACTATCAACGCAACTGCAGGAGTTACTTGATCTTGGTTTCATCCGTCCTAGTTACTCTCCCTGAGGAGCCCCAGTCTTGTTTGTCAAGAAAAAGGACGGCAGTTTCCGAATGTACATCGACTACAGAGAATTAAACAAGGTCACTATCAAGAACCGATACCTTCTTCCACGGATCGATGATATTTTTTACCAGCTACAAGGAGCCCGATATTTTTCTAAGATAGATCTTCGATTGGGTTACCATCAAGTGAAGGTCCAAGAGGACGCTATCCCCAAGACGACTTTTCGAACTCGGTATGGCCACTACGAGTTCCTGGTTATGCCTTTGGGCTAACCAACGCACCTGCTGTGTTCATGGGCCTCATGAACCGGGTGTGTAAACCATACCTCGATAAGTTCGTCATCGTCTTCATCGATGATATCCTGATCTGCTCCCAGAGCAAGGACGAGCACGAGTATCGTTTACGTGCTATATTGGAAATACTACGGAAAGAGCAACTGTACGCTAAGTTGTCTAAGTGCGACTTCTGGTTGCAAGCCGTTCAATTTTTGGGACATGAGGTGGATCAGTATGGAATTCATGTAGATCCAAGCAAGATAGAAGCAATCAAGAATTGGCATGCGCCAAAATCTCCGAAAGAGATACGCCAATTCTTGGGACTGGCAGGATATTACCATCGGTTCATTGAAAATTTCTCTAGTATTGCTCAATCGCTAACAGCATTGACACAGAAGGATAGGAAGTATGAATGGGGTGAAGACCAGGAAACAACATTCCAGCTGTTAAAACAAAAGTTATGCGAGGCCCCAATTCTGACATTACCCGAAGGAAACAATGACTTCGTCGTATATTGTGACGCATCGCGGCAAGGGCTCAGATGTGTACTGTTACGAACTAAGACTAAACTGTCTCATCACTAAATTCTCGTTCAACAGAACTCATTGATGAAACGGGAGCTTAAACGAGCTACATTTTCCAGAAACAGTCCCTTCGCACGAAATGATCTTTCACTTCGCACGAAGTGGCATCTTTCCTAACGTTTACTTTAGGTACTTTCTGTTTTCGAATCTGCATCCTTCGCCAAACTCATAATACTCATATACCTCTGTTTCCCCATGTAGGGTAGCTTCGGTGTCCTACTCTTCAACTCCTCAAATTCCCAGATTGCTAGGAAGCTTGCAAAACCGTGAGTATACACGACTCCCTTTTCCCTCTTTACACTTTTGGGGTGCAATATATGCTTATCAACCCACTAAATCACAATACTTTATGCTAAATTAATATACAAACATTCAATCATACATGCTAATACGAACACTTGTAACTTATTCATGCTAGGAATCGAATGCTTTATACTACGTCCTTAACTATGTACAAGCCTCCCTTAACATGTATAGCGATATAGGGGTTAACGCACTGTCCGTATTCGTGAGGTCATGTTAAGTAAACAAAACGGTCTTTTCATTGCTATGATTAGATTACGCTAGCGGTAAACTTTAGGTTGACATGTGTAGTAGCATTGCTGGTATTGTATGTTAGTTTTAAGTAAACGTTTATGTTATGTTGAACGTTAGAATTTTATTATATTTAGTACTCAAACTTGTATGCTCGCCAATGCTTGTGTGTTGAACTATACTTTATATATGTTGCAGGTTAATGATGAGGATGAGGATACATGGAATCTAGTAGGACGAACTAGAAACCCGCTTTTAAATTTAGTTTTGTTGTATCATGTTTCTTGATTAAGGTGTTGAACCTGTATTTTGAATTTCTATGTTGTATTTTGCTTCCAAAGCCAAGTACTCAAATTATAGAGATGAAATGAAATATTGTTTTTTTAAATACTTGTCACAATTTAGCGTTATCAAGTCTCGAGCAATCTACTTACATCCGCCCCGATGATTCCGTCATCGGTTGGGGTGTGACAGAAAAACCAGACTTCCTGGCATATGTTTGGTAAAACACATGCTTTTTCAATGGAAATAAATACCATGCCGTCAGCGGGTAGACATGATGCTGCTACCTCTGGAATATACACTATTTCCTCTGCACATGTTAAAAATACAACATAATCTATAATCATGCATGTTATAGTAAAAATAATAACGCATGTTGGAATAAAATAAAACATGTTATCATGCATGTTATGGTCATATTTTAACAGTATTCACGCACAATATATTTCTACTTGATTATTATGCATGTTTGAAAAGTAAACACGTATATTGTTTACTATAATACTATGAACAATCAAGTATGTTATAAGCTTATGTTTATAATGCATGTTATATTATCAATTACGCATACTGTACAATGATATAAAACAACGCCTCATTATTCATACTTTGCAATGTGTCAACGAACTAAAGTTCGCCGTGGTCAAGCAAGAGTTGGTTAAGCTAGCACGCATGGTTAGGCTTTTGACACTTCCCTCTTTAGATGACTAATGCCCCGTATATCTAGACCGGTCCCTTTTGACTTTGGGTTAAATTTGAACACATCCCCTCACAAAAGATTCCACTTGGTTTTGTTTGCTTTAAATATTTTATAAAACCCTTCTTATATGATATTTGGGGTTGTATAAAATATTTTAGCAAACAAGGAAACTTATTTTGTGTATTCATGGAAGATTGCCATATTCATTTTGGCTTGGGACGTAATTAATTTGTCATTGTTTGGGCATTTCGTTGATCTTTGAATTTTGATCCCAAAGGTAACATGGCCAGAGTACGACCATGCGAGTGATCATGGATTTGCTTCTTTTTGTACCTTTTGTAATCTTGGCTAGAAGATTGGTTGTCCTTCCAGGATGGCCAATAATACGCCTTTGATGCTTGGTTTTTTAATTCATGATCTTTTGTTTTCCACGTTATTATGCACGAGCAGGTTATTTTGAAATAATTGAGTTGTGATGTTGCACATATGATTCAACTAATATGAAAAACATTTTATAAACATATAATCTAATAATAATAAATTAGATGGATTTGGGACATTTTTAAAAATTTTACTTTTGGAAAATATTTATCTATTCATTCTCTATCTCTTTCTCAAGAATTGACAACCCTAATTTTTTTTCTTTAGTCGTTTCTCTCTGTAACTTCTAATGTTTCAAGATCGCAAACCCTACTTTTCATTCACAATTGTTCCTTACACATCGATACTCTCTTCTCTTCTTCTTTGTGTGTTTAGAGGTGAGGTTAGGTATGTCTCATCGTATCATTTGCAATTCAGTCTTAGCCTAACCTTAATTTTCTTCTTTTCTTTAATGTGACCACCAATTTTCCAAGTTAATATGTCCTAATCACTATTTATACGTTATTCCTGTGCAAATTTGACTTAATTATTTAATAATTGAGTCCATAATTCTAGCAAGGTCCGAGTTAGTGCATGGTATTGCATTTGGTTTCCAAAAAAATATTATTTAAGGTAGAGCGATAAAGGTTACATAAAAAAAGACGGACGTCGATGATTTACGATACATTGTAAAGTGCCGACATTGTTCCAATATGCCCGGAACACTAAAGTATTGGCATTATTAATTGTTGGGTATGAAAATAGATAGAAACATATTATAAAAACTAAATTATAAAATTTGCATTTTTATCACGTAGTTGTCACTCTGCTAATTTTTAGACATCTTATACTACGCCAGCTTACCCAACTATATGTCACTAGTGTGTTATTTATATCTTAGTGTCATTTTTTAGAATTATTAGAATTCTTGATTTAGAGAGATTGAGATAATTAGAGAGATAGAGAGAAGAATTGTGTGAAGAAAATGGTAGAAGGGGGTTGGTATTTATAGGTAGAGAATGTGGAAAATGGTGAAATATGATTGGTTAAAGAAGGTGGAAGATGATTGAAAAGATGATTGGTGGAGAAAGGAGGTGGAAAATGGTGAAATATGATTGGTTAAAGAATGTGGAAGAGGATTGATGAGGTGGAAAGATGATTTGTATATTTCTTGGTATTTCTTGAGTATATATTATGTAATTGAGTATATAAAAAGTATAAAAGTATAATTTAAATATTGAGGATGTGCGTATAAGTATTTATACGTATATTGTGTCGGTTTGCGTATAAATACGTATTTAAATGATCGGTTGTGTGAATAAAAAAATATGTATAAAATATGAATTTTATTATGATTAACGCCTCGAAATGTGAGATTGAAATTAAAATACGAATATAGGATTTCTAAAATTAGAATACGAATACAAACATTTTTAAAATAGAAATACGAAAATACGAGGCGTTATACGCTCACACTTTAATACAACCTTAAACAAAACAAATCCACACTTTGTTTTACCTCTCAACCTACGACCAACACAAAAATATCCTAAAACCTTTCCATTTCCTTTCTCAATCAAACTCTCATAACTCCCTCATTCTCTTATAGGCCTACGGCACAACTAAACCCAAATCTTTTCCCATTTTCCAATCATATCTCATCCAATACAAGACTTTTATTAGTGCCAAGTGTTAGGAAACGATATGTAAATTTGTGTCGTATCCACACATTTGGTTGCGAAATATCTCAAACCGTCTTATAGCTTTGTAAATCAAGTCATTATATATATGACCATCGAATGGGCTGGAAGCATTTTTTTATGACTGAAATTTTGTGATTGTACAATCGGTGAAGATATATTTTGAAAAAACAATAAACTATGATGTGAGTTGGCTATTCTGTCAAATTATTTCTAATAAACATCATTGCTATAACCCTTGCGAAAAGTAACATATTTTCCAATTGGAATATTTGCCCTCCACATAAAAAAGTTATTTATATACCTTATACAACAATTTTAAAATGTTTGATTTGAACATTATATTGTTTATCTATAAAACATTAAATATATAAGGGAACAATTTACTATATTTGACAACTTTCTTGATCTATAAATATACATATATTGTTTATCTATAAAACATTAAATATATGAGGGAACAATTAACTATATTTGACAACTTTCTTGATCTATAAATATACTTATTTCCCGCACATCGTACATTTATATAAATTTTTACATTCCTTTTTCAAATCATTTAAATGATTCGACCCGTGAAATTTACGGGTGCTAACCTTCAATTTATTTACCTAATTTGTCATGCAATAACGCATTATTCATTTTTTATATTATATATACAGTTGTGTTTGATAAAATTTAAATATTTAAACTCGTAAGTATAAATGGATGATAACGTAGTTATCTTATAATAACATTTAACATGAAGTAGACGTGTGTATGGTAAGAACCATACTCAGTAAACACATAAATAGCAAAGCGATTGATAGAAATAGTAGAAATGTATGATTGTTTTATTTTATTTTGATTTAATTGTTGGTGTTCGGATTTGATTTCGATATGTTTAGACAGGCGGGGAAAAACCTTTTATGGGTTATGTACATGCGAACGAATTTACCTTTCAAAGGGTTAAAAAAAAGGCTCACAAGCAAGTCATGTTTCTAAACCTGATTACATATAGGACAGAACACATCCATGAAATTAACAAAATGCACAGTTTTAGTCCCTCACCTTTTAACAAAGTTTTATTTTTGTAGTCAAGATATGCTTCCACAAAAACTACTAATCATGGCATGGGTACGTACCTCAAGCACTATTTTCCATAGTGAACTTAAATCAGGGCTTAGAACAAAACATGTAACACTAGAAAATCACTGAATCCACAAAAAAAACATCTAAATCAAGACCAAGGTAAGATAATCTGAAAAAAAACAGCCACGAACAACCGTCTCTAACTCACTAGACGAAACCAGCTTTATGCAAGAACCAAGCAACTATAGAAAACTGGAGCTCATTCCCAAGAAGACTTGGGTGCTTTAGCAATATCATCCTTGATCCATTTTTGAACTCGTTTAACAAACAAGTACTGCAAAAAATGCCGAAGATGTGCGATAATCACACGAGATGAATCAAAACATGTTGAAAGTAAGTGTTTTGTCTCTAATCGGTAAAATCATTAAAAAAATATTGCTATAAAAGGGTCAAACGGATTGAACACGTAAACGGGTCAAATGGCACATAGAAACTGGTAAAACATATAATTTATATTATTATTATTATTAGATTATAATTGACCTATTATAAGTTTTGGATAATTTAATATATCCTCTTCTAAACTTGGAATAATATCATATCAACCCAAATTAATCATACTATCATATATACTCATATTAAAGTTTACGACATTTATACCCTTTGTTAAAGCATGCATTAGGACACAAGAGTTGGGAGTTTAAGGAAATAGAGTAGGGTATAACTGTCATATTATATATTATATTTAATGAAATGGGTAAACAGAGAACTTGAAGTATATTGAACGGGTATATCTGATATTAATTTCTCAGGTTGGGTAATATGCAAGTTTTCAAGGGTATATATGAAATTGCCCAATAACTTTTGTTATCATATCTGATACTCTAATTATAAAAATAACATTTAAAATTTTGTGGAGAAAAAGTTGTTTCGGGCCAATCCGACATGAAAAATCACTTGTTTTCACCCAAACCATTAGTGACGTGTTATGTGACCTGTCTACGTGTCACATCTTATTTAAGAAAAAAAGTGAAGCAAGTTTGATAGCTTACTTGGAATGCTAAGATGGCGGGAATAAACACCTTCCCTCTTTCATTTGCATTTGGACCATCAATCAACTTCTGGTCAACCAGAATGCTTTTGACTTTCATTTGTAGCAACTTTTGTGATGGTTTCCACTATGTTGGGAATCCAAGCAGTTCCATTTGGAAGAATCTATTACAACACAAACATAAAAAATAAAAAAGATACAAATTAAAGAATTAAAAAACATAAAAAAAAATTGATTTATATAAGCATGGTGAATGGTGATTGAGTAATACTAACCTTTTCGTCACTGTCGTTTTTACTACACCTGCTGCTGTTCTCAACCAAGACAGCGGGAACTGCATGACCCTACATAAAGCAGATGCACAAAAGATCATGTTTTTTGTCTTGTATGTGCATCTTAATGAGAAAATTCGACCTGCTATAGTCAACGATATTCGCACAAAACTAAAAGCGCCGGAGAAAAAAATTGATCCAAGGGTTGAAACATAGGATCAAGCCTATCACTTTTGGATTGAAAAGTCGCGAAAAAAAATTGAACACCAAACTTTTCTAATCCTTGTTTAGACAATAACCTCATGCCATATCCACGATGATGGAAAGGAGCATGGCGAAGCTTTTAAGGGGCGGGAGGGGCGGACGAACCCCCGAACTTTCGCTCAGTAGTGGAGAGTATGTAGAATTCGTATAGAAATTTTTGGGTATATATGTTTTCGACCCCCAATTTTAAAGAAATTTTTAGGTCCGATGACACGTCGGAAATCTCAAGCTTCGCCACTGGAAAGGACAAAATTCAAACCGGTCAACTCAGGGTCAAGAGTCGATGAAACTGTTTACAAACGCTTGAAACCTGAGAAATTGTTTTTTTTTAACAAAACTGGATTATCATTTTGGCAAAACAGATATTACAATCTTATGTCATGTCTTAATTTTTATAAATTCTTAATCAAAACAGAGAAATTAACGAATCGTACATCTTTCCGATTTCAACAGAAATACACACAGACACAAAGATGATAGATATATTTGACAGAATTCAGCAAGTATTAGTACCGGAATTTCACGTTTGTTGAACCGAGCTCCAGATTCTACAACTTTAAGGAGAGCCTCTGACCTTCTTGCGAAAAAGTCATCATAACTAAGAAAATCTGGTGGTGTGAGCTGAGCATGTGTTAGCACCAAAATTCCTTTACGCCATATTTCTTTACCAAAACTTTCTGTTATTGCCTTGACGATTTGTCGGTCCAAGTTATCAACTCTGTAAGAATCCAGTCGGTCAACATATAACAAAACATCTATTGTTTTGTTCAAAAGAAACCTGCTTAGACAACCACAAAATCACGAACTGTTAAAATAACCCGTTGACATGAAGAAAGCTTAGGATAACAAATATAAGAAAAATAAAGAAAGCCTTATATAAATGGGCTAAGTTTATCTCAAATGGGTCAAACTTCCAGTTAATAGTAATCATAATTAACATCATCACGTTAATTATTTGTAAATTAATGGAAGAAAAAAGTGTATGTGGGTCAACCCGACACGTCCTGTCTGTTCCAACCGAATCGCTGATGCTTGTTTTGACCAGTTACTAAACATATAGTGACAGGCTAACATGCAAAGCTAATAACATGATATGCTAAACTTATCTTACGTATACAAGTACAAAAAACTCATTAACAGACCTTTTGATGAGTTCCAAGGCTTGATCATTGACATATCCACCTTCAACAATGCCGGGTGTGTCAATAATGTTCAATGTGAACCCTGAGCGCTCACGGGAAACCATCACGCTCGTGGAATATCTGACTGCATAATATGATGATAAAATTACAAAACTTAAACTCACTTGAATATCAACTATGATGTTGTAATAAATACCTGAAATGCACTGACTGAAACTGCTCGTTCCCCAAGAATGGAGTTCACAGTCGATGATTTCCCGACACCACCTTTTCCCATTACAAGAATTGTCAAACTGTTCCTCTCCTGTGATAATTGCATAAACATATATTTAAACAGTTGTACGATATTGCTATGTTTCAATGTCCAAATAACTTTAGCGGTTTTATTATCCACTGTTTTAAAATAACTTAAGGATCAACCCAACCCATAAAATCTTATTTATCTATTGCTTTGAAATTTATGACTGATTTAACGTATTAAGAAAACTAACTTGTTTTGATATAGTGATTTTGGAAGTTTTATGTATTTTAATACACTTTGCATGACTTTTGAAGCATCAATTGGATACACTTTGAATAAATTTCAACGTGTTTTACCCAAATCCTTTTTTATAATCTTAAGCTCAGCTGCCTTGACCCATTAAAGCGAAATATAACCCAATTCAACTCATTTATAAGTAAACGGATTAAAACTGCCACCCGGGTGATTCACATTTTGAGTAATAAAACCTTAAATTTTCACTTTTCACTTCAAAATGATTAGATTTCTTGAAAAGTATCAAAAAGCATTACAAGTTTGGAAAAACAAAAGGAACCGTCGACAGAAACCGTAGAACTGGTTTAAATTACGACTTTAATAATGATAAAGTAGAACAATTAGGAATTGATTTTGACCTTCTCCTTTAGTGTTCCAAGTAATTCCTGCAACTTGCTCTGTGTGGCAAGAGGAAACTGCTGAATCCCACTCCATTCACGGGCCATTGAACCTGAAAGAAGACGATCACAATCAACCTATAATTTAACCGAATTTGTACTCATGGAACAAAACTACAACTTCATATCTCACCAAATAATATGTTAAACAAATAACTAACTAACTAACTAACTACATGCAAATTCCATCAAGAAGAAGCTATTAGACTGCAACTCAACCCAGTTTTTCCTCTAGGATATAGAACTACAGTTCAAAATATAAATCAAATTTCTCACGAAATAGCTTGTTAGACCCGTAATCACACGCAAACTTCCTCAAACAGAAGAAAAAAACTATAATCCAACCCATTTTTTTACTCATGGAAACAAAACTAAATTTCAGGAGTATAATCAAATATCTCACAAATTGACTTGGAATGAGCGAGGTAGATAGGATTTGCCAGAGTTAAACCTCTTCGAGGACATGGTCCAAGATAGGAGTTTGTGGAGCCGTAGGAATAGGGTTAAGGACGTTTAGGGGATGATACATATGTAGCCTAGCCTTGTCACTCCATTTGTTATTTAGTACCTTTCTATCTCTATAGCGTTAGGATGTTTGCTGGTATGTTGTCTGTTTTTGGAGCCACGAGGTCTTGATAGCAAGGCCGGACCTATAGTATAAGTAACCTAGGCTTGGGCCTAGGGCCTCCATTAAAAGACAAATTATATGCTAATTGTTAATATTTGGGCTAATTTATTGTCTTAGATTTGTTTGAATTCTTATACAAGCAAACCGCTTTGTGTTATAGTTGTGTTAGATTTTTGCTTGGTTCCAAACACTGATAAAAGGAGTACCGTTTATAATAATCAAAAAAGGAAAAAGGGCCCCAAAATTTCATTTCGTCTTGGGCCTCAAAAAGGGTTGGAACGGCCCTGCCGGATAGAGGTAAGGTTTGGCTACATCCCACAAATAGCTTGTTAGTGTAATCAATAGCTTTGCTATTTGTGGGATATACCGGGTATGGTTGTTATTGTAATATATATCTCACAAATAACATATTAAACAAGTAATTACATGAAAATTCAATCAAACATAAGTCATTAAACTATAATTCAACCTAATTTTTACTCATGAAAACAGAACAAAAATTCAACATATAATCAAACTGCTCACCAAATAACATGTTAAACAAGTAACTAGGTGCACAATTCATCAAACAAATTCCTACACACAAGTACCCTTCATAAACAAGATCACAATTTAACCACAAATGTCAAATGGGTTACTTTTTAACTTCGAATTTTACACAGAACTCAACTTGTATCTGTATCATCATCAAAATCATATTTAAGGAAATAAGAGAGTAAATGCACACAATTCTCAACCCCATGAACCCAAGATTAAGAAGAAGAAGAACATGGGTTTTGAATTTTACCTTGTCTTTTACGAAAATTTGATATTTGGGGCTTCAAATTGTAAAGAAAACCCCTAAATTTTCTTTAACGGACACCGTAGATTGGAAGAGAAAAGGGTTAAGAATCTATGTCGATATTAGAATATCAACACCAGGGTTTTTGGAGTTTGAAGAATTTGCAGTAAGGGTCCCTTTAGTATCTATTAATGACATTTTTGTACGTAAATTTTATAAAGAGACACTTTAGTCCTTGTACCCTTAAACTAACGAGTTTGGTATTTTTGTGAAGTAATATGATTGAAAAATTGCCTATGGCTTTATAGCCTAGTGGCATTTTGGAAGTGGGATAAGGCTTTGGGGACTAATAAGTCCTGGGTTCGATTCTCACAAGTGGGTTTTTCCCATATTTATTGGGTTTCCTCCTGAATTGGTGTATAGTCATTATGCCTAGGGAGATGGATATGATCAGCTGGTACTGCTGATGGCACGATGATACTCCAGTGGTCCGTCAGTGATCCAAATTTACCGTTCAAAAAAAACATATGATTGAAAAATTGTTTGTAGATACAAGACCCGAATTTGGCTGGACTTGGGATCCGTGGCGTACCTATTAGTAAAGGAAGCGGGGTAGCCACCCTTCTAAAGAAAATAGTGTTAAAGTATCAATCATCTCTTTAAAAGTTCGGTTAAATCCCTCGATTACCCCTCAAGTGGCTTGGGACTGATCCGAACCCATTTAGTGTTAAACTCTCAATTGTCTCTTTAAAAGTTTAGCTAACGGGTTCGTGGATTCAACCTGAAACTGACCCGAACCTGTTACGATTAAACCTCAACCCGTGAATTTCGTATTAGGTTCATGTCGTGTTTTCAGGCCGTGTCAGAAATCGACACCCCTAGCTTGGGTTGTTGACTTCCAATGTCCTCCAACTAGGGGTGTCAATCGTGTCGGGTTGTTTGGTTGGTGGGTTGACGGGTTGCGGGTTGGCGGGTTGGTTGGTTGAAATGTTCAACCAGAACCCGATCCATGTTATTATTCGGGTCAAAGATTTCAATCCTAACCCAACCTATATAAATTCGAGTCAACCCGAACCCGACCCATTTAACCCATATTTTTAAATGAGTCATATAAGTTGACGATTTATAAACGAGTTGTTGGGTTTTAAGAGGGTTATCAATAACATGTTTAATGTTGAGTATTAGTGTGGCAATTAAAACCATTGGGCGTAGCTCAGTGGCCACCGGTTCCCGTTCTAAACCGGCCCGAGGACACTCGAGGTTGCGGGTTCGAAACATGTTTCAGCCCCTCGGGTTGGCAGGGGTTTAACCACCAGGCAGCATTGCCGAGTCGCTAGCTCAGGAAGGGGGATCCCTTCCGCGGTCAGGGGTACCGTGCTTCTACCATTTTTTTTAGTGTGGCAATTAAATAATATGATGTATCAACATTAACATTATTATAACTGACCATGTAAAATAAAAACGAAAAAAACAAAAACAACAATATAAAAGATTTTTTTCTAAATAGTTAAAACAGGTTAATGGGAGTCGACCCGTTTTTAATATGGGTCAACCGAACACGACCCGTTTTAAATACGGGTTAACCCGAACCCGATTTTTTTTTAAACGGTTCGTGTTAGTCATTCCAAACCTGTTTTTTTCGTGTCTGGTTCGGGTCGGGTTGACGGGTCCTGTCAAGAGTTGTCGCCCCTACTCCAACCATTAATGAAAGATTGGAATGGATCTAATCTTCAAAACAGATCATCATTAACCTTGCGACAAGAATAGAATTCTCCTTGTGGTCATCCTTCAGCATGAGAATAAGTATTGGTTTATTGTCATGAAAACAAATATGCAAGAAAGAGAGAGAGAGTTGAAAGAGAATTCATCCCCTTAGGCCATTAGATATCGTGTGAAATTTGTAATTACGTAGCAATGGGGTACGACCGCAACACCACCTAGAGTGTTGTGGCACAGTAAAGCTTTCAGTGAAGAGGAAGCCATATTCACCGATGTTGCTGAACGGCTTTGCGTGTGTGCATGGAATCATGGGTCAAAACCAACCAATCAAAATTTGTTCAAAAATAATTATTTTATATAATGGTTGTGGGATGGATGGGAAAAAAAGTATAGACACCTCTATTTTGGGAAGGAAAAATGAAGTTGAGATATGGTATGTGTAGGAGATAGGATTGTGGGAAGAAAATTACCCATACCTTGTGGCCTAAGTGCCTAACGTACATTAGGTCACTAATATCTATATTAGGTATTGTTACATGTCATTGTTAATGAGATGTTGGCTCATTGAGGTTGTGGGGATGGTGGTTTGGTCATGGATTGCTACCTCAGACATGATTCGTGTGGTAAACCACCCCTCTCTCAATTCATGCATGGTTAGCATGGATATTTACGTGCATTGGGAGAATTTAATTGATGGTGGGGGATGGTAGGGGTCATTGTCCATTCCACATAGGGTGGTAGGTAGATGAGGATGGTGGATAAGAGTAGAGTGATGTGACGTTGATGTGAAGGGTGGTGGTGGTGACCAATCTGATCTCAGTTTGATTGGTGATCACATTACTATAAAATTCATGGAAAAAACCATGTCAGCATGGTTCGTTGGTGTACTAACCCATCGTGATCCGGGTCTTAGATCCAAACCTTAATCACCCGATTTGGTATCGTATATCTTCATCAACCATTTATATTAAATGGTATAAATGTAAAAGTTGTTGTTTAAGGATCAAAGTGTTTAATATATTTATTGCATTTTGATGCTGATTGATTCTACATTTAAATTTTTGTCTTTTATGAATAGAAGTGTTTACATGGATCGGATATAAAACCTCAAGATCCTAGTTACTTTCAGGCTCGGACCGATGGTGCAAGTAACCAAGCCTTGTGTCTAGGGCCTCCAAAAAAAAGTAAGGCATCCACTTAAAAGAAAACTAATATGGTAACTATTAATTTCAGTGCAAACTTATTGTTTTATATTTTTGTATTCCTTATACAGGCAAATTACTCTATGTATTAGAATCTTGCTTGTTTTCAAACACAGATAAATGAGTATCGTTTATAATAATCAAAGAATGGAAAGGGACCCCAAAATTTCATTTCGTCTTGGACCTCCAAAAAGGTTGGAACGGCCTGATTACTTTTTACTAAAAGTGTAAAACTTCAATCATTTACAAACATGTCATTAATCGATCTCAACCGTATATATTTTCAAGTGAGGAGTTTTAGAATGGAGGCTTAATTTCGGTCTTCATCGAAGCTTTGTTGGTGCTAAGCAATCAATTTCTTGCAAGTGATTTGTCAACCTAATTTTAAGTTTTAGAGTTTTAACTTTTCAGTGAGAAGACACATTTTTTTCCTTTTCTCAACTCCTGTCATTTCTTGATTATAGTGGTGATTCTCTAACATGACAGACACGTCCTATTTTGTTTGTCATGCTATAATAAGTGTATGCATGTAGAAGATTATGGTGAAAAAATGGTCAATTATAACTTGTGATAGAATTTTATACAAAGTTATATTTTTAGTCTTTAACTAGTAGATCGAGGCGCGTGCGTTGCGCTTGAATAACGAAGGCGAAATAATGAAGGCAGAAGAATAACCAACACGTGTTATACGTAACATAACAGCGTATACATAACATAACACAAATGTTACATTCATATTGCAATAGAGAAAATCAGACCCTCTCGGATGAGAACCTGCTTTTGCTTGCATCAAGCAATCGAAATGCTTAGTATGCCAACATTGTAAGATAGTAAGATCCTTAAATGTACATTATTTTTATTAAAAGCATTAACTCAGTTGTAAAAGGATATTTAAAAAGGTAAAAAAGACATTAAGAAGTGTCCTTGTCATTCTTTTTATGGGCTTAAATGTGGAGTTTGTTTGGGTTAACACGGATTCATAGCCTGACCTGTTTAATCAGCTTATAACAGATATGCCATAGTTTAGATATATCAAAGCTTCTCAAATTGCTCATGACTTTATAGCCTAGTGGCATCTTGAGGGTGGCATAAGGCTTTGGGATCATAGGTCCTAGGTTCGATTCCCACAAGAGAGGTTTTCCCATATTAATTGGATTTTATCCTGAATTGGTGTATAGGCATTATGCCTAGTGGAGATAGATATGATCGGGTGGTTCCGCTGATGGGACGATGATACTCCAGTAGTCCGTCAGTGATCCAAATTTGTCGTTAGAAAATAGCTTCTCAAATTATATATTACTCCACATTCATTAACCAACTCTTATAAATCCACAACTGATACTTACATGATTGACAACCCTTTTATGTGTTATCCCAAAGATGGTACCTAATATGCATGGTAAAATATACCTGTGTTAACCAGGTATTGATTGTATTCCGAAATAGTTCGATTATGCCGCCACTGACTGAGTGGCTGGTGTGTGTGACACTATGGACTGGTGGTGGATGGTTCTCATGGCGCTGACTACGATGTTTATAGGAGGCGATACATTTAGTTTTTTTAGAGAGAAAGAAAATGACGTTGATGCTTTTGTTGCTCGGGTGTTCTTCTGGCAGTGGAGAAGTTGTCCAAGGGTTTACACATAGCACCACCATATTCACCTAATGAAGTGACACTTGTCTTACACTATAAGTAGAAAATGGAAAAAAATACAAAAATAAGACCCCATGGTTTGAACTTGAGTAAGTTTAGAATACATACAACTATAAAACCACTTCAACATGCACAAAAATGTTACAAACTTGGAAGATCATCCATATATATATACACTAAAAAGGGGTATAGAGAATAAAGGACCAATGAAGATATACCATATCAGGCGTTAGAGAAGTTGTCCAAGGGTTTACACCTAGCACCGTCATATTCACCTAATGAAGTGACACTTGTCTTACACTATAAGCAGAAAATGGAAAAAAAAATACAAAAATACAAAAATAAGACCCCATGGTTTGAACTTGAGTAAGTTTAGAATACATACAACTATAAAACCACTTCACCGTGCACAATAATGTTACAAACTTGGAAGATAATCCATATATATACACTAAAAAGGGATATAGAGAATAAAGGACCAATGAAGATATACCATATCGCACAAGATACTATTCATAATGTTTGAAAATTAATAGATGATAATTAATAGATGATAATTATGGTTTACACATTCATATTTGAAATAGGTTTGGTTGAAAGTTATAATTGTTTTAAACAATGAAAAGAAGGAAATCGTCATGATGTGTATATATATCTCTCTATATGTGGTGGCTACGCCTGTAAATGAACCGAACGAACACGAACATAAGCATGTCCGTGTTCGTTCATTTAACTTTAATCGAACACGAACATATAATCAAACACATTTTTTGTTTATGTTCGTTCATTAAGAAATTGGGCATGTTTGTGTTTGTTTATGTTCGTTCGTTTAAAGCCTAAACGAACGCAAACGGGCATAAACAAAAAAAATTAACTGAACATATTTGAATAAACATAAACAAACATAAATTAGATACTATAATTAAGTAGTTTTTTTTATATAAGTATTAAGTAAGTGATCGGTGTTGATCTAACAAAAATTTTAAAACTTTATTTTTTATTAAGTGATCGGTGTTAATTAAGTAGTTTTTTATATAAGTATTAAGTAAGTAAGTTGACAAGCAGTTTATGAACGTTCGACTCGTTTACAAGCCTAGTGGTGGCGAACTGAATGTATAAAAAGCAGAAGAAACAACTTTCGGATGATAACGCATATCAAAGGTGTTATGCATAAACAAGTTGCAATGTATGCTTCAGAACTTGTAAAAAGTTAATTGTAAAACTTATGCGTAGAGTATACATAAATTGTACGGGTAAACGTTATTAAAAACCAACATACTTTCTATTTTTTTCTTTTAAAAGTCCTTTCACTTTTTTTCGCATATTAAAAACTAACATACTTTCTTTTTTGCCTTATAGAAGTCCTTAAATAACTTTTTGTATATAAAAGTCTCTCCAAATGTTATATTTGAACAAAATTGTGAATATTTTTTTACTTATCAATATCACGTTAGAAAAGAATTGAGATAAATTAGTGTTTTAAATTGGATATATGGAAAACAAAAGTATGTTCAATGTTTGTCTTGTTTCCGATTTTAATTCAATAAATTGATGACAATAAATATCATTCGAAAAACAATATAATAAAATTCATGAGCGTAGATGACATAACTCAAAACAGAATAAAATAACAAACATATAAAATGGTATGTATGAATCTAAAATCGTTAAAAAGTATAAAATAATTTGTCAAATAATGTTTTCTTGATTTCATGCGATTATAACTAAGAGATTTTTGTTAAAGTTTAATATTTTAAGGGACTTGTATGATACAAGAGTAGAAAGTATGCTGTTATTTACGTATGAAAAGTGGTTAGAGGAATTTTTTGAGACAAAAAGAAAGTATGTTGGTTTTTTATGTGCAAAAAAAAAGTGGAGGGACTTTTATGAAATAAAAAAAAAAGAAAATATGTTGGTTTTCTACGGGTGGAAGGGGCGGGTTTGGTAACTTTGTGCGGGGAGGAGTTCACCGAGAGGGCACTGTGCCGTCGGCACTCTTGCGGTGTTCGGTAAGGTGATTCTACGGTGACTACTCATCGATGCGGGAATAGAAGAAATAGAGGAGAGAGGGGTTAATGGTGGGCCCCACCCTCTTTCAACCAATCACAAATATATCTTTCTTTTTTTTTAATTTTTTACCACACTCCATGTGTTTGAGCACACCTAGTCTTTGAATGCAAAAATGGGAAATGGAGGAAGAAGTTGACATTATATTATTGGTTAGGAGAAAAGTTTACCGCTCCCCATTTGGGGAGTACCCTTTCCCCCCTATATCAAAAAAAAAGTGAAAGGACTTTTATGAGAAAAAATAGCAAATATGTTGGTTTTTTATGACATTTTCCTAATTTGGTGAGGGTGGGAATTAACTGTGAGAACCAATCAGATAATTTCGTGTGTCCCACTAACTACATTTTCTTTTTTAAGATTTTATATTTATAATATTTTAATGAGTGGTCAATGGTTAAAACCAGTAAAACTATTATAGGATATAGTGAAAAAAAGTAAAGGAAAATGGTCAGTGATAATGTGGGTAGCTCAAAGCTTAGTAAACCGATTAGAGTATGAAATAGCTTAAAAGGTTGAAAGCCAAAAAGGTTCGGAAATGGCCATCACTCTTTACGTGTGGACTATCCTACCCAGCCGCAACAAGAGCATGTGGGAGAGTACATTCTTTTACCCGCAAGTCTAAAGCCTTTAACCTACCAAATAGGGCAAGCCTTCCACTGCAGTCATGGATCACTAGTAAAAGGTTTCTCTTTATAGCCAACCTTTCCTCTATAAATGAAAGCTCCTTGTCATTCAACCAGGACACTCCTGATCTCACTTCTCACCTTTAGAACTTACTTCTTGCGTGTTCTATTCTTCACTCACAACAATATAATATCACTAAACACAAACATTCTGGGTTGAATATTCTTCAATCCATAATTCAAAAATAACAATAACAAAGTGATCAAACTCCACGTACTGCAAATGTGGGGGGACCCCATAACCTGCGTTAGGCTAATCGAAACCTTGACCCTTTTACCCCGGAGATATTGTTACTATTCTTAGACTTGTATTTGTTGTAGCAACAAGTTGGCGCCCACCATGGGGCTACGCCGCTTACTTTATCTTAAAGACCAGTAGTGTAGCTCCAAGTTTTCCATGTCTGAAAGCGAATCCCCCAGCCAGGTAGATCAGGTGCCTAACAACATCGATTTAACACCAAGCTCCAGTCGGATCTCACCGGTCATATATACACCTTTTTCTACTCCCGGAAGTACTCCAACGGGGACTATGTTCCCGGAGTTCACTTCTTTTCAAACGCCAACGTCGTCTCGGTCAGGGTGGCCTCTCCTCAAATCGGTGCTATGCGTACACCGGAACATATAGATCTAGAACCTGAGGGAGTAGCTAGAAATTTCCTACAGTTGAGATCTCTTCTCAACCAACACGTGAGTCGAGAAAGGGAAAAGGGGTGAGAATAAGGCTAGACTATGAGGAGTCTAAACCCTCATAGTCACCTGGTCCTCCACATCTTCCTTTTAACAGCTCACGTCCAACCACATCCTGCTTTGAAGATGGTTCTAGTGTGACGAACCAGCCACTCAACCCAAGCCCTTGTGCTTTTGGGAGGCCAAGCCCAACGGCTTTCCCTTTTGTTTACTTCCCAGCCTGTTGCAACTGGCGCACCTATTGGGCAGGAAACCACTCTTGATCAACTCTGGCAGTCACCAGCTTCAAGTGTTCCTCCACCTGTTGCCACTTTATGGGAACAGGCCATGGCCACCCTACCTATGGCCCGAGGGTGCGGTCATGAGCACCTCCATGGGAATGCCTTACATAGTGCCACCAGAAAGCGTTCAAGGCTTTAACCTTATGCCCCAACTAATGACACAGATGATGGCACAATTTCCTTGGCAACACTTTATCAATCAAGTGTTGGCCACTCACCAAGCTACCTCAAACGGTAACCCAACCTCAAGGGCAGAAGATGATCTCACGAAACCCTACAAGCCTAACAACTTGTCTTGCTTCTCCCAACAAATTGTTGATTATGAGTTTCAAACTCGGATAAATATGCCATCACACATAAGAACCTGTGTCGGTATCGATGATCCTGAAGACCACCTCCAAATCTTCATTGGGGCCACAAGAATCGAGAAATGGTCCAACCCCGAATACTGCCTCATGTTCATGCAAACCCTAGTAGGGTCTGAACGTATATGGTTCAACAACCTTCCTGAACGAAGCATTCGGACCTTTAACGATCTCAGCAAAGGTTTCCTGGCCAATTTCTCACAACAACGAAGGTATGTCAAGGATGCTACGGTAATTTTCCAAATAAAACAACGTGATGACGAAAGCCTTCACGACTTCATCAAAAGGTACAAAAAGGAAGGTCTAACCTATGTAGATGCTGATGAAAAGACTTTCGATGGACTGAAGAGGCAGAGGAAGCCTTCAACCAAATGAAGCAATACTTTGCTTCACTCCCAGCCATTACGGCTCTGGAAACAGGAGAAACGATCTTTGTCTATCTTTCGGTTGCTGAAGAAGCCATAAGTGCGGTTCTGACCATTGAACAAAACAAAGTTCAGATACCCGTTTACTTCTTCAGAAAAACTTTAAAAGTAGCAGAGATCAAGTATCCTCTTTTGGAAAAACTTTCTCTAGCCCTAGTCCAAACAGCTAGAAGGCTTCGAAGGTACTTTTAGGCACACGCATACAAGTGGTCACTGACCAACCTATTAAGAGTGTGCTTGAAAAACAGAAAAATACAGACTACTAGCTGAAGAAACGTAGACCTAACAGATTGGAATCTGCATAGATCTAGGGTTTGGTTCCTTTCATAAATGGGTTAATCCTTCGTTTGGTTTCGAGATAATGATAATTGTAGCTGAACTCCGACTGATCCTGCAAAACAGAACACCGTCAGCTCGCCACGGGGAGAAGGGGGTTCTCTCCGTGACCACCCTCCGGCGTGAGAATAAGTACAGGTAGTCGGAAGTAAAGTGAAGTAAGAGAGAGAGTAGTTGAGAGTGAATACCTTCTACTTGAAGTCCAAGTTACTTATTTATAGCCAGAGTTTGGGCGCCAAAATGAGAGATGTTAACTTTAACGGAATCTTTTGCTATTATGTTAAGTTTGTGGCAATCCGTTAGTGCACACAGATCGCGAGCTCATCAATGGTTTGGGAGATGACACGTGTCATCTTGAGATCACTACATTCTATAAATGTGAGCATACCATCACCGTGATCTTTCTCAGTCACCCAGATGCCGCCACGTGGCAATCGGTTACAACCGAAAAGATGCTTGCATGATTGGGTATTAGTGGCTTCTAGAAGGTTTCACAGTTGTTACCCATCTGTTGCTCGCCACGTGTACATTCTGTTACAACAAAAAAGATTCCCTTTGCCTCTGCACCAACTAAAGGGGTTTTGCTAAGGGAAAGTTTCTCAGGATTAATTGCTTCCTTGCGCGAAAGGCGCAAGTTGGTTAACTGATCTTCTTTCCTCTCCTTGCTGCTTAGCGCAACGTTTGATGAGTACTTGCTTTGACATAAACATCTGCGCAAGGTTTGCACATGAAGCGTTATCCAAGGAAATTGATCAAGGTTAACTTTGAACCTTGCGCGAGCCTGCGCAAGGCAGTTAAGTGATCCTTTCCTTTCTTGGATACTTGCTGCAGAGTTTTAGTATGTCTTTCTTTGGCAGAGAAGTCTGCGCAAGGTCTCTTTAGCATTTTAATAGTGGGTATGGTTTCCTTGGTTGGCGCAAGGTTTTTGGGACCATACCCCTTCAAGTCCCCTAGTCCAATGTTGCTCCTATGTAAAAGTAGAGAGTAGGTGGAGCACTGGACTTGAGATAAATATGCTGCGCTATATGGGTGTTGGTCTTTTGTTGCTTTATGCTTGATGTGTCACAAGTGATCCGTGGAAAATATTGAATTTCAAATGTACTTGGACACGTGTCGCTCATCCAGATAATGTAGTTGGTGAACACGCACGTTCTTGAGACGTGGTGGTACTACAGTCCGTGTCTTACCGCATTTAATGATAATTCGGTGACACTCGCGCGCGTGGGGCGATTATTGTTCCCCACTCGCCCTTGCAGTTGCCTGGGGATGTGTGACTGTCGCAAAAGTCGCTGCAGTCATATCTGGCATTAATTGCGATTAGTATATATAAGGGAAATGCGTTCCATTTGCTTCCTCACCCTTTGATATTCTAGAGAGAGAAATAACTTGTATTCATATTTTCCGGCGACTGCAAAAATTCCAATCATCTTCCTGTTTTCTGAAAAAACCTTCAAGATTTCTTTCTGCAAAGTCTCTATGACGACCGGATCTAGTTCTGGGAGAGTTGAGGCGTCGACGACATCTACTCTTCCACCGTTAAAGTGGGGGAAAGCATATTTTGATGCCTTGGTTGACAATTTTCTTTTTGCCAAATCCTGGGGAGCTTTCTTCCCTAGTGAGGGTGCCACTACGGCGGACGCTCCGGCCGGTTACATTACGTTATTCTACGACTACTTTGCCGAGGGCAATTTTAGACTTCCAGTGACTCACTTCATTGACTTCTACAAGTTTCATATTTCCCAACTGAACCCGATGGGAATGGTGAGGATTCGGCACTTCGAGTTTGTTTGCCGGTCGATGCAAATTATTCCGACGGTGGAGAAGTTTCGTGTATTTTACCAGCTTCATTGCTCGTTAGGCTTCTACTCTTTCCATCAACGTGTGCAAGCCAAACGTTTGTTGGTAGTGCCGCCCAAATCTTACCATGACTGGAAACAGAAGTTTTTCTTCGTGAAAGCGGCGGTTATCCCGATGGCGATGACCTTTAGAGCCGCAGAGGATATAGAATTGGAGACGTTGGCCATTCCGACCAACGAGATGTGGTACCAAAACATAAAAGATGTACCCAATATTATGTTGCCGGAGAGGGCACTCATTGCTGCAGGGATGAGCATTTTGTGGAAAAAGGAACGTCGAGAAAAGCCGGTTTACACCAAAGATGGAGCTGGTAAGTATGTTAATGCTTTCCTAGAATTGTCTTTCTTAAATATTGTATATTGATTGAGGTTTTATTGTTGTGCTCTGCGAAATAGTTGCGTCGTTCCACTTGGTGGCTTACAAGAGAGATAACGGGAAGATGGCTGTTGTGCCTCTTGAGGAGAACGAAGAGACTTGGTTTGATCAGATCTTGGAAAATTTTGAAATCCCAAAGAAGGAAGATCTGAACGCGCAGCCCTCCGTTACTATTGGTAAGTCATATATTGCGAAGCCTGAGTTAGTTATTGCAATATTACTTGTAGATACCAATTCTTAAGTAATATTGCAATGTAACTTATGACGCTATGTTTCTTTTCTTTATTATTGATCATGTAGGTGATTTGCTAAACTTGGGTGTAGGCCCTGATTCAAAGAAAAAGAAGAAACCAACTGCCGCCACTGCTGCTGCGCCGACTTCTTCCAAAACAGAGCAGAAGGCTAAGCCATCAGTGGCTATAAAGGCTGAAGGCAAGAAAGGTACGCGTCTCGTATCTGATTCTTGGTGTGATTACGTGGTGGTGTCCGACTCACTAGAAGGTCTTGCGCCTGTAGGTTTGAAGAAACCAAAACCAGAACCCATCGACACCTCCTCTCTTCCTGCTTCGAATCCAGATGATCCTTTGGATATCCCTTCAAGCCCTGAAGAGGCGTTGAAGCGCACCTCCAAAAAGAGGAAAGAGTCTGAGACTTTACCACCGTCTCCGCCAAAAAAGGTTGCGTGCCCGCGCATTGGCAAGAAAGGTAACCTGGAAGCCTTTGCAAAGAAATTTTCCCCTGGTACGTCTGCTTCCTTACCTTTGTAATAGTAATTGTGCGGTTCCTATGTTTTTGAAACGCGTGTTTATTTGTGCAGAGAAACTTGTAAAAGCTGCGCCGGTATCATCTTCTTCTATACCGTCGCCGCACAGGCCTGAGAATACTGAAGGGGAAGACGTGGACCTGAGCGCCCTATTTTTGATACTGGCCCCATTGTTCGAGGAGGATCTGAGAAAGTGGCTCCAGAAGAAGAGCCTAAACAAGTTGATGCTGAGAATCCTGCTGGCGAGCAGGTTAAAGATACTGCTAAGGGTGTTGCTGCGGAAAAACATGCCGGTGCGGAACATGACAAAACATCCACACCCATCACTGAAACTTCAACGCTTATATCTAAGGGTGCTGGCCCTTCAACACAAGGCAAAGGTTTTATGCCTTCTTTCAATAGTCTGATGAAGAATCGCCGATTCGCCCTGAGGAAACGCCTGGTGATTTTTACTATCGCTCTTATTCAGATAAACGAGCAGCTGAAATTCATCAGTCTGTGTGGAAGGTAAAACAGGGTGATGTCTTCACCAATTGGCGCTCCTGCAGGGAGTGTATAAGGGCATTTTCCCCCGGGCGGAGGTTAAGCGCCAAAAGGAGAAAAATCATGAGGCTACATATGAAGCATACTTACAAGAGTCCGCACTTGCCTCCTCCACAATAAACAGGATTGTGCGCGAATGGCGCAGCATGAATAAGGAGCCTGATGATGTGGAAAGTGACAAGGCGAAGGCCAAGATTGAAAGGGAGAACACTTTGAAGATGGTTTTTGATTTTGAGGCTGCGAAGGCCAAGTTTGAGGCAGAAAAGAAGACCGAAGAATGGTCTGCGCTCTCATGGAAGCGCAAGTATGATGTTGCTGTCGCGCAACATGCAGACGATCACAAGCGCTTTGTGGAGGCTTGTGATCGGGATAATAATGAGAAGATTTCTCTGCGCAACGAGATTGAAGAACTTAAAAAGGAGAAAGACGATGCGGTTGCTGCGGCGGAAGAGGCTCGTTCTCATAGGGAGAGGAGTGAGCAGAATGAGGTAGCAACCAAAATGACTCTCCTCCTTAAGAATAAAGAGATTGACGATCTAACCTCTATGTTATTTGACCAGGCGCGGCTGCAGGATGAGGTTGATACTTTGAAAAAGGATATTAACCTTCATCAAACTGAGAAGGCCGAGTTGATCCGCCGTTTGATCAAAGGCGAACAGAAAATTAATGATACGGAGGTCGCTCGTGCTACCGTAGAGAGCCTGACAGAATCCCTGATGAACCAGCTTACATGGTTACGTGAATATGGGATTGTAGAGGTATTATCCCTTTCTTGTGATATATGCATCCTTGCTGAATTATTATATCTTATACTAACGTTTTTGTTTTGCAGATTGCAAACTCCATCTTGAACTCTACGGAGTTAGATGAGAGGGTAGCGGAACTAATGGTGGCAGCGCGGAATGATGGCCATGCTGAGGGTTATAAGGAATGCACACTTCATGTGGCCCATGCGCTGAAAACCAAATGGGATACAAGTCGCGCTGCTACCCATGGAACCGATACTGTTGCTCTCTATACTGCTGCTAAAGAGAGTTATGATCATTTGCACATCCCTGTTATGGACCTTGTTGACGCTGCACTGCAGCATGATGATTTCGTTGATAGATTAAAAGAGATCTTTTCAGAAGCGGAGAAACAAGAAGGTGCGAAGGACGCAAGAAAATAGAGTTAGATTGTTTCTATCTTCGTAGATGTTTGTATTTTCTTTTAGATGTATCATTGCGCTTGATGTGCAAGTACTTTTAATGTGAATATAATATATATAGTTTACAATTTTTGCATGTGACCAATTACTTGTTTAGGGTAGACAAATGAACAATAAGTAACCTCATGTGTGAGCATAAGCATTGTGTCGTCTTGTGGCTCATGAGTATGTGTTTTTGTTTATCCAATGGAATTGCATGCATTTAATAAATATATAAAAGAATGTAAGTAGCGACAGAAAGTATGTTATTTTATTGATAATGCGTAAAGCTTACAATCTGCCACTAAGATTACAAATGAGAACTGATGTAAGCAAGCTCATGTAAAGCGCATGGCTTAATGAGCTCTGAGATTACATGTAACACCTGCGCAGCTGCTGGGCGTTCCAGGTCCGCGGGATGCTGGAACCGTCCAAACGCTTCAATGTGTATGCTCCTTTGCCAAGGACTTCATGAATCACATAAGGTCCTTCCCATTTTGGTGCCAGTTTTCCTGGCTTTTCAACATTTGATGCTTCATTGTCGCGAAGTACAAAATCACCGGGTAAAACAGTGCATACGCGTACCCGTTTGTTGTAATACTTTTCCATTTGAGACTTGTACTTCGCTTCACGTATCGCTGCATTCTCGCGCATCTCCTCAACTAAGTCAAGATCAAGTCGGCGCTGCTCTTCATTATTCTGCTTTTCAAGAGCTATCATTCTGGGTGATGGAAGACCGATTTCCGCAGGTATTACAGCTTCTGTGCCATAAACGAGACTAATTGGTGTTTCGCCAGTGCTTGTTTTTGGCATAGTCAGGTGCGCCCATAGTATACTTGGCAATTCATCAACCCAGTCGCGTCGTGCCGTTCCTAGGCGTGCCTTTATGCATTCCACCAGCTGCTTGTTTATGCTTTCTACCTGACCATTTGCCTGTGGGTGGGTAACAGAGGCGAAAACATGCTCGATTTTCATTTCTTGCATCCAGGCTTGTAGTTCCACCGCTGTGAGATTGGGGCCATTGTCTGTGATGATTCGTAATGGTAGGCCGAAATAGCAGATAATGTATTCCCATATGAATTTACGAACTACCATCGCTGTGGTGGATGCTAACGGTTTAGCTCCTACCCATTTGGTAAAATAGTCAAATGCAACAATAACGAATTTGACTGCGCTCGGCGCATCAGGAAACGATCCAATAAGATCAATCCCCCACTGTTGGAAAGGCCAAGCAATGGTTATTGGAACAAGAGGGATCTTTGGGCGCAGAGTCCTCGGAGCATGCCTCTGGCAAGACATACACTTGCGCAGAATTTCGACAGCATCAACATACATCCCCGGCCAGTAGTAGCCTGTACTCATAATCTTAGCAACCACCATGCGCAGTCCAGAATGGATACCACACAATCCCTCGTGTATCTCTCGAACTAAATATTGCGCATCATGCTTGTTCACACAACGAAGTAAGGGTCCTGAAAAAGACTTCCGATACAAGATACCATCTGCCATTTCGTAATTGATGGCCTTGCATCGTATCTTTCTTGCTTTAGCTTTGTCTGCTGGAAGCGTCCCATGTAGCAAGTACATAATAATTGGAGACATCCAAGATGGATCTCTGATTTCCACCCTGCTTACCTGTTTGAGTAGTACATATAGGTTTCTTAACACTTCTATGCGAACCTCTCTTGCCAAATGTTGAAAACTTGTCGCAGCTAATTTGCTCAAGGCATCGTCATGTTTATTCTCACTCCGGTTTACATGGACAACTTTGAATTGTTTAAACTAAGTGATGAGTGCTTTTGCTTGTTCTAGATAGAGGTCCATGACGTCACCCTTTGCATCGTAAGAACCAGTAATCTGTTCAGCAACTATCTTGGAGTCAACATGCGCAGTTAAGTTAGATGCACCCATTTTAATTTCCAGGCACAAGCCTGCTAAGAAAGCTTCGTATTCTGCTTCATTATTAGTACTCTTGAACTCCAGCTGAATTGCATAAGTGAATTCTTCGCCATCTGGACTTATCAACCATAACCAGCCCCTGCTCCATCGTTGTTTGATGCGCCGTCAGTGTACAAGATCCATGCTCTGTCATCAACGAGGGGAACTGGGTTTTGAATCGCTTCGCACTCTTCAACCTTATCTGCTGGAATTTCAGCCACGAAATCGGCTAACACTTGACCTTTAATGGCTGGTCTTGGCTTGTAACAAATGTTGTATGCTCCCAATTCAATTGCCCACATCGTGAGGCGTCCTGAGACATCTGGTTTAGACAAGACTTGCCCAATATGATAATTTGTCAGGACCGTAATTACGTGTCCTGAAAAATATCGTCTCAGCCTGCGCGAAGCGTGAACAAGAGCTAACACTAATTTTTCCATTATAGAATATCGTGTCTCTGAATCGTTCAAAATTTTGCTGATATAATATACCGGAGATTGAACACCCTCTCAATCCACCATTAATACTGCTCCAATTGCCATTAGAGATGCTGAAAGATAAAGAATCATCGGCTCTTTGCTGCGTGGAGCAGTAAGTGTGGGTAACTGAATAAGATAATCTTTCATTTCTTGAAAAGCTTTCTCCGCTTCAAGAGTCCATAAAAACGTTTTAATTTTGACACAGTTGCGCAAGGTTCGAATGAATGGGAATGATTTGGCAGCATGATTAGCCAAAAAACGATTAAGCGCAGCTAATCTTCCAGCTAATCGTTGCATTTCTTTGATGGTGGTGGGAGACGACATTCTTTGGATGGCCTCCACCTTTTCTAGATTAACCTTGAATCCTTCCTTAGTAACCACAAAACCAAGGAACTTTCCCTCTTCCATGCCAAAAGAGCACTCTCCCGGGTTTAACTTTAAATTGACCTTGTGCAAGGAATCGAAGGTTTTCTGGATATTCTCTAACATCATATCCTCTGAATTACTCATTATGACCAGATCATCGGTGTATACTTCTATTGTCTTTCCAGTATCATCGCCAAAGACGGTGTCCATTAATCTTTGATAAGTAGCTCCCGCATTGCGGAGGCCAAAGGGCATTTTTGTGTAACAAAAATACCTTTCTCTGTATGAAAAGTTGTCTTGTCTTCATCCTCTTTTTTCATCAGCACTTGATGATATCCTTTGTAACAATCTAAGAAACATTTCCAGCGGAAAGAAGCTAATGAATCAACTTTTTTGTCAATCTCGGGAAGAGAATAACAATCGTTGGGACAAGCTTTTTTTAAATCTTTGTAATCCACACACATGCGCCAGCCGCCATTATGCTTTTTTACCATTACTGGGTTTGCGACCCAGGTTTGATATTTGACCTCGCGCAGGATACCAGCTTTCAACAATTCCGCGACTTGCTCATTTATTGCTTCTGTCTTTTCCGATCCAAGGCTGCGCTTTTTCTGAACCACCGGCTGCGCCGACGGGAAAACATTTAAACAATGCTCAGCTATCTTGCGCGGAACCCCTACCATGTCTGTAGGAGTCCATGCAAAGATATCCACATTTCGAAATAACAAGGTTTTAAGCTTTGCGCGAATTGCCATAGAAACTGCAGGCCCAAGAACAATTGTTTGTTCTGGATACTTATTGTTCAACACCCATTTCTCTAGTTCATTTGGTGACGACGGTTTGGCAGCCTTAACCACTGGTTCTTCGATAGACATGATCTCCTTTCGACCGAATAAAATAGCTACGCCAGTCGGCGTTGGGAAACCGCAAGCGGCGTATGGCGCAGATGTGATCATGCTAAAATCTCGATGCGCTCGTCGTCCTAACAAAAGATTGTGACGAGAAGTTGCTGGCATGACCATAAAGTTTACTTGAATGGTTTGCGAGTGTGTACCATCTGAGAGAGTCACGGGAAAAACTATTTGTCCAAGAGGAAAGACAACCTCGTTGCAGAATCCGGTTAACGGGAAGTCAACCGGTTCCAGGCGTGCCTTATCTTCCGGATCTAATTGCTTGAAACATTGCTCATATATGATGTCCATAGAACTACCCGGATCTATGAACATGTATTCAGTCTGGTAATGGCCAAAAATACCTGTGATCACGACAGGTCTTTCTTCCTGTGGTCCGCCATGGACAACAGGAAAAATCACTTGCTGCTCTCGCCATTTCTCTCCTCGGAACCTTTGAAAGTTGCGCTTGCGTGACGAGCTTCCTTGAATCATGGCAACTTGTTTCATCTTTTTATTGCTTGGCCCTTCATCACCGCGCGTGAGTTGCCTGACCTCTTTCCGAACTGATTGTACTAAGTGTGTCAACTTGCCACTTTTAAAGCCTTCTCAATTTTTGTGCGCAGGCTAATGCAATTGTCGGTTGTATGCCATGTGTCTTTGTGGAAATCACAGAAGAGGTTAGGATCTTGACCCTTTTTAATCTTCATAGGTTGCGGCTGTTTGAATTGATAATTCTATGTGCTTAAGACCTCCGCGGGAGATTTGATGAGAGGGGTCCACTGTTGCTCTCGATTCTCATTTTGATGGCTTTCTGGGTTGCGATCTTGTTAATTGTTGCACGAGCGTCCATTGGAGAGTATGGCGAATAAGAACTTTGGTTCGAGTATTTCCAACCCTTCTTATACTTCCGACCTCCTTTACTCAAATCCTCGGGACGATGCTGAGGTAGAGGAGGTCTGTTTGAATTTAGGTTGCGCTCAGTTTGCGCATAGACCTTAGCTGCTGCCATGAGCTTATCCCAGCTTTTTGGCAAACCGGTAGTACCAGAAAGCACTTTAATCATTTCGTCGCACCTTACTGCGATGAGATCTTCATGTACGTCACCGATTTCTAAGACTTCTTTGTTATATCGCGTAATAAAGTCTTCCAAACCCTCGTTGTCTCTTCGCCAAATGTTCATCACATCTGACGAATCTCTAACATAACGACGCAGCTGACTGAAATGAGTAAGGAATTTTTCCTTAAGATCATTCCATGTGGAGAGTTTACCTGTTGGTAAATTGTCAAACCATAGTCGCGCAGCTCCAGTTAACGTTTGACAAAACAGATGACACCACATAGGCAGAGTCCATCCTCCAATAAGTCCTGCACCAGTATACAGGCGCATGTGATCATCTGGATCTTACAATCCATTAAACTTACCAACGTTTGATGGGAATTTAGCTCGTTCTGGAGCTAGAGCGATTTCTTTTACAAATTTTCATTGTTCTGTAGCTTCAGCAGGTCGATAAACCAAGTTGTAATCATGTTCCGCCTCGGGGTTATACACTGCTCGGATCCTAGGCTTATAACTGCCGACAGACGATTGAAAACACTTGCATTATCTCCTTCTTCGTAAGTCTTATCATACTCGTCGTGTTGGGTGTCCCGAGTCTGCGACGATCGTGGGCCCAAACGTGAGTGAACTGATTGTCGTCGTTGGACGTTTTCTTCCTGATTTCTGTTACCAGAATGAACAGAATCATTTCTGGTTTTAGAGTACATCTCAGTTACATCCACAGATACATGCGAAGGTACATGAACCAAGTTCTGAGTTCCGTAACTCAATGCTCGAGGTGCTGGCGAAGCATGGGCCTGAGGTGCACCAACCGGAGCTTGAAAAGCTGGAGTTCTGATTTGAGCACATAACTGAGCATACATGGCATTCAGAGCATTTTGAGACTTAATCAACCATGATAATGGAGTTTCTCCAGGCGGGAGTATTGATGCAACGTCAACATGAGGAGCCGTCGGTGTTACTGGAATACTCGCATGATTAGGATCATACGGAATATCAGCTTCACCGGACGAATCCTCAATGATTTGTCCGTCGACCTGAAAAGCTCCACCGACGCGACGGATCTCCGATCGAGGACCTGGAAATGATGATCCATCAACCATGAAGCTGTAGATCTAAGTGAAACAAAACGAAAGATGAGGAGAATAAAAGAAAGTCAGTGGGCGCCAATGAAGAAACGTAAACCTAACAGATCAGAATCTGCATAGATCTAGGGTTTGGTTCCTTTCATAAATGGGTTAATCCTTCGTTTGGTTTCGACATAATGATAATTGTAGCTGAACTCCGACTGATCCTGTAAAACAGAACACCGTCAGCTCGCCACGGGGAGAAGGGGGTTCTCTCTGTGACCACCCACCGGCGTGAGAATAAGTACAGGTAGTCGGAAGTAAAGTAAAGTAAGAGAGAGAGTAGTTGAGAGTGAATACCTTCTACCTGAAGTCCAAGTTACTTATTTATAGCCAGAGTTTGGGTGCCAAAATGAGAGATGTTAACTTTAACAGAGTCTTTTGCTATTCCGTTAAGTTTGTGACAATCCGTTAGCGCACACGGATCGCGAGCTCATCAATGGTTAGGGAGATGACACGTGTCATCTTGAGATCACTACATTTTATAAATGTGAGCATGCCATCACCGTGATCTTTCTCAGTCGCCCAGATCGCCACGCGGCAATCGGTTACAACCGAAAAGATGCTTGCACGATTGGGTATTAGTGGCTTCTAGAAGGTTTCACAGCTGTTACCCATCTGTTGCTCGCCACGTGTACATTCTGTTACAACAGAAAAGATTCCCTTTGCCTCAGCACCAACTAAAGGGTTTTTGCTAAGGGAAAGTTTCTCAGGATTAACTGCTTCCTTACGCGAAAGGCGCTAGTTGGTTAACTGATCTTCTTTCCTCTCCCTGCTGCTTAACGCAACATTTGATGAGTACTTGCTTTGACATAAACATATGCGCAAGGTTTGCACATGAAGCGTTATCCAAGGAAATTGATCAAGGTTAACTTTGAACCATGCGCGAGCCTGCGCAAGGCAGTTAAGTGATCCTTTCCTTTCTTGGATACATGGCACAGAGTTTTAGTATGTCTTTCTTTGGTAGAGAAGTCTGCGCAAGGTCTCCTTAGCAGTTTAATAGTGGGTATGGTTTCCCTGGTTGGCGCAAGGTTTTTGGGACCATACCCCTTCACTAGCAAAATGGGTGTGGATTTAGGAGAACACAAAATCACTTATGTTCCAAGAAAAGCTGTCAAAACCCAGATCCTAGCCGATTTTATCGTAGAAGTCCCTAAAGAAGCCATAACAGAAGTTAAAACAACTATCACTGAACCATCTGACCCTGAAACCTAGAAGCTTTTTATCGATGGAGCTTCCAGTATCGAAGGGTCAGGGGCTGGTCTAGTCTTAATCAACCCTGAAGGGTTAGAATTTACATATGCTATTAGGCTTGAATTTCTGACCACCAATAGTGAAGCCGAGTATGAAGCATTAATCGCTGGGCTGAAGCTAGCCAAAAAGACGAGGGTTCAAAAGCTTGAAGTCTTCACAGACTCCTTACTTGTCTCAAGTCAAGTATATGACAGCTACGTAGCAAAAGAGCCCAACATGAAGAAATATCGTGAGAAATCAAAAGAATGGATGAACACATTTCAAACATGTGCTATCAAACAGTTTCCAAGGTCTTAAAACAAGAGAGCTGATGCACTAAGAAAGGTTGCATCTCTTACATTTGCCCATCTCACCAGGAAGGTATTGATTGAAGTCACCATCCATCCAAGAACTTGAGGTTCAAGATGTAATCACCGAAGAAGGGCCAAATTGGATGACTCCCATTGAGAAGTTCCTCAAAAATGGTGAATTGCCCGATGACCAGACAGAGGCTGAAAGGGTTCGTATCAAGTCAAGGCAGTATGTGTTGCAAGGAGAAACCCTTTACAAAAAAGGTTACCTTGCACCACTACTCCGATGTGTTGGCCCAGAAAAAGCCAATATCTGATCAAGGAAGTACACGAAGGAATATGTGGGGCTCATTATGGCCCAAGATCGGTAGTTTCAAAGTTGATGAACCTTGGATACTTCTGGCCCTCCATGCACGGAGACACCTCTAAGCAGTTACAAAAATATGAAGCATGTCAGCTACATGCACCGGTACCCAAAAGTCCTAAACATGATCTTGTCCCCATCTCCTCAGCTTGTGAAACACCCAAACTCAATTTCTTACAAAATGACCAATAACTAGGAGGATTATATAAAAAATACGACCAATTTGAACTTTATTCAAGGTCTTAAGAAAAAAAATTAGTCATACTTGAAGAGTTAGTCGTTTCTAGCTAGATACATAATAACCAACATTTACAAAGGATGCAAAACATAACTCTTTTTACAACTAGACATGACCTACCCAAAAATCCAAAATCAGTTTGACCTATTTACATAAATAAGTTCGGAAGCGCGTTGATGACATTATGGAGTGTGTTCGTCCCGAGCAAGGCGTGGCCGATTAAGTGGAAACTTTACCTAAAACCACAACAATTACGGTTAACGATTTCAAACAATATAAAATATTAACTTCTAGAAAGCATGACGGTTATTCTATTATCTCATTCTTATCCATAGTTCTTGTTAGACAAGAACATTTGTTGACCCATCCATAACGGATCATCACGGTACCATTCTTTCTACTTTCTCGTTCCAAACCGATTGACATGGATCAACACGAAACCATTCACTTTACCTTCTTATTCTAATCCGGTTGACCCGTTCACATCGGATCAACACGAAACCATTTTTTTTGTTTTCTCATTCTAACCCGTTTGTCCCGTTCACGACGAGTCAACACGAAACCATTCTTTTTGTTTTCTCATTCTAACCCGGTTACGACGAATCAACACGAAACCATTTTTTTGTTTTCTCATTCTAACTCGGTTGACCCATTCACAACGGATCAACACGAAATCATTCTTTTTACTTTCAACTTGCCTTACTAATATGATTCAACTAATACTCTTGGTAACATGCAAATTGTAATCCTTACAAATTATAACACGGTTCAACTAGTTCTAAGTATTAACCTCAATAAGTAAATGTACTTACCTCGATCTTGAGCCGTTTGTTGTTTTCGGAAACTTGTCCCTTCTTTCTTCAATCCTACACATAATCCATTCTCATTTAGATTCCATTGTTCACTTAAATGCAAGCACATTCAAGCATAGTTCGCATTCCACGTCGTATTTCATATCAATTTCAATTACCTATCATCCTTATGCAACAAAACTCTCAAATTCATTTGAAACTATATAACTTACCATTTAGGCATTTTATCGAACACCTGGAGTGCGTACAACATTTTAAGCATCACGTACATGTGTTCTATGCATAACCTACTAGTTCACATCATAATTCACCAATTCAACTAATTCCACATAATTCCTTCATTTTATATCAAATCATCTAGCAATACTCTAGTACATATGCATTCACACATCAATGTTACACAATTTTCACTAATACGAGATTACCATATCTCATCTTACTACTTATAACAAGTGGGTTTCACTTCAAGTTTTCAACATAATCAATTTCAAGCGTAAGTCACATTCTACATGATGATTCTAACTCATATTCAAGCTCAATTTCATACAATTTCACAGATTGATTAAACCCCACTTCATCAAGATCATCAAAACATATGATTTAACTTACCTTATGTTGAAGACTTTAATATGATTGAGGAAATAGGCACATGCATTTGAATTTATCCCTAAAACACAATTTGCTGATATTTTTTGTGATATGTTGGAGGAGATGGGTTCTCCTTCTCTCCTTCTTCTTTCTGGCGACACCCACTCATATACACAGACCCAATTTTGCAATTTATTTTCCCTTTCATGTTTCAAACTTTCCCACATGTTATTATTTAGTCCCTCATGTTTAGTTGATCTATTATTTCATTCATAACATTATTTATTTTATGGTAAAAGTTAACAATATCATAACTATGTTAACTTTTCCTAGACTTCATGCTTCATGTTAAAATTCAATAAACAAAATAAAACCACCAAGTCATATAAATGCATTTTTGGGGTGTTACAGCTTGGCCATTCCATAAGCGGGGAATGGACACCATGGGTCCACTCCTACCAGCGAAAAGGGGAGTAAAGTTCTTATTGGTGGTCGTGGATTACTTCACGAAATGGCCAGAAGTCAAACCACTGGGAAAGATCTCGGGAAAGCAAGTAATCGTCTTTGTATGGGAAAACATCATTTGCCGCTTTGGGCTTCCAGGGGTGCTGGTCACAGTTAATGGCAAACAGTTTACCAAGAAGCCTTTTAGCTCATGGTGTAAAGAATTCAGAATCACACAAGTGTTTAGTTCGGTGGCCTATCCCCAATCAAATGGCCAAGTCGAAAGAACAAATCAAAGTATTTTGGAGGGGATAAAAGCCAGGTTGGGAAGGCATGGTAACCAGTGGCTTGAAGAGCTTCCCAACGTCTTGTTGCCAATCCAAACAACAGAAAAAACAAGTCACAAGAAAACACCTTATAGCCTAGTGTTTGGGTCAAAGCCGTCATCCCGGCAGAAAAAGGAGTTACCACACAACAAACACCAACATTGACCTTGAGGCCAACCAGGTGTGTGGAATTATGTTTTATGTGTGTTATGTTTGTTTATGTTATGGTTACAATCGCTATCGCAACGCTCTCACACGCTCGAATCGCTAAATCGCACTATTACATATATTATAACGCTAAATATATCTACCTGATACGAACCGAATCGCCAACGAACACTTAACGCGAAATAATCAAACAAAACTTAACCATTAGGTCAAGTTCGGCCGAACTTGTATGCTACAAGTTCGCCCGAACCTGCCTAACCTTCAAAACTCCTCAAAACTGACAAGTCCGCCCGGACTTGTCTTGAATCACTTAAGAAACTATAAGTTCGCTTGAACTTGTAACAAGTTCACCCGAACTTGATGTCTGCTTTCTCATTTCTCACACCACCAATAAATACCCAGCTCCATTCTCTCATTTGAACTTGCTGCAAGTTCGCCCGGAGCTCTCCAAAACCAAAACCCTTTGTTTTCTAAGTAAGATTCAACCCGTTTTCAACTACAACAACATTCAACAACGTTTTACAACGATTTTGCACAAGGCTCTGCCTTCGTTTTCATCAAATCTCTTCTGTTTACAAAAATATTCGTCTTTTTCTACAAAAACTTCTGTTTTTCACTCAGATCTATACTAGATCTGAGTAAAACCTTTTAAAACATCGACTTTTACACAATATTCGGACTAATGACGTATGTTTCATTCCCTTTGTAGTGGAACGGGGCATTGTCAAGCAAGATCTCAGATCCAGAAGCACAAGAACGAAATTGTCACTTTACACAAGCTAGACCAACCCGTACGAACCATCAAGTTCGCCCGGATTAGCCCGAGTTTATGTAAAATGGCTAAACTCGCTCCAAAAGACTTCTTCAGCCTAAATTTTACTCAGTGGCTTAAGGTTGGAGGGATGAACACTCGATTTCCTCAGCAAACGACGCAAAAACGCATGATTTAGATGCCAAAACCATCAAGTTCGACCGGAATACACCAAGTTCGCTCGAACTTGTCACCAGGTTGGTGACTAAGTTCACCTGAACTTGGTCTCCCACATCAAATCTGCAGAAATGGCACAAGTTCGCCCGAACTCTGTCCAATTCTCAAGAGAATTAGATAAGTTCAACCAAACTCTATCCAACCCAAACTTAACCGTTTTAGCATTTCGGAAAACTGATGAATTTTTGTTCGCTTACAGGCTGATCCGGCGCTCTCCTCGACTCAACTCAGATCCCGCACTTCTCTTAAAACGCACCCAAAGTGAGTATACTTGAACCCTTTTACGCTTAAACGCACTTTTGGGTGTCACATATGTTCGTATATCAAAACCACCTCACACAACTCTCAAACGCTTATTCGCAACCCGCTGTTACATGATTATACGCGAAATCGGCTGAATTGTATTTATTGCTTGATTGCTTGTAGCCACCTTTAACATGATAGTATACTAGAGGTTGACCCGCCACCCGAAGGCCCGGGTTGTTAAGGCTCGCATTCTTATTTCCGCATTTATTTTCCCTTTTACGATGTGAACGTTTGTTCACATGCCTTGATCAATCGCAGTATGTTGGTTTGCATGAATCTAAGTAGTTACATAGTTCACATCTCTTACGTATGTCATGTGGTGTATGCTAAACGCTTTTATATCTATTATGTACGCAAAATCTGTATGCTTACCTTTACTTAATTGTATTGACGTTTTATTTTAACATATGTGGCAAGTTGAGGACTTTAGCTATGGATGCCTAGATTAGGTTTAGCTTTATGTAATAAAATCTAGGGAAGATCGGATCGGATATTATGTTTAAGAGATTGTTTCGAAGTATGTAATGAATGTTTGATGATCATATGAGTTCGATAGTGTGGGATGTTGAATGTTGATTATTATCTTTAAATAATTGTTATGGAATCTCTTGATCAATATGATTCGCCTAGTGCCACTACCCTGATGTTTCTGCCATCGGTTGGGGTGTGACAGATTGTTATCAGAGTCGTAACTATAGGGAAATTAGGTAGAATTGCCATGTTTTGCCTTAGACTATAGTTAGGATACCAAATCAGCCCGATACGCATCGAATAATGCCGAAAACTCATACGAACAGATAAGTCCGGCCGAACTTGGGGTGGCAAGTTGGCTCGAAATTGATCAAGTTCGCCCGAACTTGATCAAGTTCACCCGGACTTGACCAAGTTCGCTCGAACTTGCCTGTCCCCTCAACACTCAAACAAGTTCGCTTTGGATTAAACAAGTTCGCTCGAACTTGACATCAGTCTGATGCCAAGTTCGCCCGAACTTGACCAGAATCCTTCGGCACGAACTTCTAAACATTGCTTTTCCTAAGGCAACCACAACACACGCTGAAGAACGCTCGTATCACGCAAACGAGTGGTCAAGTCGAGATTAGGTGTGAAAACCGCGAACTCTGGATAAGATCATTCATTCCGCGCATTCTCTATCGCACGAGATATCTTCGTTGAGTTAGGAGTGATATCTAAACTTCGACGAAAATCTCCACCTCTACCTAGTGGAACTCCCGATTTGACGGGTGAGTATAACCACAAATGGGATTGAAGTTGTTAAGTTAGGGGTGAAACCCGCATCTTAATAACTAGTTCCGCTCTTCGATTTTCAATCTTACCAAAGTCTCGATTATTTCGATGACTCGGAACACGACGTAATAGGAAGGACAAATGCCGTTAACCATTGTACGGCGAGAGCATTTGTTTATTAGGCCAAATCGTGTGTCCGAACTCAGAGAATTTTCGAACCACTTTGGGTAGTCAACATCTCAAAACCCAGGACGCTCCCAATTGATTTAAGCCTATTATCGTCGATTTTACGCATCATCGAGTTTATTATTACTTACGTGTTTAAATTTTGAGAATTTTTGCTTTATTCGATTTTATCGATTTCTCGATTTATCGCTTTTACGCTCCATCGAAATATGCACTACTCGCACAACTCTCGCAATCTAAAACGCTAAATAATGCATCAACCAAACTAAAACGCTCATCTCTCTTACGCGTATGTTCTCATACGCGGTATTACTCGCTTATATCTCGCTTATATATCGCATCTCGAATGCGCTACGCTTTACTTATAAGAAGGTGAATACGTGCAAAGTGTATGTTTATGTGAATTATATGACTACGTGCTTACGTGCTTATGTGCAACGTGTTTATGTGCCTACGTGTTTGCCTGCCTACGTGTTTACTTGCCTACGTGTTTATGGGATTTTGTGCCTTGTATGAATAATAATAATAAGTACCTTAAACATAAACCTATTATGATCGAATCTCATCCAATCGAATCCTTCAATGTAGATGTCTTCAATGGGATCGCACACCAGAAGGAACCATCAGCGCAGCCAAGCTGACAAACGCATCACCTCTCTTGTAGCCAAGGAAATGGCTAAGGTGATCCCGCAGATCGTCAGCGAGATCCATGCCGCTAGCAGCAATTCATCGGTCGATTCCAAAGCCGACATGCCCAAGACATCCTTCAGTTTTAAATGGTTCAAGGCTTGTGGACCCCTCACTTTCTCAGGCACTGAAGGACCCAATGCCATGTTTCACTGGTTAGATGCTATCGAGATCACATTTCGCCAGAGTGGGTGTCCCGAACCCCTTCACACTATTTATGCTACCAGCGTTTTCCAGTCCAGGGCTCTCGACTGGTGGACTGCGGTGCGTAACACGAGGGGAAACGATGAAGCCTACGGACTCGCATGGAAGAACTTAAGGAATTAATGATCAAAGAGTTCTGTTCACCTCATGAGATCCAGAAGTTGGAAAACGAATTTTGGGGAATTAAGCAAGACGAACCCGACAATGCAGGTTTAACGGCTCGATTCAAACAGTTGAGCATCATCTTTCCCGGTCAAGTGGACACGACCAAGAAAGCAATCAAGAAGTACCTCAATGCTCTGCCAGACTGCGTCGCTGACTTTGTTCAAGCAGCACGCCCTGCTACTATAGAGGAGACCTACCAGCTAGCCGCAGAGATCAATGACAAACGGGTTCAGTCTGGTTACTTTAAGAAAAGCAAGGTCGTAAATCAGACCATCGCCGAATCAGCAGCTCCTACCAATCAGCCTCGAGAATCAAAGAACAGTATCCGAGGTCGCAAAAGGGAAAACCCGAGCAAGAACTTTGCTCTTACTGCCCCGCAAAACCCTCAGCCACTCCAGTCTACAGCACCAAACGCACCGCCGGCAAAGCGTGCGTATACTGTCCCTCATCCTTTGTGCTCGAAATGCACCTATCATCATGCCGTTGGAGGCAATTGCCGATTCTGTACCAACTGCAACATTTACGGCCACTTTACAGTCAGTTGCCGTTCAGGCCCTCGTCAGTCAGCTCCTCAGGCCCCAACAACACCAGCTTTACCAGCTCCTCCTCAGGCCAATCAGCAGCAAGCTCCAAGGGCACGTGCCTGTTACACGTGTAGAGATCTAAATCATTTCAGTAATGTCTGCCTAAACAAACCTGTGAAGCAGGAACAGCAGCAGCAGCAGCAGCAGCCACAGCCACCACAGTCAGCAGCAGCAACAACAGGCTGCACGTGAATGAGCTTTTAACCTCAATCATCGCCAGGCTCAGAACGACAACAATGTTGTCAATGGTACGTTCCTTGTCAATGGTATTTATGCTTCATGTTTATTTGATGCTGGTGCCGATAATTGTTTGTATCGTTAGAATTCAAAAAGGTTTTAAAATGTAAACGCGCTAAACTCCCAAAGACCTTCGATGTGGAAGTCGCCACCGGAAGAACCGTTACCGTTAACTCCGTCCTACGTGGTTGTTCTCTCGATCTCAACAACCACATCTTCTCGATCAATCTCATACCTATGCAGTTAGGTAGCTTCGATATCATAGAAGGTATGGATTTTCTTCGTGAAAACCATGCTGAAGTTGTTTGCTTGGATAAAATGATTAGCTTCCCTCTCTCGAACGGTGATCAACTCCATGTCTATGGTGAAAGTCCCTCAAAGAAGTTGATGCTTTTGTGATGTACTCGAGCACACAAATGTTTGCGAAAGCAATGTGTTGCTTTTCTAGCCCATATCGTGAACCCGGAGAAAGAAAAGAAGACTTTTAAAGACGTTCCTGTTGTTCGTGAATTTCCTAAGGTCTTTCCCGACGATTACCTGGTTTACCCCCTACTCCCGGTGTTGAATTCCGTATCGATTTAGTTCCCGTTGCTAAAGCTCCTTATCGTCTCGCACATCAGAAATGCGCGAACTATCGAGCCAACTTCAAGAGCTTCTTGGTAAAGGTTTCATACGCCCGAGCACTTCACCGTGGGGCACACCCGTTCTTTTTGTGAAAAAGAAAGATGAGACGCTCCGAATGTGCATCGATTATCGTGAGCTCAACAAACTCATGATAAAGAACCGCTATCCTCTTCCCCGAATCGACGACTTGTTTGATCAGCTTCAAGGTGCTACTTGTTTTTCTAAGACAGATTTACGTTCCGGTTATCATCAGTTACGCATATTGGAAGAAGATATTCCGAAAACCGCCTTTCGTACTCGTTATGGCCATTTCGAATTCGTGGTCATGCCTTTTGGTCTTACCAATGCACCCGCGGTCTTCATGGACTTGATGAACCGTCTGTGTAAAGCTTTCTTGGATCGTTTCGTCATCGTATTTATCGATGACGTCCTAATTTACTCGAAGTCGAGAGACGAACACGCGCGACATCTCCGTTTAGTCCTCGAACTTCTCCAAGATAATCGCCTTTATGCTAACTTCTCTAAATGTGAATTCTAGCTTGAAGAAGACCAATTTCTCGGCCACATCATTAATAGTCAAGGAATTCACGTCGACCCTATAAAGATCGAAGCCGTCAAGAGTTGGATTATACCGAAGAATGCATCCGAAATCCGTTCTTTTCTTGGATTGGCGGGTTACTACCGTCGATTCATCGCCGACTTTTCAAAAATCGCCGTTCCGCTTACCGCTTTAACTCATAAAGACAAACCTTTCGTTTGGGATCCAAACAAGAGGAAGCCTTTCAAACTCTCAAGCGTATACTATGCAACGCTCCCGTACTCGCTCTTCCTGACCGAAACGACGATTTCGTTGTTTATTGCGATGCCTCTAATCTTGGCCTTGGTTGTGTTCTCATGTAACGAGACAAGGTTATCGCGTATGCATCTCGACAACTCAAGATCCACGAGAAAAACTACACAACCACGATCTCGAACTCGGTGCAGTTGTTTTTGCATTGAAGATATGATGACTATACCTTTACGGTACTAAGTGTACGGTCTTCACCGACCATAAGAGCTTACAACATATCTTTAATCAAAAGGAACTGAATATGCGCCAACGCAGGTGGGTTGAACTTCTCAACGATTACAAATTGCGAGATACGCTACCATCCCGGCAAAGAAAACGTCGTAGCCGATGCTCTCAGTCGACGAAACTATGTGTATAGTGTTCGTGACTCTCAAGCTTTGAATGACCTTGAAATTTTGATTTGCTCCGCCCAGTTTGCTTGTTTTAACGAGAATATCCTGCAAGATGAAATGAAATGTGGTGCCAAAACTCAGCTTGTTGTTAAACCTAATGGTATCTACTACTATCTCGATCGTATTTGGATTCCTAGCCGTGATAACCTTCGCGAATTGCTAATGACCGAAGCTCATAAATCTCGATATTCCATTCACCCTGGAGCCGACAAGATGTACCAGGACCTTCGTCCTAAGTATTAGTGACCGGGCATGAAAAAGGATATCGCCGTGTATGTTTTGAAGTGCTTAACTTGTTCGAAAGTTAAAGCCGAACATCAAAGACCCTCTGGCTTACTCGAACAATCCGAAATCCCGATGTGGAAGTGGGAGAGTATAGCTATGGACTTTATTACAAAGCTCCCTCGCACTTTCTCTGGTCACGATAGCATTTGGGTTATCGTTGATCGTCTTACTAAATCTGCGCACTTTATTGCCATATGAGAAGACTTTAAGGTAGAACAATTAGCACGAATCTATACCGACGAAGTCATATGTCGACACGGGACGCCTCGTGACATCATCTCTGACCGCGACGGTCTCTTTACCTCACGTCTCTGGGAGACTTTTCAATCCGCTCTCGGTACTACGCTTAATCTCAGTACCGCTTTTCACCCGCAAACCGACGATCAGACTGAGCGCACGATCCGCACCCTCGAAGACATGCTTCGTGCGTGCATCATAGATTTCGGTGGTAATTGGGATACGCATTTACCTTTAATTGAATTCTCGTACAATAGTTATCATACCAGCATTCAAAGGCTCATTTTGAGGCACTGTATGGAAGGAAATGTCGATCGCCTATTGCATGGCACTAGATCGGAGAAGCACAAATCACCGGTCCCGAGCTGATTCAAGAAACGACAGACAAAATCCTCCAGATCAGAGACAATCTCTTGAAAGCTCGGAGTCGTCAAAAGAGTTACGCCGATAAACGTCGCAAGCCCCTATAGTTCGAAGTGGGAGATCACGTTCTCCTAAAGGTTGCACCTTGGAAGGGAGTGGTCCGCTTCGGAAAGAAAGGAAAGCGAGCGCCACGATACGTTGGTCCCTTTAAGATTCTGGAAAGAATCGGCAAAGTGGCCTATCGCCTCGAATTACCGGAGGAACTCAACAACGTCCATCCGACTTTCCACGTGTCAAACCTCAAGAAATGCCTAGCCGAGGAGAATCTCCATGTACCTCTCCAAGATCTGCAAATCAACGAGACTCTCCATTTCGTGGAAAAGCCTGTCGTGATCATGGACCGAGAGACCAAGAAACTACGGCGCTCTCGCATCCCTATCGTGAAGGTCCGATGGGAAGGCAAACGCGGCGCAGAGTTCACTTGGGAATTGGAAAGTGACATGAAGGCTAAGTATCCGCACCTCTTTTTTACAGCCGCTACTTAAATTTCGGGACGGAATTTCCTAAAGTAGGGGAGACTGTAACAACTCCAAATTTCGTTGTTATCTTTTTCTTTATTCCCGTTGTATCTATCCTTTTGTAATCCCGAGATTCGTTTATAAGAAATTTATGTTAATTAAATTATGTTGAATTACAGTTATATCGCATCTAATCAATTATTAAAACACATCGCTAATTCAATCGCAATCACAAGTAGTTATGCTACTCTAATAGCCTAGTGTGTTATTGTTTAATAAACACTTGTGCTATCGCATTGCCTATCTCATCGCATCGCAAATCGCAGTTAATTATGTGGAATTATGTTTTATGTGTGTTATGTTTGTTTATGTTATGGTTACAATCGCTATCGCAACGCTCTCACACGCCCGAATCGCTAAATCGCACTATTACATCAATTATAACGCTAAATATATCTACCTGATACGAACCGAATCGCCAACGAACACTTAACCGAAATAATCAAACAAAACTTGACCATTAGGTCAAGTTCGGCCGAACTTGTATGCTACAAGTTCGCCCGAACTTGCCTAACCTTCAAAACTCCTCAAAACTGACAAGTCCGCCCGGACTTGTCTGGAATCACTTAAGAAACTACAAGTTAGCTCGAACTTGTAACAAGTTCGCCCGAACTTGATGTCTGCTCTCTCATTTCTCACTCCACCTATAAATACTCAGCTCCATTCTCTCATTTGAACTTGCTACAAGTTCGCCCGGAGCTCTCCAAAATCGAAACCCTTTGTTTTCTAAGTAAGATTCAACCCGTTTTCAACTACAACAACGTTCAACAACGTTTTACAACGATTTTGCACAAGGCTATGCCTTCGTTTTCCTCAAATCTCTTCTGTTTACGAAAATCTTCATCTTTTTCTACACAAACTTTTGTTTTTCACTCAGATCTATACTAGATCTGAGTAAAACCTTTTAAACATCGATTTTTACACAATATTCGGACTAATGACGTATGTTTCGTTCACTTTGAAGTGGAATGAGGCATTGTCAAGCAATATCTCAGATCCGGAAGCACAAGGACGAAATCGTCACTTTACACAAGATGGACTAACCCGTACGAACCATCAAGTTCGCCCGGATTAGCCCGAGTTTCTGTAAAATAGCTAAACTCACTCTAAAAGACCTCTCCAGTCTAAGTTTTACTCAGTGGCTTAAGGTTGGAGGGATGAACACTCCATTTCCTCAGCAAACGACGCAAAAACGCATGATTTGGATGCCAAAACCATCAAGTTCGCTCGGAATACACCAAGTTCGCTAGAACTTGTCACCAGGTTGGTGACTAAGTTCGCCCGAACTTGGTCTCCCACATCAAATCTGCAAAAATGGCACAAGTTCGCCCGAACTCTGTCCAATTCTCAAGAGAATTAGACAAGTTCGCCCGAACTTGTCTTCCCAAGTTAGCTAACCTTACAAGTTCGCCCGAACTTGCCTCATAACTCAACAGGTTTTTCACAAGTTCGCCCGAACTTGTATGGAAACATACAAGTTCGCCCAAACTTGTCCTCTGTCCAACCCAAACTTAACCGTTTCAGCATTTCGGAAGACTGATGCACTTCTGTTCGCTTACAGGCTGATCCGGCGCTCTCCTCGACTCAACTCAGATCCCGCACTTCTCCCAAAACGCACCTACAGTGAGTATACTTGAACCCTTTTACGCTTAAACGCACTTTTGGGTGTCACATATGTTCGTATATCAAAACCACATCACACAACTCTCAAACGCTTATTCGCAACCCGTTGTTACATGATTATACGTGAAATCTGCTGAATTGTATGTATTGCTTGATTGCTTGTACGCCACCTTTAACATGATAGTATACTAGAGGTTGACCCGCCACCCGGAGGCCCGGGGTTGTTAAGGCTCGCATTTTTATTTTGCATTTATTTTCTCTTTTAGGATGTGAACGTTTGTTCACATGCCTCGATCAATCGCGGTTTGTTGGTTTGCATGAATCTAAGTAGTTACATAGTTCACATCTCTTACGTATGTCATGCGGTGTATGCTAAACGCTTTTATATCTATTATGTACGCAAAACCTGTATGCTCACCTTTACTTAATTGTATTGACGTTTTATTTTAACATATGTGGCAAGTTGAGGACTTTAGCTATGGATGCCTATATTAGGTTTAGCTTTAGAAAATCATGTAATAAATCTAGGGAAGATCGGATTGGATATTATGTTTAAGAGATTGTTTTGAAGTATGTAATGATTGTTTGATGATCATATGAGTTCGATAGTACGGGATGTTGAATGTTGATTATTATCTTTAAATAATTGTTATGGAATCTCTTGATCAATCTGATTTGCCCAGTGCCACTACCCCGATGTTTCCGCCATCGGTTGAGGTGTGACAGCAAAACACTCCATGGCAGTGGCCATGAAAGGGGATGAGCTCCCAGCCCACATCGCTCAATAGGTTCAAGGGTTAAATGGACCTATATACGGAGTGAGTTCCTAAATCAATTTAACTCAATAAGACTTAGATAAATTTTTAACATGTCTCATAGACTGGTCAGAACAACCTACATCAATTGTTCCTTAAACCTTATAAAATGGTTTACAAATAAAAAGACACTAAATGGTGTCATACAAGGCAACATGTATCCTTTATCTGAAAATACATTAAAGCTAAGTAACTGCAACACTGAACTTTCAAAGACATAATTGGAAAAAGTTACATAACAAAACAACGAGGCAATTGAAAAAATTAGTAATAGAAACGAAAAAAGTGGAACAAAACATTAGAAACATCAGTTTTTAACCATACATAAGGCCTTAAGGGCCATAACCTAAGAAGATGTTCAAACAGCCTCTAAAGGCTACCAACAACCTAGGAAACCTTAAGGATTCCCCCAAAGATAACATGTTCAAAATACATTACATAACATTGTTTTAAAGTGCTAAGAAAGCTACGAATAAAGTTCAAAGTGTTTTTAATTAGCAGCATCAGAAACAATAGCCTTCGCTACACTTTCATCACTACTCTTGAATTTTTTGGCTTTCTTCTTATCTTCCCACCATCGCCTGCCGCTTCGGAAACTTCAAGGCTTGCCTCCTGGAGCCCTCACCACCATCAGAAAACGTCTCGTCACTATCACCGAAGCAAGAACGCTTCTTGAAAAGAGATTTCAGCACTTCAGAACACATGGCCTCATTGAGGCCAGGAGGTTTTAACTCCTGCAAGACAGAAAGGGGCTTACCAAAACACTTGGAAACTTTACCCACATAAGGGTAAGTCAAATGCTCCATCTTTAAAATAGTGTCGTTGAAGACTTCGAAGGCTTTGGGTTGAAAAAGAGAGGACTGCTCCAGAGGCTTCCCAGATTCACAAGCTTTTGTAGCCAACAACAAAACCTTAATGTCGACCATGAGCAAGAAGCTTGGTGTACACATCACCCAAAGCTTTGTTAAAATCCGACGAGTGGAGAAGATAGGTGACTACCTGCTGGAATCCATGCTCAATGGGCCATTTGTTATCACCGGTCGCCTGGGCAAGAGAAGCCTTCAACCCAGAATGTTTGTGTTTAGTGCGATTATATTGTTGTGAGTGAAGAATAGAACATGTAAGAAGCAAGTTCTAAAGGTGAGAAGTAAGATCAAGAGTGTCCTAGTTGAATGACAAGGAGCTGTTATCTATAGATGAAAGGTTGGCTATAAAGAGAAATATTTGACTAGTGATCTATGGCTGCAGTGGAAGGCTTGCCCTTTTTGGTAGGTTAAAGGCTTTAGACCTGCGAGTAAAAGAGTGTATACTCCCACATGCTCTTGTTGCGGTTGGGTAGGAAAGTCCACACGTAAAGTGTGATGTGACCAGACAATGTCTCATTTTTTTTTGCTGTTCACGACAGATGGCCATTTCCGAGCCCTTTTGACTTTCAACCTTTTAAACTATTTCATACTTTAATCAGTTACTAAACCACACATGTTCTAAATTAAAATAAACATTATATTAAACCACACATGTTCTAAATTAAAATAAACATTCATTCCAAGTTGACTCACTTTATATTAAACCACACATGTTCTAAATTAAAATAAACATTCATTCCAAGTTGACTCACACTGCAAAGTCCGGCTTTTTTATGTATTAGATGTATAATCTTTACAAGTTGTAAGAACTTTAAGCCTTTTGACAAATGTATTTCACAATTCATCATTTAGAGAAATGATCAAATACAAAAGACTCTTATTGTAAGAAGGGTAAGAAGGATTTTAGTCCATTGATCTTAGATTTGGAGGGTTGAGATTAATTGTAGGAAAAAGAAGATAATAGAAGGGCATAAAAAGAATCCTACATTTATGGATTTTCTCTCTCCACATGCAAGGCATATGCCAATTCCCCCATCGATTTAAAACGTCCATAACTTTTTCATACGACATTTTTAAAAAAAAAAACTTCACCATAATAACGAGCGTTTTTTCTTTAATATGAGCATCATATTGTCATATAAAAATAAAATAAGAATTTTTATTTTTATTGGTTTTTTTTTTTTGCATTTTGTTAAAGGTTCACGTCCTTGTGTTTTTTAACTGTGTCTTACGGTGGGGTGGGGTGGGGTGGGGTGTTAGGTTTTTGGGGGGTGGAGGGGGGGAGGTGTTTAGGTTGTTGGGGGGTTTAATTTTTAGCATTTAGCATTTTAGCTTGGGTTGGGTTTGGGGGGTGGGTTAGGTTTTTTTTTTTTTTTTTTTTTTTGAGGGGGGGGGGGGATTTGGGGGGGTTTTTGGTGAGGTATAGTTTTTTTTTGTGGGTGGGGGGTTTAGGTTTTTGGGTTGGGGTGGGGGCGGGAGTGGGAGGTTGAGGTTTTTGGGTTGGGGCGGGGGGCGGGGGTGGGAGTGGGAGGTTTAGGTTTTCGGGTTTTTGCATGTGTATGTTTTATAAGAACCTATAACACCATAATGAAGATGATGTTATATCTGGGTTTTCTATAAATTGCGTTATTTGTTCAGGTCATTGTGTTTAATTTATTATCTATTGTGTTTTATTTTGTTGTATATTGTGTTTTTAGTTTGTTTTTCATTATGTCTTTATATACTCTCCATTGTGTCTTTTATCTGTTGTCATCAATTGTGATTTTATTTACTTTGATACTTATTGTGTTATACATTATGGCAATTGTGTTATACCTCAAGGTCATGGTCATTGTGTTTTAATCTGTTGTCCATTGTGTCTTTATCTGTTGTCATTGATTGTGTTTTTTACTCTACTTTACATTGTTTTTACGTCATGTCCATTGTGTCATACACAACTGGGTTTTTGAATTTTCTTTTGAAAAATATAACAATATGGTACTCATCTTAAAGATAAAAAAACGCTCAATTTTATGGTATAATTTTTTTTAAAAACAAATTATGTATAAAAAAGTTACGGACGTTTAAAAATTAGAGGGGAAATAGCATGTGACTTGCATGTGCATATTCTCTCTCCTCTTATAGACAAAATTACTCTTCCCATTTGAATCCTCCTAGGACACCTGTCATTCTATGGTGACTTCTTACACTTCTTACAATTAAGAGTCTTTCTAGAATAACTTCAATAACTTCACTCTGATCTTTTACATTAACCAAGAAAGAACATGAATTTGAGTAGGCTCTTATTCTTTACTACCTTGCAATTCCAATTTTACAAAGACAACCGAACACGAGTGAGGAGTGACATCTCAATCTTGACAACCTTTCCGAAACAACTCGCTTATAAGTAGATAATTGTCACCTCTAACCAGATCCTGGCATCAGTCTTTCATGATTTAGAGTTCCTGGTTAGGCTAGACCAAGACCATGACAAGATAAATACCATTCATTTTTTACACTCCATTTCAACAAATAACAGATAAAAGAATCCATATTCTGGTTCCATTTTACAAAAGAAAGCAAATAACTTGTCTACCTGAAGAACAAATCTATTGATTATATCTATATCGCGTTTCGTTTCTACCCAACTCAAGTAATCTTGCAAGGGAGTTTAGAAATTTAGAACAAACCTTTCAGTTAGACCATACATGAACTAGCCCGAGCCTATTCCCTGTATAAATCTCGTTACGCTCTTCATCATAGAAAAGGGCAGTAATGTCCTCTAGGGCTTCGGTGACAGAACTTGTGATTCTAGATGCTCGGACTCGTTTTCTTGACGTGCATTTGCAGCTTTTGCTCGTGCTGGCACCACTGCAACTGCATTCATCCAAAGGAACACCATTCTTTGCCTTTATTTTAGCAAGGCATTTTCCAGTCAAGATGTTGCTGATATTTATAGACCCTTCTGCAATGTAAAAGTAAAAAAAACATTATATTCAAGAAGTGGGATCACAGCGCCATCAAAATGACTCAAATTACACTAATTATTTTATGTTTAGAGCCATTAAAGTATGACTTCTAGTGTTCATATTATGCGGTCAAGGAAACAATATCTTTACTATAAGGATAGTAAAATATAGCCCCTTAAAACTTGTTATAATATCAAATTTACCCAACAAAAAATCAAAATATCAAATAAACCCATTTTTAAAATTTTTGACATTTATACAAATCACATTAAACTTGCATTAGAATATGAGAGTTTGGAGTGTAAGGATAAAGAAGGATGTAATGGCCATCTACTGTAGTTAAACAAAATTGGTAAATAAAAAATTTTAAGTATTATAAATGGGTATATTTGATATTCATTTTTTTGTTTGGCTAAATATGATATTAAAAGCCAACATGGTCGCCAATAATCTCTAGATCAAGTGGTGTAAAGCTAGCATTTCTCTTGGGAGATGCAGGTTAAACTACCACTTGGTGCAGAGTGAGGCACTGGTGGGCAATGATAGGAGACTCAAGGAAACCTTGGTTCGATCCTTGAGCATTGAGCCAAACAGGTTTTACAGGTAATTTTACCGCCGTGCCTACGGCGGGTGGGTTACCAGGTTTTCCCCGGAATCGGTGATGGACTCGGGTTACTCTCAGAGTACTCCGTTTGATCCAGTGGGTGTCCCGAGAGTGCTCGGGATTGATTCTGTTGGCCGTTCAAAAAAAATCCAACATGGTCAAAGGCACCAACATATTGTCCATCACGTCAGCATTTTGGCCTGGTGACCTTAGATTCAAATCTTTTAAAAGCTTGATGGTTATATAATGGGACTATAACAGGATTGGTTACTTTTTCACTTAATTACACCAACTAAATGAGGGAAAAATGGATTATAAAATCACATTAAAACCTCCTTTTTCCTTTCATCAGAATCTAAGAAAGGCAAAGGTCGTAAAAACAGAATTGGATTTATTAAACATGATTTCACCTTAAAAACTTCTCAAAAGACAATTGTTTAAAATATAGATAGGGCATTTTACCATTTCCTTCGGTTGGCGAATCATCAGACTTGGTTTTGCAGTATGAAATGATAAGATCTTGATCACTTGTGATGTATATGTTGTTTGTGTTGCAGTCAGGATGCCACAATAAATGATCTTCAAATGAAGTCACAAGTTCCCACGAAAATTCCAGACTGCTACTGTTCGGTTTCTAAATGTCAGGAATAACTGATTTTCATACAGAAATATGAAGGCAGATGGTGTCATAAATTCTGTCCTGCTAACTTCCGTTAAGTCAGAATTGCGTACCTATATAGAAAACAAGCTTTAGATTCGGTACTTATAAAACAATAGTATTTATATTAATACTACGATAATTTAATAAAGAAATCATGGAAAATCCTTACATCAAGAATTTGGAGATTTTCATTTTCTTGCTTGACGAGAAGCTTTTCATTGAACTGCTCGATGAAATCCACTTTCTTGTTTCGGTGAAGGAGATGATTAAAGGATTTTAAAACGGTTCCGTCTTCAATAGAGAGAATCTTGAGAGGGACATGGCTGCTAGCTTTATTATATATCAACAACATGATTCCAGGGCTATTTTTTTACAAAACGGGAAATGGAAATATCATGCGATTTAGCAATACAATATAGAGAAAGTATAAAAAGAAACAAAAAGACTTGTAAATAAAATTTACCTTATTTTGATCTCCTGTACATTTTTATCAGCAATGGAATACAACATCGTATAGTTTTTCAAATCAAACACCTTGTAAATGCTGAAAAACATAAAACAAGAAATCCGCATTAATCCCAAGAAGTAGCGTATTAGCTAGAGCTAAAAGACAGTTCATAATGTCAAAACTTACCTATCTTGTGCTGAAAAGGTCAGCACTTTCCCGTTCACATCATCAAATTCCACAAAACCGGGCCATTTCAAGGATTCTGACTCAAAAAGAGCAAAACCAGCATCGGGTTGACCTCGTCGTATATATCTGTCACAAGAATGAACATGATATATTTTCAACAAAAGAAACTAAGAAAACTTGAAACTGATATTTCCGTACGTATAACAAGACTAGCAACAGTGAAATTTCACATACTCAATTCTTGTTGTTCTGCATTTCAAGGAACTAAAGCTGTCTGAAGCATAGACTGATACTGTAATGAGTGAATCATTGTTCTTATTGTAAAACAAGCTTCTTATAACTTCATCAGGGCTAACGTTGAGAAAGCATATTCTCTGGTTAGTGTCTGCATAAAATATGTAACATGTGAAAACCCTTGAAACATTAAGGCTATAGTTGAAGAACTGTATTTTTATCTTAATACTAATGGTATAATACCTCGGCTGAATGCAGCACAGACTCCAGATTGTGCAAGAGCAAATACTATATCATGAGCAGCTACAATCTCAATGATTTTTGACCTTTTTTTAAGAAACGGCAATACCATAGCACAATGGCCCTTTGGATCATGAGTATCATACTCCTCCTGATATCATTGTATACCAAATAAGTTACCATAAGCAGTTAGTGAATACTAGATGTGACAAGATGGACAAGTTGGGTAATGCGCTAAAAAGATTTAGGTTAAAATAAGAAATTCATTATTAAAGGTTGAAGCAAGCCTGGCTAGGTTCGGCTGACCTGCAAAAACCCCTTTTGTTCGCGTTCTACTTTTTTTTTTGAAAATAACGCATGCCTATATTTAGATTACTAAAACAATATAACTGCAATGATAATCTAAGATCTTTGTTTCTTTGAATAGGAATGATTTAATACTTTCAACTTTTGACCCATCCATTTTTAGCTAAAGCTTTGAATTTGACCCGTTACAGATAAACGACAACCCACATCAACGCATTCATAAGTATTATTACTATGGATAAAACTGTACCAACTCAAATTGAAAGAACATATAAATACACATAAAGTAATAACTTTGATCAAGTAAAACCTTAATTATTAGCCTACAAACATAGATGAGCAAAACTAGGTCTATCATGTGCTCCAAATAACCATAAAACACGAACGTTAAAGATTCGGTAAATACAAGAGATTCACCACTTCTTATTCTGGTAATGATATGAGCGTCATAAATGACGAGAAACTATCATTCGCAACTTGCAGAACATAACAAGCGTACCGACAACAATCATATTCCAAGCTATTTTCAACAAGAAACACAGCATTGAACCACCGGGTCACTATATAATTCAGCATAACTCACAGCTTTATATACCCTATTTAAAAAGCCAAAAAATAAGCTGGTTTAGGGTATAATTTTGACACTTTATATCAAAACTATAACACCTAACCAATTACTTCACCTACTAATTACACAAAGTGGTTACAACTTCGCTAAAACCCTCTTCTATACCATCCACATATTCAAGTTTAAAATCATCTATCTTAGCAAACAACAAAAAGAAACCCTAATTTCAAAATTTGTCCAACAAACTAAAACAAGAATCACACAATTTAAAATCAAAACTGAACCTGCAAGCGGATGTTTCTGAATCTCTCCTGAGCATCAGACATTCTAAACCCTCGATCTCTCTTCGAGCAAATCTCCCTCCTCTGCAGCTTCTTAACGCTGTTCACAAATCCATCACCACCACGCCGCCGCTTCTTCGCCACCACTCGCCGCCCGTTACACGGCCGTGGACTCGCCGTAATCCTCCTTCCATCCATCGGGTCAAATCGAATTCCCCTATAAATCTCTTGAATACAAGTATTTCACGATTTGTAGCAAAATCGATTATTTGCAATCTGAAACCCTAAATCTGAAGATCGGAAGTTGAAATTAGAAGGCTTTTGGGTTGTTTGTGGGGGTGTGTAGTGAAATTTTAGGGTTGAAGTAGTGAATTTGGTGTGCTGTGCTGTGTCTGTGTGTGTAAATGAAGATGGGGATGAAATGGGAGTGAACCAAATATGGTGGGGATCAACTTTAGCAAAGAAAGTTATATGGGTCCTTTTTTAAGTACAAACAGATGTGTTGATGTGACTATTTTCTCTTTTGGTTTTCTTAAGTTTTTTAGTTCAAATATAATTGTAGTTTTTATAACTTTTTGTGGGTGTTGTTTTATAGAAATTAAAAATTCATTGTTATATTATGTTTACTGGAAATTCGGTTGGTATATGTTCGGTTTATTACAGTCAACACTCGCTATGGTAAAATCATATCACCATTATACCATACCAAACTAAACAACATCGGTACCGGTATGTATTAGTTTCTATGGTTTCTTGTTTGATAACAGATATCATGTCGTTGTCGTAGTGAACTGGACCGAACCGAAACCGGACAAACAACGTTGGTTTGGTATCAGTATTTATGTTTATTGTTTTTTCCTTTCGATAAACTAACATTGTATCGCTAGCGTACCATACCAAACAATATCAGTACTGATTCATTTTTATGGTTTCCTATTTCAAAAGGTTTTCATTTATACAACTCTGTGTGTGACGATAAATGAATATCGGTACCAGTAGCATGACAGTTTGAACCAATTGATACCACTCGAACAACGTCGGTGTCAGTATCGATGTCCATTATCGGTCGATGTAAAATACGTGTTGATTTCTATACCGAGTGCATGAATTATACCAGTACTACAATGAACCGAATCGATACCGATCCAGTGCCCATGGTAACGTACCATCACAATGTACGCCGGTACAATAACGAACCGAATCGATACCGATACAGTGTTCACGGTAACGTACCATCACAATGTACGGCCAAATGACTTGGAATGTTAAAAAAACATAGATACAAATTTATATATTTTTTTAATTTAACGTACGTAAGTTATTATATAAAATCAAATTGAATGCTAAATAAAATACTACTAATAAAAAATCAAAACAAATACATAAGAATTATAAATTACCATTTATTACTAAAAAATCATATGAATAATATATAAAATATTACTAAAAAATAAAAACAATTATTAAAAAAAAGCCCAATCAGTTATTATGGACAATATTCATATTCACTTTCCAATTATATAATATAATATAATATAATATATAGGGACAAGATTTAGAGAAAACTACTATAAGTGTGAAAACGGTGAGAATGCCCCTCAGCCGTTGGATCAAAACAATTAATGAATGAGATTGTCACGATGGTTTTTTCGAAAATAACATCAACTTTGGAACGTGGACGCGCTTTATTAAAGGCAAAAAGGTAAATGTGCACCTACAAAACCCATCCAAAAAGGGATCAAAACATATATACTTCCCATAGAAACCTCCCCAGATCCAATGAAACGCGAAAAACCCTAGAAAACGCGAAACCATATTACAATGTCGTCTAAAAATCAAACAAGACCCAGAGGCAAAAAAAACAAAGTAAGTTAACTTCGATTTACATTGTGCTAGTTTTATGATGTTTTTGGCATTCTAATTTATCAATAAATGTGCAGTTTCTATGGGTGTAGAATCCGGAGAGTCACCTGCTCCAAAACGCCAAAGAACCAACGAGCAACGAAAGAAGACAACAACAAAACATGGTACAGATGGTCATTTTTTATAATGTTTATTTATAAAACTCCAAATATCATGTAATATACTTTGATAGTTTGTTTTGTATTTTGGTTTAGGTTATTCCATCTACTTGTTTCTCAATAAAACACCATAATGATGAAACCATTAGTTGAATAATAAGCATTACGAATAACAGATTTACTGTCTTTCCTAAAACATTTTAATGAAAATGCATAATTTGAATAATTAACAATTAGTGAGAACTAATAAAACGTCACAATGATAAAGCCATTGGTTGAATAATAAACAATTAATTTACTCTCTTTCTAAAACATATTAAAGAAAACGCCATAATTTTAATAATTAACAAATAGTAAGAACTGATGTTAGAACCCAAACGACAATTAACATAAATAATGAAAACACCAAATATTGAATATAGGACGAAGAACATTGAAACATAAACGACATTTTCAAAAAAATATTGTTTCGAAAATAAAACGTCACTGAAACAAGAATAAAGAACAAAACACGATATCTGATAAACTTTTAATTGAAAATGAATTATAACGCCATTTATTGAACGGAACCTGGACAATGACAATCGTGCCCTACATATCATTTAGCGTCGCCCCTGCCACGTGTTCGACTAGGATCCGTTCTCACAGTTTTCACACTTCCAATCGTTTTCTCCAGACCCCGTTTCTATATATGTATATATATAGTGGGATTCATGTGGGCTTCGCTGCGGGCCTTTGGTCATTATCGGTATGTTTCATTACAGTACCTGTAACATTTGCAAAATTTCAACCATTGTACCTTTCGACAGGTTGCGTGTTTAATAAAATTGTTTACAAAATACGTAATCTTACTATGACCTTAATCGCAACCCCGAACCCGCACGACGAAACCCGACACGAAAAAAAAACTTGGATCTCTCAGGCGCCATGCGCCAGAATCCCTGTCATCTCCCGTGACGCGCGGGAGAGTGCCAGGACACGTGGCTCCGTTTCGCGACATGTGTCCAACCTACCTAAGACCGGTGACATTCTAGGCCTAGCTGACCTCCCCCGCACCATGCGAGAGAATCCCTGTCTCCCCAAGCGACGCGCGGGAGAAGCAAATTTTGGGTATATAAAGGCCGGCCTGGGACGAGTTCAAATCGCTCAGTTCGATCGAAAATCGACATCTCTTACTCTCTCTAAGCTCTGTTCAATACCGAGCCCCCTCCTAAACCCTAAACCTGCGAAGCTCTGCCCCGTTGTAAGTATCTTAACCCCTAATCACTAATTCGTCACCCTCCCCGATTGATTTAGAACCCACCGACGCATGTCAAGGCTCTGCCTGACTAAGTTCGTTGGGGTTCTGTCTCGTGTAGTATGGCCACCCTAACCGATTGATTTAAGACCCACCAACGCATGTCGAGGCTCTGCCTGACTAAGTCCGTTGGGGTTCTGTCTCGTGTTGTGTGGTTAAAGTGACTTGGGTTATTTTACTAACACATGATGCATTGTATTATTATTAGGAACTCAGAATTTGCACCAGGAAGCTTTAAGTTAGAAACCCTAAAACTACAGGCGAGTACTTAGACTCCTCTTTTACGTTTTCTAAATGTTTTGAGGTGAAACATACATACCTATTACTATTTTCATAATTTCACTACAATATATATATGGTTTATATTACACAACATGCTTTACATTGTACGAAACTCGATGGTATGTTGAACATGACAATGATACATTCATTAACTTTGATCATGCCGACCGGTAGTATGTTATGGTACCATAGGATTGACAACCTCATTCCCGCTTCCTAGGGTTGTTTGGAAGTTTCCTCTGGGAATGATAGAAAATGTGCAACACATTTGACAAACCTTTATTATAAAGGTTTGTCCGGCAGTCAACCAAGCTTGAATGTATTCGCCAACAAACCACACTTGTTTTATACAAAAAGGCAAATTGTTTTATATACACAACCAGATATTTTGTATACACAAGACATTTGATTTATAAAAAGATATATGTTTATACAGTACAAGACATTTGGTTGGTTCATACAAAGTCACAAATGGTTTCTAAGTAAACCATACAATGTTTCTCTTAAATCAAATGATTTCTCATACGATCTTACAAAAGAAACATTTTTGTCAAAGGCTACAAAAATTTATTTAAGATATCAACAGTTAAAGTTGATTAAATATATTTCAATATTCAAAAGCCATGAGTCGTGACCACAAACCTATGTTACTCGCCATCATTCAATGTTGACTTTATTTTCACATATGTTTCAGGTACTAATGCATGATCAAGTATGCTACTCATAGGATGGACGCTGACCTTAGTTTGATTAAAAATAAACTTAATTGTTGTATTTTGTTTCGAATTCTCAAAGACGACGTAATTTATAAGTTCAATAAAACCAAACTTTATTTACCATGTGTTTGAATCAATTTGTAACGTAAACCCCCGACGTTTCCACCGCGGGTTGTTTTTATTTCGCGGTCGGGGTGTTACAGTACCAGTACGATACTGGCACTCGGCATAGCAATGAAAATCCATAAAAACGAACATATACTCGATATTATGATACCAAAAAAATATTTTATTGTGAATATTACTTTGCGTTCAATGAATTTTATACCGCCATGTCGAGAATTCTATAAAAACGAATACGGTACCGTTACTGATATTGGTTGGTCGGTATATATTCGGTTTGTGATGATAAAAAATCAACTATATTGACTTATTCGAAAACCGATGTTGGTCTGTATATGTTCGGTTTGTGATGATAAGTAAAAGCAACTAAATATGACCCGTTCGAGTAGAACTTTTATCAAATTGTACATAATAATAGGCATATGATGACGTTAATAATAAAAACTATACCGATATTATACGGTATCGGTACCGATGTTGTTTAGACAATTCGGTAATATTAAAAAAGAAAATCATTAAAATTTAAATTACAGAAATACGTTTACGGTTAAAAGTAAATATAATAATAATCTATTGTAATATCAACTATGCGTGTATCTAGATTTTTTAATTCAATAATCACGAGGATTAAATAAATAAAGAAAGTCATTTAGCGATTGAAAAATAAACCCCCAAAACCAAGTTGTGGTATACTCAACATATATCTACACATGTTTTACATCGATCGGAAACCATGAAATCGAATATCGGTACCGCTTCTGTTAACATTGTTATTGGTACCTATGTTGTTCGATCGTAATCAGTTCGGATCATCATGAAACCGGTTCACACAAAATTTATGCCGAAATATCGAGTAAAAGAAACAAATACAACTACAACTACGTATCTAGTTTTTTTAAAGTTAATAATCACAAAATATTAGAGGGTTAAGCAATAAAAAACTATTACCTAGAAAAGAAAAACATTATTAAAAAAATATTATTATTGGGCAAAGTACTATTCATGCCCACTTTCTATTTGTATGTCTAAAATAAAATGAAATATATAATTTCATACATAGGTTGATAAATATAATGTTATATGATTAGTAATTAAAAGTAACGACAGTTGAATAAACTTGTATACTGTGCTAATTATATAAAATATAATGTAACTTGTTAACATATACTAATGAAATAAAATATAATGTAACTTGTTAAGATATACGTATAGTCGTCAAGATATGTATTTAAATAAACGAACATTGATGTAAAAGTTATAAATTTTGTTAAGTTTGTTAATATATACAATCGTCAACATACGTATTTAAAAAATGAACATTGACACGACAATTATAAATTTTGTTAGGTTAATTTAAACATTATTTCTTTCAACTGGGTATTAACTTTGTTTTTTAATACCACATATTTATTTTATTATTTAACATATTGTATTTTTACCATGCTTATCATCCAACCATATTAAATATTAAAAAGTTTTAAAGATCACTCATAAAACTAATTATCATCATTATTTTTCGTTTTTTTATATTGAAGTTGCTGAAGTTTTTAAGTAAAAGCTGTGAATTTATTTAAAATTTTATTAGTTAATTTCATATTAAATTTATTTGGTTAGTGATTTGATAACTATCTTTAATTAAAAAGATAAGTACGCATAGTTATATAAAAGAGAGGAGGAAAAACTAAAATGTAGATGTCTCTAATGGATTATACATGTCTCGTATGTTTTTTCTTTTATGATATATTATAGATAGACATAGAAATAGATCAATATAGATATAGATTTTAAGAGAGGGGCTCTTATGCAAGAGAGTTATCTTGTACGAAGCATATGCGACAAATTAAGCCATTGATCTCCCAAGATCAATGGCTCAAAGTAAGACAGTGGCAATTTGGTAAATCTCAAGTTCAAACAATTGAAAAAACAAATAGAGAAAGGGTATTATGGTTTTTTCTCACTTAACTAGTTTACCCATTGATTTTCAAACGGCTGTAACTTTTTCATACATTAATATTTTTTAAACAAATACACTGTATTAACGAGCACTACATTCTCTTTAATTCAAGCAGCCTATTGTTATAGTTTTCTTAAAAAATACAGGATTTGAATACCTATTACGTGATTTTGAATACACAGGACATGACTACGTGATTTTGAATACCCATTACGTGGTTACGTGATTTCATTATAGTATTTTATGTGAAACCCTACTAAGTGATTTCGTAATTACGTAACAATAGTTGACTATGTATTATTACGTGACTACATGATTTTGAATACCCATTCATGATTACATGATTTCATTATAGCATTTCATGTGAAACCACACTGATTGATTATGTAATTACGTAAGTACAAAACATTTAATACATAATATTTCATATGAAATACCTAATATTTCAAGTCTAATCACATATCAAGGATAAATTATATACAATTAATTAGCCAAATCAACCTAAGATAACCACATAATATTGTATATTAGAGATTTAATCACGTAATAAAGCATATACAATCAAGTTTTTATTATTGATGCGTGTAATCACGTAATAAGCATAATTGTAATAACATTAGTTATAATAAATCATACTGAATGTGTAATAAAATTAATGGATTTATATTGAATTGTAATCAAAGTAATAGATTATATTGAATGTGTAATCACATATTGTTTTATGTTGAATGTATAATACGTAGACATGTACTGGGTATTCAAATCATATAATGGACTAATGGGTATTCAAAATTTTGTAATTTGTTTTAAGAAAACTATAGCAATATGCTACTTGAATTAAAGAGAATGAAATGCTCGTTACTACGATGTAATTGTTTTAAAAAGATATTAACGTATGAAAAATTATAGTCGTTTGAAAATCAAGTAAGGAAATTGTTCAAGTGAGAAGAAACTTAATTACCTTTCCTTGCCAATAGCCCTTGTCTTCTTTTCCTTCTCATGTATACTTCGTACGTAAATTTAGTTTTGTACGTAATCCAACCACTAGATTTTAATATAAGTTTTATCTCAGATCAAATAAATTTACAACCAAACATAAATAAAGAATAATTTATTTGAGTTTTTTAAAGCAATATAATATTGTAGTTACGAAAAGTTACAATTATATTGTACATGTAAACCAGAATAAAAAGGAAATAATCTACTTAAACAAAGAAAAAACATTTGAGAGTAAAACATTCTACTTAAACCATAAAGAAAATAAAAAAAGGTGAACTTTCAATATTGCATTTATAAATTTTTAACCTGGGAATAAGAACAAACAAACCATTATATAAAAACTATTTAGGTTGTTACATGCTAAAAATTATCCAATCTATTAATAAATAAACTTTATGAACAATAGAGGACATTGCGATAATTTCATTATACACATTGCATCGATATTATAACACGATCATCACTTTCATAAATAATTATGTATACATGGAAATAATTAAAATTATCCATGTGACATCTGCACATTTTCAATCCTTGCTTGATTTCGAACTCTCCAAAACTTTTCTGAGAGTAATACGTAGATTGTTACTCAAACGTAATCTGTTTAACACAACATACACTCCGGGACAAGGACATAAGCTAAACATACCCTAAATACCCTTTACATAACTTATAAATAAGTTTTGAAGGGTTCAGTATGGCAAAAACATGCTTATTCGAGCTCAGGGACTATTTGCGACAAACTATGAAAGTCTGCTGATTCTCATACTTTAAATACGGACCTTGTGTAGACATCCAAAAATTTACGCAATCAATAAAATCTTGCATTTTATTGATAAGAAAGAAAAATTTCGCAACGATTTGCAATTTCGGTCATTTTCGTGTTCGTTATAGCGTTTGTCGTAATTAAGCCAAAAACGCAACCGTACAACCAAACAAAACGACATCCATGATATTTTTGGACATAATTCAAGTCACATATGCTATAACTTCCTCATAGAGCTTAAAAATTAGGTTAACGGGTGTTAAAAGTGGCAAAACACGACGAAACAAGTCCAGGGGCCAAATCTACCAATTTTTGAAACTTTTGTCCCTGCTAGGGCCTTACGTACCGTAAGACCATAGTCCATATGGTCCGTATAGGGTCCCCAGCTCAGTAGAATCATGGCTACAACTTGGCAGCTTCACCTTCAAAGCCTTGGGCTCCAAGTTCTCGACATTTCCAGCTTCTAACCTGCAAATGACATGTGTTAACACCCTCTAAGATCATGACACCTTGTTGGACACTTTGATTGATCCTATGAGTTCATGAACACTATAAATAGCCACCAAATCCTTCACTTATCTTTGCTCATTACCATCTTCTTTTTCCCACTCTCTTGGAGCTTGCTTCCAGCTTTAGAGGCCTCCTATTCTGAGTTCTTATAGTGTTCCCAACACAAGTAAGTACACTTCCTTATTCTATTTCCTTATTTTGGCTATTTATGAGCCAAAAGTCAAACAGTTTGACTTTCGGTTCTGACCATAATTGGTCAAGTCAAAGTTCAATTGAACTTTGCAACGTGATCGTAATCACGAAGGTTATAATCCCTTACGATTGTACCTTCTGATTATAGGTGAAATGACGAGTCAAAGATGCACATAATGTGCATTTTACGACAAAACTATTTTCGGGTATCAAAACACCAAGTTTTGATACCGAATCAGTTTTATAAACTTAGTTAGACATGTTTTGACATGTCTAACTCGTCACTTCTAGTTTAATGTTTTATTAGGGTCGTAAGTCGAGCTGTTTGACCACCGCTTTGACTTTCGAATCCGACCCGTTTGGTCTATCTTAGGACCCGACCAAACACATATTTGTGGCCATAGTTGTATAGGGAATAACCTACTGAGGTTATACCTTATGGTTATAAGGATTGGTTAGCATTATGATAAGTCGTTCATATGTTCCTTAGAAATGACCAAAATGCCCTTTTTGAGCATAAATTCATTTTAAACATATGTAACCAAATTTTTGACATGTAAACTGATATTATAACATTCTCAAACATGTTTGGGCATTTAAAGACTTATCATAGGACATGTTTATCCATCCGATCACGCATTTACGCAAATGACACGTTAAAGTAGCGTAAACTACTTTAACGAGTCATAACGGGTCAAACGCACTTAGGATCCTTTCCAAATCAGAATGCTAATCTTATTAAACCATATCATACGAGTCCCAACACTCGTTTGGTTTGTAAGACTTCATTCTATCCGATCTCCCGTTTAAAGTCACGACACACTAACATATTATCCGACACAATAGGACACGTTTGAGCTTTGTCTATTCCATTGATTCACGGACACTTACGCAATCCCAAGTGAGTACACAGTTCCCCTCTTTTACATTTTCTAAATGTTTTGGGGTGATTCATGTGTGCATATCGCTATTTTCACGATTTCAAAACCATATGATTATATATACATAGTACTTTATCCATTAACGATTTGAAACTGTTACCTATGGCTTAAATAATGATTTTCAAAATTTGTAAGACCCTTGTTGGTGTGTATTTGTATTCATGCCTAAAATACATTCATTAATAATGATCAAGCTGATTGGTAGTATGATATAGTGCTATAGGACTTGACACCCCATTCCCGCTTCCTAGGTTTGTTTGGAAGTTTTATTAGGAATGTCAGAAACCAAGTTTACACCAAATAGATTTACCTTCGTGGTAAATCTATAACGTCAATGAATAAGGTTTGAATGTATTACCAAACGACCACAATGTGTTCATACAAAATTTTCCACTTAAGCCATGTTTATCATTTATTTGACTTTATAAACCAAAGTATAGTTTGATATACTGTCGATTCTCTTATTCATAAACCAAAGTATATTTTGATATACTACAGAATCTCTTATTCATAAACCAAAGTATATTTTGATATACTACCAAATCTCTTATTCATAAACCAAAATATATTTTGATATACTTCCAAATCTCTTATTGATAAACCAAAGTATATTTGATATACTACTAAATCATATTGTTTGATATACTACAAATTATATTATTCATACACTAAAGTATGTTTTGATATACTATCAAATCTATTATTCCAAAACCAAAGTATATTTTTGTTTATACTACAAATCTCTTTTTAAAGCAAAGTATTTTAGATACCAAATTTTTATCAAGGATTCATGGCTATTTTTGAAACCGTTTAATCTTTTCTCTTAAATATCCAAAGCCATGAATCTAAATCACAAAACCTTTGTTACTCACAAGCATTTTTATGCTGACGTTTTATTTTCACATATGTTTCAGGTACTATAATTTGATGATTTGATTGCATACTTCACATAGGATGGACACGAGCCTTAGTGACTTTAAAACTTGAAAGACAAATTTAATTGTATTATGTTTCCGTTATTTCAAAACAATGTAACATATTAATTCAATAAAACAAAACTTTAAATACCATGTGTTGTGAAACAATTTCCTGTAACATGACTCCCCGATGTTTCCGCCGCGGTTTGTTGTATTACGCGATCGGGGTGTTACAATCCATTATCCAATCTCTTGATAACAAACTTTATGAACAATATAGGACATCACGATAATTTCATTATACACATTGCATCGATATTATAACACTACACCAAATCATCACTTTCATGAATAATTATGTATACATGGAAACAATTAAAAAAGTTATTGATTATATGGTTAAAGGGTTGTGTTTAATATCTATCCCCTATATTAAAGCAAAATAACATAGCCACATGTCAAAATCTTAGGCCATTTGATTGATGATGTGGCATTTCTCCTTATTGAGATAATTGTGTTTGAGCAGCATTAATCAATTCAAATTGTTCTCCAATTAGGAAACCACAATCAATTTTCAATCAATTAGGAAACAACAATCAATTTTCAATCAATTCAAATTGTTCTCCAAAATTATGAATACGTTTCATTTAACGATTATAAGCCCTAAATGTGTAAGTAGATTGTCAATCGCGATAATAAGATACCGTCTTCATATGTTAGTTATCGATTCTGCAACATCTTAATCATCAATGAGTAATTTAGACGAATCTCTTTATATTTTATAATTATTGTTGATGTTTAATCCGTTAATATCATTGATAATGAATTTGTATGCTTTGATTTATTAGTATTAAGTAGATTATTCATGTTTCCATGTCAGATTGCGTTTTTTGTATTTATTATTAGGGCATAGGTTTTATTAGTTATGGAACATGTATCCTGAAGCGTTGCCTGGATCAGTTATCCTTAGCGGATGGTGCAGGGACTCAGAGGATCAAGGATCGTTAACATTACTTATGATTTCTAGCAATTGTTCTCTATGTTTTCTAATGTTCGTATGCACGTTATGGACGACGTGGACAACGTCTCAACTGGAATCTCAGGAATAATTCGTTCAAGATGCTGCACATGTTGAATTCCACTAACGGTCATGGAGCTTGAACGGGTCATTCTTGAATTTTGGACTTAGTAGTTAGCTTAATTAAAAAGGGGTTGATCAAGTGTTGTATGACACTTTTTCACAATAACAATTACTATTACACACACACACTCTCGCATACATTGCAAACCAGAGCTCTCTACACACTTAGCATTCGATTGTACCACACTTGATCAACATCCCGATTTGTAATTCTTTTTGTGCTATATAGTTGATAGTGATAGTTTTCACTATCCGAGTTTTTTATGACGGAGATCTTCTAAAGATCAAGAGTTTTTTCCTCGTATAAATCATTGTGTTTGTAGTCATTTACATTTGACATTCGTTTACATAACTGTTCAACATTCAAGCACACTACCTCAAAAATCAGATATGGTTACATTATCCTTAATCAGATTTTAGACCAAAACAATTTGGCGCCCACCGTGGGGCAAGTGGTGCTTCAGATCTAAAGATTTTTGTTCATTTACGTTCATTTTCATTAACTCTATGGCCTCTTAGGGGAAAGCTACTTCACTTGCCATGCCAACGGTTACCTCATCTCAAACCACTATGCCATTGCCTCCCATTCCCCCACTATTCCAGAAGAATGTTGATATGCGCAGAAGAAGACATCATCTGTCTTCACATGATCAAAAACTTCCGCTGTTTCTTCCCCTGCTACTACTAACAATAATCTTTCTGTTTTATTTTCGCAGATCAAAAGCTATATAGAGTAGCAAGACAAAACCAATCAAAGAGAAGAGGCCGGCAGCAGATCAGTCTCCACTAATGCCTAGGGCTTTGGAATTTGTCACTCCGGCATCATCAATCTAGCATTCTAAGGGGTCCACTATCCAGGCTCAAGGATCCTCTATCCTTCAGCAATGATCATTGGCGATGACTCGTCTTTAGGATCCTTCTACCAACCTAGAGGATCACAAACAATGTATCAGCCTCAAGGATCCTATTTCCAACATCAAGGATCCTCAGCTCGGGTTCAAGGATCCGTGGGTTACTCATCAAGACCTTCAACACAAACATATCCTGGATCGAATGTCTTTCAGGATCAAGGAGCCTCAAGGAACCAACCACTTAGAAGCTCAGAGATTCATGATGGGGACTTCATCCCCATGCAAATTATTGCTTCCTCAGGCCATACTGTGACGACAGACATGTCTTATCCCCAATACACTTCTAGAATACCACTTTTAAGGCAAACAGGAGGTACCAATTTTCATAATACATCTATGGATACTAACTATAGTTTTACCCAGGATGTAGGGATCAGTCAGGCCATGGCCAAGGAGCTAAAAAAGCTCAAGGATATGATATCCAGCGTTCCAGGAATAGTTAAGCCTATTCCTGAAATTCCGGACGAAAGCCACAAGGTATCTCGTTTTGCACCACCAATATGCAATGCAGAGATACCGAAACACTTCCAAACACCCTACATGAAGCTATACGACAGAACAACTGATCCAGAGGAACACGTGGCATAATACTGGGAAAGGATGGAGATAATCCCCGAAAAGTTGAAAGAAGCTTGCTTGTGTAAGGGCTTCGGATCCACACTCACTAGATCAGCGTTAAAATGCCTGCTAAGTCTTCCTCCCTGTACCATTACTTCGTTCACACATTTAGTTAACCTATTTAATAACCAATTTTCATGCAGTAGAACTTTTGAAAGGCTAACCAGTGACTTATATAGGATAGCCCAGGCTCGTGATGAATCCTTAAGGGATTACGTCACCAAATTTGGAAGAGAATTGATGTGTAGAAAATGGAAATCAAACGAGGCGTGAAAACCAACCCTTTTTAGTACTAATGTTGGAAAAAACACGTTTCTTTGTTCCCTTTTAATTTATAGGACCAAATGAGCTTAAAAGAACAAAAGAAGTAAATTAGCGACTAAAACCAACACAAAATACAAGAAGAAGGAATAACGTGACACGCCCGGCCCCTCAGCAGCATCCCAAGAACAAAAACAAGAGAAACAGAAGATCACCACGGGGCCATGGTCAGTCTACAAGACCTACAGAAAAGACAAAATGTAGATTTCAAGCCACCACGAGGTCGTGTCTAGCCAAACACGGGGCTTGCATAATCTTCATAGTACAGTAAAGAATTAACCACGGGGCAGTGCCAGACACGGGGGCGTGTGTGAACCTCTGTCGACAGCTGTACTAAATGAAGGAAGAGAAGAAGGTGGCCACGGGCCATGCCCATCGGGTACGGGGCCGTGGCTGGGGCTCTGTTCTGGCTATAAATAGGGATGCTTGGTTCCCTTCAAAGGCATCCGTTGGCAAACCACTTCTCTCTCACTTTGCCACCACAACACCACCAACACCCACCACCATCATCCATTTTCCATCTTTAGAGTGTGTAGTAGTCTCGGGATCCAAGATTGATCGTAAGAGTTCTTGTCAAACAAAGGCCATGCTTGGCTAATCTCTACATCACTTGGTGAAGACAAATATTTTATGTATTACTTTTGATTTTTATCTTTCAGCTTCTTTTTAATTGGGTATGTATTAGTGACTTTAATAACTTGTTTCTTATGTTGAAAGTGAATTTTCCTAACCATTTCTTCATGATGTCATTGATTTGTTCATTCGTATCTTTAAGGTGTATATAAAGCGCGTTAACTACTTGGAAGGGGTTAGAAGGGTGCTTTGGTAAAATTCTTGTCTCGTTCAGTGTATAGATCCTGCGAGGACTTGGTTCAAGCTTACTAGGACCTCCTTCAATGCCCCATCGTATTGGATGGCGGGGGTGCAAATAGCTTGAACCCCTCATATGTAAACTACTATTAAAACAATATTCCGGCCTCTTGCTGACTCAAACCACTTGGCCGAGGGTAGCGTCACCTTCAAAAGAGGGGCCTACTACTTTTCACATTAATAACTTACTTAATTGTCTTCCAATATTCCGGCCTCTTGGGATTGTATCCCTGCTGACTTAAACCACTTGGCCGAGAGTAACGTCACCTTTAAAAGAGGGGCCTACTACTATAACTAAGATAATCTCTTAAAAAGTCCGAAAGTGCGAAAATCATCAAAGGATACATAACGAGTTCTATGACCATCATGACTTAAGACAAAATGATTTCTTTCAAGATCAAGATAGGGTACCATTTGAGACCTGTGAACAACTGCTTGAAAAGGCCGCAAATCATCAATAAGAAAGGAGGTACATCATAATTAAATACCTAATCTATATTGAGGGGGTAAAATCTATACAAAACATTTGTGTTATTGACTGTTTGTCTTGTTGCAATGTGATACTTGGAAGGCCCTGGATACATGAATTGAAAGTTGTCTCGTCAACCTACCACCAATGTGTAAAATTACCGACACCTTGGGGAGTAGTGAAGATAGAGAGCGATCAGCAATAGGCCAAGAACTATCTATACTCTTTAATGGAACCGACTTCAAAACCAAGGGCAACATAGCAAATACAACAACCTCCAAGGGATGTCCTGGAGGCAGTAGAGCATGACATCAAGGATGTAATACTGGACCCTCCGGTTCCTGATATCAAAGTTCTCATAGGATCCGGGATCCTTGATAATATAGAACAGGATCTGGTATCCTTCAAGAAAAGTCGAAAGTCTACCTTTGCTTGGAAACACGAAGATATGACAGGTATCTCTAAAGACATTATAACACATAAATTGGGAATTGATAAATCTTTCAGGCCAATTCGTCAAAAAAGAAGAAAATTTGCACCTGAAAGGAATCTTATTATCCAAGAAGAGGTAGATAAACTCTTGAAAGTAGATATGATTAGGGAAGTTAAGTATCCAAAATGGTTGGCCAATGTGGTGGTTGTTCAAAAGAAAAATGGAAAGTGGAGGGTATGTGTCGACTTTACAGATTTAAACAAGGCATGTCCTAAGGATCCTTTCCCACTTCCACACATTTACTCCATGGTGGATGGAACATCTGGACATGAATTGCTAAGCTTTATGGATGCTTCGTTTGGATTCCAACAAATTCAAATGGAACCATCTGACCAAGAGGATACAACATTCATAACTCCTACTGGCATATATTGTTATATTGCAATACCTTTTGGACTAAGAAATGCAGGTGCCACTTACTAAAGACTAGTCAATATGATGTTCAAACAACAAATCTGAGACTCTATGGAAGTCTACATAGATGGCATGGTGGTCAAGTCCAAGAAAGCAGAAGATCATCTCAAGGATTTTGAAGTGGCATTCAATATTCTTGATCAATACAACATGAAGTCGGATCCTTCAAAATGTCACCTTGGTGTCAAAGTTGGGAAGTTCCTGGGCAACATGGTGACAAAAAAGAGGGATTGAAGCCATGTAACATCCGTCAAAAACGGATTTACCAAACCCGCTCCGTTTAGCAACCGAACAGTCAGTCAAAAATTTCGTTGCGAATTAAATGCCCAAAATATTTTTAAACGATACGTAATCGATTATTATACGGGAATATATATTTAGTTTTTGAAAAACTGTTAAAAAACGCAAAATAAAAAAAATATAGGTTCTGCCGGGTTTCGAACCCGGGTCTGAACCGGTTCAACATCAGACTTATCGCACATCACACAAACCACTGCGCCACTTGTATTGTTTGATAAATATTGGAATCATTTAAATTATAAAGTGACGTTACGAATTCAAAACCGCGCCCAACAGTTCAGTCGTGGAATCCCGGAAATCTCGCGAGTCTTAACGACAATTTACGTTATAACGTAAACCATTACTAAGACATCGGTTATAACCGACGTCTGAGTCCGCGACCAAAGTTATAACCGCCGGAGTCTTTATAATTTACGAATACAGTCGGAAATCAGACCAGGTTTTTCGACGATTTGCCCTATAAATTCACCCACAACCCACTGCAAACTTTTTCGCTCAAAACCACACCTTTTCTCGGCGTAATTCCACTCGCCGGAATTAATCTGTTCGTCGCCGGAAAACCGGTTTCCCCATTGCCGAGCCTTACTGAACCTCCTAAGCTTATACCGAAGTCACCCATACCTTTTCCAAGCTTTCCGGAGACTCGCTGCTGCAAGACACCTGACGCCGGAGCCTATTGCTGTCGCCGGAGTTCTGCCGGAAAACAGAGAGTCCAGTCGGTATACCTCTTCGCCTAAATTCTTTTTCTTTTCACTCATATCTCACCTTAATGAACTGAAACACACTAAAGAACATGTTTTAAACCTTCGAACCAGTCTGTTGTCGAGTCTGGTTAAAATCTCAGCGAAGAAGATGAAGTTTGGTATCACATAAGTATAATTTAAATCAACTAATTAATCGGGTTAGACACACAGTCCAGCGGTGGACTGTGTGCACATTAAGCATACAAACGTCTCGAGTTCGAATCCGGTTTCACACACGTCGCCTTAATAAAAATCATTTTTTTGTTAAACTGAACCGGAGTCGCCACAGATATATGTTAAGTATATTAATAACCGGAATAATAACCAAGTTAGACACACAGTCCAGCGGTGGACTGTGTGTATGTTTATATCACAGGTCACGAGTTCGAGTCTGGTCTTCTGCACCGACTCGGACAATTATCTATTCTTTTTAAATAAGGCAGAAAAGGAAATAACTAATTTGTATTTAAGTATAATAAAAATCGGATTATATAACATGTTAAACACACAGTCCAGCGGTGGACTGTGTGTTAGTTTAAGCCACAGGTCCCGGGTTCGAGACCTGTGGAGCGCACCGTCCGAATTGATTTAAACTGTTTTTAAAATAAAATGATTTTCGGTTTAAACTAATTAATATATATATATAATTAAAATCAGATATATAACGGGTTAGACACGTAGCTCAGTTGGTAGAGCTGCGTGCACGCGTACGAGAGGTCTCGGGTTCGAGCCTCACTCAGCGCACCTATATTCCGAATCGAACCGGTCAACGGTCAACGGTCAGAGAAAAAAATCAAATTTTTTTATTATTTTTATTTAATTATTTTAATTAAAAATACTTAAAAATAACATTTTTAAGTTTAGAAAATAGCCTTAAACTCACAAAAATACACCCAGCAATCCTACTAAAATAGATTAATAAAACCCGTTTACTTACCAAACCATAATGCGATTTATCTAGGTTAATCTCACTCGTGGTTAAAACCACTTCGCGTGCATTCAACATCATCAACCGAACGCACCCACTGTGAGTGAATCTTACAACTTCCCCTTTTAAATTACACGTTTTGGGGTGTGTCATGTGTTATGAAAATAATTAATTTATTTATTTAAACTTGTGCCATACCACATCATGACCTAAACTTAGATTGTTTATATTGTTGTGTTTTACTTATTTCCTTATGCCAAATCATATGAAACTCATTCATTAAGCCCATCAGTTCCTCGTGGGAGACGAGTTGAACAACGCGTGCTTCAAATCAAATTCATTATTGTTCATGTGTGTATCATTGAGCTTATATTGGTTGTAGTTGTGTCATTCATATTATCATGTTATGCAATTCATTCATTAGGCCCCCCAGTTCCTCGTGAGAGACGAGTTGAGCATCGCGTGCCTCTAAATGTTCCATTATTGTTCATGTGTGTTTTATTTAATATCTTATGATTGTTGATTAGGTTACATCTATTTTTACTCATGTTTGGTTGTGCACATATTTCATAATCAATTTAAATAAATTTGTTCAAATGTTTTCCATAGGATTCACTCGCCAACATTATGTTGATCCAAAAACCCTTTTACACATGATACAGGTGAACAGGTTGAAGCAAGGAAAACATAGGATATGCCTTAGAAGAGAACAAAGAAGCTTAGATTGATAGTTAGAACATGTTGTAACATTTATTGTAAATTTCCATTAAATTGTAATTAATGAATATGAAACGCATAATAAATGTCATGAGCTTTGATGATAACTCAATCATGCCCCGATCACCTTTTCCGCTGCGGGTCGGGGTGTGACAGATTGGTATCAGAGCCATGACTATAGGGATATAGGATAGGTTATTAGACCCTTAGAACCTATACTATAGTCTGCCTAAATTTTTAATTGATTAGGTGGTTACATACAAACTTGTGATATTTATTTGTTTCATATTTGTTTACATTTACAGTCAAACATACATGCTTATATACATACTCATTATACATATATCGATGTTCATGTATTCATTTTATTTTCATACTCTCATTATCCAAAGATTTTGTGCAATTTTCAAATCTCATCAAAGTAAGTTCTGCGACGGGCATGTAGTAACTGGAAGGGTACAAGTACCGGTAGTCGGAACGACCTGTCTAGGCTGGCATTCGTATAAATCCAATATAACGGACCAGTTTGCCTACCTGGGGACCAACGATGAGAGTACGAAGGACCTATTAGGCCAAAGCATGCCACACCAAACGTCGTTCGAACTAACCCTACTTTCAGGTGTCACCGTGTCTACACCTGGACACATTCCAAATATCACACGTTGTATACATATTTCTCGATTTTCTCCGGGTTTTTGTGTACGCAACCTGGCAAACCCGTGCGAACCATATGAAAAACCGGTATTCATGGGGGCCCACATGATTACACAGGTAAAGTATGGCGGCATGTAGGGCCTAACAGCGAGCAAACCCAAGACATCCTATGGATGTAGTAGATTTATTTATCTATAATTATTTTATGAATGTTCATTCCTGAATACGACCCATGATCTCAAAAGCATCCAACTCATACTCTTGTCATGTATTCCTTGTAGATGTCTTCTAACCTCACCCGTAGGAAGACGAGAACACTAGGCCACCAGCAAGAGGAAGAGTCTTCAATATCAACGCCAATCCTGTCGAAGATAATGACGGCCCAAGCGAAGATACTCAACTAGTCCTCTTCGCCGAAGATCCAGATTCAACTCCTATCGTTTAGTTTTATGTTTTTCCATGTGTAGACTGTTAGAGTAATTATTGGATATTATATATTATATATTGTTTTCAGTATATGCTTTTGCCGAGGCCGCAGCTCCCCATCCATCGAGGTTGAGCTTGATCCCCATTTTATTATGCGGTTGATCTTGGCGTGCCCGCACGATCGGCTCCGTTTGATTGAGCCTTGATCGGTTATTTCATTTTACATTTCAATACATGCAATACTCTCGGCTCCGTTTGATTGAGCCTTGAGCGCACAGTTCAATTTACATTTCCAGTTCATGCAATACATTCGGCTCCGTTTGATTGAGCCTTGAGCGCACATACATTTTCATTATCAGTATCTTGTGATTATGGTGTTTGTTGTAGAGTCGCATAGAACTAATCATAACTTGCGGATAAAATACGCTGCTGGTACTTCCTATATATAAGTATTCTTGTCAAATGATCGGAGGCATTATCAGGCGGTTATGAGAGGTTCCATGCATAGGCTGTTTGTGTGATTGTTGTTTAGATTAAGTTGTTCAATTTCAGTACATTCAATACGTTCGGCTCCGTTTGATTGAGCCTTGAGCGCACAGTTCAATTTACATTTCCAGTTCATGCAAAACGTTCGGCTCCGTTTGATTGAGCCTTGAGCGCACAGTTCAATTTACATTTCCAGTTCATGCAATACGTTCGGCTCCGTTTGATTGAGCCTTGAGCGCACAGACAATTTCATTATCAGTATCTTGTGGTTGTGGTGTTTGTTGTAGAGTCGCATAGAACTAATCATAACATGCGGATAAAGTCAATGAGAATTTGACAAGAATATGGTGGATACGCCGCTGGTACTTCCTATATATAAGTATTCTTGTCAAATGATCGGAGGCATTATCAGGCGGTTATGAGAGGTTCCATGCATAGGCTGTTTGTGTGATTAAGTTATTCAATTTCAGTACATGCAATACGCTCGGCTCCGTTTGATTGAGCCTTGAGCACACAGACAATTTCATTTTCAGTACAACATTCGGCTCCGTTTGGTTGAGCCTTGAGCGCACAGACATTTCATTTTCAGTACATGCAACACGATCGGCTCCGTTTGATTGAGCCTTGATCGCACGGATATATTTCATTTCAGTATTTTATGATTGTTGTATTGGTTGTAGAGTTATAGGACTAATCATAATTCACTGATAAAACCAATGAAAATTTGACAAGAATATGGTGGATACGCCGCTGGTACTTCCCTTATATAAGTATTCTTGTCAAAGGATCAGAGGCATTATCGGACGGTTATGAGAAGTTCTATGTAGGATTTATTAGTTTCTTGGTAACCAATCATAACTTGTAGATAAAACTAATGAAAATTTGGCAAGAATATGGTGGATACGCCGCTGGTACTTCCTATATATAAGTATTCTTGCCAAAGGATCAGAGGCATTATCAGGCGGTTATGAGAAGTTCCATGTAGGATTTAGTATTGCCTTGGTTGGAATTTGTGTTACATTTATATCATCATGCTATTTAAAGAGATTGGATTGTGTTCCATTTCTACATAAACTAACCTCTCCATCATAACAAACGAGAGAGGAACTTCCACCATTCAAACATATATGCTATCAGAATGTGGATTCAATTATTTGCTGTTGTGTTTATTCATGTTCGAATATTAGCTGTTGTGTTTATTTATGTTCAAATATCAGCTGTTGTGTTTTTATGTTCCATGTAGGTTGTAGTGTTAGAAGTTTTGCCTTAGGATATAACCATACTTTCCCAAACGTATCTAAACTTTTATGCATGATATCATTTTTAACAAATCATTTCTGCTTATCAATACTTATACAGTAGGCAACAAAAAGCGATTCCTGAATAGGGTACTTAACCCTTACAAGGAACGTTACCGCCTCGAACAAAAACTTAAACCCTTATTTTTCTAAGCATACAACTGTCAAACTAAACATCATCATCCTTTTAGTCAAAATATATCATTATTTAAATTTCAGGACGAAATTTCTAAAAAGCAGGGGATATTGTAATATCCGTCAAAAACGGATTTACCAAACCCGCTCCGTTTAGCAATCGAACAGTCAGTCAAAAATTTCGTTGCGAATTAAATGCCCAAAATATTTTTAAATGATACGTAATCGATCATTATACGGGAATATATATTTAGTTTTTGAAAAACTGTTAAAAAACGCAAAATAAAAAAAATATAGGTTCTGCCGGGTTTCGAACCCGGGTCTGAACCGGTTCAACATCAGACTTATCACACATCACACACAAACCACTGCGCCACTTGTATTGTTTGATAAATATTGGAATCATTTAAATTATAAAGTGACGTTACGATTTCAAAACCGGCGCCCAACAGTTCAGTCGTCGGAATCCCGGAAATCTCGCGAGTCTTAACGACAATTTACGTTATAACGTAAACCATTACTAAGACATCGGTTATAACCGACGTCTGAGTCCACGACCAAAGTTATAACCGCCGGAGTCTTTATAATTTACGAATACAGTCGGAAATCAGACCAGGTTCTTCGACGATTTGCCCTATAAATTCACCCACAACCCACTGCAAACTTTTTCGCTCAAAACCACACCTTTTCTCGGCGTAATTCCACTCGCCGGAATTAATCTGTTCGTCGCCGGAAAACCGGTTTCCCCATTGCCGAGCCTTACTGAACCTCCTAAGCTTATACCGAAGTCACCCATACCTTTTCCAAGCTTTCCGGAGACTCGCTGCTGCAAGACACCTGACGCCGGAGCCGATTGCTGTCGCCGGAGTTCTGCCGGAAAACAGAGAGTCCAGTCGGTATACCTCTTCGCCTAAATTCTTTTTCTTTTCACTCATATCTCACCTTAATGAACTGAAAAACACTAAAGAACATGTTTTAAACCTTCGAACCAGTCTGTTGTCGAGTCTGGTTAAAATCTCAGCGAAGAAGATGAAGTTTGGTATCACATAAGTATAATTTAAATCAACTAATTAATCGGGTTAGACACACAGTCCAGCGGTGGACTGTGTGCACATTAAGCATACAAACGTCTCGAGTTAGAATCCGGTTTCACACACGTCGCCTTAATAAAAATCATTTTTTGTTAAACTGAACCGGAGTCGCCACAGATATATGTTAAGTATATTAATAACCGGAATAATAACCAAGTTAGACACACAGTCCAGCGGTGGACTGTGTGTATGTTTATATCACAGGTCACGAGTTCGAGTCTGGTCTTCTGCACCGACTCGGACAATTATCTATTCTTTTTAAATAAGGCAGAAAAGGAAATAACTAATTTGTATTTAAGTATAATAAAAATCGGATTATATAACATGTTAAACACACAGTCCAGCGGTGGACTGTGTGTTAGTTTAAGCCACAGGTCCCGGGTTCGAGACCTGTGGAGCGCACCGTCCGAATTGATTTAAACTGTTTTTAAAATAAAATGATTTTCGGTTTAAACTAATTAATATATATATATAATTAAAATCAGATATATAACGGGTTAGACACGTAGCTCAGTTGGTAGAGCTGCGTGCACGCGTACGAGAGGTCTCGGGTTCGAGCCTCACTCAGCGCACCTATATTCCGAATCGAACCGGTCAACGGTCAACGGTCAGAGAAAAAAATCAAATTTTTTTATTATTTTTATTTAATTATTTTAATTAAAAATCAATTAAAAATACTTAAAAATAACATTTTTAAGTTTAGAAAATAGCCTTAAACTCACAAAAATACACCCAACAATCCTACTAAAATAGATTAATAAAACCCGTTTACTTACCAAACCATAATGCGATTTATCTAGGTTAATCTCACTCGTGGTTAAAACCACTTCGCGTGCATTCAACATCATCAACCGAACGCACCCACTGTGAGTGAATCTTACAACTTCCCCTTTTAAATTACACGTTTTGGGGTGTGTCATGTGTTATGAAAATAATTTATTTATTTATTTAAACTTGTGCCATACCATATCATGACCTAAACTTAGATTGTTTATATTGTTGTGTTTTACTTATTTCCTTATGCCAAATCATATGAAACTCATTCATTAAGCCCATCAGTTCCTCGTGGGAGACGAGTTGAACAACGCGTGTTTCAAATCAAATTCATTATTGTTCATGTGTGTATCATTGAGCTTATATTGGTTGTAGTTGTGTCATTCATATTATCATGTTATGCAATTCATTCATTAGGCCCCCCAGTTCCTCGTGAGAGACGAGTTGAGCATCGCGTGCCTCTAAATGTTCCATTATTGTTCATGTGTGTTTTATTTAATATCTTATGATTGTTGATTAGGTTACATCTATTTTTACTCATGTTTGGTTGTGCACATATTTCATAATCAATTTAAATAAATTTGTTCAAATGTTTTCCATAGGATTCACTCGCCAACATTATGTTGATCCAAAAACCCTTTTACACATGATACAGGTGAACAGGTTGAAGCAAGGAAAACATAGGATATGCCTTAGAAGAGAACAAAGAAGCTTAGATTGATAGTTAGAACATGTTGTAACATTTATTGTAAATTTCCATTAAATTGTAATTAATGAATATGAAACGCATAATAAATGTCATGAGCTTTGATGATAACCCAATCATGCCCCGATCACCTTTTCCGCTGCGGGTCGAGGTGTGACAAGCCAACCCTGAGCAGATAAAGGGGATTGTAAACATAAAATCTCTGACCAATGCAAAGGATGTCCAGAGGCTAACTAGAAGGATTGCTGCCTTAAACATGTTCATTTCAAAGTCCTCAGAGAAGTACAAGGATTTCTATGATATTCTGAGGAAGAATAAGAAATTTGAGTGGACTGAGAAGCATGAAGCGGCACTCAAGGCTCTCAAGGAGTTTCTATCCCCAGCACCAGCCCTGATGAAACCAGAGGATGATGAATCATTATCCTTGTACTTAGCTGTTTCAGGTAAAACAGTAAGTGCAGAGTTCGTTAAAGATCATGAAGGCCAAAAACATCAGGTATTTTATGTAAGTAAAAGCCTTCTTGATGCTGAAGCCATGTATTCTCACTTAGAGAAATTAATTCTTGCATTGACCATTGCTTCCACTAAACTTAGACATTATTTTGAAACTCATACTATTGTTGTGAAATTAATTTTCCCATTAAGAATGTTCTCAGGAATCCTCAGGAAGAATGGCAAAATGGGCAGCAAGCTTAGTGCATATGATATAAAATATGAACCAAGGACTTCTATCAAGTCTCAAGCTTTGGCTGACTTTGTGGCTAATTTCAGTAGTGATCTACAAAGGGAAGCTGAGTTAGAGGTTCAACAACTTGAAGAGACCAAGGATCCTTGGATACTCTTCACTGACGGAGCCTCAAATGTCAAAGAAACTGGATTAGGAATGCTACTAAAATTGCCACAGGGGACATAATACCCCAGTCCATTGCCTGTGAATTCCAGACTACTAATAATGAAGCAGAATATGAAACCCTAAAAGCAGGTCTGCAATTAGCTAAACAAATGAGGATCAGGTATCTTCAAGTTTACATAGATTCATTTCTAATTACTAACCATTATAAATGCTCATATGCTGTGAAGGGTGAGAAATTAATCAAATACTTGGAAATTGTTAAAAAACTGGCAAATGCTTTCGATTCTTTTAGTATAACGCAGGTACCTAGGGAAGAAAATGTTGGGGCATACGCATTGACAAATTTAGGATCAGCCTTGAAGATACCAGAGGATGTAAGGATACCTATCATCCACTTTCTTTTTCCTTTAATTGAGGAAAATGAAGCAATGGAGATAGTAGAGGATGCTGAAATCATACCCAATGATGTGCAGGCAAACTCAGGATCATGGATCCTTCCAATCATGAAGTTCATTTAGAATGGCGAAATTCCCACATGGGAAAATCCCATAGCCTCAGAATCAAGGTATCCTAATTTACTATATTAAATAACATTTTATATAAAAGATCTCTTGCAGGTCCCTATTTGCGATGTATTGAGGTCCAGAAATTCAAGAGGTCTTAAACGATCTCATGAAGGAGACTATGGAAATCATACTGGGGGCAGATCACTATTGTCAAGGATCCTTAGAACAGGTTACTACTGGCCCACAATGAAGAAGGATGTAGTAGACTATGCAAGGAAATGTGATGTTTGCCAAAGACATAGCAATATCCTACATCAGCCAGCAGAGCCTTTATATCCAATAATTTCCTCTTGGCCATTCATGAAATGGGGGATGGATATAGTAGACAAACTCCCAAAGGCACCAGGTGGAAAAGTATTTATGCTAGCCATACCGACTACTTCTCCAAATGGATAGAAGCAAAAGCCTTTGTCCAAGTTAGAGAAAAGGAAGTTATATCCTTTATTAAGAGAACCACTATTACTAGATTTGGAATTCCTTCTTAAATTATATGTGATAATGGATCCTAATTTATTGGGAATAGAACTACTAACTTTTGTGACAATTGGGGAATCAAGATGATAACATCTACACTAGTTCATCCACAAGCTAATGGCCAAGCAGAATCAAGCAACAAGATCATCATCAACAATTTAAAGAAGAAATTAGGATCCAAGAAAGGAAAGTGGGCTGAAGAGCTACCATATGTCCTGTGGGCAGATAGGACAACTCCAAAGAATGCTACAGGCCAGACCCCTTTCTCTCTAGTGTTCGGAACTGAGGCAGTGATCCCAACAGAGATGGTGGTTCCTACAGCCATAACAAGCATCTGTGATCCTCAGACAAATGCTGAAAATCTGGCTCAAGACCTAGATACTGTGGATGAGCTCAGAAAACTTAGCAAGAATAAGGATGGCTAGTTATCAACAAAGGATGGCTTGGGCATATAACAAGAATGTCAGGATCAGACGATTTCAAGTTGGTGACTTGGTGTTAAGGAAATCATTTCAAAACATTACAAATCCAGCTGATGGTAAATTAGCACCTAAATGGGAAGGCCCCTGTTTGATAGAAGCAGAGGCAGGAAAGGGGGCATACCGTCTACTAACCATGGAAGGTGATCTCTTACCAAGGGCCTGGAATGCTATTCATCTCAAGAAGTATTTTATGCGACAAGGATCAAGGATCCTTAAGGATCATGATCATCACATTGGTAACACTTTACCTTAAATTTGTCTCTACTTTTTATTTTATTTGTTATGAGAAAAGGGTGTTAGATACTTGACATCCAATTTCACCAAGTTTTAAGATTTTGCAGAAACTATTAACATCATTAACAAAGGATTAAGGGGTTGGCCACCTCTCTCCAATGTTTAAGGTATCTTACAGCTTCTAAGGTTTAAAGGTTTTCACCTTTCACATGAATTGGGTTTTGACACCCCGCCAGTAGCATACATTTATCCAAGTATGGTTCGAGGCAATGGGACCAGTACACGCTTAGTGGCTGACAATTTCATTGTTGTTGGCCATATGTAGGATCTCAAGTATAACGCTAGACGTACCATACGTCCGTTATCCTAAGGTTTCTAACGTTTTCACGTTAACTAAGGTTTCTAACCTTTTCACGTTAGGTAAGGTTTTGGCAATTTCATGTCACTAAAGTGGGCTTGTCCCCAGTTTGGGCTAGACCTCAATATTCTTTGGGCTTGTCCCCAGTTTGTTGGGCTTTGCCCCAGTTTATTGGGCTTGTCCCCAGTTTGTTTGGCTTAGCCCCAAGCTGATTTCAATAGGTTTTGGAGCTTTGGAGGCTCACGAGTTGATTCAAAAAAGATCATGGATCCTTAAAGTTTATTTAACGGTGACTAGTTTGTTTGTACAAAGGTAGTCCCTAAGGATATAAAATCCAAACTTGGATTTTTTTGGTATGCTTTATTCTTATTTTTGTTTATCTTATTGACTTTACCTTAAACCTTGCAATTGAGGATATATGACTAATCTGCATATATCTAATCAGATTTTATCTAGGATTATTATGTACAAGAATTGGCAAATTTTTATCAACCTGAATTTATCTTAAGCTCTTATGATATAAAACCCATGATTTTCACAAACATTCTGTTTGAATGGGGAAATACTAATATATCATATCAAACTTTGAACACAAATATAGCCAAAAGATTAGAATTTATTAAAAACCCTGATTAAGGTTACCAAAATGATCAACCCGGGCTTTTACCAGCAATATGTGGCCCGTCCACTCGGGTTGATACATGGTGTTCCTAATTGTTTAAAGTGTAGGAAATTAAAGAGCAGGACAACAAAGGCTTCATCCCCCAAACAGAGGATCCCTCCACCTTCGTTATCCTACCTATTGTCAGAAGGATTAATGATCCTTAAATCTAAAACTATTGTTCAAAGTTACAACCCTATATTTCGCAATGATGGTTATAGCAGATCTTATTAGTGACGTCAGGTTGTGTAACAGCTAGTTACATGCAGCAACGGCTAGTTCGATCTTAATGGCAATATGGCAGCTGTGATCCTTATCACAACCGCCATATTGGGGGTAATTGTTAGGGCATACGTTTTATTAGTTATGGATCATGTATCCTGAAGTGTTGCCAGGATCAGTTATCCTTAGCGGATGGTGTAGGGACTTAGAGGATCAAGGATCCTTAACATTACTTATGCTTTCTAATAATTATTCTCTATGTTTTCTAATGTTCGTATGTGGGTTGTGGACGACATGGACTAAGTCTCAGCTGGAATCTTGGGAATAATTAGTTCAAAATGTTGCACATGTTGAATTCCACTAACGGTCATGAAGCTTGAATGTGGTCATCCTTGAATTTCAGACTTAGTTGTTAGTTTAATTAAAAAGGGGTTGATCAAGTGTTGTAGGACATTTTTTCAATATAACAATTACAGTTACTCTCTCTCTCTCTCTCTCGCATACATTGCAAATCAGAGCTTTCTACACACTTAATACGATTGTACCACACTTGATCAACATCCCAAGTTGTAATTCTTTTTGTGCAATATAGTTGATAGTGATAGTTTTCACTATCCGAGGTTTTTCATGCCAGAGATCTTCTAAAGATCAAGGGCTTTTGTCTCGTATAAATCATTATGTTCATAGCCATTACATTTGACATTCGTTTACACAATTGTTCAACATCTAAGCACACTACCTCACAAATCAGATTTGGTTACATTACCCTTAATCAGATTTTTGACCAAAAAAATTATCATAAACCCTAATTCCATTAGTCTGAGATATTGTTCTCATTCTTCTTCATATTATGTTTTTTGTGGTACATATAATAAACCCTAATTTTGTTATGTTTATTGTTTGTCCTGTGTACTCATCTGGTCTCTGAGTTGACTTTATACTTTGTATACTCACAAATACATTTTTCTTTAATGTAGCGGTTCCTGAAAGATTTTGCTGCGAATGTTAACCTACCTAATATTGATGAAATGACTGTTGTAACCGAGTATGGGTTTTTAAAGACATTGTCACTGCGTTTGGAAACCGCACATGATAAGATTAGGTATCCATTTAGAGGTTGGCAGAACTTTATGCGTCAAACTGGTATGGAAAATGACCATCTATTTGTAATTCGACAAACAAGTTGAATAATGTGTTTCATTTTTTCTATTGATTGTTTTATATTTTGCTACAAGTAGAAAAATGCTATGTTAGAAGTATTTTGCTATAAAAGTACGTTTTGGACATGAACCGAATAGTTGTTTAATTTCACCATATACTCATAATGGTGAAATAATATAAGAATGCGTTGTTTTTTGTTTTTTGATTGTGTCTATGGTAGTTGGAAATATGTTTCGATTCGTTTAACTATATGTGACTTAATTTCGTTTGTATAATGATACCATTCAACTTTGTGGTATGTAATATCTTCGTTTTGTGACTATGTTTTTTTTGGATCATCGTTTCGTCTTTTGTATTGTTGTTATAAAGAACGATAAAATGAGCAACTTTACGTTATTTAATTTCATTTGGATAACGATACCATTCCACTTTGTCATATTTAATATAGTTGTTTTATGACTGTTAATTTTTTTTCCATCATCGTTTTGTCTTTTTTTTCATTATGAAGATATAAATAATTACTTCCAAATATTAACGCTTTTTGAATTAAGACGTTGACGTCTTACCATGCGTAAAGTGGTTTTAACAAGTTGGTTATGTTGAATATAATGTACATGTCTCTAGTTTTTTTTAAACAAAAGATCATTTTTTGTGGTTTGTAAATTCATGTTTGTTACATTACGTTTCGTATGTTTAACATGTATACATGTGTTATTGACAAATCTACATCAGATGTATTCTTCTTCGGTGCGGTATTGCTCAACAATCATCCTTTAAATGTAAGTACTTTGATTTATGCTTTCTATTGAATACCCAGTCTGGGAATACCTGTACATAGAATGTGTGTACGTTCTTGAATATATCTTTATTCCAAATTATTATGTATGTTTTTAGATTCTTAATAACAAATAATTATAAAACGTTGGTGCTTATTTACATTAAAATCATAAGTTAACAGAAAGATTTTACACATGTCTATGTTTTTATACGTAATTTTAAATTTTCCAGTTGTTATCTTTTAAACGTGGAAAGTCAAAATACTTATACCACAAACCAAAAAATAATATTTATTTTTATTAATCTACATGTAAATTCAAACATTATATCTTTAAAAGGATCCACTCTATTAAATGTTATTTTTGGAAAATATTTAACATAGAATCAGTTATTCTTTTTAACTTTCAATCACATATCAATATGATTGACTTGCTTTTATTTTTTTGTAAAAAATATAAAATTTCTAATAATGTTTAGAGATGTATCTGCCTAAATTAACCCTCCTCTTTTTATTATAAATACCTGTTTCTCCTTTGGTTTTACTCACACGTATTTCTAATCAATCTGCTCTCCACTAATTGCATATACCAACATATGTGTATTGAGAATCTCAAACTTTTTTTTACCTTCATACTTTCTGTTACCCATAGAAAATATTGTATTGTTTTACATAATGTGTTTATTTTATATTTTTTTATTAGTTACTAATGTTTTGTTTACATTGTACAAAGAAATGGATAAACCAGCTATCACCCTTTTGAATAATGTAGACCTCAACGTCAATGACTACACCATCAAGATCCGCATTGTTTGTTTATGGGCAAAAGCTAACTTCAAGAATGCTAGAAAGGTTTATTTCTACAATACGATATTCATGGACCAAGAAGTAAATGTACGTCGTTGTTTTTTAGATTTTAACCTTATTTATATTAATATAAGTGTTTAAAGCGTTTGTGTTTGCAAAAAGTGCAACTGAATATGAGCATCTCTTACAAGAAAACGTTGTTTAACTATTCGGAATCCATTGTGGGTGAGAATCGTCAGAAAGTGAAGTATGTTCATAGTGGTTTGAAGATTAACCTCAATGAGAACACCACTGTTGAAAAATGCAATGAGCCTGTTGGTTCTGAATGGGGTTTTGGTTTTTCTTCGTTTGATTTCGTCGAAGAGGACCCGACTAATGACAACAAGTTATTCAAAAGTATACTTGGTACTCGATAAACCGTTTTTTCGTTTATAATATTATATCAGTTTCAAATGTTTTCAAGGATACTAACTATAAACATTTTATAACAATTTATTGGCTTAAAACAGTTTAAAGGTACAACATATTATTAAACTGTTATTAAAATTTCAAATTTTGAAGTATATTTATTTATACTCAAGCATATTATCATTAACAAAAATTTATACAGTTTATATTTTTCAACATATTTGTATACTCGGATGTAATTGGATTTGTAATACAAGGACCGTTTGTTCAGTTCCAATGTACGCTAATACTAAGTCATGCTTTCGTGTTATGATTATATGTTATTTTTTTAACATGTATGATAAATATATACTTCAGGATCAAGGTTCCTATACGTGTCCAAGATTGTACCGGTATTGTCACTTTGACGTTGTTTGAACTGAGGTGGTAAAGCTGTTGAAGGTTAACGCCAATCAGATGTTAGATACAAACCTTGAAGTATGTTACACTTAATTGTTTGTTGCGTTATTTGTTGTTCTTTATTTCTAAGTAATTACCAATATTCTCATTTCTGGTGTATATTAAATTGTTAATTTGACTAACAGTTAGCTAATGATGGAAACTTCCAAAAGGAACTAAACACTTTACTCGGTAGGAAATTTGTGTTTCAAAAGTGTCAAACCCCGATTCCACGTAGATCCCGGTGGGGAGTATTGTGACGTAAGATTGATAACATCATAACTAAACAATACAGAATAACACAACGGAAGTTTTGGATTTTAAAAAATATTACAAATCGTAAATGTTCAAATGTTCAAAATAATAATACAGACGACTTGTAATAAGATCTACAGGCGGATCGTAAATGTACAAAAATGATCAACAGACTTTGGGCACAACTAAGGACTTGCAAGATCTTCTACGTCGCTACCAAACAGCTCCTAGCCTATTACGTGTTGTACTTGTAGCTTAGTCTTTTGAAAATACGTCAGTTTACACTGGTAAATATAAATAACTGACACATTTTGAAAATCTTTCAAAAAAAATTTAAGTGCACATGACACATTTTCATAAATAACTTGGGACAATTCAAAATATCTTGTATACAATTTTATAGGTCTGTCAATACATATGGGGTCTGCTGCAAAAACCGAATAACCTGATTAACCGACACACCACTTAAATAACTCACAAGAAGTATATAAAAATAATTTAGCATTAGCATCTGACGGGTGTATGCCTACACCTCGTGCTTAGGTCGTGGCCATTAGTAACTTAAATGAGCCGAGGATATCCAGGACACGGTCGAGTTAACCCCCAATGTTTAAGTTATCAGACAACACAAATTAAAACGGGTTATGAGATTTAGTTAAATCACAATCCGACAACATGATCCCATACCCGACCAAGCGGTAATAATATACCGTATCCCAAGCCCGTAGAGGGAAAATAGGTTAAAAGTATTTACCTGAGCTAATTACTTCAAAGTTTTATAACTCAACCATTAATCAACAGAAAAGTTTTAGTTAGTAATCTACTGGAAGGCTCTAGTCTGGTATGATGGTATTAATAACCAATTAGAATGCTAACGGGTCCTATTTAAGTCATAGACTCGGATCGGCTAGTCTTAAATGGTGAAATACGGTACAATACGCTATATTAAGCAATGACCAGAATAGAATGTAGTTTAAACCCGAAAAGTACTAAGACTTGATAAAATGGGTAAACATATAACATTCTGGAATTCGAGATAAAAAATGATAAGGTTAAACACGTTTTGGTTAATTTACGTAAACTAGTCACCTAGGCTTAAACGTACACATATAAGCGATACCGGGTAACCGGATGAGTCATATACAAGTTCCATATGCCATTATACTTTAAACATATTATAATATCAGTAGGATATCAACATGTATGCCCGTTAAGGTTTTAAAATCAAGTTAAGCCTCAAAAGGGTGTTTCGGTCATTTTACGACTTGTAAAAGGAGCTTGCAAGTAAACTAATGTCATGGTAAAAAATAATATGGAAAAGTATTAAATTTATGATGTTATATAAGTAGGACATCAAATATATGTGTGGTTTATAGTTTAAGACCAAACTATGCGCCGTAGGGGCATTTTGGTCATTTCACATATAGTTTTGATAGCTTATTTGAGATTCTGAGTTTAGAACATGTACCTACTGTAAAAGTATTTAAAATAAGTTTATTAATCTGTAGGTAACAAGTTTTAATTTATAAATATGGTTTTGAACCATACTATGCGCCGATATGGTGATAAAGTCGCTAAATGACTATTTAAGCGATGTTTAATGAAAACTGATGTTATATTAAGGTTTGTATAATAAAAATATGTTATTTAATATAACATATCAGTAGGTAGATAAGTTTTATATAAAATCCATGATTAAACCCCATTAAGATGCCGTAAGGGCATTATTGTCATTTAAAGACTTAATACAAGAACTTTAATATAGACTCAGTTTATAATCTGACTTGATATCTAAAATAATCCTATTTATGATATTACATCAATAGGTAATGAGTTTTGGTGAAAGAATTATGTTTAAAACCATTCTATGTGCCGAAAGGGCATTTTAGGCATTTTAAAACATAATTTACGACATCAAAATAAGTTTAACAAGTTATCGTATTAATTTATAATTCATTTGCATGCTCTTTTTTATTTAAAACCTCATTTTAAGCAAAAAGGACATTTTAGTCAAGATAAGGCATAAATACGGAACTTGTAAAATAAACTTAGATTACTATATGACCATGTAGTATAACTCCAGAGAGTTATTCTACAATACAATATGGTCATAATGCAACTTAAACTCAGTAGGTAAAGTTGCTAACTCGGGTCAGAATCGGAAGTGAAAGCAGAAGTCAAACTTTGTGACATTCGGTTGCGAACTGACCTTAAACCTAGAATTGACGAGCCGAACATATTTACACATGTTCTAATAGTTATTACCAAGTTATTAAAGTGATAAAACACATTTTATAACACCTACATTATCAGATATGAATTATATTAAAAACTGACCCGTTTAACTTTTTAAGCTAATAACTTTGACCCGTCAATTGACCAAGCAAACGTGATTCTCATGAGGTGCCCTCTTGAGGGATTAACACCTACCTTATTACAATCACGTAGCCATGTTCGTACCAAACAGTGGCCGGACCATAATGGTCTTAACCGAAGGTCAAAGCGTTATTACGATAACCCTTTGACTTTTGGCTTAAAGCCTATAAAAATAAAAGGAGAAGGTTGGAACGCTTACAAGTGGTCCCAAGATGAAAAATAACTCAGTTAGGAGGCCTCTAACAAGAAGCAAGCTCCAGCTAGAGTGATAGAGAGAAGAAGTGAATGAGCAAGTGTTTGAGGAGCTTGGAGGTTGCTATTTATACTTGTAAAGGATGCATAGGATCAAGGTAGGTGTTATGACAAGTTCTAGGATGATTCCAGGTGGTTTAGGAGGTGGCAAACACTTCATAAGGGTGGAAAATTCGCCAGAGGTGGCAACATGGCAGAATACCTTGGCTCCCAAACAAAAACTGCCACTAGCAGTCCCTTACGGACCGTAAGGGGTAAGGCTTATGGTTCGTAAGCCTTTAAGCGCGCCCCTCATTTTGAAATCGTTACGGACCGTAAGGACTAGTCCTTGCAGTCCGCAACCGCTTTCCAACTACACTTCTTCATTCTTTCTTACAGTCCGTAAGCCATAAGGCTATGGCTTACGGTCCGTAAAAGTCACTCAGAGGCTAGAAATTTAGTATGTTAACAAGTTTGGTCCCTCATCTTTTATAGTCGTCGTTCAGAGGTGACAAATATAACATAACGACGCATTTGTCCCTCTTGGCCAACACGTGGCATATGAGGATCAGCGAGACACGTGTTGGGATTTAACTGGATTGGATTTTACGAGGTGTTACATCCTCACCCCCTTAAAAGAAATCTTGACCTTGAGATTTTATTCAAAAAGATGGGGGGTACTTTTGTCGCATAATGGACTCGACCTCCCATATATGTTTGGGGCCTCGACGGGCATCCCACTTGACCTTTACAATAGGCACATGCTTCTTTCGGAGCTTTTTAACCTGTCAATCTTTGATCGCTATTGGTTTCTCAATGAACCTCAGGTTTTCATCAATTTGCACATCCTTGTGTGACACTGCTAGCGATTCATCGGCTAGGCGTTTCTTTAAGTTAGAGATGTGGAACACATCGTGAATTCCACTTAGCTCCTCGGGTAGCTTAAGCTACCAATCCGACACATTCGATAATCTCAAATGGTCCTATATATCTCGGGCTTACCTTGCACTTTTTACCGAACCGCATCACGCTTTTCCAGGGCGATACCTTCAGTGGAACTTTGTCCCCTATCTGGAACTGAAGAGGTTTACGCCTCTTATCTGCATAGCTTTTCTGCCTATCCCTGGTAGCTTTGAGATGATCACGGATTAATATTATTTTATCTGTGGTCTCCAGGACAACCTCAGGTCCTGATAGTTGGGCTTCCCCAACTTCTGCCCAACAAATGGGCGTTCGGCATTTTCTCCCATTCAAGGCTTCAAACGGAGCGGCCTTGATGCTTGTATGATAACTCTTATTGTAGGATAATTCAATTAGGGGTAGGTGGTCATCCCAGCTACCACCTAGGTCGATTACACTTGCACATAGCATATCTTCCAATGTCTGGATGGTACACTCACTCTGTCCGTCCGTACTGAAATTTAGTCGGGTGCCTAATGATTGTTGGAAGCTCTTCCAGAAATGTGAAGTGTATCTTGTATCTCTATCAGATACAATAGATATTGGCACTCCATGTAGGGACTCTATCTCGTCCACGTACAACTTAGCCAATTTGTCAGAGCTAAACGTCTCCTTGATTGGCAGAAAATGAGCTGACTTAGTCAATCTGTCCACAATGACCCAAATTGTGTCATTACCACGCTTGGTCTTACGTAACTTGGTAATCAAGTCCATAGTTACCATTTCCCATTTCTAAGTGGGAATTTCAAGTTGTTGTAGAAGTCCTGATGGTTTCTGATGTTCGGCTTTAACATGCGAACATGTCAGGCACTTAGCTACATAGGCGGCTATGGATTTCTTCATACCCATCCACCAATAATTCTTTTTCAGATCTTGATACATTTTGTCACCACCAGGGTGAACTGAGTATCTTGTATTATGCGCTTCCTGGAGGGTTAGATCTCTAAGTCCCCCAAAGATTGGAACCCAGATTCTATCATTAAGTCTGAGAATTCCATCTTTTCCAGGTGACAACTGATCCACAATTCCTCCTAATCCTTCATTGGATATGTTAGCCTCTAGAATGGCTTGCTTTTTCCATCAAGCAGCTTTTCATTTAAGTTGTTTCTAAGCTCAATGCTCTTTGCGTTAACTCTAATTGGCTTAACCCTCTCTTTGCGACTAAGCGCATCAGCAACTACATTTGCCTTGCCGGGATGGTATCAAATTTCGCAGTCATAATCATTAAGTGTTTCCATCCAACGGCGTTGTCGCATGTTTAGATCTTTATGATTGAACAAATGTTGGAGACTTTTGTGATCAATGTAAATGATACACTTAGTTCCATAAAAATAATGTCTCCACAACTTAAGTGCAAATACAACGGCACCCAATTCCAAGTCATGGGTAGTGTAATTCCTTTCGTGCACCTTAAGTTGTCGTGATGCATAGGCAATCACTTTGCCCCTCTGCATTAGTACACTACCCATGCCAGTGTGCGAAGCATCACAATAAATGACAAATTCCTCAATGCCTTCTGGCAGAGTCAGTACTGGAGCGTTGCTCAACTTTTGCTTTAGAATCTCAAAGGACTCCTGTTGTTTTGGACCCCAATCAAACTTGACATTCTTGCGGGTCAATGTAGTCAAAGGAGTGGCTATCCTTGAGAAGTTCTCAATGAATCTTCTATAGTATCCAGCCAATCCTAAGAAGCTACAGATCTCGTAAGGGGCCTTCGGTGCTTCCCAGTTCATGATTGCTTCAATCTTGGCGGGATCAACTTGGATACCACGCTCACTAACCACATGTCCAAGGAACTGGACTTCGCGAAGCCAAATCTCGCATTTGGAGAATTTAGCATAAAGCTTCAAAAGTATTCAAAAGTATACTTGGTACTCGATAAACCGTTTTTTTCGTTTATAATATTATATCAGTTTCAAATGTTTTCAAGGATACTAACTATAAACATTTTATAACAATTTATTGGCTTAAAACAGTTTAAAGGTACAACATATTATTAAACTGTTATTAAAATTTCAAATTTTGAAGTATATTTATTTATACTCAAGCATATTATCATTAACAAAAATTTATACAGTTTATATTTTTCAACATATTTGTATACTCGGATGTAATTGGATTTGTAATACAAGGACCGTTTGTTCAGTTCCAATGTACGCTAATACTAAGTCATGCTTTCGTGTTATGATTATATGTTATTTTTTTAACATGTATGATAAATATATACTTCAGGATCAAGGTTCCTATACGTGTCCAAGATTGTACCGGTATTGTCACTTTGACGTTGTTTGAACTGAGGTGGTAAAGCTGTTGAAGGTTAACGCCAATCAGATGTTAGATACAAACCTTGAAGTATGTTACACTTAATTGTTTGTTGCGTTATTTGTTGTTCTTTATTTCTAAGTAATTACCAATATTCTCATTTCTGGTGTATATTAAATTGTTAATTTGACTAACAGTTAGCTAATGATGGAAACTTCCAAAAGGAACTAAACACTTTACTCGGTAGGAAATTTGTGTTTCAAAAGTGTCAAACCCCGATTCCACGTAGATCCCGGTGGGGAGTATTGTGACGTAAGATTGATAACATCATAACTAAACAATACAGAATAACACAACGGAAGTTTTGGATTTTAAAAAATATTACAAATCGTAAATGTTCAAATGTTCAAAATAATAATACAGACGACTTGTAATAAGATCTACAGGCGGATCGTAAATGTACAAAAATGATCAACAGACTTTGGGCACAACTAAGGACTTGCAAGATCTTCTACGTCGCTACCAAACAGCTCCTAGCCTATTACGTGTTGTACTTGTAGCTTAGTCTTTTGAAAATACGTCAGTTTACACTGGTAAATATAAATAACTGACACATTTTGAAAATCTTTCAAAAAAAATTTAAGTGCACATGACACATTTTCATAAATAACTTGGGACAATTCAAAATATCTTGTATACAATTTTATAGGTCTGTCAATACATATGGGGTCTGCTGCAAAAACCGAATAACCTGATTAACCGACACACCACTTAAATAACTCACAAGAAGTATATAAAAATAATTTAGCATTAGCATCTGACGGGTGTATGCCTACACCTCGTGCTTAGGTCGTGGCCATTAGTAACTTAAATGAGCCGAGGATATCCAGGACACGGTCGAGTTAACCCCCAATGTTTAAGTTATCAGACAACACAAATTAAAACGGGTTATGAGATTTAGTTAAATCACAATCCGACAACATGATCCCATACCCGACCAAGCGGTAATAATATACCGTATCCCAAGCCCGTAGAGGGAAAATAGGTTAAAAGTATTTACCTGAGCTAATTACTTCAAAGTTTTATAACTCAACCATTAATCAACAGAAAAGTTTTAGTTAGTAATCTACTGGAAGGCTCTAGTCTGGTATGATGGTATTAATAACCAATTAGAATGCTAACGGGTCCTATTTAAGTCATAGACTCGGATCGGCTAGTCTTAAATGGTGAAATACGGTACAATACGCTATATTAAGCAATGACCAGAATAGAATGTAGTTTAAACCCGAAAAGTACTAAGACTTGATAAAATGGGTAAACATATAACATTCTGGAATTCGAGATAAAAAATGATAAGGTTAAACACGTTTTGGTTAATTTACGTAAACTAGTCACCTAGGCTTAAACGTACACATATAAGCGATACCGGGTAACCGGATGAGTCATATACAAGTTCCATATGCCATTATACTTTAAACATATTATAATATCAGTAGGATATCAACATGTATGCCCGTTAAGGTTTTAAAATCAAGTTAAGCCTCAAAAGGGTGTTTCGGTCATTTTACGACTTGTAAAAGGAGCTTGCAAGTAAACTAATGTCATGGTAAAAAATAATATGGAAAAGTATTAAATTTATGATGTTATATAAGTAGGACATCAAATATATGTGTGGTTTATAGTTTAAGACCAAACTATGCGCCGTAGGGGCATTTTGGTCATTTCACATATAGTTTTGATAGCTTATTTGAGATTCTGAGTTTAGAACATGTACCTACTGTAAAAGTATTTAAAATAAGTTTATTAATCTGTAGGTAACAAGTTTTAATTTATAAATATGGTTTTGAACCATACTATGCGCCGATATGGTGATAAAGTCGCTAAATGACTATTTAAGCGATGTTTAATGAAAACTGATGTTATATTAAGGTTTGTATAATAAAAATATGTTATTTAATATAACATATCAGTAGGTAGATAAGTTTTATATAAAATCCATGATTAAACCCCATTAAGATGCCGTAAGGGCATTATTGTCATTTAAAGACTTAATACAAGAACTTTAATATAGACTCAGTTTATAATCTGACTTGATATCTAAAATAATCCTATTTATGATATTACATCAATAGGTAATGAGTTTTGGTGAAAGAATTATGTTTAAAACCATTCTATGTGCCGAAAGGGCATTTTAGGCATTTTAAAACATAATTTACGACATCAAAATAAGTTTAACAAGTTATCGTATTAATTTATAATTCATTTGCATGCTCTTTTTTATTTAAAACCTCATTTTAAGCAAAAAGGACATTTTAGTCAAGATAAGGCATAAATACGGAACTTGTAAAATAAACTTAGATTACTATATGACCATGTAGTATAACTCCAGAGAGTTATTCTACAATACAATATGGTCATAATGCAACTTAAACTCAGTAGGTAAAGTTGCTAACTCGGGTCAGAATCGGAAGTGAAAGCAGAAGTCAAACTTTGTGACATTCGGTTGCGAACTGACCTTAAACCTAGAATTGACGAGCCGAACATATTTACACATGTTCTAATAGTTATTACCAAGTTATTAAAGTGATAAAACACATTTTATAACACCTACATTATCAGATATGAATTATATTAAAAACTGACCCGTTTAACTTTTTAAGCTAATAACTTTGACCCGTCAATTGACCAAGCAAACGTGATTCTCATGAGGTGCCCTCTTGAGGGATTAACACCTACCTTATTACAATCACGTAGCCATGTTCGTACCAAACAGTGGCCGGACCATAATGGTCTTAACCGAAGGTCAAAGCGTTATTACGATAACCCTTTGACTTTTGGCTTAAAGCCTATAAAAATAAAAGGAGAAGGTTGGAACGCTTACAAGTGGTCCCAAGATGAAAAATAACTCAGTTAGGAGGCCTCTAACAAGAAGCAAGCTCCAGCTAGAGTGATAGAGAGAAGAAGTGAATGAGCAAGTGTTTGAGGAGCTTGGAGGTTGCTATTTATACTTGTAAAGGATGCATAGGATCAAGGTAGGTGTTATGACAAGTTCTAGGATGATTCCAGGTGGTTTAGGAGGTGGCAAACACTTCATAAGGGTGGAAAATTCGCCAGAGGTGGCAACATGGCAGAATACCTTGGCTCCCAAACAAAAACTGCCACTAGCAGTCCCTTACGGACCGTAAGGGGTAAGGCTTATGGTTCGTAAGCCTTTAAGCGCGCCCCTCATTTTGAAATCGTTACGGACCGTAAGGACTAGTCCTTGCAGTCCGCAACCGCTTTCCAACTACACTTCTTCATTCTTTCTTACAGTCCGTAAGCCATAAGGCTATGGCTTACGGTCCGTAAAAGTCACTCAGAGGCTAGAAATTTAGTATGTTAACAAGTTTGGTCCCTCATCTTTTATAGTCGTCGTTCAGAGGTGACAAATATAACATAACGACGCATTTGTCCCTCTTGGCCAACACGTGGCATATGAGGATCAGCGAGACACGTGTTGGGATTTAACTGGATTGGATTTTACGAGGTGTTACATCCTCACCCCCTTAAAAGAAATCTTGACCTTGAGATTTTATTCAAAAAGATGGGGGGTACTTTTGTCGCATAATGGACTCGACCTCCCATATATGTTTGGGGCCTCGACGGGCATCCCACTTGACCTTTACAATAGGCACATGCTTCTTTCGGAGCTTTTTAACCTGTCAATCTTTGATCGCTATTGGTTTCTCAATGAACCTCAGGTTTTCATCAATTTGCACATCCTTGTGTGACACTGCTAGCGATTCATCGGCTAGGCGTTTCTTTAAGTTAGAGATGTGGAACACATCGTGAATTCCACTTAGCTCCTCGGGTAGCTTAAGCTACCAATCCGACACATTCGATAATCTCAAATGGTCCTATATATCTCGGGCTTACCTTGCACTTTTTACCGAACCGCATCACGCTTTTCCAGGGCGATACCTTCAGTGGAACTTTGTCCCCTATCTGGAACTGAAGAGGTTTACGCCTCTTATCTGCATAGCTTTTCTGCCTATCCCTGGTAGCTTTGAGATGATCACGGATTAATATTATTTTATCTGTGGTCTCCAGGACAACCTCAGGTCCTGATAGTTGGGCTTCCCCAACTTCTGCCCAACAAATGGGCGTTCGGCATTTTCTCCCATTCAAGGCTTCAAACGGAGCGGCCTTGATGCTTGTATGATAACTCTTATTGTAGGATAATTCAATTAGGGGTAGGTGGTCATCCCAGCTACCACCTAGGTCGATTACACTTGCACATAGCATATCTTCCAATGTCTGGATGGTACACTCACTCTGTCCGTCCGTACTGAAATTTAGTCGGGTGCCTAATGATTGTTGGAAGCTCTTCCAGAAATGTGAAGTGTATCTTGTATCTCTATCAGATACAATAGATATTGGCACTCCATGTAGGGACTCTATCTCGTCCACGTACAACTTAGCCAATTTGTCAGAGCTAAACGTCTCCTTGATTGGCAGAAAATGAGCTGACTTAGTCAATCTGTCCACAATGACCCAAATTGTGTCATTACCACGCTTGGTCTTACGTAACTTGGTAATCAAGTCCATAGTTACCATTTCCCATTTCTAAGTGGGAATTTCAAGTTGTTGTAGAAGTCCTGATGGTTTCTGATGTTCGGCTTTAACATGCGAACATGTCAGGCACTTAGCTACATAGGCGGCTATGGATTTCTTCATACCCATCCACCAATAATTCTTTTTCAGATCTTGATACATTTTGTCACCACCAGGGTGAACTGAGTATCTTGTATTATGCGCTTCCTGGAGGGTTAGATCTCTAAGTCCCCCAAAGATTGGAACCCAGATTCTATCATTAAGTCTGAGAATTCCATCTTTTCCAGGTGACAACTGATCCACAATTCCTCCTAATCCTTCATTGGATATGTTAGCCTCTAGAATGGCTTGCTTTTTCCATCAAGCAGCTTTTCATTTAAGTTGTTTCTAAGCTCAATGCTCTTTGCGTTAACTCTAATTGGCTTAACCCTCTCTTTGCGACTAAGCGCATCAGCAACTACATTTGCCTTGCCGGGATGGTATCAAATTTCGCAGTCAAATCATTAAGTGTTTCCATCCAACGGCGTTGTCGCATGTTTAGATCTTTATGATTGAACAAATGTTGGAGACTTTTGTGATCAATGTAAATGATACACTTAGTTCCATAAAAATAATGTCTCCACAACTTAAGTGCAAATACAACGGCACCCAATTCCAAGTCATGGGTAGTGTAATTCCTTTCGTGCACCTTAAGTTGTCGTGATGCATAGGCAATCACTTTGCCCCTCTGCATTAGTACACTACCCATGCCAGTGTGCGAAGCATCACAATAAATGACAAATTCCTCAATGCCTTCTGGCAGAGTCAGTACTGGAGCGTTGCTCAACTTTTGCTTTAGAATCTCAAAGGACTCCTGTTGTTTTGGACCCCAATCAAACTTGACATTCTTGCGGGTCAATGTAGTCAAAGGAGTGGCTATCCTTGAGAAGTTCTCAATGAATCTTCTATAGTATCCAGCCAATCCTAAGAAGCTACAGATCTCGTAAGGGGCCTTCGGTGCTTCCCAGTTCATGATTGCTTCAATCTTGGCGGGATCAACTTGGATACCACGCTCACTAACCACATGTCCAAGGAACTGGACTTCGCGAAGCCAAATCTCGCATTTGGAGAATTTAGCATAAAGCTTCTCCTTCTGTAATAACTTTAGGATGCACCTTAGATGTTTCTCGTGATCAGAATGATACGAGAATAGATAAGTATGTCGTCTATGAAGATAATGACAAACTTAACTAAATACGGCTTCCAGACTCTATTCATGAGATCCATGAATGCTGCAGGTGCATTAGTGAGCCCGAAAGGCATCACTAAGAATTCATAGTGACCGTATCTGGTTGTGAAGGCCATCTTCGGAATATCTTTACTTCTGACCTTTAGTTGATGGTGGCCCGATCTTAGGTCTATCTTCGAAAAGTAGCTCGCCCCTTGAAGTTGATCAAACAAGTCGTCGATCCTGGGAAAGGGATAACAATTCTTGATCGTTATCTTGTTAAGCTTGCGGTAGTCAATGCACATGCGTATTGAACCATCTTTCTTTTTAACAAATAAAATTGGAGCTCCCCATGGTGATGAACTAGGCTGTATGAAGCCTTTCTCCAGAAGTTCATCAAGTTAGGTTCTTAACTCTTTCATCTCTGTTGGTGCTAGGCGATAAGGAACTCTTGCAACTGGTGCAGCTCCAGGTATGATATCTATCCTAAACTGCGCTTGTCTATCAAGGGGTAAACTGGGTAATTCCTCAGGGAATACGTCTGGGTACTCAGAGATGATAGGTATATCTTCAATCTTCGGTTTTGGCTCATCAACAGTTACTTGTGCCCTGTAAATGACGCAACCTCTCTTCAGACATCTGGATGCCTTAAGCAAAGATGCTTTCTCAGGAAATCCATAGTGTATGTCTCCTTGAATTGTGAGTATATCACCGGATGGGGATTTAATCTCGATGAGTTTCTTATCACATGCAATACGGGCTTGGTTATGGGATAACCAATCGATGCCTAAAACCACATCGAACCCCGCCAATTTCATTGGCAAAAGAGAGATAGGGATAGGTGATTCTTGATGGATATAAAGCATCCATCAAGAATGGATGAAGTGGTTTCTATTGTTCCTTCGGCGAGCTCTACTTCATAGGTTATGTCTATAATTCTTATGGGCATGTTAGTAATTTACTGAACTTATGGTCTACAAAAGATTTATCAGCCCATGAATCAAAAAGAACTCTAGCCTAAATGTCCAATGAGGAAAGTACCTGTGATGACATTATTGTCGTTAACCGCCTTTCGAGCATTCATTTGAAAGGCTCGAGCATTTGTTTTCATTGCCCCCTCCATTCTTTGAAGCACCATCCTTGTTGTACTTGGGGCAGTTTGTTTTAATGTGGCCTTTCTCACCACAACCAAAGCAGGACACATCTTTCAGATCTTTGCAGTCCAGGGTTTTATGTCCGACCTTCTTACATATACCAGAAGGTTTTGCTTGTGGATTAAATCGACACTGTCCCCCCTGTCTTTTGTTGCAAATCTTGCAAACCAGTCTATCATCAGATCTACCCTGGTTCCTATTGAACCCAAATTTCCCATTCTTTTTAGACCTATGGGAGTTATCATCCTCACGCCTTCTCTTCCCGTCAGTCTCAGACTTGACTGACCTCTGTCTCACTAAACCCTGAGTGAGTGTCAGAGCTAGGTCCACAATGGACCTATAGGTACTTGGCTTTGCAGCCCTAACCATACCCTTTATCTCTGGTGCTAAGCCACCGATAAAACGCGCAATGCGTTTGGGTTCAGGGGTGATCAAATATGGCACTAATCTTGACAATGAGTTGTAGTTAGTGACATACTTCCGACATAATAAATTCTTCATAGAAAGAGTCAAGAAATATGACTCAATCTTTTCCACCTCGTGAGGTGGGCAGTAGGTGTCCTTAACCAGGTCCACAAACTTAGACCAACTCAAATTGTACAAATGTACTTTACCGGCCGATTGCACCATGGCCTTCCACCAGATTAGGGCATCCCCTTGAATGATTGTGAAACAAACTTCACAATGTCTTTATCAGCACAACCGCTTAGGGCTGCAAACGAACCAAACGAACACGAACAAGACCTTGTTCGTGTTCGTTTGTTAAGAAATATATGAGTTCGCGAACACTTATCGAACGAGATTTTATGTTCGTGTTCGTTTGTTAAGGAAATGAACTTGTTCATGTTCGTTTGTGTTTGTTTGTTAATTTTAGGCAACGAACATTGGCGAACACAAATGAGCACGAACTAATGTTCATGAACACAAACGGAAACAAACGAACACAAACAATTGTTCATGAACAGAATATATAACACATTGACACTTATTAGATATTTCATTTATCAGAATTTTAAAGTATTTAAATAAATATAAAAACTAAAAACACTAAAGAACTATCGAACACTAATGAACACGTTACCGAACGTTCACGAACATAACGAATGAACACGACTCTGTTCGTGTTTGTTCATTTAACTAAACGAATGAAATTTCTTGTTCGTGTTCGTTTGTTTACTAAACGAACGAACACAAACGAACTTCCCACCAAACAGTTCACGAACTGTTCGTCGAACGTTTGGTGCGTTTACAGCCCACCGTTGATTTCAACAATCGTCTCCATCTCATCCAACCACCTTAGGGCTTCACCAACCCCTTTCTCCCCATTAAAATCTCGGGGTTTACACGACACGAAGTATTTGCAGGAACAACCGTCCTTATAAGAATGTGTCTTTTTCTGATGCTCTTGCCTCTCACTCCTCACATTTGAGGAGTGTACAGAGCTCTCCTTTCGATTTGAAGGGGGAGGCTTGGAGAAAGGTTTGGAGATGGGTTTGGAGTTAGAAGCACTCGACTCCTTTTGTTTTTCTACATAGGCATTTATAGCTTTGCCCACTTCCGTGGCTATTAAAGCTTGGAGATCATTTCTTGTAATGTTGATGTTAGCATTCACATCATTATCATTGCGTCTGCTATTGGCTTCCTTAGAGTTAGCCATTCTATTTGCTTGGTACTGAACACCAATTTATGATAATCAGTCACTCGCAATTGATGACGTAATGGTATTATTAAACCAAATAAACTATAGGATGGATATATAAATCCTTTGCCTTTTAGGGCTAGTGGACACAATGCCACAATTGCCAGGCTAAACATTTTAAATGAATGTTATATGTAATTGGCCTAGGTCTCCAAATGACTATCAAAGGCAACTAAATTTCGACACAGTCCTTCAGTTATTTGGACAGTGGATTATTAAGTCTCAACTGTCATTTTCATTAAGACAATATATATATACATATATATATATATAATGCCCAAGGGCTCGTCACTAAGGACGTTGAAAATATGGCACAAAGGCCTATCCCGAGGCCTGTCACCAAGGACTTTTAGATATGGCACAAAAGGCCTTGTCACTAAATGGACATTAAACATCTAAGCCGTGATCTCTATTAATCCATAGGCTTTTAAGGCTTGAACATAGTTCTTTACCTTTGGACAGGGAGTCGTAGACTACAACTGTCGTTGTCTCAAATGGACAATATACTATGTGCCGTAGGCAATACATCACTAATGGATGTTTTAATAATCATAGCCCGTAAGCTATACATCACTAATGGATGTTTTAATAATAATGGCCCGTAGGCATTCATCACTAATGGATGTTATGATCATCGCATTGATGATACTAGTCATGATATAATCTTGATCATATAGACTTATAAGGCTTGGACGTACTCCAAATACCTTGGCAGCTAGTATGGTTTCTCAAGTCACACAGCTAGGAGTGTTAACATTACTTGAATGTTAACATAGAATAATTGTCTTAATGGTTATAGCCATGGTTACATTGACCATAGAGGCTTGGAGGCTTGAACAGAGTCCACCACCTCTAGATCGAATTAATATCAAGACGATCGCTATAAACAAAGGAATAAATGAATACTTAATAAAAAAATCCCAAAATTTCATTAATCGATATGAAATTACATTAGTGCCTTAAACAGGACTTTTAAAATTAAATAAACTGACTGTCCACGTAGGGACTAAAAAGGAAATAACATGTCCACGTAGGGACTTTTGAAAATTGAAATAAATAAAAGGACTTAATCGTCCTTCTTCCCTCTAACCATCCTGGAGAATTTCTTGAAGAATTTGATAGCTTTCTTCTCCATTTTCTCAGTCTTACGTTGTATTTCTTTCATGCGCTCTCTGGCCTCAATCATGGCCTCAAGTTGTGGCAGTGGTTGAGGTTGCGGTGGTGGTGCAACCGGATACTGATACACATAGTTGGGATATCCAGCAGCTGGATAGGGCATAGCAGAATAAGGAGGGAAAAAGGAAGGATAATGTGCATTAAACATTGATGCTTGCACATATGGGTCATATGATGGCGCAGGAAAATTAAAATCAACTGGCGCTGTTACTGTGTTTAACGGATTATATCCAGACGTATCTAGATAAGCAGGGATTGGGTTATCATAGCCCGACGGTGGCGGTTGAACCACATGTGGTGGTCTCGGATCAACCATAGGTGCTGGGTTTGAGGGACCACCCATTTGGGGATCCTCAAGAATGGTTAGGTAGGTTGGAGGCTAAGGTGGTAGCGATCCCGACTTTTGTCCCGCATGCACCGACATGTGTGCACCACGCTTTCATCGTGGTTGTGGTTCAAGTGGTGGTTGTGGTTGTTCCACGGTTCCATTTGTATATCCTCAGGAGGAGGTGGCTGAGGAGCATGGTAAGAAGGGGTATTGTGGTAGGAAGGTGTATTAACGAATTCATATTGATACCACCATTGCTTGAATTTGTCGGGACCTTGGTACGGTGATCCAGCATAGGAATTTGAACCGTTGGATAATTCTATAGGATGGCCGAGCGATCCCGTTGGCGGCATTTCTGGATCGGAATCCTCGTCCATGTTATTTGTTGGAGAATCAACTAGGGGTGTAGTTGGAGGTGAACTTAAATAAAGGTTTGGATTAAACCCTTCATGTAACATCCGTCAAAAACGGATTTTACCAAACCCGCTCCGTTTATTAACCGAACAATCAGTTTAAAATTTCGTGGCGTATTTAATGCCCAAATTAATTTTAAACGTTACATAATTAATTATTATATTGGAATATATAATTTGTTTTTGAAAAATTGTTAAAAATAATGAAATAAAAATTAAATGTTTCTGCCGGGTTTCGAACCCGGGTCAACAGTCTTATCGCACAAGTTGATTTCGTTGGGTAGTAGCGAAAAGTTGCCTGTCTCTTCTTCTCTTAGGATTGGGTTGAGAAGGGGATTCGGTTTGGGTGTAGTCGGAGGTTTCAGTCGGTTCTTTATCCTTCTTCTTCTCCTCCTTGAAGTCTTTGTTTCGGATTCGGTTCTCGGTGAGCTCTGTTGCTAGCTCCATTGCTGCTTCCAAAGTTGCAGGCTTGGTACTTATTACAGGGTCTTGGATCTTTGACGGAAGGCCACGAATGTAGTGCTCGATCAAACGGTAGAGGGGAGTGAACATGTTGGGAACCATTTGATGTAATTCGAGGAACCTTTTGTTGTATGTGATGTGGTCTCCTTCCATTTGCTTTAACGAATAAAATTCATCTTCTAATTTCTTGATTTCACTCCTTGGGCAAAATCGTCTGGTCATGATTTCCTTCAATTCGTTCCAAGTTAAGGTCATAGCATCTTCCACACCTCGTTTGGCCTTCTCTGTATTCCACCAAGTAAGTGCTATCCCATATAATCGACCGGTAGCATATCGCACTTTGCGATCGTCAGGGCAATCGCAATTTAGAAAAGTGTTCTCCATCTCTTCAAACCAATGGAGGAGAGCGGTGACGCCTTCAGTCCCTTTGTATTTCGGAGGGTCGCATGATTTGAAATGCTTGTAGGTGCATTTAGCGGTATTTGAGGGAGAGTTAATAATGTTTTGGTTTTCTTGATTGACAGGATTATCGGTGAGTGCTTGTTGTACTTGGATTACAATGTTGGGTATTACGGCAGCCATTTGTTGAGCGATTTGGGTTCATGGGCCGCATTAGGAATGAACATTCATAAAATAATTATAGAAAAATAAATCTACTACATCCATAGGATGTCTTGGGCTTTGCTCGCTGTTAGGCCCTACATGCCGCCATACTTTACCTGTGTAATCATGTGGGCCCCCATGAATACCGGTTTTTCATATGGTTCGCACGGGTTTGCCAGGTTGCGTACACAAAAACCCGGAGAAAATCGAGAAATATGTATACAACGTGTGATATTCGGAATGTGTCCAGGTGTAGACACGGTGACGCCTCAAAGTAGGTTAGTTCGAACGACGTTTGGTGTGGCATGCTTTGGCCTAATAGGTCCTTCGTACTCTCATCGTTGGTCCCCAGGTAGGCAAACTGGTCCGTTATATTGGATTTATACGAATGCCAACCTAGACAGGACGTTCCGACTACCGGTACTTGTACCCTTCCAGTTACTACATGCCCGTCGCAGAACTTACTTTGATGAGATTTGAAAATTGCACAAAATCTTTGGATAATGAGAGTATGAAAATAAATTGAATACATGAACATCGATATATGTATAATGAATATGTATATAAGCATGTATGTTTGACTGAAATGTAAACAAATATGAAACAAATAAATATCACAAGTTTGTATGTAACCACCTAATCAATTAAAATTTAGGCAGACTATAGTATAGGCTCTAAGGGTCTAATAACCTATCCTATATCCCTATAGTCATGGCTCTGATACCAATCTGTCACACCCCGACCCGCAGCGGAAAAGGTGATCGGGGCATGATTGGGTTATCATCAAAGCTCATGACATTTATTATGCGTTTCATATTCATTAATACAATTTAATGGAAATTTACAATAAGAATTACAATATGTTCTAACTATCAATCTAAGCTTCTTTGTTCTCTTCTAAGGCATTTCCTATGTTTTTCCTTGCTTCAACATGTTCACCTGTATCATGTGTAAAAGGGTTTTTGGATCAACATAATGTTGGCGAGTGAATCCTATGGAAAACATTTGAACAAGTTTATTTGAATTGATTATGAAATATGTGCACAACCAAACATGAGTAAAAATAGATGTAAACTTATTCAACAATCATAAGATATTAAATAAAACACACATGAACAATAATGGAACATTTAGAGGCACGCGATACTCAACTCGTCTCTCACGAGGAACTGAGGGGCCTAATGAATGAATTGCATAAACATGATAATATGAACGACACAACTACAAACAATATAAACTCAATGATACACACATGAACAATAATGAATTTGATTTGAGGCACGCGTTGTTCAACTCGTCTCCCACGAGGAAACTGATGGGCTTAGTGAATGAGTTTCATATAATTTGACAAAAGGAATTAAGTAATCACAACAATATAAACAATCTAAGTTTAGATCATGATGTGGTATGGCACAAGTTTAAATAAACAAGTTAATTATTTTTATAACACATGACACACCCCAAAACTTGTAATTTAAAAGGGGAGTTGTAAGATTCACTCACAGTGGGTGCGTTCGGTTGATGATGTTGAATGCACGCGAAGTGGTTTTAACCACGAGTGAGATTAACCTAGATAAATATCATTATGGTTCGGTAAGTAAACGGATTTTATTAATCTATTTTAGTAGGATTGTTGGGTGTATTTTTGTGAGTTTAAGACTATTTTCTAACCTTAAAAATGTTATTTTTTAAGTATTTTTAATTGATTTTTAATTAAAATAATTAAATAAAATAATAAAAAAAATTGACTTTTTCTGACCGTTGACTTGACCGTTGACCATTGACCTGACCGTTGACCGGTTCGTATGCGTATTGTTGTGCGCTGAGTGTGGCTCGAACCCGAGACCTCCCGTACGCGTGCACGCAGCTCTACCAACTGAGCTACGTGTCTAACCCGTCATATATCTGATTTTAATTATATTTATACATTAATTAGTTTAAACAGAAAATCCTTTTATTTTAAAAACACTTTAATTGAATTAGACGGTGCGCTCCACAGGTCTCGAACCCTGGACCTGTGGCTTAAACTAACACACAGTCCACCGCTGGACTGTGTGTTTAACATGTTATATAATCCAATTTTTATTATACTTAAATACAAACTATTTGTTTTCATTTCTGACTTATTTAAAAAGGTAGAATAATTGTCCGGGTCGATGCAGAAGACCGGACTCGAACTCGTGACGTGCGACTTAAACATACACACAGTCCACCGCTGGACTGTGTGTCTAACTTGGTTATTATTCCGATTATTAATATACTTAACATACACCTGTGTGACTCCGGTTCAGTTTAACAAAAAAATCATTTTTATTAAGGCAGCGTGTGTGGAACAGGATTCGAACTCGAGACCTTTCTGTGTTTAATGTGCACACAGTCCACCGCTGGACTGTGTGGCTAACCCGAGTAATATCTTAATTTTAATTATTCTTATACGTTTACCGCACTTCATCTTCTTCGTCTGATTTTTAACCAGGATCGATAACTGACTGGTTAAATGTTTTAATCGGTTTCTTAGCGTGTTTCAGTTCATTACGGTGAGATATAAGTGAAAAGAAAAAGAAATTAGGCGAAGAGGTATACCGACTATCTTCCTCTGTTTTCCGGCAGAACTCCGGCGACAGCAATCCCTTCCGGCGACGAGTGTCTTGCAGCAGCGAGTCTCCAGGAAGCTTACAAAGGGTGTGGGTATCTCCGGTATAAGCTCAGGGGGTTTAGTAAGGATCAGGAATGGGGAAAACGGTTTTCCGGCGACGAACAGAAAAATTCCGGCGAGAGAGTTTTCGCCGAGAAAAGGTGTGGTTTTGAGCGAAAGTGTTTGCAGAGGTTCGAGGTGGTTTTTATAGGGCAAATCGTCGATGTATTTGGCACGATTTCCAACTGGATTCGTCGGTTATGAAAACTCCGGCGGTTATAACTTTGGTCGCGGACCCAGACGTCGGTTATAACCGATGTCTTAGTAATTGTTTACGTTATAACGGAAGGATTCGTTAAATACTCGCGAGATTGTCGGGATTTCTGACGACTGAACTTTGGGCGCCGGTTTTGAATTCGTAACGTCATGATATCAATTAAATGATTCTAATATTTAACAAATAACATCAGTGGCGCAGTGGTTCAAGTGTTATGCGTTAAGTCTGTTTGTTGACCGGTACTGACCCGGGTTCGAAACCCGGCAGAACCAATGTATTTTTATTTTGCGTTTTTTAACAGTTTTTCAAAAACTAATTATATATTCCCGTATAATAATTGATTATGTGTCGTTTAAAATTATTTTGGGCATTTAATTCGCAACGAAAATTTTAACTGACTGTTCGGTTGATAAACGGAGCGGGTTTGGTAAATCCGTTTTTTACGGATGTTATAGTTATGAGAGGTTCCATGTATAGGCTGTTTGTGTGATTATTGTTTAGATTAAATTTATTATTTTCAGTACATGCAATACGATCGGCTCCGTTTGATTGAGCGTTGATCGCAAAGACATTTTCATTTTCAGTACATGCAATACGATCGGCTCCGTTTGATTGAGCCTTGATCGCACAGACATTTTCATTATCAGTATCTTGTGATTGTTGTGTTTGTTGTAGAGTCACATAGAACTAATCATTACTTGCGGATAAAGTCAATGAGAATTTGACGAGAATATGGTGGATACGCCGCTGGTACTTCCTATATATAAGTATTCTTGTCAAAGGATCGGAGGCATTATCAGGCGGTTATGAGAGGTTCCATGTATAGGCTATTTGTGTGATTATTGTTTAGATTAAATTTATTATTTTCAGTACATGCAATACGATCGGCTCCGTTTGAATGAGCCTTGATCGCACAGACATTTCATTTTCAGTACATGCAATACGATCGGCTCCGTTTGATTGAGCCTTGATCGCACAGACATTTTTTCATTTTCAGTATTTTGTGTTTGTTGTATTGGTTGTAGAGTCACATAGGACTAATCATAATTCACTGATAAAACCAAAGAAAATTTGACGAGAATATGGTGGATACGCCGCTGGTACTTCCTATATATAAGTATTCTTGTCAAAGGATCAGAGGCATTGTCAGACGGTTATGAGAAGTTCTATGTAGGATTTAGTAGTTTCTTGGTAACTAATCATAACTTGCGGATAAAACCAACGAAAATTTGACAAGAATATGGTGGATACGCCGCTGGTACTTCCTATATATAAGTATTCTTGCCAAAGGATCAGAGGCATTATCAGGCGGTTATGAGAAGTTCCATGTAGGATTTAGTATTGTCTTGGTTGAAATTTGTGTTACATTTATATCATCTCGCTATTTAAAGAAATTGGATTGTGATCCGTTTCTACATAAACAAACCTCTCCATCATAACAAACGAGAGAGGAACTGTCACCATTCAAACATATATGCTATCAGAATGTGGATTCAAATATTAGCTGTTGTGTTTATTTATGTTCTATAGTCATAGAACCAATCATAACTTACTGATAAAACCAATGAGAATTTGACAAGAATATGGTGGATACGCCGCTGGTACTTCCTATATATAAGTATTCTTGTCAAAGGATCAGAGTTGTAGTATTAGAAGTTTTGCCTTAGGATATAACCATATCCTTCCAAACATATCCAAACTCTTATGCATGATATCATATTTAGCGAATCAATTCTGCTTATCAATACTTTTACAGTAGGCAACAAAAAGCGATTCCTGTAATAGGGTACTTAACCCTTACAAGGAACGTTACCGCCTCAAACAAAAACTTAAAACCTTACTTTTTCTAAGCATGTAACTGTCAAACTAAACACCATCATTCTTTTAGTCAAATATATCACTATTTAAATTTCGGGACAAAATTTCTAAAAAGCAGGGGATACTGTAACATCCGTCAAAAACGGATTTTACCAAACCCGCTCCGTTTATTAACCGAACAATCAGTTTAAAATTTCGTGGCGTATTTAATGCCCAAATTAATTTTAAACGATACATAATTAATTATTATATTGGAATATATAATTTGTTTTTGAAAAATTGTTAAAAATAATGAAATAAAAATTAAATGTTTCTGCCGGGTTTCGAACCCGGGTCAGTCAGCCGGGTCAACAGTCTTATCGCACACACACTCAACCACTGCGCCACTAGTGTTCCTTGTTAATTATTAGAATCAATTAATTCATAACATGTTTTCCGAATTCGAAATCGGCGCGCCCAAATGCAGTTGTCGGAAATCCCGGCGATCTCGCGAGATTGAACGGTTTCTTTTGTTCTTAACGTAAACATTTACTAGGATATCGGTTATAACCGACGCCTGAACCCGCGACACAAGCTATAGCCGCCGGAAAACGTAATGACTTTGAATCAAGTCGGAAATCGGACCAAATTCATCGACGACTTGCCTTATAAATACCCCCTCAAACCTCTGCAAGCTTTTTCGCTCAAAATCGCACCTTTACCCGACGTAATTCCACTCGCCGGAAAATTTCTGCACATCGCCGGAAAACCGAACCCTCCACTTCTGAGCCTTACTAAACCCCCTGAGCTTATACCGAAGTCACCCACATCCTTTTCAAGCTTGCTGACGACTCTCTGCCGCAAGACACACGACGCCGGAATCTTTTGCTGTCACCGGAGTTCTGTCGGAGAAACAGAGGAGTCCAGTCGGTATACCTTACGTCTAATTTTTCTTTCTTTTTATTTATATCTCACCTGTAATTAACTGAAACACGCTAACGAACATGATTAAAACTTCGAACCAGTCAGTCATCGTTTCTGGTTAAAACTGACGAAGAAGTCAAAGTTTCGGTAACACATAAGTTTAATTTGAATCAAGTTATAACTCGGGTTAGACACACAGTCCAGCGGTGGACTGTGTGCACATTAAACACGTAAACGTCTCGAGTTCGAATCTTGTCCCACGCATGCTGCCTTAATAAAAATGTCTTTTTTGTTGTTAACCGAACCGGAGTCACCGCTGTACATGTTAAGTTTAATAATAACCGGAATAATAACCAAGATAGACACACAGTCCAGCGGTGGACTGTGTGAATGTTTAAACACACGTCACGAGTTCGAGTCCGGTCTACTGCACCGATTCGGACAATTATCTAACTTTTTAAAATAAGGCAGAAATGAAATAATGAAGTTTGTTCATAAGTATAATATAAATCGGATTATTTAACAAGTTAAACACACAGTCCAGCGGTGGACTGTGTGTTAACTCAACCCACAGGTCCCGGGTTCGAGACCTGTGGAGCGCACCGGTCCGGTTCAGTAAAATCTTTTTAGAAATAAATTGATTTTCGGATTAATCTAATTAATATATAAATATAATTAAAAACAGAAATATTTCGGGTTAGACACGTAGCTCAGTTGGTAGAGCTGCGTGCACGCGTACGGGAGGTCTCGGGTTCGAGCCTCACTCAGCGCACACTTACACGCATACGAACCGGTCAAACAGTCAAGGTCAACGGTCAACGGTCAAAAAAGTCAACTTTTTTTTTATTATTTTTATTTATTTATTTTAATTAAAAATCAATTAAAAATACTTAAAAATAACATTTTTAAGGTTAGAAAATAGCCTTAAACTCACAAAAATACACCCAACAATCCTACTAAAATGGATTAATAAAATCCGTTTACTTACCGAAACATTATGCCATTATCTAGGTTAATTTCACTCTTGGTTAAAACCACTTCGCGTGCATTCAACATCATCAACCGAACGCACCCACTGTGAGTGAATCTTACAACTCCCCTTTTTAATTACACGTTTTGGGGTGTGTCATGTGTCACAAAATAATTAACTCGTTTATTTAAACTTGTGCCATACCATATCGTGATCTAAACTTAGATTGTTTATATTGTTGTGATTATGTATTTCATTTTGTCAACTTATATGAAATCATTCATTAAGCCCATCAGTTCCTCGTGGGAGACGAGTTGAGCAACGCGTGCCTCAAAACCAATCCATTATTGTTCATGTGTGTATTATTGAGTTTATATTGTTTGTAGTTATGTCTTTCATATTATCATGTTTATGCAATTCATTCATTAGGCCCATCAGTTCCTCGTGAGAGACGAGTTGAACAACGCGTGCCTCTAAACGATCCATTATTGTCATGTGTGTATTGTTTAATATTAAATTGATTTATGAATAAGTTTACATCTATTTTTACTCATGTGTGGTTGTGCACTTTATTTCATAATCAATTAAATAAACTTGTTCAAATGTTTTCCATAGGATTCACTCGCCAACTTTTTGTTGATCCAAAAACCCTTTTTACACATGATACAGGTGAACAGGATGAAGCAAGGAAAACATAGGAAATGCCTTAGAAGAAAACAATGAAGCCTAGATTGATATTTAGGACATGTTGTAATACTGATTGTAATTTCCATTAAAGTGTATTAATGAATATGAAACGTTAAAATAAATGTCATGAGCTTTGATGATAACCCAATCATGCCCCGATCACCTTTTCCACTGCGGGTCGGGGTGTGACACTTCATGATAAGAGTGAGAGTGTGACTGGTGAGAGTGGTGAGATTGGTTGGAATGGTGTGAATGATAAGAATGGTGTGGAGTTTTAGGAGTTAGGCGGTGAGTATTCGTAGGATATAGAATGTCATATTGGTTCCCACGGCAATGAAGAATCTCCGGATCCTTCATAGGGGTTAGGACTTAGTATATGTGAAGGTCCTTACATAGACGACCATCCCCTCATAGGGCCTTTGCCTTTTCCTCCGCGTCCACGTAGTATAGGCGGCATATTTCCTGCTTCAGAAAACAAGTTAAAACAAAACGGACAATGATAAATAAAATAATGAAATGAGTAACCCTAGGTCACAGCCTAGACTCGGAAGTCTAAGAATGTGCTACTGTTTCGTTTTAGATCAACACAAAGGACTAGTGTTGAATTCACTCAAATGTTGGCTCTGATACCAACCTGTCACACCCCGATTTCCACGTAGATCCCGGTGGGCCGGGTGGGGAGTATTGTGACGTAAGATTGATAACATCATAACCAAACAACACAGAGTAACACAACGGAAGTATTGGATTATAAATAATATTACACACCGTAAATGTTCAAATGTTCAAAATAATAATACAGACGACTTGTAATAAGATCCACAGGCGGATCGTAAATGTACAAAAATGATCAACAAACTTTGGGCACAACTAAGGACTTGCAAGATCCTCTATGTCGCTACCAAGCAACTCCCAGCCTATTACGTGTTGTACCTGTAGCTTAGTCTTTTTAAAATACGTCAGTTTACACTGGTAAATACAAATAACCGACACATTTTGAAAATCTTTCAAAATTGTTTTAAGTGCACATGACACATTTTTATAAATAACTTGGGACGATTCAAAATGATCGTGTATACAATTTTACAGGTCTGTCAATACATATGGGGTCCGGTGCAAAAACCGAATAACCTGATTAACCGACACGCCACTTAAATAACTCACAAGGAATATATAAATGAGCCGACCAGGTCGTAAACTAGGGTTTGACATATAATGACACCGTTTCAACATATTAGTGGCTTGTATCATGTTGTTCATGTTGGATATGAGAACTTAAACTTTTTATTCTAATTATGCTATGTATCAAACTCGTATACTCGCCAACTTTTGTTGATGATATACATGTTGCAGGTTGATAGACGAAGCGATCAAAAAGCCAAGCTAGGATGAACGTAGAAACACATCTTAGAATAGACAATGTTTTGAATTATTTTTGATACAATTATGTCTTGTTTGAATCTTTTATGAAATTTAGTATTGTTATGAAATCTGATTTAATTATATTGTCACAATAGGGTTATGATGCTTTTGAGCGATTTGTTCGTCTCATCCCGATGCTTTTTAGCATTAGCATCTGATAGGTGTATGCCTACACCCCGTGCTTAGGTCGTGGCCATTAGTAACTTAAATGAGCCGAGAATATCCAGGACACAGTCGAGTTAACCCCCAATATTTAAGTTATCAGACAAACAGATTAAAACGGATTATGAGATTTAGTTAAATCACAATCTCAACATGATCCCATACCCGACCAACTGGTAATAATCTACCGTATCTCAAGCCCGTATAGGGAAAATAATTTAAAAGTATTTACCTGAGCTAATTACTTCAAAGTTTTATAACTCAGCCGTTAATCAACAGGAAAATTTTAGGTAGCAATCTACTGGAAGGCTCTAGTCTAGAATGATGGTATTAATAACCAATTAGAATGCTAACGGGTCATATTTAAGTCATAGACTCGGACCAGCTAGTCTTAAATAATAAAATACGGTACAATACGCTAGATTAAGTGATGACCGGAATAGAATGTAGTTTAAACCCGACAAGTACTAAGGCTTGTATAAAATAGGTAAACATATAACATTCTGGAATTCAAGATAAAAAAATGATAAGGTTAAACCCGTTTTGGTTAATTTACATAAACTAGTCACGTAGGCTTAATCGTACGCGTATAAGCGATACCGGGTAACCAAATGAGTCATATACAAGTTCCATATGTCGTTATACTTTAAACATGTTACAATATCAATACAAGTTAAGCCTCAAAAGGGCGTTTCGGTCATTTTACGACTTGTAAAAGGAGCATGCAAGTAAACTGATTTCATTGTCATAAACAATCTGGAAAAATACTAAATTTATGATGTTATATCAGTATGATATCAAATACATGTGTGGTTTATATTTTAAGACAAAACTATGCGCCGTTGGGGCATTTTGGTCATTTCACACATAGTTTTGATAACTTATTTGGGATTCTGAGTTTAGAACATGTACCTACTAAAAAAGTATTTAAAATAAATTTATTAATCAGTAGGTAACAAGTTTTGCTTTATAGATATGATTTTAAACCATACTATGCGCTGAAATGGTGATAAAGTTGCTAAATGACGATTTAAGCGATGTTTACTGAAAACTGATGTTATGATCAGGTTTGTATAATAAAGATATGTTATTTAATATAACATATCAGTAGGTAGATAAGTTTTATATAAAATCCATGATTAAAACCCATTAAGATGCCGTAAGGGCATTATCGTCATTTAAAGACTTAATACAAGAACTTTAATATAGACTCAGTTTATAATCTGACTTGATATCTCAAATAATCCTATTTATCATATTACATCAATAGGTAATGAGTTTTGGTGAAAGAATTATGTTTAAAACCATTCTATGTGCCAAAAGGGCATTTTAGGCATTTTAAAAATAATTTACGATATTTAAACAAAACTCAGCCTATGACCAGATTTATGACATCAAAATAAGTTTAACAAGTTATCATATTAATTTATAATTCATTTGCATGCTCCTTTTTATTTAAAACCTTATTTTAAGCAAAAAGGACATTTTAGTCAAGATAAGGCATAAATACGGAACTTGTAAAATAAAGTTAGATTACTATATGACCATGTAGTATAACTCCAGAGAGTTATTCTACAATACAATATGGTCATAATGCAACTTAAAGTCAGCAGGTAAAGTTGCTAACTCGGGTCAGAATCGGAAGTGAAAGCAGAAGTTAAACTTTGTGACATTCGGTTGCGAACCGACCTTAAACCTGGAATTGACGAGCCGAACATGTTTATACATGTTCTAATAGTTATTACAAGTCACTAAAGTGAGAAACACATTTTATAACACCTACATTATCATATATGAATTATATTAAAAACGGACCTGATTGACTTTTTAAGCTCATAACTTTGACCCGTCAATTAACCAAGCAAAATGACTCTTAGGAGGTGCCCTCTTGAGGGACTAACACCTATCTTATTACGATCATGTAGCCATGTTCGTACCGAAAAATGGCTGGACCATAATGGTGTTAACCGAAGGTCAAAGCGGTATTACGATAACGCTTTGACTTTTGGCTTAAAGCCTATAAAAATAAAAGGAAAAGGTTGGAACACTTACAAGTGGTCCAAAGATAAAAAATAACTCAGTTAGGAGGCCTCTAACAAGAAGCAAGCTCCAGATAGAGTGATAGAGAGAAGAAGTGAATGAGCAAGTGTTTGAGGAGCTTGGAGGTTGCTATTTATACTTGTAAAGGATGCATAGGATCAAGCCAGGTGTTATGAGAAGTTCTAGGATGATTCCAGGTGGTTTAGGAGGTGGCAAACACTGCATAAGGGTGGCAAATTCGTGAGAGATGGTAACATGGCAGAATGCCTTGGCTCCCAAACAAAAACTGCCACTAGTAGTCCCTTACGGACCGTAAGGGGTAAGGCTTATGGTTCGTAGCCTTTAAGCGCGCCCCTGGTTTTGAAATCGTTAAGGACCATAAGGACTAGTCCTTGCAGTCCGTAACCGCCTTCCAGCAACACTTCTTTATTCTTTCTTACGGTCTGTAAGAGTCACTCAGAGGCTAGAAATTTAGCATGTTGACAAGCTTGGTCCCTAATCTTTTATAGTCGTTGTTCAGAGGTTATAAATATAACATAACGATGCATTGATCCCTCTTGGCCAACCCGTGGCATACGAGGATCAGTGGGACATGTGTCGGGATTTAACTGGACGGGATTTTATGAGGTGTTACAAAAAGGGTGATTTTGGGGTGGAAATTTGCTTGTTTGCTGCTAGAGGACTCACAAGAACTTCATCCCTATGGAAGCTCCAATGGTTTGCTGTTGGGTGGATTGATCCCAACAACAAGTATTGCACAAAAGTTGATGCATCTGGGAATGCAAATCCAGTTTGGAAAATCAATTTTTCGGCTTTGGTTGATTCAGATTCAAGATTGAAGATTTGGCACTCAGTGTTGAATTTTATAGCAGATATCCTGTGTTTCTGAAAGAGAAACTTCAAGGGACCGCAAGGTTGAGTTGAAAGAGTTTCTTGATAAGCAAAAGAAACAATTTTGATGGTTTGAAAAATGTTAAAGAAGTTGGAAATTTTCAGTTGAGGAAGAATAATTCGAGTAAACCTTCATGGATTTGTAGATGTTTCTATTTGGACATCGCAAGAGATGAACGAGGATAGTTCATATGAAGGTAAGTTTGCAAGTTACAATATTTTAATTTGGGTTTGGATTACCATGACTAACTAGTTTAATAATATGTGTTTAACCAGTTTAATCTGACATGTCGTGTTCGGGTTGACTTGTTTAGTGTGTTTTATTAAACATGTTGATCCACTTAAACTTAGTGTAGGTCCGCTCGGATCTCCCAATAGCTCAGACACTAACTTGATAACCTAGTATAAACGTGCGGAATCCGATTTATAGTTAGGCGGCATTCTTAACAAGATTGATTCACTTTTAACTGTTGATTCACTTTTATCTGTTGTTTATTAATCGTTCAAACGTTACAGATCCGTAAACAACTGCACAGGGCTTTGCCATCCATTCTACCACAGCTGATACCTAACACTAACACCTTGATCCTATTTATAGGCATTCCAGATGTATGAGGTGTGTTTGTCACTTCGCACGAGGTGGATTCACTTCGTACGATGTGTTCTTACATCATACGTAATACAACTTTGAGCTCCTATTTATAGACTCAATGCTATTTATGACATAGGCGACATACATATGCATCAACAGTCTCCCCTTGGATGTTGTCGCAGTCATCGATTCTTCCTTTTAAGCTTCAGAGTCTTTGACTATCTTCAAATCTTCAATTCTTGATTAACTTTAATGTTCTTTATCAATCAACAGTCTCCTCTTTAACTCCATGCTATGATCTTTGACTTGTAAACATTTAAAATCAGCATGCTCCCCCTTTCTTTGGGCTTTTTATACTTAAGCAACATTCTGATCTGCTCCTCCCTTTTATCTGCATCCTATTTATTCTTATAAACATTCAAATAAACATTTTATATTCAAACTTTGAAAATTTTCACCACAAACTTTTTATCATTTTCAAAATTTCAAATTTTAATCTTCTTATCATTTTTAACCCTCTCAGCTATCCAAGCCTAAATTTATGACCTTGATTATCTGATTTATCTATCAAGTTCAAATGAATGACCTTGGTTAATCATTTTGCAAATAAACTGATGTTTTCTATCAAATGTAAGTTTCAAATTAATGATTTTTATAATTTCAGAACAATTTCTTATTTTAGATTTTGTTTAACAACTTTAGACTTTGAAGACCAGTTTTTCATCATTAGTGATCAAAACTAACATGAATATAAAATCTTTTGTCTTTTTGTATTTATGAATTGAATTCACTATCTACAAACATATTTACAGATATATTTTGTGAGTTTGTGTTAAAGGATCATATCAGTTAGTTTCTGAGACATATCACTAGTACCATTGATCTTTCATAAAACTTTAAGTTCTAAACAGATTCATCTAGATTGTCAATATGCTGATCCACTTAAACCTCTACACATTTCTCAATTTTTTCAAGATACGTTAGGTAATTTTAGGAACTTGACTTAACCGTGTTTCCCACCTAAGAATATACTCTCGTATCAAGATTCCCTACATTTGCCATTGTTTCAGGATATATCTAACTGATATTTGTATCTGGGTTATGCGAGACCTTAGGTTAGTACCACCGTACAGACAAAGAGATGAAGGCTCGACTTAAAAGTGGTGTTTCAAATTTGCAATTGTAGTATCTTTTGATATGTTCAATTTGATGCAATTTAGGGTTATAAGCAAAAGTATTCTACAAGTTATAGGCCATTGCTGATGCAAAATCAGAAGAACTTATATAATACCCCAGATATCAATTATCTATAAGGACCTAATATCTCAGAATCTGGCAATCTCTAAAACGAAATTTTGGTGGACTAAGACTATATATCCGAGAGATGTTAAGCCACAGTTTAAGAAGTTTTTTTTATGTTTATATCTCGAAAACAATTTACTGAATGTGCGAAGCCTACTGTCACATCATCAGTGAGACCCGTTAATAAACTTTTTGACACTACATTTCTTTAGCATACTGTGATAGTCCACTGATATACTATCATTTACTCTTTTCACATAAAAGCTCTCTTTGTCTTTTTCATATTTTTGTAATTTTTGCATTTAATATGTTTTTTTGGATTTTCTCAAAATTTTTCTCCCCCTAAAATTCAAAAACATATTTTTGTATTTTTGGATTTATAAAAGAAATTTGACCAACTGATGAAAATTGCATCAAATCACCGTCCATTACTGCTTCACATTTTTCTTTTAAGCTTTCTCCCCTTAAGATGAAAAAAACTTGATACTTTTGATTTTATAAACATTTAGAAAACTGTCTTTTCAATCAGTTTTGTTTGTTCAACAGTAAGGGTTTTGTGATTAATAATCTTTTTTTTATCAAATAAACGTTTAACCCATTTTCTCCATGTGCCAAGAAACTTCATTCTTCATTATTTACTTCGATCTCGGAAGTTCCTGCACACAAACACAAATAATCAGTTCGACTTGATTTTTCTCCATCCAAACAAATTTAACTGTAATTCTTTCGAGTTTAGGAAATTCCTCTAAACTCTCAGTCAACATAGACTGTCTAACTTCTTCAATAATTTTTTTTCTTTTTCTCTCATCACCCATGTTTGATTTTTCTTTAATAGAATGTAGAATCTTTTTGTTCATTATTTTTTGAAGATTCACCATTTTCAAAATTTGAGGATTTAGCAATCACTGCTTCCCTTTGTTTATAGATTCTGTACATTGTTTCCAAACCTGTGATGGTACAAACATCGGTGATGATTTTTGTTTTAAATCTTCAGAATTTCTCTAGACATCATGAACAGGTTTAGGATTATTTTATGGACATTTTCGAGCAATGTGTCCAACTTTATTACATTTAAAACATATCCTACTGTCAAAGACAGGGGATTCCTCAACCTGTTTACATTGTTGTTGAGCGAAAAATTCTTCATTACATTGTTTGAAAATCCAACTTTCTTTTGTATTTTCTGAACTTGCAGGCACAAAAGTCATTTTCTTTAAAAACTTTGGTTTTCCAAACTTGTTATAATTACTCTTACCATATCCAGACCCATTCCAACCTTTCTGCTGGTTATTTGAATAAAAATTCTTGGGTTTGGAATAGTAAGATTTATTTTTGTTAAAGTTTGAAACTTCTGATTCTTTTGTCATACTTTAAATTTCATAAATTTTGATTTCAACAACTTTGAAAACTTTTTCAATTCTGTCTAAGTTCACATTCTGAATTGGAAATTTAGAATCAGAATGTAGGGCTCAGATCCACACATTTTATACATTAAAACTGTTGGATCATCATTTGAACTACTTTCTCAAGACTTAAGATAAGCATCATGAAAATTTTCATCATTTTCAGATTGTGATTGTGAACTTAAACTTTCTCTTTCATGTTTTGGATGAGTGTATTCAAAAACATTTTATTCTTTTTCTCGACCTAAAACATTTTTAACCACTTGTTTAACCACATTAGATCCATCATCTCCATCAAGTAACATTGATGTTGTCAGGCAGCTGATCGTTTTGTTTGGTCTTTACTGTTTTTAGCTTTAAGATCAGCACCTTTTCCTCCCCCTCAGGATTTTTCCTGGCATAACCATCCACATCGGGGTTGGACATCGATTGTAACCTAAACCTCTATCTTGATAACCATAGATATTCTCTCCATTTTCTGGTAGGTTTCGGGCGGATATGATCCAAAACATATGAAGCTGTTGAGTAACTAATCATCTTTTTATCAACCCTTTCAGTCTCTATTTTCATTGCTTCCAGTTCACTCTTTAATTTGGCAATTGTATCAATGTGAATGTTGATTACCATCTGCTTGTCCATGACTGTTGCCTTTAACATTGAAATAGTAGCACTGTTTTCTCTGCTTTCAACATGATGTAGGTTGATTGTTGTACTCAATGTATCATAAGCTTCTTTCGTATTTTGATATCACTTAGCAAAATATCAGAATGGAGTTTAAGTTCTTTAAACTTTTCATCCTTTTCCAGACACATCTGGCATGGTTCTAAACATTTTGTACACTGTCTTTCTATCTCAACTATTTCAATCTTCTTCTCCTCCTGTACATTCTCAACCTTTTCAATTCGATCAAACCTAAAACTTTCTTCTTCTTCATTTCTCCCATCCATCAAAATTTTCTTAGCAATTATGTCTTCCTCGCTTTGTACATTATGATTTTCTCTTTGATCACCAAAAAATCCTGCAAAAGATTGATAAACATCAGGAGACATTAAAGATTGGAAAGCATTTTGTATAATATCTTCACTAGTATAATAACACTGTTCAGATTCTTCTGGCACTTCATCATGACAAACTTATGGTTCTGGTTCTTCAATAATTTCTGCCAACAATGTGTGACTTCCAGTTTTCGAAAGATATTTTCCCCAATTAAAACCTTCATCTTCTTGTGTAGCAATCAAGGCTTTATTCCTTGATCTAGACGAACCCTCTTCTAATTGATTCTGAGTGGAGAAGTTCTATGATATATTGCTCATTTATAATAATCATCAAAAGGATATCGATGACTTCCATGAACTTCTCTATTTGTACACTCTCTTTTAAAGTGACCCTTTTCCCTACACTTGAAGTAAGTCACTTTGGATTTATCAAATCTCAGTTTTGATTCAGATCCAATGAGACATTTCCTCCCAGTAATTGCCATGAATTTTACTGCTCTACGAATAATACTGGCCATACACCATTTGATGTCTATAAGCTCTAATCCTCCGAATCTATCTGATCATAATCTTCTTTTGTCATTTCCTGATTTCCTATTCTTCCTGCAACCAGATTCTCACAAGATTCCAACATCGAAGCGAGTAAGCTCATATGCTGTTTAGCCGTGTTTTCTGTGAAATCTTGAATGTTCTGTAAATTTATAGCCATACTGCATTGCAGGATACGAGGATTGGAGTTGTTGGGCCGTTGTAGTTATTCGTACTCTGAGATGATTATGGGCTCTGTGTCGTAGAATTTGGTTCAAAACTTGAATATGATGCAAAACCACTACTATTGTTCGAAGTAATTGTTGAGTAACTAGGTGAACTTTTAGCACTATATGCAAATTGAATATTTGGGTTTTCAATACTGGCCGTTGAACTTCCTTTGTAGTAAAGATTTACATCTTGCTGATAGTTTACACCTTTGTTTTTTTCCATTTTATGCAATTTATGTTCATACCGTCAAGCTTCTCAATGAATTTGCTCAAACTCAATGAATCATGTTCTGAACTGTTTTTCAAAATGGTTAGATAGGTCGACCATTCTCCCTGAGGCAGTGTATCGGCTAACTTGTCAACCAGTTCATCATTCTGTTTCTGTATACCAAAATGTCTCATTTGCAACACAAGATCACGGTATCTTTCCATAACTTGTTTCATTACCTCTCCTTTGAAAGATGTAAAGATGTCAAATTCTTTCTTAAGTAACGCCGCTTTACTTTTCATCATTTGTGTGCTTCCTTGAAATTTGACTTTGAGCACATTCCAGACTGACTGAGCATCTCCATCATGTTATAGTAGCGTGAGTATATCTTCTTTGATGGCCAGTTATAAGATATTCATCAATTTTTTTTTCATTCACAAATATATCTTTTTCTGGTGTAGTAAACTGAGTTATCGTTTTCTCAAGCCCATTATCTCCAACAGGAACAACATACTTTTCTTCAATAGCGTTCCAACAATTTAGGTAATTTGCTTGAACCCAGTTCACAAAACCGTTCCTGCCAACCTGCATACTCTTCGAGATTCATCAACTTTGGCAGTTTTTGCATTGTTCCATTTGATTTTCTAAGTTTATGTTTTGGTTAATAGAATCAGAATTTGATGTAGACATTGTAGTAAAACAGTTATAACACTCGTTCTCCATTTTATCACAAAATTGATCAAAAATTTGCTCGGGCGAAGTGAGTTTAGTGCAGAGTGTCACTTTGTACAATTTTACACTTCGTGTGAAGTGTAATTTTCAATTTTAAACAAACTTTTGGTGCGAGTTGTCACCTCGTGCGAAGTGGATGGGCACTTCATGCGAAGTGAGTGTATCAAATCGTGCGAGGTGAGTTCACAATTTCGCATTTTTTTTTGCACTTTTTGACATGAATTCAGTTGATTTTAGATATGAAACTTTCAGTTGTCTAAAATGGTTTTTACGTATAATACTGAAAAATCAGTTCATTTTGTCCATGAAATCTATGAGAAATGTCAATAATAAGAAGAAAATGAGTAGAAGAGAGATGTTTTATGTCTGAATCTTGTCTAATGTCTTCAAATCAGGCTTTCCTGATCTGATACCACTTGTAGGCCCGTTCGGATCTCCCAATAGCTCAGACACTAACTTGATAACCTAGTATAAATGTGCGGAATCCAATTTATAGTTAGGCGACATTCTTAACAAGATTGATTCACATTTAGCTATTGTTTACTAATAGTTCAAACTTTACAAATCCATAAACAACTGAACAAGGCTTCGCCGTCCGTTCTACCACAACTGATACCTAACACTAACACCTCGATCCTATTTATAGACATTCTAGATCGTACGAGGTGTGTTTGTCACTTCGCACGAGGTGGCTTCACTTCGTACGAAGTGGCTCCCCTTCGTACGAAGTGATCTCCACTTTGTGCGAAGTGTTCTTACATCATACGTAATACAACTTTAAGCTCCTATTTACAGACTCAATGCTATTCGATGACATAAGCGACAAACATATGCATCAACACTTAGAATATAAGGCTAATCCGTTTAACCCATTAATTACCACACGGTTAGAACCCACCAACCCATTTAAAACTTTATTACAATACATATACAACCTCCCAACCAATTTAACTCATTTAAATAAATGGTTACGCGGGTTGTGTTTGGGTTTTACCATTTTAAGTGTGTATGGGTTAATGTCTTTGATACTAATAGATACATGGGTGGTGTTCGGGATACATGGTTTTAAGTGTGTCTAGGCTAGGGTTGATGTCTTTGACACGAATTGATACATAGGTCATGTTTGGGTTTATTAGTTCAATCAGCCATCCTGACACGGTATATACGTGCATACACTGAAATGTTTTTTTGGTACATGATGTAAATACATGTATTAGTAATGGTAATACACATCTAAGTATAAGGAAGTTAGTATAAATATTAGATGTAATAAATAAGCCTATTAGAATTTTTTTACAGTTTTGGCAATGTATATCCGGTTAAACAACCATGGCCCTCAATGTGCAACATTAGATATTTATTCATACCCTCGTGTTTAGATTGTACAGATGATGATGTTGAGGGAATTTTGGAATTTTACTTATCCTCTTCGACTCACACAGGCAATGATGTCGGGATCAAGTTTAGAATGTGTGACCATGGTGTAAACTTGCCACCGTGAGCCGTACATTCAGGATAACATTTGCAGGAAAATTATCCAACCCCATTGCCACTAGGTCCAAGCTACCACCAACCTCGAGCTGCACATCCACCAAGTTATGCTTTAACGGGCGAATCCAACCATCAACCGCCACATAATCCGCTTGGACCAAGCTACCATCAACCGCTAACTCAACCGCCACAACCTTATAATTTTGGTTGTATGCCATCATCTTCAAAAGATAACTTACCACCAAGTTACATCAACATGCCACCTCCATCAGGAGCAAGAATTGGACCAGGGGCTGGACTGGGTTTTGCAATGGGGTTGGGTGCTGGAGCATTGGCAGTTGGTGCAGCCATCTTTGGAGATGATTTTATATCAAGGTTTGATCTTCCTACTAGTTTCACAGTATCAACAGCTCCTCTTTCTGATGTTTAATCAAAATGACCTGTTTGACTTTGATGCTTAACTTTAGTGGTGACAATTGCTGACATGACCTGAAACACGACCCGGCCGGAAAATAAATTTTGGGAATGTTTATAAGGCTATTAGTTATACATCGTGAGTGTGAGAGGTTGAGTCACACTCACGCAAACACCACGCCACCCCCATGTGAGTGGTCACTGAGCATCAAGGTCGTGAGCACCCTTAAGCTTGTGAGGCAAAAATCAGTGAACCGATGAAATGCATATACATAGCAGTTTGATTTTTTTCTTTTAGTTTATTGTTATAATACCTCATTTGACATTCAATTTGATTTTCTTAAATAACTTTTACTCGTTAGCCTTTACAAATATGGAATGCACAGTTTGTTTTTTGCTTTTTTCATTCTGAATATTCTATCATAAATTTTAATGAAAACTGAATTGTTTTCAAAATAAAGTCTTTCCGGTTTCATACACAGCTTGTTCATTATTGTCAACTATAAATGATTTCCCGCATTGCGGGAGTCACTTTTTTTAATTTGATTTGAGCGAACTGATTTTTCTTTTGTTTGCAATTGTGTATCAATCAAAACGTGGACCAACCGAAAACGTCTATAAAAGTGCAATAAAAAAACATATTATATTTGATAGAACTTATTTCATAAAAAAATACGTAAACATAAATCAACTTGAATTGATACCGACACTTACATAGAAATAAACACATAAAACTCGAGGGGGTTAAAATAACATTTTACTAAATATTTAAAAGTTGAGTGGGTGTTAGTATCATTGATGAAAGTTGAGACGGTGATGTTAGAAAAGAAATCAAACCTATTATAGCTAAGGAGTCCTCCTATTATATATAGGAGATCAAGAGCAGCCTGACTTAACACCCTATCAAGTCTTTCATTTTGAAGAGAAGATAATGAGCGATGCATTTCTAACCCTTTAAATACTTTCAAAGTTGTTTGAGAAATCAATTGTAGTTGGATCTCATGGTGTGTTAATCTGGTTGAACCCATATCTTACCGTAACTTTTTATTTATCATTGTAGTTGAATCTCATGGGCTGTATCAAGCCGAACTTTTCAATGTTACACAAATACTAAACTCATATGACTTCACAAAAATTAGTTATATTTATTATTTATTTTAATTTAAGTCACCTTCAGACATAAAATCAATTATGAACTTTCTTTTAAATCTGTTTTTCACATTAAGCACTAAAATACATTATATGTTTTAGTCCACCGTGCGTTACGCCAGAGAGATTCTCTCTTGTGGCGACGCAAGCCCCTGCCACTGGCGGTGGGTGGTATGGTTTCCTGAAGAACGCAATTAGCCAAACTTTGACGCAAACATGAGCTAGGTTAAGACAACATAGTCTGGCCGGAGTAGGGCTAGGGCCCTCTATTTAGGAGATGTCGATTATTGTACAGAATGCCTTAATGTACGTTGCGTACGAGATTCAGTATCAACATGCGAAATTTGGTTTATAATATGCGATTTCCCCTTTCTTTTCCACATGCGATTTCAATTTTTTCTTGTACATGCGATTTTGGGTCCTTTTTCTTAATGTACATGCGATTTTCATATTTTCTTTTGAAGCATGCGATTTTCATTTTTTGGTAACATAACGTGCATTTTTGCCATCGCGTACGCAATGTACGAAGGCATATTGTACGATATACTTTATATATATATATAGGATGAGGTTCATGAGTGAACCACATCCTTGTTTATGAACCTTGTGAACCAATCTGAGCCATTGATCATTTTTTTAGATGTAAAGGATATTATGGTAATTAATCAATTTAAATAAGGAAGTTATAACATAAAACTAACTACCCCTTACGATCTTTAAATCGTTATAACTTTTTCATATGTTAATATTTTTTTTCTTTTAAATACACCATAAAAACGGGTTTTTTATTCTCTTTAATTTGTGTATAATATTGTTATAATTTTTTTTAATAAAAACGAAAAAACATATGAAGTTTTGTTTTTTCAGCGTTTTACTGTTTATATACAAGGGTGTACATAAGTTCAATACACAAATGTACAACAGTGTACAAACAGCTTGTACACATGTGTACGTTGTAGGAACAACGGCCTGTACACATAACCTCAGCGAAAATTAAAAAAGAAATACAATATTCAGTTATGATAGAATAACAAAATTACCAATACACTCTTATCTTTAGTTAATAATTAATTATATCATTAAGCTCTTTATTAGATTGCCTTTTTATAATCGTCCATCTCAAATAGATCAATGATTGAGATTGGTTCAAAAGGTTCACAAATAAAATTAGGTTCACTCTAGAACCCTATATATATATATATATATATATATATATATATATATATATATATATGATAAGGATCCGTTAGGAACCATCCTTTATTGCGAGAACCGCGAGAACCATCCAAAAATAACTACAAAAAATCTAAAAAACACCCAAATTTTTTTTAATATTTTTTTGAAAAATTCGCTACATTTCGTCAACAATAAAAAACTTCAATTTTTTTGAGTAACAATTATCCATGCACATGTGTGTTTTTATCATTTCTTTGTCAAATTCCGTAATACATTACAAACATTGGACAATTGTACTTTGATTTACACTACCTCGTGTAATACACTACTTTTTACGTTACCAATATTACAAATGCACATGTGCATCTATATGTATTAACATGAAATAAGGTGTTTTGGTACACTACTTTGAATCCACTTTCTCTTTCATTCATCATTCCATCCATAATACACTACCATGCACATGTGCATATGTATCATTTCTTCGACAAATTCCGTATGAAACACTTTTAATGGACGATGAGTATTATTAAAAATCAGATTTTTCTTAGAAAAAAATTTAAATCAGATTTTTTGCTAAAAATTTCAATTTTTTACAAAAATACGTTTCTTCGAGCCGTTTTCTACGCCTTGTTTTTGCGCACAGTTTTTGCGCGCCGTTTTTACACGCTGTTTTTTAACGCGCGGTTTTAAACTTTTTTTACGCACCGTTTTAAACTTTTTTTAAGCGCTGGTTTTCAACTTTTTTTACGAGCCGGTTTTCAATTTTTTTTACGCGCGTTTTCAAACTTTTTTTACGCGCCGGTTTAGAATTTTTTTACGCCCCGGTTTTAAACTTTTTTTACACAGTGGTATAAAAACTTGTTTTACACGCGGTTTTAAACTTATTTTACGCGCGGTTTTAAACTTTTTTTACGCGCGGTTTCAAACTTTTTTTACGCGACAGTTTAGTAATTTTTTTACGTGCCGTTTTATAACTTTTTTTACGCCCCGATTTTAAACTTTTTTACACGCCGGTGTAGAAACTTTTTTACGCGCCGATTTAAAAATTTTTTTACACGCGGGTTTAAACTTTCTTTACACTTCGGTTTAAAACGTTTTTTACGCGTGGTTTTAATTTTTTTACGAGCCGGTATAATAGTTTTTTTACACGCGGGTTTTAAACTTTTTTTACACGCCGGATTGGAACTTTTTTTACGCGCGGGTTTAAACTTTTTTTACGAGCCGGTTTAAAACTTTTTTTATGTGCGGTTTAAACTTTTTTACGCGCCGGTTTAAAACTTATTTTACGCGCGGTTTTAAAATTTTTTTACGCGCCGGTTTATAACTTTTTTTACGCCCCGGTTTTAAACTTTTTTTACGCGTCGATTTAAAGCTATTTTTACACACGATTTTAAACATTTTTTACGCGCCGGCTAAAATCTGAAAATTAAAAACATTTATCCATTAAAAACCAACTCAAAACAATTCACCTCACTAAATCGAAGCATCTAAAAAACAAACCCTAGAATTTTGACTAAAAATTATGCAATAATATAAAAGTACAAAATCATCCATCAGATTCTACAAATTAAAAGCATTATCTATTAAAAAACAATTCAAACCAAAAAATTCACATCACCAAATCTATTAATCTAAAGCTCAAACCCTAGAACTTTGACTAAAAGCCAAAATCACACACAAATCAAACTTATACCGGACCAACAGAAACTCTCAAAATCACACGACGGTTCACCCTTTTGCTTGTTAAACGACTATCACATGATAATCAGTAGCTTAATAAAGGGGCTTTCAACCTGCTCAAGTTCGAAAAGAAACAAGATAATCACAATTTCATAAACAATTTATCAATTACATCAACAATCCTAAAATCCCCTAAGAATAATATTTCAAATAAAAATTACTCAAGGCCTTATTCAAGAACAGTTGGATGCTACACTTTTAACCATATAGCTTAGCAAATCCAGCCTTTAATAATATAAAAATATAGTTGATTCAATTTTTTGATACTATAATTTTAATTTAAAAAAAATAACAGTCTTAAATTGTCAATATTTGGTTAAAGTGGAGTCTATGATTGCATTGACCACTAGCCCAACTTTCCGGTCGGTGGATCATTTTTACCCAGGTAATCTCTTATAATATTACCCTTTTTTTTACTTTGGTAATATTCAAAATTTCCATTAAACTACTAGAATCAATACCATTTAACTTTTCAAGAAGAAATAAAGTTAGATTTGTGGACCTTTTGGGAAGATCAACCTCTGAAACTCCAGAGAGTAAATTGCACAAAACGTCATTTAAGTTTCACCAAACCTGCTGGTTTCAGCGTTTATCTTTAAAACTTGTCAAAACCAGCCTTTAAGTATAATTTAGTTACGGGTTTCATCCTTTATCACTAACCTACTTAGTAATCCTTGTTAAATGGCCTCAATGCATAGCATGTGAGGGTAAATCCGTCTTTTCTACTAGTGAGAACCACTGTCTGCGAAACATTAACCATCCATCCCCGCCCCCCACATCAACCACCACCAAAAATTACTCAAAACATAACGCCGTCGGTTACACTAATGTCCGTTGCAGAGCAAAAACGAAACAGAGATGTTAGGGTTAGGGTTTACTTCCATCTCCATTAACAGAGCTCGTATTCTATCATCTCTTTCAGACCGGAGTAATCCTGATACTAAACCCCAACCTTGCCGGAACAACGTCACCACTCCACTGCAACCATCATCTGTTCCCGCTTGAAAACAACAAACAGGGAAGAAGCCCTCAGTTGTTGAAGTTAAACGAGCTATTGGAGCCGGTATTTACAAAGACCGTGATCTCAATAGGTGAGTTTCATCATCTATTTTGCATAATGTTTGTGAATTTCGAATTCTGATTTGTTAGGGTTTTAAATTTGTACTGAATTTGTAATCCTATGGTTTCAGTTTGTTCATGATTTGAAATTGTTCAAAATTATGTAATTGATTTTAATTTGAATGGTTTTATTAGATGTATAGTAGGTAAATTATGAGATTAGGGTTTGTGAATTACGAATTATACTAAAATATGTGATTGTTTTCAATATGAATATTTAACAGGTAGATTATGAGGTTAGGGTTTTTGAATTTATGCCTCATGTTGTGAATTTGAATTAGCAGGGAGTCTGAGCAGGAAAAGACTCTGTTTGATCAAATTTTGTCGAATTCGATTGGGACAACGGAAGGAGATGTGGAGAAGAAGCTTCGAGAGACCGGTGAATGGATTATTGATCAAACTGAAGGTCCATATGGATCTGGTTCACCTGGTAAGCCAATCATTTATGTTTTCTGTAATTACTTCATATATGCAGTCATCTATGTTCATGATTAATATTTTTTGCTGATGATTTGCAGGGAAGAATATTCTGAATGTGGTGTTTTTGTGGATTTGGGGCTTGTAGATGATGAGTTTGGTACGATTGTTACTGATGTTCCCTAGGAGAATGTAATGTTCTCATCTTATTATACTTTGTTTACTTTGAAGGTTGAAGAATATGTTTTATGTGTGATAGGTTGAAGAAGAGGAGCAATGAAGACGTGGGTCTAAGATTTTATTTGGGTTTTATAACTTCACAAGCAGAAAATAAGGTTTTACCCTCACATGCTATGCATGTGAGGCCATTTAACAAGGATTACTAACTAGGTTAGTGATAAAGGATGAAACCCGTAACAAAATTATACTTAAAGACTGGTTTTGGCAAGTTTTAAAGATAAAGGCTGAGACCAGCAGGTTTGGTGAAACTTAAAGGACGTTTTGTGCAATTTACTCAACTCCAAAAGTGTCAAGTAACAAATTCGTCGAAACTACACGTGTCGGTGCTGGAAAGTCTGAACAAACAAACTCCCTGTTGCTATAATCAAAACCAGCTACAACTGCCAGATTAAGAGAAAGGAATGGTTTCTTGATGGATGTGAGATTTAATCAAGATCCATAAATTGTATTTATGAGAGATAAACAAAAGAAGGATCTGGAAAATGTAAAATAAAAGAGAGTTTAATTTTAGAGTTAATTGCCCGGATGATCCCTGTGGTTTTTCGTTTTTCACCTTTAGTCCCCACCTTTTCAAAATAGCATGTTTGTTCCCTATGGTTTGCTCATTTGTTGCTCGGGTAGTCCCAAAAGTGGATGAATATTAGTTTTCTTAGTTAAGTATAGATAAAATGACAAAAATACCATTGTCTATATTTTAAAGTAAAATTTAAAGGATATATTTAATTAAGTGGGACCCAGTATTTTATTAACTAAATTATTATAAAATTTAACCCCCTCCACTCTTGTTCCTGCAACCCCACCGTCTTCCACCTTTAATTTCCGGCAACCACGCATCGTCTCTCTCTCAAAACAAATTATCGTGTGTGATGTTGATTGTGCATCTCAAAAAAAGATAGATGGTGTTTAAAAAGATATATATGGAAGACACCAGAGAGCTTCTGTTTCAAAGATTTCAATTAATTCAAGGAAATTTTTTCAACTTAATATGTTAAAAGTCTCCATAAATAAAAGAAATAATTAACATACAATGATTCGAGTGAGATTAGCTAAGGCAGTAGCTATATCTCCACCAGTCAATCCGCTAGACAAAAGGTTCCTGCATTGAATTTGATTAAGGAATCGTCGATGGTTGCTAAATGGAACTATTAGAAAGTGATGGTTGTGAATTAATGGAATACATACAGGGAAATGATTTTAGTTGCCTGTGGGTCACTATAGTTGCAGCCAAGACCATTCCATAGATATATACACGTGCTCCAAGTTCTTAGTTTACTGGTGTGAATCATGGTCGACAGTCAACATCTAAGTCAATAAAACTTAACCCCCCACCATTACGAGAGGAGCTGAATTTTTTTCCGATGGACGGCCGATAACTTGGTTCCGACCTTAAAACCGCCCCGGCGACGATGAGGAAGTCCGACAAATGAGCAGGCTGACCAATCCACCTTCCCACTCCTTCTTCTTTGCAAAAACCAGCCGTCACACTCGTCACCTCCAACGACGGCGGAACCTGCAACCACCCGTCACAACCGGCAGTTGATAGTTTCTTGATGACGAAATGTCACCGGAATGCATAGGTTTGCCGGAATAAAGGGTATGCTCGCCCGAAACTTGTGAAAATCATGATTGGGTGGTTCGGGTTCACGGTAGAAGCTTCGTAGGGTTTAATATCGGTAGGAGGTCGCCGACAAGGTGGAGGGGTGTGGTGGTGTGTGGTCGCCGGCCAGGTGGCCGGAAAAACGAAAGTCGCCACCCGAGAAGAGTGCAAGTGGGGGGTAACTTTTTTATTTTAAATATAATATACGTGAGGCCTACTTAATGTTTTAATTTTTAATATAAAAGGGTAATTTGGTCATTTCATATCAACTTAACTGAATAAAGTAACACTCATCCATTGTAGGGACTACCCGAGTAACAAATGAGCAAACCATAGGGAATAAACATGTTATTTTGAAAAGTTAGAAACTAAAGATGAAAAAACAGCAAACCACATGGACTATCCGGGCAATTAACTCTTAATTTTATAAAAGGAATCAAGTGGTGTAAAGATGTCCGGAGAAATAAAATGTGTGAAAGGTGACATGAAGAGAGAGAATGTGAAAATGACTATATTGCCCTTTTGGTAAAGCAAATAAAGTAAATGATGTGTCAAATTCTTATTGGTTAATAATAGTTCTTACGGTTCTCGCAACTCGGCTTGGTTTTCTCTTGAACCATAAACAAAGTTTTAAGTAGTAATATACAAATAAGCAAAGCACAATAATACATCTTATCAAAGGTACAGTGAATGTCGTAAGTTACAATGAGGGTCATCTCTATGTCTTTTTTTATCATATCACAACTTTTTATTTGAGTTTTCTCTTTCGGTTGCAATACTGAGAGCCGGTACCGTACCATTACTATAATGAACAAAGCCGATAGTCCTGACGTAACACACAGAAAATTCCACTAGTTATATTTAAATCATAAAAGCGAATGATAATATGTCCTTAAAAGTTTCGGTAATCAGTATAAAATATCAACACACTTCTTAAAAAGCTTAAAAGAATAAACATGTTTAGCTAAAGGTGATTAACGGACACCAGTTAGCCACCTACCAATACTTTGGCAGGAGGCTTTTTTCTTTTTTAATCTTTGCTTACGTAAGAGAAATCATTGTAGTATTTTATAATTGGCTCCCCAAAAACACCAAATCCTCAATCAATCACTAATCATTGAACAGAATGGAAGCTTTGGTGTGCAGGAAAGTTGGTAATCCAACAACACCACCGGATTCATCGGAAACCAGCACTTTCAGTGTCTCAACATCTCACCCTATCCCCACACTCACTTCTCCCACTTCAATCAAATCCACCAGCATAAATTACCTCAACTACCTCCAAATACTTGGCAAATATCAGGAAAAAGTCGCTGTGCCTTTCGTTCCTGGATCCGATTACTCTGGGGTCGTGGAATCTGTTGGTCCCAACGTCACTAAGTTCAGAGTTGGCGATCGTGTTTGTTCAGTCGCAGCTGTTGGTTCTTTTGCTCAATTTATTGTTGCTGAAGAGAAGGATGTGTAAGTAATCGTTTCGGATTCTTTTTGATGATTTTGTGTAACCTGAAAGGACAAACAACTTGTTCGACTCTTTTTATTAATCAAAGCGAATTATAGTGAATGAAAAATACTTAACACTTTAAATAAAAGTAGGAAACAAAATCCTTGTGAACTTCTAATTTAAATAATACTCCATAAATAAAACTATTTTAACTATTAGTCCTTAGACTTTAGATCTCTTTCAAATCACCCTTTAAGATTAATCATATTGCCCTTTGATGTTGTCACTTTTATTAGTGTGTACTAGTTTGAGTTGTAATTGTGAAATTGAAGGTATGGAGTTCCTGAGGGGTGTGATCTGCTGCTGTTGCTGCACTTCCGATCGCGTATGGAACATCTTATATTGCATTGATTCATAGAGCCAATCTCAAGTCTGGTCAGGTATAATATATACTGATCATCTACATAAGATAATTATTCTGAAGATGTAAGTTATTGTTCTGTTACAGTTTGCATTTTGAATCAGTATACATGTTAACAATAAAATTTCAGAAATAGGCAGAAGATAGCAAAAGATGGTGTGTGGGGAGGACTTCCGCACAGGGCCTGTGATTTCACGGGGCATATGTTTTTTAAGAAAATCCGATATATATATATATATATATATGTTAATTTTTTTAAAATGGTAAACCCATACCAATTTCAAGTAAGGCTCATTTACAAATCATTTTTTGATGGTTTGGACTTTAGAATTTAGCCCACTAGGTTAATTAAGCCCATTACTAATTGAAAACGAAGTCTTAGATAATATAAACTGTGAAGAGTTGATCCACCAATTTGTTATGAATAATGCAAGGAGGGCTACACGAATCATTGGTTAGCTATTAGTTTATTAGTTATCACGGTATGTAATTCATTCAAAAACTATAAATTTCTCATTTTTTTCATAATTTCATTGTTTATCGAATACTACGATTTTGTCATTTTCGTAATTGCATTGTTTATCATTAAGGCATAAGGGCACATATTCCGAACTCAAACAGGGTACATGAATTCTCAGAGACACCACTGCCAAGGGGCGTGATGAGGGGTGATGGGGGAGATACATGGCAGCATGGGTGGGGAACTGGGGATAGTGAAAGCGAGTGAAATCATTAAGACCCCAACAAATCACCACCGCTTTCTTTTTAAGTTTTTTAAAATTAATTTGATTTAAACATTATTTTAGTGGGTGGGGATAGTGAAAGCGTGTGAAATCATTACACACTAAAGGTGAAAAAAGTGAGTGAGATTTCATATCTAGTTGGCAGTGATGTGGCACCAAAAACGGGTGAAACCATTACACATATATGTAGGGATAGAATCGACGCCTCCCGGAAGTCGCACACCTTTATGCGACAGTTATGGTGAAGGCCGATGAGAATAAATAGGTTTCAAGTATCAAAGTCTGTATCACACAATTCTCAACATGAGCTTAGTGAAGTTTATGTTATTTCAATCTCTGTTTCATCAATCTTGTTCTACAATTAAGGTTTTGGGCAACATTCTTGGGATGAGTGGCATACATCATAAAGATAAAATATGAATCCATGTAATGTAAACAATTTGTTCTACTTCATGTGTCACCTAAAAGGTTCCTAGAAAAGAAGTGATATTTATGTTTGATTATATAAGTTGCTACTACTGAATTCCGACTCATATGTTAAACTACAGGTGTTGTTAGTTCTTGGTGCAGCTGGAGGTGTTGGTCTTTCAGCTGTTCAAATTGGGATGATTTGTGGTGCCACGGTCATTGCTGTGGCTAGGTGTGTGCTTCAATTCTTCTATGTGAATTTATTGTACATCCCCTAATCATCGAATTTGTTTGATATCTCAGAGGAAATGAGAAAGTACAGCTTTTGAAGGCAATGGGTGTTGATCATGTTGTTGACTTAAGCAAAGACAATGTTATTGAAAGCTCGAAAGCGTTTTTGAATACAAGAAAGCTGAAAGGGGTTGATGTTTTATATGATCCCGTTGGAGGCAAGCTTACGAAAGAAAGCATGAAGTTATTGAATTGGGCAGCGCACATTTTGGTTATAGGGTTCGCGAGTGGTGAGGTCCCTGTTATTCCTGCCAATATTGCTCTTGTTAAGGTAAACCAATGGGAGCTATGAAGTGAATGATCCAGGTGTAATTAAAGACAGCGTAAAACAGTTGCTATCTTGGTTGGAAAGAGGCTTAATTACCGTTAACATTTCTCGTTCATACAAACTCCAAGAGGTATCAACACTTCATTTTTTAGGTTAAGTAATGAGCCATGTTGTTCATAAAACATGCAAACTAAATTGTCTTATAGAAGTGTTTTGACCATTAGTTTGATGCAGGTTTTTGTATCTAACACATTAGATTAAAAAAAAATGTTCAGGTCAATCAAAAAAACTGGTTTTGACTTTTAAATGTGATGTCTAACATGTAAATGTTGTTTGCAGGAAAATCTTGCATTCTTGGATATCAGGGACCGAAAAGTAATTGGGAAGGTGATGATTACTTTTGATGATCTGAAAGCCATAACTTCTTCTAAGCTCTAGACTAGTACTCTTGGTATGTATGAGTTACTAAGTATGAAGATGGTGTCGGTAAGGGCCAAGGCGCATGTTGATTCTACTGAATCACCGATGGAACACTCTAATATCCGCAGTTTAATAAATCGCGAATAATATTTCCCATTCATATCAAGTGTTTATATCTTGAATTTGTGTGGAAATGCAATAGATGCTCAATGAACACCATTTTCTTCTCGTGTGCCCTTGCATTTTTTTTCTTTCTAATTATGGCATTTGAAATTTGATTGTACAATATTCAGATTTATTGATTTGTGAATGACATACTACACTTTATAAAAGCAAATTAGGCATATAATTAGGGTTGTAAGCGAACTGAACGTTCAATGACAGTACGTGAATCTTTTAGTTGGAAGTTCGTTTATGTTCGTCCGTTTAGTCCATGAACAAACACAAACAAGAAATTTTGTTCGATGAGTTAAAGTAACGAACATGAATAGAGGTTGCGTTCGTTCGTTTTTGTTCGTGAATGTTTGGTAACGAGTTGACGTTAGCCCGCGCATTGCAGCGGGATGTTGATTATAAATGTTTTAGTATCACGATATAGACATAGATGGGAAATTTCTCAAGTGTATTGAAACATTCTCTTCTTGTTGATTTCTTACCCTAATAAAGCAAATTTATTACATATATGATTCATGTTTATCGTATAAGTTAATTGTTTTGTTAATTTTATTCTTGATTTCCACAAAGCCACCCCGTGAATGGATACCATAATCACGATTCAAGAAGGAGGATTATGGAAAACATGGAAAATCATATGCTTGAATCGTTATGTGTATTAGGTCAATGCGTGTGTATTGTCGAATCAATTGAAGACACTTTAAAAATCTAACCTTTAAAGTAAAATGTGACTAATTAATTGGTTTCGATTTTGACTTACGAAAAATAGTAATAACCATCCAAGTCACAATGTTTATTCGATTCATATAAAAACAGACGACAAATATTTTTCAAATCTATCACTTTAATTTCCTAAGAGAGAGAGTTTGAAGAGTATTTAAGAAAGTTTCTTGTATGTAAAAATTGGATGTGAAACTAAATGAGATTATTTCTAGAGTTAATTACGTTTTTTGTCCATGTGGTTTGTTAAAAATTACTATTTCAGTCCATTAGTTTAAAAATTGTCATTTCAGTCCTTGTGGTTTCACTTTCGTAACTATTATAGTCCACCTCCGTTAACTTCATCCATTTATTCTGTGAAACCACAGGGACTGTAATAGTTATGAAAGTGAAACCACGAGGACTGTAATAGTTACGAAAGTGAAACCACAGGGACTGAAATGACAATTTTTAAACTAATGGACTAAAATAGTGATTTTTACCAAACCACAGGGACGAAAAACATAATTAACTCTTAATTCTATTTATAGATCACAACAGAACCCTTTGTAACATTTTGAAGTGATGCCATGGTTCATCATCCAAAAGGTATCACTCTAAATATGTCGGTTCGCATGGAAGTTTCGTCGGTTCACAAATGAGAAGCATATACACCGCTTGATTGTGGCATGCATTTTTATTATTCAAATAATAATAGTAATCAAATGAAACACACTTGCAATGCGTAATTTTGTGATATATTGAAATGAAAGGATACGTTGCTTCACAAATGACAAACAATTACACCGCATGATTTTGTCATGGTTTATTATTATTTAAATAATAGTAATAATCATCAAATAACTTTATTATTGAAACGGTAATTATAAATGAAGGGACACCCTTTTCTGGCATAACCTTTGATTGAAACGCTAGGAATTAATGAAGGTAACAATGCAACGGTTGGCTTTTTAGCGTAAGGAAAATAGGTAGTCTAAAGGAATCATGTTGTTTGGTGGTAACCCTTCATTTAAACATTATTTCCTAAGTTACTTTTTGTAAGTTATGTATAAAATGAAAATGTGTAAGTAAAATGAATTAAAGGATGTGACTTTTAAACAAACGAGACATAACCCAAGTTGCTAATTGTATAAGGGTATAATGTGTTAATTTATGTTCACTCGTTTATGTTTATTTGTGTTCGTTCATTTAATGATTCTTTTATGTTATATTTTTATTTTATTGGATTTAGTTTTCAAAAATTTGAAACCACGGTTATATTATACACCTCCGCCAAGATCTCTCATTTGACCATTCAATTTCAGTTTGTGTTAAAGCTTGGCATAAATTGTCATTTTGGTGTTAATCATGTGAACTATGTCCAGATAGTTATGTTATGTTATGTTCATGAACATTTGTTTGTGTTCGTTTGCATTCCTTTACACTCGGTAAGTGTTTATGAGCAGTTTATGAACATCTTCGTTTCCTTAATGAACAAACATGAACAAGAAATCTCGTTCGGTAAGTGTTCGTGAACCGTTACGAATATGTTCATTCCTTAACGAATTCGTTCCATTCGTTTAGAGCCCTGTCTATAATGTTATCATGCTAAATATAATACGGCTAAAGGGTAAATTTGTGGTTCATAAGGTTATTTATCAATTATGTTCTGTTAGAAGAGGAAATTATCATCTTAGGTAAATTTTACACTTTATCTCTTAAGATTTTTTTATTTGGAATTATAAAGTCATTAAACATTGCTATTTGGTATCACTATGTTTGTTAGAGTTAGTATACTGGTTTATAAAGTGAAATATACTTGGTAAGACTATATTTTAACCATTAGTATTGGTGTTTTAGCATGAAGGATATACAAATCAAAGGCAAATATTCTATAGTTGTTAAAACACGTCAAATTAAGTGAAAATCTTTTCAAATCATGTATTGTCCCAATTAAACATCAAAGCCAACTATTGAAAATCTATACAATATAATAAAAGAAAATTAATAGGGTATACATAGCATTCTATGAGATGATCTATATATGGTTTTCCCGCTAAAATGCAGTTATTGTGGCCGTAGATCCATGGTTGATCCATGACCCGGTTTTTTATTTTCGCACGGATCTTACCTATATCCAAATCGGTGCTTTAGACATTCATATCCCTAATAACATTGTAAACCCTAATGTTCTCCAATGTCGTATCCATCCACCCAAACCCAAATTTGCATAATCATACGATTTGATCTTTTTGTCCGCCGATTTCCTTGCCTATCCTTGATATCTACGGTAAGAATCCTCAGATCAAATTCAACTTAGTAAATAACATCATCCATCTTATTGTGTGTGTTCTTAACTTCTATCTTTGGCTTTTCATTTTCTCTAGTATTACTCATGTATTTATGTATATTGCATCTGATATTATTTTTCTTTTTCTATTGTTTTAGCCTAATAATGGTTCTCATTGATTTCGGTAAAGTTAGATTAGCTTAACATTTAACATATTGTTATTGTTTACCACAAATAATAGAGTACCCTTATTTTATAAAATGCATCACTAAGAATAATCTCTTGAGTTTTCATTAATTTAATGCAGGATTAACTTGCTTTTGGTTTCAAGATATCTTTCTTTAAAATATTAAGTTGCCTTGAAAGTGATGAACTGGTAGGTGGTCTATTTGTAGTCAGCATATGCACTTCATATTTTATTCTTGCTTCAAAGTATACTTCATATTCTTTGCTTAACAATGTTGACATTTATTTTTGGTATTGAGGATAATGGCATTCATGGAGATGGTGATGACATTATTGACAACAAGAAAGAATTTGGTGTATCTTTTAAGGGATTTGGATTACTCTATGAGGCGCTCCAGTTAAAGATAATATTTATAATCCTAATTTACCTGAAACTCATAGTAAGTGATAGCAATGTGGTTGAACCACGAAAAATATGTGGTCTGTGCTGGGACTTAGTCAATTATTAAGTTAAAACAATTATGAAGCTTGCAAATGCTGGGTATTTCTTTTGTTTGTTTGTTTGAAAAATGGGTGTCGGATTAGACCGACAATCTTACTATGAATTAACGAGTTTACTTAAACTATTGCAAAAGTTGATTACTTGATTAAAAACTATAATTTCGAACAAGGTTCACACTCGGTTCGATAATTGCAAGACCTAGGGTTTCTACACGTTTTAACTTGATTTAGTTGAGTTTGGTGATTAACGAATTTAGTGTCACGTGGCTTAGGTTCCAAGAGCTATCGACATTGCAAGAATGAACCGCAATGCACTTCTTACAAAGAACATGTAAATTCTATTCTATGATAAGGAATAATTGCACATAAACATTTCACAAAGTCAAATCTAATCTTCACTTGAAAATTTACGAATCCAATAGAAATGGAAGACAATTATCATAAAATTTAAATGTTTAAAAACAACTTGTCACAAAATCAAATTAAGCCCACATGGTGAAACCCTAGATATTCTTACAAAGATCTACACCTGGGTTAAACCCGAAAGATTAGCGGTTCATGGTTGATAAATCACGAAAACCGGATGGTGAGCATGAACACCGATCTATGATCTTGATTCTTGGAGGAATGATGAAGGTTAGGGTTAGGGTTTGGCTGATTGTGATGGTGAAAAGGTTGTGGAGATGATGGATTGGGTGTATGATTAGGGTTTGGATTGATTGGATTAGGGTGGTGATCAATGGTGATTAGAGAGAGGTTAGAGATGATGGTGATGGTTTATTACGGCTCCAAGAACTGATAATCTCTTTGGAAACTCGTAACTTGTGTTTTATCCTTTTCAAAATCATCAAAAATTGGTCAAACTACAAACTCCATCGCTGCCAACATCCAGGAGGCATCGCCGACGAGCCATCAGGCCATCAGCGACGTGACTTGTTGTTCTGATTTTTCTCTAACGCCTTTCGCTACTGTCTACGGGTATTTCTGGCCCGACGTGTCGGCGACGCCATGTTCAGCTCCGTTTTGTTCGTTTCGCGTGTCCTGGTGGTCTCGATTCGCTTCCCGATGATCCGTAAAGCTTCCAAATAGCTCCTTAAACTTTGTTAGACCTTGTTGTGTGAAATGTGTATAAAAAATCAGACAAGTTTTAAAAATAGAATCACAACCTAAACCACACACAATCGACAAGTGCACCGGTCGCAGTGTCGTGTAGATGGCAAGACCGGATATCAATCAGTGGACACTATATGCAAACTCTAGATACTGAACATTTATCGAATACAAAGTCAATTTTGAGTTGATTTTCAATGTTTAACGAATAACCTAATTAATTAAGAAAATGGCGAACATGACAAGCAACGCAATATGCAAACGAACTCGGAAACTAGGTGTAGAATAAATATGATGAGGAAAGACTGCCTAGGTGCCAAATGCCTAGAATCATGCAACACTATCTTGACTATGACAATGGATAAATATCCTAATCTACCCGAATAACCTCCCGCTAGAGATGATCAAACGAAAGATAGAGACGAAATGCGAAGTGCTAGAACAAACCGGCTCGACCTATCGATACCAAATCCCACGAATATTAAATAATGAAAGCTAAATAACCCCCAAAACCCTCTATTCACGAAGCAAACCTAACCTTGATAATTGAAATATTAGGAAACCTTAAACGCGATGAAATAAACGAGCTCGAGCTATCGGTTACCCAATCTACCCACCAACGATTAGCTAATAACCTAGCACACCTAAATCGTCTTTCGAGTCACTAGATGAGGATGCACGTTTTAGTCGTTGATTTTAATTATTAATCAAATTGGTTTATTTCTAAACTCAATATTCAAACCCGAAAACCCTAAGATTAACCGATTCAAACTAAACCCTAAGTCTAGATTGTATTTCTACGTGCCTAAACTGCTGAATTTATCAATCAATAATCAATCACAATACCAAAACTTGCAATATCAATAACAATTTCAAGATTAGATTATGTAAATCGCATAAATAGCCACAATCAAGTCAAAACAACGTAACAATCACTAGTTCATCTCAACCAAAGTAGTTTAAACAAGTTTACTACTCATAATAATCATCAACACAACTGAATAAAGTCTGAAAACAATGAAAAACATGATTCAAGATCGAAAAGAATGCGAAAAACTAATTTTTAACGAACCCATAATGCTTCAAACTCGAACCGAAAGCTTCCAAGGCTTCTAAACAGCTTCAAAATGCTCCAAGTTCGTCCCACAATGCTCCAAAGTCGCCTGGTGTGCGATCTCCTCAAACCCTAGACGGCTGCATGATTTATAACAATTTTCTGCGTAACTGACACCCTTACGGACCGTAAAGCTTCAACGCTTACGGTGCGTAAGCCTAATACAAATTCAGCGGGTCTTCATCTCATACGGACCGTAAGGTTGTACCCTTGCGGTCCGTAAAGGGTCATGGAGAGCAAAATTCAACTTTTATTTCTCGTTTCTCGACACGTCTTTCCATGCTCTCTTTGCTACTCCGCTTTCTCTTGTTTTCACGGCATAATTAGCAGGTTCTTCACCAACTCCTGCAATTCCACATTTCAACCAAATAAGTATCAAAATCGCGGGAAAACCTTATACAAACCAACCAAAATGTAGGGAATTCAATACGAAATATGTGTGTAATTTAAGACACATCAAACATCCCCACACTTAACCTTTTGCTTGTCCCTAAGCAAAATCCCAAGCTACATGTCCAACTTACACGCTTAACAACAACGCAAGTCTCAAATAAGTTATAACGCGAACTACGAAATCATCAAACACAACGGTTTCGCAAGACTTACAACGTTCAAAAGGTTGATAATTCAAAATATTTCACAAAAGCCCGGGCCTATCTAATCAAGCTTTTCTCACCTTCAAGCAACCAATCATGCAATGTCAATACCCCTCACAATTTCACTCAACTCTCGGCTAATATATCTCGTAATTCGAGTGAACTTTCAAAACCAAACTATGAGGCAATACTATCATAAGCTTGTACGTCAATCAAATCTCCACCTAACTGTTAAAACTCGACACAAATCAAGAGGACTTAAAGGGTAGGCAAGGGCTAAAGGTAGGTTATTTTATTTGGGGACAATAGGCTAACACAAATAATCACACGATAAACCGGGTAATCACAAAACAAATACTCACATATTGGCCGTATCGACCCACAACTTTATTCTATTTTTTTCTTTTCTCATTTTTCTCTTTTTTTTTCTTTTATTTGCTTTTTTTATATGTACTAAACATAATAATAACATAACACGATCCGGCTATCAAATCAACGAAGGGTAACAAACGAGTGGCTAGGCTCAAAGTGGTGTCTAAGGGTAGTGGTGAAACGGGCAAAACACAAAGGCTAAACAAACAAGGTGATGCTAATGCCTCTATCATATTCATGCCAAATCCTAACCGAAGGTCTCAAACTGTAGCAAAACGCACAAGTTCTAAAGTAATGCAACAAGTCGGTAAACACAAATGAAACGAAAATAGTGAATAAAAAAATTGAAACATATAAAGGCTCAAATCTCACTATCATGTGGTACATAAGGGCTACCGATATCGACAATGCATAACCAATTAACTCTCCGGCTCCATCCACTATCCTAGGCATCCCAAAAACCTTTTACTTCCCAAAAACCAAATCAAACAACCTACTGTCCCGCAACTTAAAGAAACATGCGCTCTCGACTTGTAAATCCGACAATTAAACCGCTTTTAACTGACGCTTTGAAAAGGTTTTTCATTTTCTACGCGCTAAAGGACCGGGACTCACAAACAAACTCTTTTTTATGTAATATTTACAAAAACTTATGTTAATATTTACAAAAACTCTATTTACAGAGTCATTTTACAAATAAACTACAAATCGCCCATCCCCACACTTGAAAGACACATTGTCCCCAATGTGAACGAAAAGGAATTAAACTACTACAAAGATAATTACACAACAACAACAAACAGGAGAAATGAGACTGAAACTGATACACTGCTCGTATACAATCCCACCGTTGATAAGCTTACGCGACTCAGCAATCATGATATAACCTGTAGAATAAAACTACATGGCTAGAAGCAATATATCAAACACAACCATAATATACAATAAATATACAAAGTGTTATACAAAAAAAGATCCAACCGGTTACCCTTACAATTCCTCCGAATATATTGTAGGTCCGTTATACGGATCGTTCTGGCACTAATCTGACAAACCTAAGGTAAACGTGCGGAATCCGTTTGCTTAGGCGACACTGGATACACTCATTTGTTTCTATTTAATCACTGTTTCATTAATATTCAACGTTACAGATCCTGGAAACACTTGGACAGAGCTTCACCTCTGTCGTGACAAAATCTCTGAAAGTTACAAATGAAATGTCAAGACTCCTATTTATAGGAGTGCAAGTTCGCTGGTGAGATGCAAGTTCGGGTGAACTTGCTTAGTCAAGTTCGGCCGAACTTGACCATCCACACATCCCAAGCGAACTTGACCCTTTACAAACATAAACTTTGACATTTCACTTCTAAATACAGACTCGATATTATACGATGACGTAGGCAACAAACATATGCATCAACAGACTCCACCTTGGATGTTGCCGTAGTCATCATTCTTCAAGTTCCTGGGTCTTTAATGTTCTCTTGATCTTTATTTCTTGAATAACTTTATCATCCATGCTCCCCCTTACTTTAAGCTTTCTGTTATCTTCAATCAACATGTTTATCTAACTCCCCCTCAAATGATGCTCCGAATCTCTAAGATTTGACGATTAAGAACAATCACACGTATCCACACACAAACAGTTTCTTAACAGTCTCGTTGGTCCGGCTCACATTCAACATTATTAGGTTTCCATGGAAGATATGAGAAAAAAAATCTTTTTGGATTTTTAATATTGAATGCAGCAATGTAAACGTACTAAAATGTAATATTTACAGTTTGTATTTTTGTGAGAAAACGTGCTAGAGGATCATATCAGTTTTTGAGACATATCACCAGTACCGTTGACCTTTTAATGACTTTAAGTTTTAAACTTGTTTACCTAGATTGTCGATATGTTTGTCCACTTAAACTTTACCACGTTTCTCAACTGTTCCAAGATATGTTAAGGTATGATTTATGAAACTTGACTTATCTGCGGTTCCCACTTCTTGAATATACTCCCGTATCAAGATTCCCTAGATTTCATCTTACAGGTGAATATAGCGTAATTGATATCTGTATCTGGGTTAGTGTGAGACCTTGAGAGCTCAGGTTAGTACTACCGTACAGACAAAGAGATGAAGGCTCGTCTTTAGGGTGTGTTCCAATTAAGGAATCTTTCTAGCACTGCAAATGATTAGATCTTTCGATACTTTTCAAGTTTGCATGCAGTTTAGGGGTTTAGAGCAAAAGTATTATAGAAGTTCTAGGCTATTGCTTTCGCAAATTCAGAAGAACTTGTATAATACCCCAGATATCAACTATCTATAAAGACCTAGTATCTCAGAATCAGGCAATCTCTCAAACGAAATTTCGGAGTGCTAAGTCCATATATCCAAGATGTGTTAATCCACAAGATTAAGCAGTTGTAAAATTTAGATTATATCCCTGAAACAATTTACTGAACGTGTAAAGCCTATCGACACATCCACAGTAAGACTCGTTTATCACTTTTTAAACTTTATAAATATTTAGCGTACTGTGATAGTCCACTGATGTAATATCATTTCCTTTTTTTCGCACAAGTAATCTCATTTTTCATTTTTCAATGTTTTTTGATATTTTAAGCTTTTCTATTGTTTTTGGTTTTTTCAATCATTTTATTATCTAAAATGATTTCGAAACAATGTTTTTCAATTTTACAAGAATTTTTTACAATTTTTAAAATTTTTTCTCCCCCTAAAATTGAAAACATCTTATTAAAATCGAAAATAAGAATCTTCCATTTTAACCATTTAACGATTTTCGCTTCTAAATACAGACTCGATATTATACGATGACGTAGGCAACAGACATATGCATAAACATATATGTATCAAATACAGACCATGATCATGAAAACAAAAATAAGAGGAAAAGTACAAAGGTAACCCAAAAATCCACTATTGATGCTAGCTACTGCATGCCCGGTGGCGGCTGTTGAGCCTGTGGAGGAATGTGAAGATGATCCCTGATGCACTGCAGCATCGACCTGATCTCGACCTGTGAATCCCTAACCTACTCAACAACCTGCTCTAAACCATCCAAGCGCTCAGCAACTGTCCTCTGTGCCCTAGGCGCTCCAGGTGCCCTAGGCTGAGCTCTCTCCCTACCGCCATGCTAATGACGTGGTGCAACAACCGGGGCATCCTCCTGTGCCTCACCCACGGCCACAGGAACTACCTGAACTACCCTCGGCTCATGAAATCTGGGTGGATCCCCTGCAACCAGTAACTGTGTCATCTGGCGCATATCACTAAGCCTAAACCTCGTCCCGGCTGGCTCCTCATGCAACCAAGCCAGTGGAAAATGTGCATAAACCCATAAACTCCCTGCTCATGCTGACATACAAACCCATACAAATCCTTGAGTCTGTACCTCGCCCCCTATCTCTATCAAATGTGTGAAATAAAACCACCGCAAGATTGGCCTCCCGGCCGTGCACCATACAATATAATGCAAACAAATCATGATATGTCACTTTCTCGAGACTCATGTATCGAGAAAGGACGGTGTGCAAACATTTATCACACGTCGCGAGTTCGATCCTTGACACAATCTCATTCTCTGTAATAAAAATGTTTCCTTTTTAACTGAACCGGATCAACTCACAGAGAGATGTTAAGTTTAATAAAAATCAGTATATTAACCAGGTTAGACACACAGTCCAGCGGTGGACTGTGTGCAACACTAAACCACAGGTCCCGGGTTCGAGACCTGTTGAGGGCACCGGTCTGATATAATTAAATCCTTTTTAAAATAAATGATTTCGGATTAAATTAAATAGTGTATAAATATAATTAAAAACAGAAATATTTCGGTTAGACACGTAGCTCAGTTGGTAGAGCTGCGTGCACGCGTACGGGAGGTCTCGGGTTCGAGCCTTACCCGGCGCATACTTGCACACTAGCGAACCGGTCAAACAGTCAACAGTCACAGTCAATGGTCAACCCAAAAAGTCAATATTTTTTTATATTTTTATTTATTTATTTAATTTAAAAATCAATTAAAAATACTTAAAAATAATGTTTTTAAAGTTAGAAAATAACCTTAAACTCACAAAAATAAATCTAAAAACCCTATTAAAATTGTTAATAAAATCCACTTATTTACCGTACCTTTCCGTTATTATTTAGGTTAGATATTCCTCGTCGATCAACACTCTAAACTCGTGCGCATTCAACATCGTCAAACGAACGCACCCAATATGAGTGAATTCTTACAAATTCCCCTTTTTATTCATGTTTTGGGGTGTATCATGTGTCGCTTAAACTAATTCGTTTATTCAAACTCGTGCTATACCATATTATGATCTAAACTTAGAATGTAAATATTGTTTGTTGTTATGTATTACATATTGTCAAGTTGTATGCAAATTATTTGTTAGGCCCATCAGTTCCTCGTGGGAGACGAGTTGAACAACGCGTGCCTTAAAACTCATTCATTAGGCCCATCAGTTCGTAGAACAACGCGTGCCTCAAAACAATCTATTGTTGTATGTGTGTGCAATATTTAATATTAAGTGTTTTGTGAATAAATTTACATTTACATTTACTCATATGTGGTTATGCACTTTATTTTATAATCAATTCAATAAAAACGTTTACATGTTTTAATAGGATTCACTCGCCAACTTTTTGTTGATCCAAAACCATTTTTACACATGATACAGGTGGACAGGATGAAGCAAGAAACACATAGGAAAGTGCCTTAGAAGAAAAATAATGAAGCCTAGAAAGATGTATAGAACATGTTGAACTTGTATGATATGATTGTATGATTTCCTTTAAATTGTAATAATAAATATGAAACATTATAATAAATGTCATGAGCTTTGATGAAAACCCAATCATGCCCCGATCACCTTTTCCGCTGCGGGTCGGGGTGTGACAGATTGGTATCAGAGCTTTTGACTATAGGGATATAGGATAGGTTATTAGACCCTTAGAGCCTATACTATAGTTGATTAGATTTTAATTGTTTATGTGGTTACATGCAAACTCATGATGTTTATTTCTTTCATATTTATTACATACACAAATGCATGCAAACACTTCCAATATTACATCTTGTGATACATAGTGAATTATACTTACAGTCAAACATATATACTTACATACATATTCATCATATATATTTCAATGTTCACATATTCAAATCATCTTCATACTTCCGTTATTCAAGATTTTGTCGCATTTTTCATTTTTCAAATCTCATCAAAGTGAGTTCTGCGACGGGCATGTAGTAACTGTAAGGGTACAAGTACCGGTAGTCGGAACGTCCTGTCTAGGTTGGCATTCGTATAAATCCAATATAACGGACCAGTTTGCCTACCTGGGGACTAACGATGAGAGTACGAAGGACCTATTAGGCCAAAGCATGCCACACCAAACGTCATTCGAACTAACCCCACTTTGAGGTGTCACCGTGTCCACACCTGGATACATTCCGAATATCATACGTTACATACATATTTCTCGATTTTCTCCGGGTTTTAGTGTACGTAACCAGGCTAACACATGCGAACCATATGAAAAATCCGGTAATCATGGGGGCCCACATGATTACGAAGGTGAAGTATGGCGGCATGCAAGGCCCAATTACGAGCAAAGCCCAAGACATCCTATGGATGTAGTAGATTTATTATTCTATATTTATTTTATGAATGTTCATTCCTAAAATACGACACATGATCCCTAAAACATCCAACTCATACTCTTGGTACGTATTCTTTGTAGATTCTAGTCTCGCTCGTAGGAAAATGAAATCAGGAAATTCCGCGAGCGCATGGCTGCCCAAATCGCTCAACAAATGGCGGCCGTAATACCTAGCATCGTAGTTCAAGTTCAACAAGCCCTTACCGCTAATCCCGACAACCCAATCAATCAAGAAGATCAAAATGTTATCAACCCTCCCCCAAATACCACTAAATGCACCTTCAAGCATTTCAAATCCTGCAACTTTGGAAGCAGCCATGGAGTTAGCTACAGAGCTCACCGAAAACCGCATACGGAATAAAGACTTCAAGGAGGAGAAGAAGAAGGATTAAGCATCAACCGAAACCCCAAACTCCACCCAAACCGAATCCCCTTCTCAACCAATTTCTAAGAGAAAACGAGATGGGCAACTTTTCGCTGTCACCCAACGCAATCAACCAGCCTCACAAGCCGTACCCCTCCAAGCTATCCCAATCACTCAAGTAGCACCCAACTCAACTTACCCAAATAAGAAACCTTACCTTAGACCTCACCCTCAATGCAACACCTGTGTTTATCACCATCCATCTACCTTACCTTGTCGACTATGTGCGAATTGTGGACGCTATGGTCATTTGAGCAAGATTTGCCGCACCCCTCAAAACCAAAACCTCACCCCCTACTCAAAACATGATCCAAACATATCAACAACCCCAATACCCCATGTTCCCATATGTTCGAGCTTGTTTAAATTGTGGCGACCCTACCCATTTTAGAAACACGTGCCCTCGATTGGTTAACATCATACACGCCCAAGCTCAAGCAAACCTAGTTAACCAAGCAAATCAAGGAAACCTAATCACTAGGCCACCAGCAAGAGGAAGAGTTTTCAACATCAACGCCAATCCTGTTGAAGATAATGACGGCCCAAACGAACCACCCAACTAGTCTCCTTCACCATAAATCAAGATTCAACTCCAACCGCTTAGTTTTTGTGTTTTTCTTTATGTTATCTCAATTTTCACGTATCTCAATTCTAAATTGGAAATTTATCCAAGAATTTTAATGCGAATACTATTTTAGTTTGTTTTATACTCATTGATTTAACATTCATATCATCATACCTCACGACGTATCTCAGTCTCATCATTTAAAGAAGTTGGGTTGTGTCTCACTTCTGCACTTTATTTTATAATCAATTCAATAAAAACGTTTACATGTTTTAATAGGATTCACTCGCCAACTTTTTGTTGATCCAAAAACCATTTTTTACACATGATACAGGTGGACAGGATGAAACAAGGAACACATAGGAAAGTGCCTTAGAAGAAAAATAATGAAGCCTAGAAAGATGTGTAGAACATGTTGAACTTGTATGATATGATTGTATGATTTCCTTTAAATTGTAATAATAAATATGAAACATTATAATAAATGTCATGAGCTTTGATGAAAACCCAATCATGCCCCGATCACCTTTTCCGCTGCGGGTCGGGGTGTGACAGTAGATGCGCGTCCTCGGAGTAGTGTATCACACGAGCAGGTCGCTCGGGCGGCGGCTGTGCAGGCGGGGTGCGCTGAGTGGAAGGCCGTCCCCGCTTGCGGGACAGCTGTGACGATGATGAAGCCATACCTGCACTCGTTTACAATAAATCAAAAATACAAAACAAATATTACAAGACGCCGCCCCCAAACACGTTTTACGATGTTTTTTTTGAAAAACAAATAAAGCCGTGTTTTTTGTGTTAGGAGCGGTGGTTGCGGCCGTATAGCATCCCGTTCGCGGCCGCAACGAATAAGTATACAACAACAATAAATAGAAAAAAATCAAAATTTCAGCATGCCCCCGATGCATTTACAAGAAAACGACCATCCTCGCCCGAATGGAGATTGAGTACGGGCGAGGAGATCACAATCGTGCAAATAAAACACAATAACAATCCCAACACTAATTATATATCAAACAAAGCTCAATGTCAACTATGCTTTTGGCATCCAAAATTTAATAATGTACAAACTACAAATTACAAAAAAATCTGACTCGACTAGATCGAAAATGCTACAACAACGAATACATAAACAATCTCCGACGCTCAAAACATGTATATATCGTATAAAGCGGTAACGTCATAATACTTTTAGCAACTGAAAGAGAACTCAACAAGAAATGGAATACGCCTAACTAAGACTCGACACGACTCGCATACATACAATAGTTCAGGCGACTCGACATAAAAGAAAAACATTATAACAACACAACACAACCCATCCATGACATTCAAAGTATACATATCAATTCAAAACATATCATCCACGAAACAACTAAGAAGGTATACTGACATAATGATAATAACGACTCACCTAAACTTTATACTAACCGCAAACTGCCAAACAACATATACAAACAGAAGTTACAAAGATTTTGATGCGCACCTTTATGTCGACACCGGGACCGAGGTGTACGGTTGGCGATAGCTCGATGGTGTCGGAGACTGACTGGTGTAAGGAGAAGGTGAGGCCGGTGACCAATGGAGGTTCGGAGGTGTGATGATGGATGACGACAGTGGAGGTGGTGGTGTTCGGAGGTGCTAGTGGTGGTGGCTCGGGGCGGTGGTGTGAGATGTGGGGAGGTGGAGAAGGGAGGCGAGGCGGTGGTGAGGTGGATCGGTGGAGGTGGTGTGGTGGGTGGTGAATGTGCTCGGCGGAGCAAGGTACTCCTTTGGAAATATTACCCGAATGGTATTGAGATGATGGTGGTTGGTTGAGTGGTGGAGATGAGTGTGGCGAGGAGGGTGTAGATAGGTGGGCGACGGTGGTGCGATGGAGAGGGTGGTGGTGGTTGGATCAGGTTGTGGGAGATGGCGGTGGTGAGGTGTAGTGGTGATTAAATGAGGGAGACAACCCCCAATTGGGGTTTTATTTTTTTGATCTGATCAACCCCTTACAGACCGTAAGGGGTATTACCTTGCGGTCCGTAAGCCCCTATTTTTTTCTGCCCCAAGTCACCTTGCGGACCGTGTTGCCCTGAGACTTACGGTCAGTAAGACCTTGTTTTTTATTATATTTTATTTTATTTTTTTCTTTTTTCTTTTTTTATTATTATTGAATTAATATTATTATTAAAGCACAAAATTACAAAATACATACTTACATTACGAAGCACTCGTTTTCCCGAATTTGTTTAATTGACCTTTTAACTACGCATCTCGATAAACCGGTTAGTACGTCCAATAATAAATAAACAACAACAAACTCAAAATACAAAAATGAAACAAAGAACAATGGTACAAACTATACAACTCGGGAAAATCCCGAGTGTGCGAAACAAACTCTCACGTAGTCATCACCGGGAGGTCTATCACCTCCTCCTCTCTTTCCTCGGTCGATCCCTTGACAAAGTGTTTCAAACAATGTCCATTAACCTTGAACCTCTTACCATCCTCATTCTCAACCTCAATCGTCCCGTATGGGAACACCTGCGTAACTACATACGGTCCATGCCAACGTGATCTCAACTTTTCCGGGAACAACTTCAGTCGGGAATTATACAGAGGCACCTTCTCCCTACACTTGAACTCCTTCACTTGCTTCAAGTGTTTATTGTGCAACTCCTTGGTGTGCTCCTTGTACGCCCATGATTTCTCGTACGCCGCATCGCGTAACTCCTCCAACTCGTGAATCTGCAGAAACCGCTTCTTCCTTGTGGTCGGCAAGTCAAGATTGACTGCCCTCAAGGCTCTATGATCAAGCTCAATCGACAAATGACACGCTTTCCCATAAATCAACCTAAAGTGAGTAGTTCCAATAGGTGTCCGATAGGCAGTCTGGAAAGCCCACAATGCGTCATCTAACTTGTCGGACCAGTCGATGCGACTTTTCCGACAATTTTCACCAAGATCCTCTTTATCCCTCAATTCGAGTTCTCTACCTGCCCATTAGTATGAGGAGGATAAGCCGTTGAAAGCCGATGGGTGACCCCATAGCGTTTCAAGACTTTCTCCATCTATGAATTACAAAAGTGGGTGCCTCGATCTGAAATCAAGGACTTCGGTGTCCCAAACCTAGCAAACAACCTCCTCAAAAACCTCACAACAACCCTCGCGTCACTCGTAGGCAAGGCCTCCGCCTCAACCCACTTAGAAACATAGTCGACCGCGACGAGGATGTATCGGTTCCCTCTCGACATAGGGAACGGACCCATGAAATCTATGCCCCAAAACTTCCATAACTTGAATAGGGTTCTGGGGCATCTCATTCCGGGATGACATATTTCCTGTCCTCTGACAGGCATCACAACTCCGCACAAACTCATCTACATCCCTAAATATGGTCGGCCAATAAAATCCCGCGTCAAACAACCGTTTGGTGGTGTAAGCCACACCATAATGACCACCAGTCGGTCCCTCGTGACAGTGCTGCAAATGTTGCGGGACTCGGACCCAAACACACATCTCCTAATAACCTGGTCCGCTCCAATCCTAAACAAGTACGGATCCTCCCAAATGTAGTGCTTGACGTCCGCAAAGAATTTCTTCTTTTGCTGATACATCATGCCCTCCACAAGGTCACCTATAGACAAGTAATTCGCTATATCAGTGAACCAGGGAAAGCCTTCCTCATGGGCTTTCAGAACAATCAGTACCTCATGGGGGAACTCGTCCCCAATCCTATCCTCCCGAGTCCTCTCGATCTCGGGGTTCTCCAATTTTGATAAGTGGTCAACAGCCACGTTCTTAGCACCCTTCTTATCCCTATTCTCTAAATCAAACTCTTGTAACAGCAGAATCCACCGAATCAGTCTCGGCTTCGCGTCCTTCTTCGAAAGCACAAGATACGACCTAAACTTATCACACTCGAAAACGACTGCTAGCAACTCCTTCTCTGTCGTGGTGTAATTCTCTTGGGCGTCGTTTAGGGTCTTGCTAGCGTAGTAAATAGGATGACAGTGTTTCTCTGTACGCTGCCCTAAAACGGCCCCTATGGCAAAGTCGCTAGCATCACACAGAATCTCAAACGGAAGGCACTAATCAGGAGCAATCAGAATGGGAGCACTCACTAACCTCTCCCTAATCAACTCAAAGGCCCTCAAACACTCATCGTCGAACACGAATGGCTTATCCTTCTCTAGCAGCTGGGTCATCGGGCAAGCAATCTTCGAGAAGTCGCGGATGAAACGGCGATAGAATCCCGCATGACCCAAGAAACTCCTAATTGATTTCACGGAAGTAGGCGGCGAGAGCTTGGAAATAACGTCAACTTTGGCTTGATCAACCTCAAGCCCCGCCTGTGAAATCTTGTGCCCTAGCACAATCCCCCCTCGAACCATGAAATGACACTTCTCCCAGTCAAGCATCAGGTTCGTCTCCTCACATCACGTCAACACACGCTCTAGATTACGCAGACAGTGATCGAATGAACTCCCAAACACAGAAAAATCGTCCATGAACACCACCATGAAGTCCTCGATCAACTCATGAAAGATCGCCACCATACAACGCTGAAATGTGGCCGGAGCGTTACATAAACCGAACCGCATGCGTCGATACGCAAAGGTGCCGAAAGGGCATGTAAAGGTGGTCTTTTCCTGATCCTCCTGTGCAATGGGGATCTGGAAATAACCTAAGAGTCCATCAAGAAAGCAGTAGAACTGCTGTCCCGACAGTCGCTCCAGTATCTGATCAATAAACAGCAAACGAAAGTAATCCTTGCACGTGGCATCATTGAATCTGCGATAATCTATGCAAACTCGCCAGCCGGTGACGGTCCGGGTGGGTATCAACTCATTCTTCTCGTTGACGACCACTGTCATACCCCCTTCTTGGGGACCACATGGAAGGGACTCACCCATGCAGGGTCCGAAATCAGGTAAATCAGCCCTGCATCCAGCAGCTTAATCACCTCCTTCTAAACAACATCCTACATATTCGGGTTTAGCCTTCTCTGAGGCTGAACCACCAGCTTAAACTCCTCTTCCATCAAAATCTTATGCGTGCAAAATGAAGGGTTGATACCCTTGATATCCATCAGCTTCCACGTGATCGCCTGCCTATGATCTCTAAGAACACTCATCAGCCTCTTCTTCCCCTCCTCTGTCAATCCAGCAGAAATGATGACGGGTAACTGAGATCGCTCGCCCAGAAATGCGTACTCCAGATGAGATGGCAACTCCTTCAACTCCAGGGGTGGGGGTACCTCAATAGACGACCTCTCCTTCGGCATCTCATCCTCGCCGATAACCTCAAACACCTCAAATCTAGGGGAAGGCTCGGTAGCCTGCGATAAAGGGTCCCTCTCAACATCAAACTTAGAGACCCCACTCTCCTGATCATCTACACTTGCAACCTGCGTTTCAGACGCAACTCTCCCGCAAATCTCGCTGAGGAGGCTACCCACATGTGACATAAGAGTATCGATAAAGTATAGAGTGTCATCATGCTGTTGGGTATGCCTCATAGAACGCTGAATGTCAAATGTGACCTCATCCTCATCAACTCGAATAGTCAACTTGCCGTCGTGCACATCAATGAATGCTCGTGCAGTGGCAAGGAATGGACGGACTGAAATCAGCGGACCTCAGAGTCCTCGTCCATGTCAAGGATGACGAAGTCAACTAGAAATACGAATTTATCTACCTTCACAAGCATATTCTCTACGATCCCCCTAGGAAACTTCACTGATCAATCAACCAGTTGAAGACTCATGCGCGTAGGAGACGGCTCGCCTAGATTGAGCTTAGCAAAGATGGAATACGGCATAACATTTATGCTAGCTCCTAGGTCTGCCAGCGCATTGCTAACGGTAAGATTTCCGATCAGACACGGAATCGTGAAGCTACCGGGATCAGACATCTTCTTCGGCAGCTTGTTCTGCAAGACGGCAGAACACTCCTCGTTCAACGTAACAGTCGCAAGATCCTCCAACTTCTTCTTATTCGTTAGAAAATCCTTCAGAAACTTCGCGTACTTCGGCATCTTCGATAGAGCCTCTACAAACGGGATGTTCACATGCAGCTTCTTCAACATCTCAAGGAACTTGGCGTACTGCTCTCCATCCTTACCCTTCACCAATTGACCTAGGTAAGGGGGTGTCGGTTTATACACCCTCATCAGCTCCTTCTCTGCCTCCTTCTTCTCACCTGAAGACCCGCTGGACTATGTTGTACTTGCCGGGCGCAGCCTAGGATGCACTTCGCCAGCCGGTGTCTCCATCTCAATCTCTTCAATGACCGGTTCATCCTCAACTACCGGCTCGATCTCAACAGCTCCTCTGCCACTCCTTGTAGTCACCGCCTTAGCTGTGGCGTTCGGATTTCCTACGGTACTACAGGGAAGACCACCCTGAGGCCTCTGGTTCAGCTGATCAACCAGCGAACCTACCGTTCTCTCAAGATTCTGCAGTGCTATACTCTGACTCTTCATGAAGGTCTCGTGCTCCACGAACCTCGAATGTGTCTCCTGATGTCGAGCATCCTCACGCGTGATAAACTGTGTAAGCAACTGCGTCTACTTCGCTAACGTCTCCTTGTTCTACCTCATCATCTCCTCCAGTGTCGGGTCATTCGCACCCGAACTCGATCCTGATCCTGCGTCCTTAAACAAACTCTGACGCGGCTGAAACCCCGGTGGGTTGCTGTTCTTCCAGCTCAAGTCTGGATGGTTCTTCCAATTCGAGTTGTAACCCCGGTGGGTTGCTGTTCTTCCAGCTCAAGTTTGGATGGTTCTTCCAATTCAAGTTGTAACCCCCCTGAAACTATTCTGATTTCGATTTCCCACAAACTCCACCTGCTCCTGTAGCTCCTCAGAGGCAATAGGACACGCGGCCGTGTCATGCCCTCCGGTGCATATCTCACACAGCTGCTCCTTTTTCGTCTGCATGTCCCGAACCTGCTTCGTCAAAGCATTAATTTGTGCCTGCATGGCAGTACTATCATTGACTTTATGCACACCTCTCTGTGCAGCAAACGAGTCTCTAGACTCAGGAAACTCGTAGCTTCTTATCGCTATATCCTCGAACATCTCAGTACACTCCTCTGGTGTTTTAGCAGTTATTAGATTTCCATCAGCAGTAGTGTTCAGCATATTCCTCGTGGTGCGCGTCACTCCACGATAAAACTTCTCAACTAACGTCCAATCCTCGAACCCGTGATGAGGACATTTAACTAACAACTCCTTGAAACGCTCCCATGTCTCCTAGAACGACTCTCCCTCCTTTTGACGAAACTCCTGAATCATGCTCCTCAGACGAGCAGTTTTAGCAAGGGGAAAATATTTGCCTAAGAATTTATCCCGCATCCCAGCCCAGGAAGTAATGGATCCAGCAGGAAGAGACTCTAACCAAGCATGGGCTCGGTCAGTGAGTGAGGATGGGAATAGGCGCAGCTTGCAGGCGTCCTCGTTGATGCCTTGCTCCTGAAACGTATCACAGATAGCTGAAAAGCAAGAGAGATGAACATTTGGGTCCTCTGAAGGTAACCCATGGAACTGGACGGTGTTCGTAACCATCGTGATGATTTGAGGTGGAATCCGCCAGCTACTAACACCGATAGCAGGGCGGGTGATGCTGGATCGAGCATTGGCCGCGTTCGGCCTGGCGTAGTCTGCGACGACCCTCCTAGCTGGGACATTATTGTCAACATGTCACCCATAGTGAAAGCAGAAGATGGAGTGTGTACCTGACTAGCTCGGATGGTACGAAGACGCTCGTGGAAATCTCGCTCGGGCTCGGATGAAGCAACAAACAAAGGTGGCCCCCGTGAACGAGTATGGCGCATACAATGGTAAGGAAACTAAGTTAACTACTAAAGAATATCTAACCATAAAGGCACAAATTGCAAGCAAAAGGCACCTAAAGGCAATGAAAATCTAAGAAAGCAAGTAAACAACTAAATAGACGAGTCGGATCGTTCTCTAAAGTGCTAGTTTCCCCGGCAACGACGCCAAAAACTTGATGTGTGAAATGTGTATATAAAAATCAGACAAGTTTTAAAAATGGAATCACAACCTAAACCACACACAATCGGCAAGTGCACCGGTCATAGTGTAGTGTAGATGGCAAGACCGGATATCAATCCGTGGACACCATATGCAAACTCTAGATACTGAACATTTATCGAATACAAAGTCAATTTTGAGTTGATTTTCAATGTTTAACGAATACCCTAATTAATTAAGAAAAGGGCGAACAAGACAAGCAACGCAATATGCAAACGAACTCGAAAACTAGGTGTAGAATAAATATGATAAGAAAAGACTACCTAGGCGCCGAATGCCTAGAATCATGCAACGCTATCTTGACTATGACAATGGCTAAATATCCTAATCTACCCGAATAACCTCCCGCTAGATATAATCAAACGAAAGATAGAGACGAAATGCAAAGTGCTAGAACAAACCGGCTCGACCTATCGATACCAAATCCCCCGAATATAAAATAATGAAAGCTAAATAACCCCCAAAACCCTCTATTCACGAAGCAAACCTAACCTTGATAATTGAAATATTAGGAAACCTTAAACGCGATGAAATAAACGAGCTCGAGCTATCGGTTACCCAATCTACCCACCAACGATTAGCTAATAACCTAGCACACCTAAATCGTCTTTCGAGTCACTAGATGAGGATGCACGTTTTAGTCGTTGATTTTAATTATTAATCAAATTGGTTTATTTCTAAACGCAATATTCAAACCCAAAAACCTAAGATTAACCGATTCAAACTAAACCCTAAGTCTAGATTGTATTTCTACGTGCCTAAACTGCTGAATTTATCAATCAATAATCAATCACAATACCAAAACTTGCAATATCAATAACAATTTCAAGATTAGATTATGTAAATCGCATAAAATAGCCACAATCATGTCAAAACAACGTAACAATCACTAGTTCATCTCAACCTAAGTAGTTTAAACAAGTTAGCTACTCATAATAATCATCAACACAACTGAATAAAAACTGAAAACAATGATGAACATGATTCAAGTCGAAAAGAATGCGAAAAACTAATATTTAACGAACCCACAACGCTTCAAACTCGAACCAAAAGCTTCCAAGGTTTCTAGACAGGTTCAAAATGCTCCAAGTTCGTCCCACAATGCTCCAAAGTCGCCTGGTGTGCGATCTCCTCAAACCCTAGACGGCTGCATGATTTATAACAATTTTCTGCGTAACCGACACCCTTACGATGCGTAAGCCTAATAAAAATTCAGCGGGTCTTCATCTCTTACGGACCGTAAGGTTGTACCCTTGCGGTCCGTAAGGGGTCCTGGAGAACAATATTCAACTTTTTATTTCACGTTTCTCGACACGTCTTTCCGTGCTCTCTTTGCTGCACCGCTTTCTCTCGTTTTCACTGCATAATTAGCAGGTTCTTCTACAACTCCTTCAATTCCACAATTTAACCAAATAAGTATCAAAATCGTGGGAAAACCTCATATAAACCAACCAAAATGTAGGGAATTCGATACGAAATATGTGTGTAATCTAAGACACATCAGACCTGCAAAACACAAATCATATCAAAGTAGGCTATTCAAAACTCAAATTCATGCAAATACATAAGCTTTAAAACAATTAAGCAATGAGTTTTCAACCACATATCACTCCATGCTTTGAGTGACCTCATGATGTTTCCTTTCGAAAACTTGCAGGGAATTTAAATTAGTTTCCATTTGTTGTTCTTGTGTTCATATTTATTATTTTCATTATTTTATCCAACATCATTATTTGTATGTTATTTATTATATGTTTTGTTTCATCTTAGTTTTGCCCAAAATTTTATTATTCCTTAATAATTTGATTAACTATATTACTTTATATTAGGGTGTTGATGCATATGTCTGTTGCCTACGTCATCGTATAGCGTCGAGTCTATGTTTAAGAGCGAAATGTTGAGTTTATGTATGTTGAGAAACAAGTTCGCCCGAACTTGTATTGTGCATGAACAAGTTCGCCCGAACTTGTCATGTGAAGGACAAGTTCACCCTAACTTGTCCATACCACATTTCAAGCGAACTTGTCGTCTTATAAATAGGTAACTTGTCATTTCATTTGTAAGATTCAGAGATTTTGTGTATTGGACAACAAAGCTCTGTCCAAGTATTTCCAGGATTTGTAACGTTTACTAACCAATGAAACAGTGATTAAACAGTAACAAACTTGTCTACAATGTCGCCTATACAAAAGGATTCCGCACGTTCACCTTAGGTTTGCCAAATTAGGACCAGAAGGATCCGTATAACGGACCTTCAATTGGTATCAGAGCATGATTGGCCTAATTTGAAGACATTGGACATAGAACTTCACATCTTTTACTCATTTCTTTCATTTTTAACTTTTCTTGGACATTTCACGGACAAAATGGACTGATTTTCAAGTATAATACTTAAATCCATAATAATAAGACCCTTGAAAAGATCAGAGCTTAAAACAAACGAATTCATGTCGAAGAGTTAGAAAATTCATGTTTGAAAACATCATTTCGAACGAACTTTTGATCAAGTTCGCCCAAACTTGACTGAAATTATCACATTTTGTGTGATTTTTCATCAAGTTCGCCCGAACTTGACAAGTTTTTCAAGAATTTTCATCAAGTTCGCCCGAACTTGACTGGTTTTTGATGAAATTAAGCAAAAGTTCGCCCGAACTTGGCTAAATTTTCTTGAAAAACATCATAAGTTTGCCCGAACTTGTGTCAAAGTGAAATTTTCTGAAAAGTTTATACAAGTTCGCCCGAACTTGTTAAGTAGCTGATTTTCATAAGCTGTTACAAGTTCACCGAACTTGTACAAAGGTTTCTAAAAAAAGGCATGAAAATTCAGAAAAACGTCTCGGACATTATATATCGTTAGATTCGTATCGACGAGACGAATTTAAAGCTCTAATCTGGTGAAAAGAGTTTCCGAAAAATTTTAAACGTTTTTAGCGAACCGATTGTCAATTAAAACGTCAATTTTTGCATAAAACTACTGCAACTACATTTTTTGTCGAAAATGAAAGATATTAATTTTGAAAAGATGAATGATTGGGAATAATTGTGTTCTGATTTGAATCATGATAAACGTATAACCATTTGGAAAGAAAGATTTGTAATGTTTAAACGTAAAAAAATGAATCTATATTTGAGCTAATAAAACGTTTTAATGTCATGAATATGTAATTAGACCATTATATCAGTCTTGAAGATAAGTTTTTAAAATTTGAAAATGCATTACCATCAGAATGGGATAATTTCGTGAAAGAGTCAAGAAAGAAATGTTGATTTACCATTAGTCATCTTTATGGATTTATTAGCAACATTTGCGATTACGTTCCTGTTATTGAGAATATGAAAGCTTTGAAACTGAAGAAGGATAATAAACCTGAAGTTTGTCAATTTTCTACAGGCATAGTCAGTGATCAAGGAAAGGATCTGGAAACGCAAAGTTCAAAAGATCAGTTGAAGAGACAAGAAAGTATAATGGCAAAGAATTTTGAAGAACAAAGTTCAAGAATGTCTACAAATGAGGTTTCAAGTTCTGAATCTGTGTGCTCAAATTGTCAAAAATCCAGATCTATTAATGTTAAACTTTTTAAAAATTTGGAAAGTTTGACATTAGAAAATAAAAAATTAAAAGAAAATGAAAATAATTTTGAAAATAAAATAAAAATTTTAGAAAATGAAGAATTACAAAGTATAAAACACTTTCAAAATCAAATAAAAATTTTAGAAAATGAAAAATTTGTTTTTGAAAATATTAGTATTGAAAATCAAAAAGCAATAAATTCTCATATTAGAAAATAACTCAACTAGAAAATGAAGTTGAGATTGCTAAAAATAAAGCTGTTGATTTAGAAAAGAAATTGAAAGGTTTTGTGACCTCGTCATTGATTCTAGATCAGATATGTCCAAAACCGATCAATGAAAATAAAAAAGAAATCCCAATAAGTGACAATGTCATAATTGAAGATTGTGTGATGATACCGATGATGAAAGAGCTAAAAATGATAAAAATCAAATATTTTTAAAACTAAAAGAAAAATTTCAAGAAACTGTTCTACAATCTACTGAAAAAGATAAATGCTCAACGCAAAAACCTTCTAAGCAGAATGGAGAACGAAAACAAAAGGAAAAACAAAGTTCTAAAAATTCTAAAAATTTTCAAAAGAAAAATAAAAGGTCATTGGTATGATCATTCAATCATTATAAAAATTCAAAACAATTTGAAAATCAAAACTTACAAAAATTTGAAAATAAGTGGTGCAGGTCGGACCGCAGTGCTTCAACGTCAAATCAGATTTATAGAAGAAGCAGGAAAGTTGGATATCACAATTCAAGTCACTGTTATGATTTGAGAGTATGGTGTGATAAAAAGGATTGATATGATAACAGGTTGTGTCACAACTGTGGAGTAAATGGACACATTGCTAGAAAATGTTTACAATTAAACCCAAACCTGTTCATATTGATAAGAAAAATTCTGAAGGTTTGAAAATACCAACTCAGGTATGGAAACAAGATACAGACACTACGAACAAGGTGAAACCAGTTATTACTAAGTTTTCAAATTTTGAAACTGGTGAATCCTCGAATAGTAGTGAACAAATAGTTTCTACATTGAATTTCAAGAAAGCTTTAGCGAAAAATCACACATGGTTGGTCAAAGGTAAGGAAGTGACACAATCAGTGAAAATTGAAAGTTTAGAGGACTTTCCAAAACTTGAGAAAGTTCTAAATAAATCTGATTGTGAAAATAAAGTCAAAATTAAGGTTGAAGAAATAACACCTAAGAATGCAAAGGCTTGGGTGTCACTATTCAATTAATTGTTTGAATTTTTGTGCAGGAACTTCTGAGATGAAAATAAATTACCGAGAATGGAGTTTCGTGGCACACAATGAAGACAGGCCGGGTTATCAAGTTTTATATAAAGGCCAATTTTACAAAATTTGAAACTCAAATAACGTTTACTTTATAATTTTTGGAGAAAATTTTTTGAAAAACATGTTTCAATAACGTTTACTTGAAAGTTTTACAAATTTTTGAAGAAAATTTGAAAACTATAACAAAACCCTCACTGTTGAACAGACAAAACTCAGGGATATAAATGTTTTATTAACATAAAAGTGCAAGGTTTTTTTTTATCATGAGGGGAAGAGAGGTTTAAAAGAAAATTTGGGAAGCAGTAATGGATGGCGAATTAAAGTGATTCTCATCGGTTGGTCAATATTATTAAAAAGTTCCAAAAATATGTTTTTGAATTTTAGGGGGAGAAAATTTTTTCAGAAAATTCCAAAAACATATTAAATGCAAAAAGAATGAAAACATGAAAAAGGCAAAAAAGTGTTTTGCGTGTATATAGGAAATGATAGTATATCAGTGGACTATCACAGTATGCTAAAGATTTGAAAAGTTTAAAAAGAGTAAACAAGTTTTACTGTGGATGTGTCGTAGGCTTTACACATTCAGTAAATTTTTTCCGGGATATAAACTAAATTTTACAACTGCTTAAACTTGTGGATTAACATCTTTCGGATATATGGACTTAGTACTCTGAAATTTCTTTGAGAGATTGCCTGATTCTGAGATACGAGGTATTTACAGATGATTGATATCTAGGGTATTATACAAGTACGTCTGATTTTGCGGAAGCAATATCCTAGAACTTCTATAATGCTTTTGCTAAAAACCCCTAAACTGCAGCTAAATTGAAAGAATCAAAAGATTTAATCAATTGCAGTCAAAAGATTCCAAAATTGGAACACTACTTTAACTCGAGCCTTCATCTCTTTGTCGACACGGTGGTACTAACCTGAGCTCTCAAGGTCTCGCATAACCCAGATACAGATATCAATTACGCTATATTCACATGTAAGATGAAATCTAGGGAATCTTGATACGGGAGTATATTCTGAGATGGGAACCATAGTTAAGTCAAGTTTCATAAGTCTACCTAACATATCTTGGAACAATTGAGAAATGTGTCAAAGTTAAGAGGGCAAACATATCGACAATCTAGGTAAATTTTTTTAAAACTTAAAGTCTCAAAAAGTCAATGGTACTAGTGATATGTCTCAAAAACTGATATGATCCTTTAACACATACTCAACAAAAATATATTTGTAAACATGTTTGTACATACTTAGTGTTTGATATTCATTTCATAAAACAAAAAGATTATATTATCTTTTAGTTTCGACCGACCACTGATGATGAAAAGCTGATATTCAAAGTCTAAAAGTTGCTGAACAAAATTTAAAACTTTTTGAAAATTGATTTGAAAAGTTTAAAAGTTCATTAAGTTGAAACTCACATTTGAATAAATGTGTCAGTTTAGTGTCAAAACATTTAATCAAGATCATTAAGTTGAACTTGATACATGAATCAGATATTCAAAGTCATTAATTTGGATTTGATTAACTGAGAGGGTTTAAAACTGATAGAAGATTAAAATTTGAAATGTTTGTGTTATGAAATTTCAAAGTTTGAATATGAAATGTTTCTTTGAATGTTTGAGAAACTTTGAAACAGAAAGTAGATTTTAAGGGGGAGCTAGATAAAAACATTGATTGAAGATTACATAAAGCTCAAACCAAGGGGGAGAGCATGGTGATTAAAGTTTTATCAAGACAAGCTCAAGAAAATAGAAAAGGATTGTAGAAGATATGAAGATCAAGGAAGTTAAAGTTATTCAAGAAATAAAGTTCAAGAGAATATTAAAGACTCTAGAATTTAATTGAAGAATGATGACTACGGCAACATCCAAGGGGAGTCTGTTGATGCATATGTATGTTTCCTACGTCATCGTATAACGTCGAGTCTGTGTTTAAGAGCGAAATGTTGAGTTTATGTATGTTGAGAAACAAGTTCACCCGAACTTGTATTGTGCATGAACAAGTTCGCCCGAACTTGTCCATACCACATTTCAAGCGAACTTGTTGTCTTATAAATAGGTAACTTGTCATTTCATTTCTAAGATTCAGAGATTATGTGTATTGGACGGCGAAGCTCTGTCCAAGTGTTTCCAGGATTTGTAACGTTTACTAGCCAATGAAACAGTGAATAAACTGTAACAAACTTGTCTACAATGTCGCCTATGCAAACGGATTCCGCACGTTTACCTTAGGTTTGCTAAATTATGACCAAAACGATCCATATAACGGAGCTTCATAGGGAGTATTAGATTTTAATAATCCAAACTATTCGGCATTGGCCGCCAACAGTCCAACCTCAAAAGTAACCACTGGCAGCCCCAACTATATTAACATATTGGCCTCCAATAGACCCTGAAAAGAACCCTAACCCTGTTAGTCGCCGGAGTCAGGGTCCATTAGAGGCCAATATGTTAATTGTTGGAACTGCAAATGGTTATTTTTTAATTTGGGACTGTTGGCAGCCAACAACGAATAGTTGAGATTATTAAAATCCAATGCTCCTTTATATTATTGTTTCCGTTTCACAAGTTGATTGTTGTTGAACTTCCAAGTTGTCATTAACAATGAGAAACATAGAATCACTCTTTAACAAAGGTAGAAAAATGGATCGGTTGTATAGTGGGTTAAAATAAGTTTTTGGTGCATGTTGTTTAACAAAGGCAACAAAAAATAAGTATTTTTTCGATAAATAGTTAGTTTACCAAATACTAATAAAACAATTTTGAAAAAAAAAATGATTTATGATGTTTTATGCATCAAACTACACATTGGGCGGTTTTTTACCTTTTCATATATAGTGGTGCTGTGTTAGATATAATATGTATTTGTAAAAAAACACCAACCCTTACTCGGACACACTTAATCGTGTAACCCGAATATTACCCGTTTCACCTATTTATCTAAACGCATCGTACAACTTGAAGGGTAGTGATCAAGTTGTAAATGTATTAATTGGGTTGGTGTGTTAATAAACAGGTTAAATATGCAACCCAAAACCTAATAATTTTTGTGTTGTAGAAAAAACGAAGCTTAAGGGATTGGACATTGTAGGTCTGAACATTTAGTACTCTTTTTGTGTTGTTATTTATCTTATGAGAATGATCATCACAAACACATTTTTTTATTCATGGTTATTCTAAATTCTTGATGCATTAAGTTCTTCGCTTTTCATGAGAGGGTAAAAGCTCTAAGTAAAATGATCATGGTCGTAACTTTGAGTGGAGAAAAGCAACTTGTGACCTTTTATGTCTTACCAAAGATCCGGTTTTGAGGGTGTTTTCCAAGCAATGGATAATAGTTTTTTTAAATTGTAAACATCAATATGTAGATTATTCTTAAATTCGAAGACGTGTTACTAATATTTTTAACACATGTTAAATTTCTCAATTATATACTTTAATATTTAACCTCAATATCACATATAGCTTTAAAGATTATACAAATGTTATTTATTTTATCCGTGTGTCAAACGGGAAATAACCTAGTTTAGATTAATAATAAATCCAAAATTTAAATAAATGTCAGTTAAATTAACATATTTAAAATTTAAAGATCAAGTAGTTAGGATTTAAAATTTTAAATATTTTTAGAATATGTAAATTTATGCTAAAAGAATCTCCCTCCGATTTTATTCCTGCTCACTCAAAATATTTTGCTTTAAACATTATACAAATGAAATTTGTTTCACCTGTGTCACATGAGAAATAACCTAGTACAATGTCAATGTTAATTCACAAATAAACAAACATTATATCATTTAAAGATTTTGGACTCTTAGCATCGTCGAGTGACAAATTTGTTTGTTTTAAAGTTTAATGACAAAATAACCTTTTACATATGTTTTTAAGCTCTTTCACCAATAAGTTGATATTTTGTCAAAATTTGTCTCTTGCCTTTAAAATAGACGGGATATGTACTTTATGTTTATAAATCTTTCACGTCATGTCCTTTGTCTATAACCCTATTAGTTTTATCCTTTTTTTTGTTAAGTTAGGTAATATGCAAGGGTCATTAGCATAGTTTAGTCTTTTCCCCTAACCTTTTCATTTCCCTCCTATTTGTATATATAAATTAAAGATGATATATCTCTCTCTAAACACCTCCTACTCTTAGTCTCAGGCAAACCGGATTTTCAGCCACCAACACCCGCCACCAACGACCACCTCCGGCATCCAAGAACCCCATGCCTACCCCTATATATATATATGTGTGTGTGTGTGTGTGTGTGCTCAAATCGGGCCAAAAGCTCTAGAACTGGCGAAGGTGGTGGTGGGCCGACAAAGTAGAAACATATCTAATACAAATCGGAACCCCTAGCCCCTTAATTGTCATCAGGTTAGGTATCGCCATTGCTAATCACCACTGCTGGTGGCATCTTGAACCACTATCGTTGGCTTATGTAGTGGAATCCAAGCTCCAAAATAGTACCGAGATTTTGTTCCAAATTAACACTCTCATTAAGGTAACATGCATAATAGCATTATCAAAACTAATTTGTGAAGGTTCCAACCAATAATGAAGACCAAGGTAAGAACCACACGAATGATAGAGGCTTTGACCACCAGGCTAAAGGTCTGAGAGTCATCAAGCTCTGGGATTTGACTAAAGCCTTGAGCCACTACACGGGACTTGTAGTGATTAACAGTACCATCAGAGTGATATTTAGTGTGACAAAGTCATTTAAATCCAACCACGATGTGTTGGGCAGGGCGAGGAACCAAGGACCAAATTTTATATTTATACAAGGCCTCATGTTCACACAATCCACAACGGTAACCCATTTGGGGTTATTAGAGACCTGTTTTAATATTCTGGGTCCGAGGAGAAAAATAGAGCTTGGTGTAAAGGATGAGAGGTGGCATGTGAGATGTCGGCTTGATAGAGGGGTTTGAAGATGCTAGCCTTGGCACGAGTTATCATAGGGTGAGTAGGAAGCGGTGGATTTGGGTGGACGGCTGGATGTAAGTGAGGAATTGGCATTGGAGGTAACGGTGGAAGGGTGTGTGGTTACGATAGAAAGAGTGGAGGTAGCGGAGAAAAGGGATGTGGTTATGGTGGAATTAGTGGCTAGTGGAGAGTTGGAAGCAGACGAGAAGGTGATGTCAAAGTGGATATCATGGTAATAGGGGTAGAGGATGGCATAGTAAGACAGTGGTCTATGCAAAGGTAGCAAGGGTTTTGGGATTGTTCGATTGGTTTAGGGATTGGTTGAAGTTAAAGGTGTATGACATTTGTCAATGGAAAATTCTACAAAAGGAGGTGAGGAGGAGGGTGATAATAGTGTTGGTTTGATCGCCATTAAGGTGAAAACATGACTAGTCAAACCACGCATGACGAGTGACATAAACACGCGAGGTGACTGGTTCCAAGCACCAGAAACCTTTATATTTTAGACCATACCCCATAAAGATGCACGTTAAGCTTTGCGGTTCTAATTTATGTTTGGAGTAGTCGTGAAGACACAGAAAGACACGAAATCCAAATGCATAAAAGGAAGTGTAATCGGGTGGATTATAATAAAGCATTTCAAAAGTGTCTTACCATTTAGAGTGGTGGTAGGCACTCAGTTGAGAATGTAATCGATATTTGTGAAGGAATTGACCCAATAGGATGGTGGAAGGTTGGCATTAAATAACATAGTCACACCGGTCTCGACAGTTTGTCGATGTTTTGTTCGGCCCTAAAATTTGTTAGGGGTGTGGGGACTCGACATGCGATGTAGGGTGCCATTTGATTCAAACAACGACAGGACCCTATGATTCATGAATTCGGTCCCCCGTCACTTTGAAACACCTTGAGTTTCCTTGTATATTGTGTTTGAACAAATAGTACAAAAACCGATAAGAAGTCATAGAACTTTTTCTTCGCCCGTAAAGGATTAAACCATGAATAATCATCAACAAAGACTACATAATAGTGAAAATTACCAATAGACATAATCGGTGAAGGACCCTATAAGTCATAGTGGATGAGATCTAAAGGGTGCAAAGCCCATTTCAAATTATTATCAAATGGCAAGCGTTTAGATTTTTTTAATTGATAGAGGGAACACACACCCAGTTTATGTAAAACATACGTTAAAGATAAATAAAAAGTTTTTTTATAAAGTAACAATAGAGTCAAAGGAAATATGTCCCAAACGGGAGTGCCAAATTTCAAATGACACTTAGGTTACGAAGTGGTAGAAACAGGGCTTCATGACGGGTGTGTAAAACTTAGAGCCCATCCTCACTCACGACAACTGCGAGCTAGGACCTAGTTTGTTCGTCAGTCTTGAATATAAAAAGAACAGGTTAGAAACTAATACATCAATGTCATTGTCTTTCATTAACAAACTAACGAATATGATATTTTTGGTGATGTTTGGAATAACCAACACATCACTTAAGCGAATAGATTTATCAATTGTAGATTTTCCTATACGAGTTACGGAAAGGGAAGTATTGTTTTCAAAAGTAACATGTTTGTTACCTATGGTAGGAGTTGGGTTGGTGACGGTAGAAGGGGAAGACGCCATGTGATTGGTGGCACATGAATTAACATAACAGTCTAAATTAGTCGTGGAACTTGGCATTGCGCATGAAACGCTTGAGCTAAGTGATCATCTGTTGGTGTGACATTGGATATAAACGAAGCAAGGGAAAAGCATGTGATCATCTTGACCACAAGCCAAAGCCGGAGGACGAAATGATTAAGCCGAGAAGGCCACTAGTGGAGAAGAAGTCCCATGAAGAACATGAATAGAGAAGTTCATGGCCTTCAACTCGAGCAAGTAGATCGGCAAAAGATGGTAGAGGACGAGTGGATTGGATTGATGTGGAGAAATATTGAAAGTGGGTTTGAGGCCACTTAAGAACCAGTTGACCTGATCATTAGGGTCAACAAAGTTATCATTGCACCCAATTGATCACACAACAGTTTAAAACTTCCACCGTACTCAACAACGGACTTGTCACCTTTGAGAGACAGTCTTGGTTGGTCAAGCAAATTATGAACAAGCTCAATAGATGCATTATTATTGGCTGCCTAAAGAGCCACCCAAATTTGTCAAGCCGTGGGCAGGTTAACCATGACCGTAATGGCATCTTCGGACAAGGAGGCTCAGAGAATAATGATCATACATTGATCGGCAGCACACCAAGGGCTAAGGCAAGGTTTTCGATGGCCTTTTCATCTTTTTAACATGGCGAGAGGGGGTTCAATGTTGGAGCCATCGAATGGTGAAGAAGGTTCTGATAAGATAGTACGGGGAGCATTTGGTTCTTTCAATGTAAGTAGTTGGATGAGTTAAGCTTGATGGTGAGGATAGGAAAAAGAGCATTGAAGAGAATGTAAGCATCGTATATGAGAATGATTCCATGGAGAGGATCAGAGAGAAACATGAAGGAATGGAACGAAGGAGATGAAGGGGATGCAAGGGGTTGACTATGATTGAAGGGAAAGGGTTGGTAGAAGATAGGGTGGGAGTAAATGTCTCAACTAATAGCTATGATACCATGTGTGAATAGTTAACTCTTAGTACTCCACAAATGTGTGGAGGGATGTGTGTGTGTGTGTGTCTATATATATACAGGGGCAGGATTTGGAGAAAATGCCCTAAAGTCTGAAAACAGTGAGAACGGTTACCATTTGTTGGATCAAAACAATCTATGGACTAAAACAAAGCGATGGTTTTTATGTAAATATCAATCATTGACATCATGGTGTGGGGTTCATTAAGGGTAGTAAGGTAATTGTGCCACTACATAAAGATTCAAACAACACATAGACCTATAACTTCCCACAAAAACCTCCCCAAATTCTACGAAAAACGTGAAAACCATATAAATTTTATTGCGTTTAAAGATCAATCACGATCCAAGAGAAGAAAAACAAAGTGAGTTATTGCCATTTTGATTCAATAATTAATGTGCAGATTCGACTATAATGAATTCCACAAAGTCTCATGAACTTAAGCAACTTCAGTTGTACCCCGTGCTGGCAGCTTCTTTTGTTCCACCGCCTTATCGGTGAGTTTGTGAGCCAATCGGATTGCTTGATGTTCAGTTACAGGGTTACTAGCCATTACCATACCCTGAATTTCCGGAACCAGACCCCCAAGATAGAACTCGAGTCTTTTCTCCACAGTGTTGGCCAAATCGGGACATAGAAATACCAAGTCATGGTGTTTTGCGGTGTAAGCTTCAATTTCCGATCCCACCATCTTGTGGTTCCATAAGGCTTGCTCCAACTGTTGCACTCTGTCTCGTGGACAGTACTCCTCTTTGATTAGGGCCTTGAACTCGGCCCAGGCCATTGCATTGGCAGCAATAAGTCCACGCGTTTGGACCTGTGCATTCCACCATGTCAATGCCCCATCTTCCAGTGTTGAGGCTGCGTACTTGACCTTGTTGGCCTCTAGACAGTTGCACATTTCAAAAACGGATTCAGATTTTTCGATCCAGCGGACCAGTCCAATGGGTCCTTCCGCCCCCGAGAATTTGCTTGGTTTCACGTCGAGGAACATCTTGTAGGGGTTAAAGCCCCCTCCTGCTGACAGAGAATAGGTAGTCAGCAAGGAATTTTAGTAGCCTCACTATTAGATTTTCACGCGAAAATTTAATAATGGTTACCTGCCGGTTGGTTCTGAACACCCGCTAAAGCTGCGTTCACGTGCTCTTGAATCATGGCAGCTAGCTCTTCGGGCGTTAAGTTAAGGTTTCCACGTCTTCCAGTTGCCATTTAGATCTTCGAAACACAACACAAACACACCCCGATAAGTCTATATCCAATATAGTTATCCTACTTCGTACTTTAATAATTATTAAGTTATGTCAACTCAATATGTGAAATAGTCAAAAGAAATACTTGATTAACTGAAATTTCAACATCTTACAAAAGTGCAAATCAAACATATGAATTCACTATAAAGTCTCAAGTTTAAACACAAGTGGGAAAATAAACTGAAGGAAAACAACTAAAATAAGCGAGACGTGTCAGTCGTCTACGTCTCCATCCCCCAAGTCACTGTCGTTGCCGTCATCCTGCGCGGCATTTCCAGCTTCTACAGCTGGGTCCTCCTCCGGATCCTCTTCCGGATCCTCTTCAGGGTCCTCCTCTGGATCCTCTTCCGGATCCTCCTCCACCGGCACTGGAGGGGCCGGTGCTGGTGCAAGTGCTTGATTTTGCAGATCCTGAATGTTCCATCTATTTTCCAGGACTCTATCCTCAAGCCAGTCGGCTCTTATCTGCTCAGCACGCAGATCTCTGGCTATGGTGTTACGAGCTATCTTACTCGTATGGTGCTCTTCCTCGAGCGAGTCGGTCTTACCTGTAAGTTGTCGGATCATCCATCCTTGTGCTAGGATGGTTTCCTGCATTCTTTCTAACTGTTTTTGTTGTTTATGTACCAGGATTCTAAGTATGTCAATTCCTACTTCTACAGGGTTAACCGGTTCAACCGGCACAGCAATGATTGGGCGTGATGACGACTCCTCCCCCAGAGCGAGCCTTTTCCTCGCAGCTGAGCGTGTCTCCACGCCATAAGATGGTAAGGGTTCCACCATAGGTGCCTTTCCTGGCGCTCTTGGTGGCGTAGGTCTGTCGGATGATGATGACGATGAGGATGATGACATTGCCTGTTAGGTCGTGTAGTTAGTTACGAGTTGTTTTCATTTCTTATTATGAAGGCATAATCTACATAACACAGTTGTGGTATATTGCATAACAAGATATAATAGTTCGGTGCCAAACTAAGTCTAGTGTCGTGAAATCAGCTTTAGTTTAGGTCTACTTCTAATGTAAACCTGGTTCTCTATAGCTAGTGGCTCTGATACCAATCTGTCACACACCCTCAATTTCCACTTGCGGAGTTTTAACCGCGAGGCGTGTGAGCAAACCAGAATCTGAAACACTAGTACGTCGAACGACTCTATATGATTTGATAATACGTTTTCAAAAATCATTTGTCGTAGATTTTATATTGTCTTGATTAGTTATCAATATTTAGCAGAAGCATCAGTTTTAAAGTTTGAGCGGAAGCATAAATAAGTAGTGAAGCGGGCGCCAACACAAACGCCAAAACAAATGAAAAACCCCCAAAACAATATTTATAAATAAGACTCGATAAAAGATGTCTTGTTCAATGCATGTGCGTGCACCTAGAGCTCCTAGCGTCCTGAGAAACATGTAAAGAAACAAGTGTCAACATTAAAGATGAGTGAGTTCACAGGTTTTCATAAATTCGTTTGTTTCCCCCGTTATCCCTAACCCGGGATAACGATTTAGTCCATTATTCCCAACCCGGAATAATATTGATGTTGATTCCATTATTCCAAACCCGGAATAATAAGTTGTTGTTTCCATTATTCCAAACCCGGAATAATAAGTTGTTGTTTCCATTATTCCAAACCCGGAATAATAAGTTGTCGTTTCCATTATCCCCAACCCGGGATAATATAGTTGTTTCGTAATTAAGTTCAATGTTAACATATATAGGTAGCTAGCCTAAAGTTATGTCACATAAGTGTTCGCGATCGAAGCTGACTGTTGTGCCTCCGTGTTGCCAGGCCTATCACTGACCATGGCGAAGTTAGGCCGAATTATTCACCCGTTGACCATACCCGGTCGGCTAGCGCGACTAGCTCGGATGGGGCTTGTCGGGCCCAGTAGTACTACTTATAACTCCCCCGCTATTAAACCCAATACTAACGATCCGAGAGATTGACGAGGACTTAAGTGATAAAGCTGCTTAGTGACCATAACATTACATTAACATTAACTTAGTTACCGAATAGTTATGTGACGTTAAATTCGTATAACGTAAAGAGATTGAGTTTGAAGAGTGTATACATGTTTCTCCCCCTGTTGTTTAAAAACCGGATAAAGTTAGGGGCCGTGAACTCACCTTTTGTTGCTCGGTTAGTGTAGCAAAGAAGTTGTAAAGGATGGGACCGCTAATTGCGTCCTAACAAACCAATTGATTTCAAGTCAGTGTGTGATCACACCAATACAAATTCTACACTTAATTTACGCACCAAGTGATACACACAAACAACATATCTAACACTCAAACATGCATGCAAGTATCCTCATGTGATCATAGTAACAAAACAATTTATCATGAACATAATCCAATCCATGCAATACCTTGGTGCACACAATCACAAGTTATAAAATTTCAGCTTAACACTCATAATTCAGCTGTTTTCTAGGATTTTTATAAAATAGTTCCAACATTCCAAAAATTCCAATATTTTTACAGTAGGTGACATTTATACTATAGAAATTTATATAAATTTTCCAAGTCCTAAATCTTTACCAATTAACCATAAATATTAATATACTAGGCTGCAGTCAGATTTATCGCTTTCTGACTGCAGTCCACGGAAGAATTTATTTAAAAATCACTGATCGTCCAATTAACAAAATTCCAGTTGGAGTTGCCCGGAAATTTCCATACCTAGTTGCTGTACAAAATTCATAACTCAACTCTCTACTGATTTTAAAATCCAACTTGATAAACAACCAACAAAATTTCAGAATTTTCACAGCTTTAGTTACTGAACTTATTTGGCCCTTTAAAAATATCAAACAACTTCAGAAAATTATGAATCCAGCGTCCTTAGATTCGTTATTCAAATCTCTACATTCTAGACATCAGAAAATCCGTTTTTCGACAACTAATGACCGAGTTACAGCCAGATGAAGCCGGCTGTAACTATTACTCAGCATCCTGTTTCAGCATATCGTTACCATTAATTCGCACAATCCGTTAATATTATTAACCTAGGCGATCAAGAACCGGTTTTTCTAATCATAATTCAATACCTATAACATATCCATGCAACTCTAATTCGCACCTCTAGTTTTTATAAACAAAACACAGCCTATAATATTCAGCTTTCAAACAACATTACTTGCAATCTAGCATTAACAAATCCGCAAACAATCATTCATCTCATTCAATCATGCAATCCGAGAACAATAAAATCAAAACACATGTATCCGAATATGATCTAGTAACATATGATAAACTCTAATCTTTTAATGATAAGGTAAACGAACCGTGAGTAAAATAAGGAACCGGTGATCAAAGATGCTTGCGACCGAGAGGATGATGATGGAGTAGGCTGTTTTGTTGATCGAATAGAGGTGAACAAGGACTGATCTCGCGACTGAATGGAGGTGAACAAGGGCTGTTTGCGGTTGAATGGAATGAAATAGGGCTGATCAGATCGAGATGAAGGCTGCTCGCGATCAATGGGACAAGAGTGAGGCAGTTAACGGTCGAAGAAGATGAAGGATTTGGCTGCCGACGGCTGTTTTGCCTTTTAGGGTTTTGTGTTTTTGATGGATGCATGCATGGTTAGTATATATAGGCAAAGAGATAAGTGGTTACGGTTTTGGTTTGGGCTCGTGGCCGAGGGACTTGGGTTGGTTTGGGTTTGATCTTGCGGCCGAATAGTTTTAGTTTAAGGTTTAGGTTTGATCTCGGTTTGGGTTTGCGGTTTGGGTTGCACACGGCCGAGAATGGTTTGAGTTCTAAACTTGGTTAATTCCTAGAGTCACAAGGAATCAAAGTTGGTTCGTGTCGCGGTTCGGTTCGTGCACATATTTGCCATGATTATTCTATAACCAAAATAATCACATAATCACACATCACGTATTTACTAACTCGTACACGTTTAATACATAGAATATAATTCACTCGACAAGTATTGCGTTTAAGTTATCCGAAAAACCGGGATGTCACAAAAAACCCCATACTAAATTTGCAAAAAATGTCAAACTGGCAGCAAGATGCTTTTGCAAACTACTTGATTGGTAAACAACACCCAAGTGCTCGGGAGATAAAAAGGGCAAAGATTGTGAGACAGAATATGGATTAGAGAACAAAATCTAACTTGGTCGACTATGGAATTTTTACAATGAGGCATATGGAAATGTATATTGGGCATGTGGTTTAGCAAAAGAAAAGGCTCTATATGACCTGCAAAAGAAACAACTAAATGACCTCAAGATCAAGTACACTGCAAAAATCCTACTCAATAACTTCAATGAAAGCAAAACTCGATTGGTAATCATTAAACAAATTCTTGCAAATAGGGGAAGAAAGAAGAACATAATTGTAAAAAACTGGATTGCAAAGGTTCGAAGAATGGATGGCCTCTGAAGTAGACTAGTTTGGTAAATGCCATATTTTGCATGTTTATATCAAAATCACATGTAAAACGCCATATTTTGCACATAGTTTTTTTATGTTTATAAGTATGCATGTTTATGTTAAATCACCTGTATATTTTTCATGTTTAAAAAAAAAACAGGTTATAACACGCCAAAACAATATAACACAAAAAGAATATAAAAACATTATCATGCTATCACATAAAACGTCAATAATGATAGATACATCATATCTTCTAGCCTCTTCAGTGTCAAAACTGTGGAGAAAAGGAATTTTCAAAGTATATAGTACTATGACACAGATAAAGATTTCAGAAGGTCTGTTTACAACTGATATTGTTTTGGTGCCAAAATAATATATTGCTCAACCAAAACGCGCCAAGAAAACTATTATATAAGTAGAAAAGCACCAATAGAAAAAGGTCTATCGCTATAACTACTAATAAAAGCCAAAAAGTGTGTAAAACGCCATACAAGACCAAAAAACATGGCTCAAGTTATTGCATGGAGGTTCGATAGATCATATAGACGTTTCGTTCTAAGGTTCTTAAACAGGAGAAGAGTGAAGGTCAAAACCATCAACGCCATACTTGTTATGGATGAGGTCGTCTAGAGGATGTTGATGCTAACAGTAATAAGAAGGTTGAAGAGAAGTTTTCCAACGGATAATGATGCTGGTTATGAGAAACCAACCATTACCGGATGGAGTTTGAATGAATAATTGAGGATGGTGACAATTGCTTATAACAACAGAGAGCAGGATTCTTTTACAATGGACCAAGTCCTGAACACAGGGAATGTTCACCACCATGAACAACTCTGTGATTTAAGAGCTTCAAACAATATCAAAAACAGGATTGTGATTATGTTTGAAGCTAGGGTGCGAGGCCAGCTGTGCCAGTTAATGGCGTTAAATGCCAATGTCGATGATGACGAACGGAGGAAAGTGATGAGCAAACTGATGGGTACATCTCTTAGGTACTCCAATCCAATGATGCTTATTAATTTGATCTCTTTCTTTTCATTTTAATTGTAATATTTGTCTGATTTTTTTATTGAATTATGATGTTGTTGCTTGAACGCCAAGATATTTAGCTTTGCTTCCTTTAGTAAAGCTTAATTTATCCCAATGAAACAAAGAAACAAAACCGCCACCAAAGTTATGAAGTTAAACATTAACTAAATGTCAAAAAGTGTTTCGACGCCACACAATAACGCAGTGTATGGAATAGAAAAGTGGGAAAATTATTAAACAAAAGTAAAAAAGACAAAATCACCCCTTCGTCTGAATTGTAGCGCACACCACGTGTCGCTCTAAAACCCATTCTCACCATTTTTATACTTCTCACCGTTTTCTCCATATTTGGTTTCTCTCTCTATAAATATGTGTGTTTGTGTGTGAGAGAGAAATAATTTACAAAACAATATTACAAGCTTTAAGAAAAATACAAAAGTTTACAAAAGAATACGAAAATTACAAATTAATATGTTGATAAGTAGAATATACTAGTCCTTATAAACCACGCACTGTGGCACGAACATTAAACCAAACAAATAATGTAAAAACCGTAAACCATGCATATGTGTTACGGCGTGTTAATTTGTAAAAAACAAAAATCAAAACAAAAAGCATAGAAAAGGATAAATAACTCGACATAGGACCCGCGTGTTGCGACAGCACCACTAAATTATAAAAAATAGACGTAAAAAACGTCGAACCACACGCACGCTTTGCAAAGTATTAACTCGAAGGATTTATACTAAAATGTACAACATTAAATTTAAAATCAAATAAGGGTTATATGCTGATTATTATCATTAGTTAACTTACATTGTCATATTCTGTCATGTCAATATCAGAATGAAGAAGGGAGCGAGGGACCTAGATATAAACTGATGATTAACAAAGGATTTCTAATGAATTGTAAAGAGAAAGGGAAATGATAATGGATCAAGAGAAACTCTAATTTTTATTGCTTCACCAACTTGTACTTAAGCTATGTGGGGTAGTAAAAACTGAATAGTGAAAAGTAGACAAAAGAAATTTGTAAAATAATGGTGGGATAATATGTGTGTATTTGTTAAAACTGTACAATTATACCTCATAACTGAACAATGTTCGTGCAAAGAGAGTTAAGGTTATCAAATTAATACTTGGGGCTCATGGGGCAACTATAGAGTGTGTGATTTGCGTGTAATTATATATATTTTTCACATCATTTAAAATCTAGTATCTAATGGTTTTCTTCAAAATATCGATAAAATAGCTCGAAATTAGTTTATTTTGTATTTTCAAGGCAACTTGGGCTGAAAACGGACAAATGAAGCAAAAAAGACGAAAAAAATGCACTCTTTCAAGAAACTAGGCCTGGCAAGGATTGTGCCTGGTAAGTACGCCTCGTGTCCCATCCCAGAAAAGACAAAAAAGATCTCTTGAAACTTTTCACACCCTCTAAAGTTGGCCACGTCCCATGCCTGTCCATGTATGAAGATTCTGCAAGATTTTATACTAGGCACGGGTCATGCCTAGTAGACACAGGTTGTGCCCGATCTCCAGAATCAACTTATAAATTGAAGGTTCCTTCATCCATTTTCATTGCTCAATTTTTCCTTCCCTCTCTAGATTACACTTCTATCTTTTTTTTTTACTTTGGTTTACAATTAAGATTGTAAGAACACTAAATATATTTTTGTGATGTTTATGGCCTCAAAACAAATATATGTAGGTAATTTTCCGAATGAACTTGTTTCGCTTACCAAATCGATGCAACATCCATGGCATGTAATAGAATATATGTAAACAAATCATTGCAATATAATCCAATGCTAATATTATATTTTCATATTTTGTGATCTTGTAGTCCAATACTATATTATATTTTCATATTTTCTGATCTTATAGACAGATACAAATATTTTTCTATTACATGTTTTTTAAAGAAGAAAACATAATATAAATAACGCCATACATGTACACCATAGTTTCCAAATGGACACATATTCGGAATCAGGGGCGCAACTTACTTGGGGGCCGGGGGGCGCCCGACTCCCTGAAATTTTCGCTCAGTAGTGTTATATATGTAGTTTTCGTTTAGAAATTTTTTGGTATATACGTTTTCGACCCCCCGGTTCTATAGAAATTTTTTGGTATATACGTTTTCGACTCCCCCGGTCGAAAACGTCAAGCTTCGCCACTGTTCGGAATCCATTTTGTATCTTGTGAGCACACATATAAAAGCATGCATTACGTATGTGGCCAATTTTAATTCGAGTCCACACATTCTAGCGAAAACTGACATGCATTGAAATACCATTTAAAGATTATGATCTTGAAACCATTCCAAGTACACTCGTAAAATTTGCATTTCATATGACGTGTTCACATGTAAAATTATCTATCCGTAAAGAAGAATGATGTAACATCGCATTTTAAATGCTTTACTTTCAAGGCACCGCTTCCAACAAACATTAAATTTAAGAAGAAGATTTCTAGCGAAAATTGACATGCATTGAAATACCATTTAAAGATTATAATTCTAAAACCATTCCAAGTACACTTATTATTTCGTATGATATGTGTTCACATGTAGAATTTTCCATCCGCATTTAACATCATATTTTAAATGCTTTACCTGTTGGTGTTGTTGTTGGACTTTGTATAATTATTAACAAAATTATTATTAATAAAAACAGACAGATATCCTTTTCCCATTCATGGTTGGACAGAAGTCCAAAGAAGGTATATTAGACACTCGGTGTTGGGTCGCCTGTCGACGCCTCTCAACACCATGCTTGGTGGGCCGGCATCGTCGTATACGTCCTTTTGGAGACGGGCGCTAGAGGACAAACAATTATGCCGTTGAACGGCTTTTTTTTAAATGATTTCCTTTTAAATATTTACCCCAAAATCCCCCCATTTTATACACACTTCAACCTATTCTCTCACTCAACTTTATACCATTCATCCACTTTTTATATAATTCTTCTACTTTTGCCATGGATCCGAACAACCCGAACCCAAACCCGACCCCAAATCAAAACGTTTTCTCGGTGCCCGGCTACTATCCTACGATGGAACCGAGTTGGTCATCCTTGCAATTTTCTTACAACGCTTTCTCGGGGTTTTCAACAAAACCCCAACGCTTTCTCTCAAATAAGTCAACTCCAATCGTTGCAACAAATGATGATGCGAAACTCGTTCAACTTGCAAATTCAATCTCAACCACAACCTTCGCCAACACCGGTAGAATCGCCTCCCCAACCACAACGCGTAGAAGATGGCGTTGAAGAATTTGTTCCGGAGACGCAACCGCAATCCTCCTCGAAACGGAAAAAGGGAAGCAAGTGGCGGGCGCCAAGATCAACCTACGAAAGGCAAGGCAAATAATAATTTATATCGATTCCATCTCTTCGAAGTGGCGAAAAATGCATCCGGTCATGAACTAATAATTTATTTTGTAGTCGTAGTAGTGGGATGAGTGACGAAGATGTTTTTGTAGCGGTGATGCGTAAATACGACAATACGCATAAGATCAATGCACGTACGAGCTTGGGAAGTTTTGTGAACCAGTAACAAGTGGGCGTCGGTTCCAAACGAGGTTGCAATGGCTAAACGAACAAAAATCTCAGAGACTGGTAGTTATAGTGCGGGGGGCTCGAACGCAAGATGCCAAATAAATATAAACGACGAGCCTGAATTTGACGAAGAAGAGTACGCGGTTCGAGAGGATGAACGTCCCCCAGGCAGGGACAAATCCAAAAAGGCGGCGGCTGCAAAAAAACAAGCCGCAACGGTGGGCGGTTCCAAAATGGAGGAGGTTATGGTCCAGTTCAAAGCGTACACAGAGGTCACGGCCCAAAAGGCAAAAGCGAAGGAACGTGAGGTGGAAGAACGGGTTCGGTTGAAGAGTAAACGGGTTCGGTTGAAAAGTGAACGGGTTCGGTTGAAGAGTGAAAAGAACGAATATAAAGAGAGGGAGATAATGACAACCGAGTTAAACTCGTATCCGGAAGAAGACCGAGAGGTTTTACGAAAATAAAAGAAAAGATCACGAAAAAGTGGAGTTCTTACGATTTTTATTTTTTAGGTTATGTTTTTATTTTATTTTTTAGGTTATTTTTTTTATTATTTAGGTTATGTTTTTTAATATAAAAAATAAATTAATTAACTAGGTGGGGTAAGGCCATCACCCATTTCCTTGGTCCCATCCTTAAATGAGCATCCTCCAAGAACTATGACGTGACGCCTAGATAGATGGTCATCTCTAAGAAGGGTCATCACCCATACCTAGCAGCCTTAGCATCAATGTCTTCACGGGTTAACCCAACCCAACAGTCATGGGTTAGGTCAAAGAAATGTGTGTACCAACTACAATTTTTATTAGTTACTTTAAAAGCATCTATTTAAGTTTCAAGACTCAAGAGCTATTGTTTAAAAAAAAAGAAAAAAAAGAGTTAATATTCACACATCCCTTTCCTCTGTATCTCTCTATACAGACATAGATATACATATAGAGAGAGATAGAGTAAAAAAAGATGTGAAAATAAGATTTAGAGGTGTGAGAATAGTGAAAGCCAAAAAAACAAGCTTAAAACAATGATGTGATGATCCAAAACTGGAAATTAAGGGAGTGGTATAACATGTGATGAAAACTGTGAACACTTTTATAGCATGCGAGAATGTGAGATTAGGCATGGGCTTGGCAAAGTTCTCAAAAATAATTTATTGCTGCACTAAATATCTTCTATTCTGTTGTGTGATTTACTAATGACAAGTGAAAAAAATGCATAAGAGTAGTGTGAAATCTTGGAAACATCTGACATGGTTGGCCACTGCTTTTATATTTTCATTATTGTATTTATTTCTGAAGACTCATGCGAACTCAAAGCCAATAGATAAACGAAATGAAAGCTCAAATTCCTTATTTAGACAAATGCAAGTAAGTAATATTCACATTTTATGGAAATTAAAATCATAATTCTTGTTTTGCTTTATCCAGACTTGAGTTCAGTTTTCAGGAAACGAACATACTCATGTTGTATCATCTCTCCGCCATTCACAGGATCAAATGCGCACCTGTAGAAACTGATTATTTCACAGATTATTAGATAGATGGATATCGAACAGGTTGGTATACAAACTTTTTTCAAGTATAGATGATGTACCTTCCATTCATGCCCACAATAATCACTGTGTTCTGTGATCCAAATGCTGACATGTACTGGGTGGGTTCAGGCAAGTGAAACCGAGCAAATGACCATTCTGAGCTAAAGTATTTTGGCAACACACCTACAGATATGATCTCGAGAACGTCAGAATTTGTAAACCAAATTTTAAATTTAAACAATTAGAAAAAAAAAAGAAAAAAAGAATCTTCTCCTGCTCTAAAGATGGATAATACTAAAGGTGGGAAAATGGGTGGGTTAGGCAGGTTGGGTAACGAGTCAAAACAGGTTGGGTTGACAAGGAACACATTTTGTCCAATAATTAGTTTGATTAGATTGATAATTTAATTCAATGAAAACGTAAATTTACAAAAATACAACTTTTGCAACTTTCAATCCCTTGACCCGTCCAACCAATTCTACACATTTCCTATTTAGCTAACCATCTATTTTACCCGCTCGACCCCATTAGAAATAAAATATCATCTATGTTGACCCACACATAAGTAAATGGGTCAAAATTTCCACTTCTAAGGCCATTCGGTGTCGAGGTGGGTCCATCACTTGGTGATGGGCCTCCACGTAAGCTGCCACGTCACCCGGGGGGCATCACCTCACCCAAGTGATGGGCCCGGGGTGTGGGTGATGAGCCTCCCCATATTTGTTACATATACAAGATATGTGTGTGTTGGATAACAGCAAATCATTATCATCATCATCATAATCAGTACATCCCACCAATAGCAAAGCTAAGGTAAGGTCTGAGGAGGGTAGCATGTAGACAGCCTTACCTCTACCCCATAGGAATAGAGAGGCTGCTTCCAGTGAGACCCCCGCTAATATATGATAATACATTCTTCACGCGGCCTCCGCCGATGTGCAACGCCGGGTCACGCCGGCTCCAGTGCCACCTGGCTTGGGCGTTACTCCATAGTGAGTAGCCTAATCACTTGCTACAGGGGTTGTGGGTGCTTTAGAACCTCTTGTATATCCCATAAGATTGCAACATTTTCTTAGGAACTACTGGGTTAAAATTACTTTTCTCAACATATCAATGTTACTTAACTGCCCACGAACATCATCACAAACATATAGATGCTATTGATCAGGTCCAATATGGTCTTTTGATTTGGAGGATATTTAATAACAGGCACGATTTGTGCATGTGGTTTCCTTGATTGTCTTCATAAAGAAAAGGAATAATGTATGAATAGGCCACCCAGATATTAAAGCTAGCTTTAAAGGTAACCCAAGTATATATATTCATTGGTGCCGGTTCCAGCAATAAACATGCCAAAAATCTTAAATGGCAAAATACCCACTAATTTTAAAACGTCACTTATAGAGTTGTAAAAAGGAAAGAAAAAATACCCCTGAATCCACTCAATTATGTTTGACAATCCACCTAAAGTTGATTCTTTTACGTAGGGTCAGGAGCATTTTTGGCATTTTCACAACTCCAGAAATTGGGAAGCTTATATTAAGGCATTTTGTCCTTTAACCATTTTCTTTGCATAAATATGTTTTGTCCTTTTAACTTTTTACCCTGAATCAACATAGATGATGGAATAAATGAAAATCAAATTGATACTTAATGATCTATTGACCTCTAAAACTGCTTCAATTATAGTTTCATGGCCATCATGGAAACTTTTGAATACTTGGATGGCATATGTATATGTATATCTACATGTTATCTCTAAACACAAGTCGCATACAATTTAAGGGATCTTTGTATTAGCATTACCTTTCATGAAAGATAGTGAAGAACCAGGATTGGCACCAGCAGCACTTGGTGAAATTAAGGCATCAAGAGAAGATGAAGAATTCTGGCGTGAAAATGGTGGAGAATGACCAGTGGTAGATTGAGTTGATGGATCCTCACTAACCACCCGCACTCTGAGACTAAATATATGCACAGTACCTTTATCACTTGACACTGCCAGCCACTGGACATTTGGAGAAAGGGCAATACCGTAAATATCAGCTCTATCCACTCCTCTGCGTACCTACCAAGACATAGAGTCAGAAAAATGAATGAAATTGACGTAGTTTTCTTTTACCTTCACTTGTTCTTAGTTGTTTATTACAATATATTTGTAATCAATTAGATGTAGCATCCAGTCAATTTTTTTCATTTCTGTTAACTTTTCTTTAAATAATGTGCATTTTCAATATGAATAAAAAAGACACAAGTATTAGAGTAATAATCCATTTATGCATTTAAAAGACTCATTCAACCCACTTCTCCTAGTTAATATATATAATTTGACCCATTTGACTAGTTTGAGATCAAACATAACCCAAATTGACCCAATTATATGTAAATTGGTGAAATTTTCCACCTCTACAATTTACATATATTGAACCGAATATTACATAAACACTCACATAACAAACCATAATGTACCTCCTGTAATCGAGTCCCGTCCATTGTGTTGAAAATTCTAATTAATGTGCCCTTTGTGCTGGCGGTGGCAAGAAGAAGCCCATCCATAGTCATGGTCAAACACGCAATCCTAGAATCATGAGCATTGATCAACTTTGTCATATTTAGTCCAAAATGTTCGACTCTAACTTGTCCTCTTCGCAGACCAGGGCAAGCCAATACAGACGTATTCACCTGGTGAGATAAACAACAAAGTCCTCTAGGGTTTGCCAGCGTTTCTATCTGATGTAGAAGCTTTAGATCCATAAAATTATAAACGTATATTTTATGTTCGAGAACAACAACGATCTGGTCACGTCTTAATTTTACCGCCCTAACATCTGACCTAAACGAAAATTCACCAATGCAACGACTCTCATGATCGTCCCATATTATTACTTTATTTGGAGGATATTGTGTATTAGCTTTACCACCAACAAGTGCTAGAATGTTGCTTCGGAAAAGCATTTCGATTATTCCGAATCCTCCACTTTTTAAATCACGCCTGAAGGTTTCTTTGAAAGGATCACAGTTGTATATACGAAAACCATGGTTTGTACCAGCAGCAAAACAGCCATAATCTTGGTTCCACGATACTGATAATAAATTCACTTCGCTCCCATCAATATCTGAATTTGAATTGCCGGAGGGATCATAGATAGCATCCATTGGGGGCTCAAATGCTGCAAAATACGGTTGTTGAGAGCCTCGTGATGTTGAAACAGTGTAATTCATAGGGGAAGAAACATCAGTCATTAAAGCAACCTAAAGCTGTAAAATGTTCAATAGAAAGAATTCATTTTCATTACTCGGATGACATGGTAAATATAGACCCTTTACTTATTTATTAATCCAATACAAATCATTTTTTCCTAATCAATTTCAACTTTTCAGAAGTTAATTAAGTTGAAACAGCAATGGCATGCTGCAAAAAAGCATCAGGGAAAAGCTAAAAGATTATGTGAAAAACTTAAAAAAAAAAAAAGATACGATAGTTGAATTACATGCTACAATGAAATTGTTGTCAAATGATGACTCTCAAGTTTCTACATTGATTTCATGTCATGGATGAGTATTACACTTGCACACAGGAATAAATACATTCTACAAGGCGTGTATAATACTGAGAACGACGGAACATACAGTGACGACCCATCTAAAAATCTTGCCACAACGAGCCTTGGTGGAAGGATCTATATGGAAGCGTATGGTCACTCAGTTCCTTAGTTAGGGAGACTTCTTTGGAAGTCCCTGGAACATTGTAAATACTAAAAAGTTCCAGACTAGTGATCTAGAGTCTAGACTGTCGATATAAATAGATTATAGCCATATATTTTGGTAGGGAAGTGATATAAGGAGGTGCCTCATTTGGCACAAGCCACCTCATGAAGTACCTCGAATACATTAATACAAATTTTAAAGAACAATTGAAATTGTTCTCCCAAGCAATACAAAATATTCTTATTTCCTATACTCATGTGTTCCTCTTTAAATTGTTGCAAGGAGTAAAGTTTGGCTAACTAAATTTGATTACTAAATACTGCATGGAAGCTTATAAAGATAAGTATGTGACAATAAGCATACAAAATAAGAACACTATGCATCTCTGGCTGTATAAGATTCATTGTTTACTAATTACTATCCACCAGTCAAAGGAAGAAAATTGATGCTATCCAGGTTTATAAAAAAGCAACTGGATATATTTAACCAGAGGGAACATTTATACTTATTAAATCCAGCATAGTTATTACATTGCACATGTCATGTCATTTACACATTCAATTGCATGATAATGACTGAACCTATTTTTGTTATTTCACGAAATCTTAAGCAATAGCATTCACCTGAGTCCATCCTCAACAAAGCATTCAATCAAACAATTACTTTTTCCGAAGAAGACTTCGCTACATATAATAATAATCATTCATAAATTCCAAATTAATATCAAGAACTAAAATAGCAAGCAAACAATAAACACAAATTGCCACGGTTAACTAGACCAATTTCTAAATTCTTATCCATCACATATACTAATTTCCAGAAACTAAAACAACAAACAAGCAATAAAGTATTATAATACACCAAGCTTCCACTAATAATTTTAAAGTAACAAAAAAACAAATCAAACACACTCACCAAATCATTGCAGATTCACTCGATCGCACAATTCTGTAAATCAACATCATCTCCGTATTCCTGCAAATCACACATTCCGTAATCCGTAACGTGAAAGTCAAGCAAACCGTAGGAATCTAAACATTATCAACAAATGAAAAACCCTAAGTAACCTGATTACCTTGAAGAGGAAGTTAATCGAGTTGGAATGACGATGAGCGATGAAAGTTTAGCGCGATTGTGGATTAGATTGCTTGAAGGAGGAGTGAATGATAGATCGGGTCCGATGAGATGAGATGAGATGAGAGAGATGAAATTGGAGTATACGTAGAGTATTATTGCTGTGTAAGATGCGAGGAATTCGTGATGGGAGGATCAAGAAGACGAGGGTATTAGAAATTTGTCTGTCTTGCACTATTTCCAGAGGTCACTAATTCAGCTTTATATTATTATACACTAAAATTATTATATACTATAGAAATATATATAATTGTTGTAATGATATATAAATCTTCATTTAATTAATATTTTGGTAAAATATAGTAAATTTAATTGGTGGAGATATGTGGATCCAAGGTTTTTTTTTATAGGATCACATTTTCGGTGCTAAATTTATAATAAAACGCCATTATAATTTTTGGGTTTGTACGGGTTTGGTTTTCATTAAATTTTCTACAGGTTTTCAACAAGCCTCATGAACCCAATTCAAGACCAAGTAAAATCATAAAAAGTCTAATCAAGAAGTAAACGTTTAACATCGCTAAAGTTTTAACTTTATACGTTAAATAAAAAGACACTTAAAGAAGGACATATGAAAGTTGGATGATTGATTTGTTTTGTTGTTCTGGTCGCAAGTAGCCGAGTAGCACGCCGTGATAACTAAGTATGCTCGCCTTGTTTCACAGGGTTCGCCTGGGGATGATGCTCAAATGGTTATGATCGTCTCACGTCTACAATGATAGACGTTGATGGTTACAAATTAAGTTTAAGAAACAGTCAAGAGAACTTGGGTAAATGGGTCATATGTAATTAGATTGGAAAAATTGGGTAATTTGTTTTACATGGCCAATTTAATAATTAGGAAGCTGATATTAATTTGGGCTTAATTAAATCAGGTTTAACTTAATGTTAGGAGCTTTTTTTTGTTTGCAAGATAAATTTCTTTAATTATGTTGTTTGTGAGACTTGGACTCAAAATCTCATAACATACGTAAAGCGGTGAGGCTTTGTCTTTACTAATGGGCCACCAACCCCATTGATTAACTTAAATTTTAGTTTATTGATATAATATTTTGGCTTTGAATATACGTTATGTGAGTTTGGTTCTTAATCGATCGAGCATATTTTGTGTCCTTGTTACGTTGCTTCGGCTATTTGGTCTCATATTAGTGTGTGGTGTAAGGTCGGGGAAATCTTTGTGTTTTTCGGTTAAAGACTTGGTCGAGTTACACAACTATTCTGGTATTGGGAGGTAGGAAAAGGTTGCCCTCAAAGGCATTGTCATAGTCTTTTGTTGGTGTCTATGGAAGACGAGGAAGGAAAAAGAGATTTTCAAACATGGGAGTTAAAATGGATAAGACCATTCAAAAGATTAAATCGATTAGGTACTTATGGTATAGGAATAGAACCAAGAAATGTTTTGTAACTTGGGAGATGTGTAATTTCGTTATGATGTAAGTGGTTCGTTTGTTTTGGTTGCACCTATTTTAGGGTGACGGTTGTAAATTATATATCTTTCAAAAAAAAAGTTTTTGAGTCAAGGGGTCACTAATTCCATTGGAGTCAACGTTCAAAAAAGCCAAAGTTCAATCAAAATTTTGGTACCATACGGTACATGAAAATTTCAAAAATAATTTAGCTAGAGTTTTGAAACGCTAGGGAAGGGGTCTTATGCATAAAAAGATGTAGTAACTAGTATGCATTCGTTTATTTAATTAATAATTTATAATAAACTTTTTTTTGGGTAAAGTGTAACGTTCTGTAATATTCGTACTTCTATTTTTACAAAGCTTTTATTCTTTTTTCATTTCAATTCTTGTAATATCGAGACTTTGGTCATAATGGAAATCGTATTTTTATATCAACCATATTTAATCATACATGCATAATATGTAATCAGTCACGAAATACATGTTTTAATTTAAAACCGAGACATACATTGAGATTATATTTTCTCAGAATCACATTAATGCATGTTTCATACTTATTACATATTTGCATACACCTTTTGTAACAACCCCAAATTTCGTTGTTATTAATTTTCTTTTATTTTCCATTGCATCTAAAATTGTAATCCTGAGATTCGTTTATGAAAAGGTTTGTGTTAATTAAATTATGTTTGTTACAGCTAAATCGCATCTAATCGCTTATTAAAACGCATCGCTAATCTCATCGCATCGCAAATCGCAGTTACTTATGTGGAATTATGTTTATGTGTGTTTTATTTGTAATATTATGGTTACAATCGCTATCGCAACACTCTCACACGCTCGAATCGCTAAATCGCATTATTATAACACTTGCAACGCTTAATATATCCATCTAAGCCACTTAAATCATTCACAAGACACAAGTCCGCCCGGACTTGTATTAAAAACCTAAATAAATTAACAAGTTCGCCCGAACTTGATGTCTGCCATCTCAAATCTCACATCACCTATAAATACTCAGCTCCATTCTCTCATTTGAACTTGCTGCAAGTTCATCCGGAGCTTTCAAAACCCGAAACCCTTTGTTTTCTAAGTAAGATTCAACTCGTTTTCAACGACAACAACGTTCAACAACGTTTTACAACGATTTTGCACAAGGCTTTGCCTTCGTTTTCATCAAATCTCTTCTGTTTACAAAATCTTCATCTTTTTATACAAAACTTCTGTTTTTCACTCAGGTCTTGTAACACCCTGTGTTTTTACGTCCTATAAAATTTCGACACGTGTCCGCTGATCCTCGTATGCCGTGTGCTAGACGACAGGGACTAAAATCGCCAACATGTTATTTTATAACCTCTGAGTGGTGAATATTAAAGTCGAGGGGTTAAACGTGTCAACATGCTTAAATTATGCCTCTGAGTGACCTTTTAACGAACCCGGAGCTTAATGATGTTCGGTTATACTCCCGAGAGTGCTAATCAGGAGCCATATTGAATAAAACATGCTTTTATGTCGAAATATGGGAGTTTGGAGAAGTTCAGGGGCCAAAATGGAAATTTTGTGATTTGGCACCTCAGGCGCCACACGCCAGGGACCTGGTGTCCCCGCGCGACGCGCGGGAGAGGTCAGTTCGCAGAAACAGCTGCCAGCTGCTGATCTGCATGCTTGGCCACCTCTCAACTCACCTGCACTCTCACAGCTCGAAACCATTAATCAATTCCGGTTTTGGACACCTCATATAACACCTGGAATGATCCTAAGTGAGCTCTCAACACTTGGATTGATCTTGTTCATGATCTCCAAGTATAAATAGAGGTGTTCATCAACCCCATTTCTTGCACCTCTCATTTTCTTTCTCTCTATTACTCACTTGGAAGGCTCCTGATCTTCAAGGAGCAATCCCCTGAGTTTCTTAGTTATCCTTGGTTCACTTGTAAGTGTTCCAATCCTTTCTTTTATTTTTATTAGGCTTTAAGCCAAAGTCAAAGCGTTGACGTAAAAACGCTTTGACTTTGAGCTATGACCATTACGGTCCAGCCATAGTTTGGTACGAACATGGCTACGTGATCGTAATTAGGTAGGTGTTAATCCCTAAAAAGGGCACCTCCTAATTACCACGTTTGCTTGGTCAATTGACGGGTCAAAGTTATTAATAAAAAGTCAAACTGGGTCAGATTTGAAAATAAATTCATATATGATAATGTAGGTGTTATAAAAATGTTTTAACACTTAAACAACTTGGTAATAATTATTAGAACATGTGTAAACATGTTCGGCTCGTCAATTCCAGGTTTAAGGTCAGTTCGCAACCGAAAGTCATGAAGTTTGACTTCTACTTTGACTTTCAGTTCTAACCCGATTTAGCAACTCTAGCTACTGAAATTAAGTTACATTGTGACCATGTTTAGTTATAGTATAACCCTCTGGAGTTATATCACATGGTTACATAGTAATCCGAGCTTTTATGCAAGTTTCCGTTAATTATGTCAAACTTTGCTAAAATGCCCTTCATACTTAAAAATAAGGTTTTAAATACAAATGAGCATACAAATAAGTTACGTACTGATATATAAATATGACTAACTTATTTTGATGTCAATAATCTAGTCATAACCTGAGTTTTGTTTAATTACCGCAAATTATGCTTTTAAAGGACCAAAATGCCCTTTCGGCATCCAAAATGGTTTTTAACATAATTCTACAACAAAACTCATTACCTACTGATGTAATATCATAATTAGGATTACTTGGGATATTAAATCAGATTGTAAACTGAGTTATGCACAAGTCTTTGTATAATGCCGATAAATGTCGATATTACCCTTATGATGCATAAATGATTTTAAAGATACTTTTTATAACAAAACCATTTACCTACTGTTATAATATATGAAATAGCTTATTTTGGTTGTATCAACCTTATCATAACATCAGTTTTCCTTAATCATCTTGAATATTGTCATTTAGCGACTTTATCGCCATTTAGGCGCATAGTATGGTTTAAAACCATATTAAAGCACCAAGACTTGATACCTATTGATTTCAAAACTCATTTTACATATAATTACAGTAAGTACATCAACGAAACTCAGATTCCAAAGTAAATTATCAAGCTATGTGTGAAATGACCAAAATGCCCTAACGGGGCATAGTGTGGTCTTAAACTCTAAACCACACACATACTCGATATCCTACTGATATAACATCATAAATAAACTATTTTTACAGTAAAATTATGACCATTACATCAGTTTGCTCATAAGTTCTTTTACAAGTCATAAAATGACCAAAACGCCCTTTTGAGACGTAACTTGATTTTAAAACCATAACGGGCATACATGTTGATATCCTACTGATATTACAACATGTTTTAAATATAATGGCATACGGAACTTGTATAAGACTCACCGGTTATCCGATTTCGCTTATATGCGTACGGTTCGGACTACGTAAGTAGTTTACGTAATTTAACCGAAACGGGTTTAACCTTATCATTTTATTTTCAAAATCCAGAATGTAACATGTTTACCCATATTAAACAAGTCTCCATGCTTTTCGGGTTTCCGGTCATTGCTTAATCTAGCGTCTAGTACCGTTACCGGTTCGAGTCTACAAAGTAGATAGGACCCGTTAGCATTCTAATTGGTTATAAACACCATCATTTCCAGACTAAGAGCCTCCTGGTAGATTGCCATCTAAGCTTACTTTTGAATATTCGGCTGAGTTACTTATCTTATTTGAAAAATTTACTCAGGTAAATACTTTTAACTTATTTTCCCTATACGGGCTAGGGATACGGTATAATAATACCGCTTGGTCGGGTATGGGATCTGAAGAAACCCTAGATCAACTTGACCGGAATCAAAGTAGATCTATGGAATGGGCTCTGCATAAAAGGGTAAACCCTCCGTTTGGTTTCACGATGGATGATGAATAGAACAATACTCCGGCTGATCCTGCAAAACAGAACACCGTTAGCTCGCCACGGGGAGAAGGGGGGTTCTCTCCATGACCACCCACCGGCGTGAGAATAAGTACAGGTAGTCGGAAGTAAGTATGTAACTGAGAGAGTAGCTGAGTGTGAATACCTTTCCTTGAACTCCAAGTTACTTATTTATAGCCGGTGTTTGGCGCCAAAAAGAGAGATTGTTAACTTTAACGGAATCTTTTGTTATTCCGTTAACGTTTGTTGGCAATCTGTTAGTGCACACGGATCGTGAGCTCATCAGTGGTTAGGGAGGCGCCACGTGTCAACATGAGATCACTACATCTTATAAATGTGAGTATGCCATCACCGTGATCTTCCTCAGCTGTCCAGATGCTGCCATGTCGCAATTGGTTATAACCGAAAAGATGCTTGCACGATTGGGGGTTAATGGCTTCTAGAAGGTTTCACAGCTGTTATCCATCTATCATTCGCCACGTGTACATTCTGTTATAACAGAAAAGATTCCCTTTGCTTTTGCACCAAGGATTTTGCTAAGGGAAAGTTTCTCAGGATTTACTGTTTCCTTGCGCGGGAAGCGCAAGTTAGTTAACTGATCTTCCTTCTTCTCCTTGCTGCTTAGCGCAACGTTTGGTGGGCGCTTGCTTTGATATAAATATATGCGCAAGGTTTGTGCATGGACCATTATCAAACAAGAATGTTCAAGATTAACTTTGAACCTTGTGCGAGCCCGCGCAAGGTAGTTAAATGAAGCATTATCAGACAAGAATGTTCAAGGTTAACTTTGAACCTTGCGCGAGCCCGCGCAAGGTAGTTAAATGAAGCATTATTAGACAAGAATGTTCAAGATTAACTTTGAACCTTGCGCGAGCCCGTGCAAGGTAGTTAAATGAAGCATTATTAGACAAGAATGTTCAATATTAACTTTGAACCTTGCGCGAGCCCGCGCAAGGTAGTTAAATGAAGCATTTATCCAAAGAGAGTGTTCAAGGTTAACTTTGAACCTTGCGCGAGCCCGCGCAAGCTAGTTAAATGAAGCTTTCCTCTCTTGGATACTTGTCATAAAGCTCTAATAAATCTTATTTTGGCAAAGAAGTCTGTGCGTAGTTTTCTTAGAAGTTATTTATGGGTATGGTTTCCTTGATTGGCGCAAGGATTTTGGGACCATACCCCTTCAAGTCCCCCCAGAACAGTGTTGCTCCTATGTAAGAATAAAAAGTAGGTGGAGCACTGGACTTAAGATAAATGTGTTGCGCTAAGTAAGGACTAGCTTTTTGTTGCTTTATGCATCTTGATGACGTGTCGTAAGTGAATTTTGAAAAAGTATTTGAATTTCAAATATGCTTAGACACGTGTCACTTATCTGGATGGTGTAGTTGGTGACGGCGCACGTTCTTGAGACATGGTGGTACTGTTGACAGGCTGTCAAGAGTACCTGTCTTACCGTATTTAATGCTTCTTAGCGACACTCGCGCGCGTGGGGCAGTTACTGTTCCCCACTCGCCCCTGCGGTTACTTGGAGAAACGTGACGGTCGTAAAAGTCGCTGCAATCAAATCATGCATTAATTGCGGTTAGTATATAAAGGGATCAAGGATCCATTTGCTTCCTCACCCAACCTTGAGAGAAATTTGCGTTCAAAAATTCCGGCCACCCTCAAAGCTTTCTAAGTTTTATTCAAAGTTTGAATTATGGCCACCGGTGCAAGCTCTGCTGAGATGTCGTCGTCAACTTTGCCACCGCTAAAGTGGTCGAAGAAAGATTTTGATAATCTTGCCACCAACTTCCTTTTGCTCCGTCCTAGAAAGCGTTTTTTCCGGAGACGAATGCCACGGCGGCCGATGCGCCGGCCGGCTAAATTACATTATTTTACGACAATTTTGCCGAAGGGAACTTCCGGCTGCCGGTGACCCATTTCTTGCTGGAAATTCTTGGTTTTTACAAGATTCACGTTCCTCAGTTGAGCCCGATGGGAATGGTGAGGATCCGGCATTTTGAGATCGTTTGCCGATCGATGCAGATCTTGCCGTCGGTCGAGAAGTTTAGAGTTTTCTACCAGCTGCACTGCTCGTTGGGTTTTTATTCGTTCCAACAGCGTGTGCAAGCCAAACGTTTGTTGTTGGTGCCGCCGAAGTCTTACCATGACTGGAAGCAGAATTTTTTCTTTATCAAGGAGGCGGTGATCCCAATGAAGATGACATTCCGGGGTAGTGATGAGATTGAGCTGGAGACCCTCCTCATACCTGCAGACGAGGTATGGTATCAAGATATTAAGGATGTGCCCAATATTGTTTTACCGGAGAGGGCCCTCATCGCTGCCGGGATGAGTATTTTCTGGAAGAAGGAACGCCGAGAAAAACCGGTGTATACAGAAGATGGAAATGGTATGTAGCCCTTTAACTTCTTAGCAATATCTTTCAATAGATGTGTACTGATGCAAAAATGTTTGCTATGTAGCTGCGCCTCTCTACTTGGTCTCTTTCAAGAGAGAGAAGGGAAAAATGGTCGCCGTGCCTATTGCTGACAGTGAGGACACTTGGTTCTCACAAATCTTGGGGAACTTTGAGTTGCCCAAGCAGGAGGATCTGGAGGCGCAACCATGTTCGGAGACTGGTAAATAAGTCTATACAAAGCCTAAGTTGATATTGCAATATAACTTAATGGCGCAACCTTTACTCAATATGATTGATTATGTAGGTGATTTGCTGAACTTGGGCATAGGCCCTGATTCGAAGAAGAAGAAAAAACCAACTGCTGCTGCAGCTGTTGCGCCTCCCCCTTCCAACCCAGAGAAAAAACCAAGCCACCAGCTGCTGCGAAAGCTGAGGGCAAGAAAGGTACATTTCCCATATCTGACTCTTGGTGCAATTATGTGGTGGTGTCGGACTCACTGGAGGGTCTTGCGCCTGTAGGTTTGAAGAAACCGAAGTCAGAACCCGTTGACACCTCATCTCTTCCTGCTGCGAACCCAAATGATCCTTTTGAAATACCTTCAAGCCCGGAAGAGGCGTTGAAGCGTACTAAGAAGAGGAAGGAGGTGGAGACTAAAACTCCTGCGCCAACCAAAGTTGCGCGCCCGCACATTGGTAAGAAGGGCAATATGGATGCCTTTGCAAAGAAGTTCTCACCTGGTACGTTTAGTTTGTTGCGCTTTTCTATCATAAAAGTTGCGCAGAATCTGATATTTGGTAATTGTTGATATGCTTTGCAGAGAAAATAGTTAAGGCTGTGCCGGCCACCTCATCTGTTATATCATCGTCTCGCAGGCCTGAGAATGTTGAGGGAGATGCGGGGCAAGAAACTCCTGTTCCTGAAGCCGACCCCATCGTCCCGGAACATATTGAGAAGGTGGCTCCAGAAGAAGAGCCCAAAAATTTTGATACTGAGAATCCTATTGGCGAGCAGGCTAGAGATACGGCTACAGATGCTGGGGAACCGTCAAGGTTGATTTCTAAGGAAGCCAGACCCTCAACACGAGGCGAAGGCTTTGTGTTTGTTGAGGATTCGGAGGGGGAATCACCCATTTGCCCAGAGGAGACGCCTGGGGATTATTATTATTATCGCTCTTATTCCGAGAGGCGGGCCTCTGCGATTCATCAGCCCGTGTGGAAGGTTAAGCAGGGTGATGTTTTACCGATTGGCACTCCTGTAGGAGTGGTATAAGGGCATCTTCATGCCGGCGGAGGTGAAGCGCCAAGAGGAAAAAGACCATGAAGCTACTTACGAGTCATATCTGCAAGTGTCTGCCCTTGCCTCATCCACCATAAATAGAATTGTGCGAATGGCGCAGTATGAACAAGGAGTGGGACGAGGTTGAGCTTGAGAAAGCGAGGGCTAGACTTGAGAAGGAGAAGACGCTGAAGATGCTTGTTGATTTTGAGGCGGAAAAGGCCCAATTTGAGAAGGAGAAGAAGACTGAAGAATGGGCTGCGCTGTCTTGGAAGCGCAAGTGTGAGGCGTCTGCTGCGCAATATGCGGACGAGTGCAAGCGCTTTGTGGAGGCTTGCGAGCGTGATAATAAAGAAAAAATTTCTCTGCGCAACGAGATTGAGAAACTCAAAAAAGAGAAAGCTGATGCAATTGTGGCAGCAGAAGAAGCGCGCTCACACAGAGAAAGAAGCGAGCAAAATGAGGTATCAACCAAAATGACTCTCCTTCTTAAGAATAAAGAAATTGATGATCTAACTGCTATGCTTTTTTACCAGGAGCGGTTGCAAGCTGAGGTTGACAGTTTGAAAAAAGATGTCAACCTGCACCAAACAGAGAAAGCCGAGTTGATCCGCCGTTTGACTGAAGGCGATCAAAAACTTACCGTTTGACACGGAGGTCGCTCGCGCTACTGTAGAAAGCTTGACCGAATCCCTCATGAACCAGCTTACCTGGTTGCGGGAGTACGGGATTGTGGAGGTAATTTTCACTTTTCTTTACGTCTGGTTTTATTGTCGCAACATATACTGATTGTATATGTGTACAGATCGCAAATGCCATCCTTAACTCTACGGAGTTGGATGAGAGAGTGGCAGAATTAATGGTGGCGGCGCGCAATGATGGGCATGCCGAGGGCTATAGAGAATGTACTTTGCACGTAGCCCATGCGCTGAAGACTGAATGGGATACCAGCCGTGCTGCCACGCATGGGCTAAATACTGCCGCCATTTCTTCTGCTGCCAAGGAAAAATATGATCAATTTCAAATTCCGATTATGGACCTTGTGGACGCCGCGCTGCAGCAAGACGACTTTGTTGATAAGCTAAAGGAGATCTTTTCTTCAGCAGAGAAGCAGGCGGGAACCAAGTCCATAGAATAGGAAATTTGTAATTTTTACTGTATGATAATTTGTAACGTTGCGCTTCTGCGCAAGTATTGTGAATATAATATATTTCAGTTTTACAATGTTTGCATGGAACCAATTACTTGTGTAGGATAGACAAATGAACAATTTCTTTTCTCATGTGTGAGCGTGAGTATTAAATTAGCTTGTGGCTAATGAGTTTGTGTTTTTGTTTATCCAAAGGAATTGCATGCATTTGTAAATGAACACATATAAGACTGTAAGTAGTGGCAAAGTATTTTTATACATACTGACAAAGCGCAAGGCTATGGCTGCCACTAAGATTACATAATAAAATAAAGTAAGCAGTCTCGTTACGCAACGCTTCAGAAGTTGCTTAAGGGGACTGAGATTACATATAACATCGGTGTAGTTGTTGGGCGTTCCAGGTTCGAGGAACGCTGGATCCGTCCATACGCTTCAGAGTGTACGCGCCTTTTCCCAATACTTCATTTATCACGTATGCACCTTTCCATTGCGGGGCTAACTTCCCGGTTTTTTGGCATTCGACGCTTCATTATCGCGAAGAACAAAGTCACCAGGCAAAAAGGAACAGATGCGCACCCTTTTGTTGTAATACTTTCCAAGCTGGGACTTGTATTTAGCTTCGCGAATCGCTGCATTTTCTCGGCGCTCTTCCAATAGTCTAGGTCGATGCGCTGTTGTTCTTCGTTATCTTGTTTTTCCAAAGCTAGCATTCTTGGAGATGGTAACCCAATTTCGGCAGGAATCACGGCTTCCGTGCCATACACAAGGCTAAAAGGAGTTTCTCCAGTGCTAGTCTTGGGCATAGTTCGGTGTGCCCACAAGATGCTAGGCAATTCGTCAACCCACCCCGGCCGTGCCGTGCCAAGGCGGGCCTTGATACCATCGACCAACTGTTTGTTTATGCTTTCAACTTGACCATTTGCTTGTGGATGCGCAACAGAAGCGAAAACGTGCTGGATTCCCATTTCGGTCATCCATGTTTGTAGCTCTTGAGCCGTTAAATTTGGACCGTTGTCTGTAATAATGCACATGGGCAGACCAAAACGGCAAATAATATATTCCCAGACGAATTTGCGAATTACCATCGATGTAGTAGAAGCTAAAGGTTTGGCTTCAACCCATTTGGTGAAGTAATCGACCGCAACGATGATAAACTTTACTGTGTCGGGCGCATCTGGAAATGGTCCCACTAAATCAATGGCCCATTGTTGAAATGGCCAAGCTTTGTGACAGGTACCAAAGGATTCTTTGGGCGCAACGTTTTAGGGGCATGCCTTTGGCAGGACATGCACTTGCGCAAGATCTCTACCGCGTCAACGTACATTCCAGGCCAATAATACCCTGCGCTTTGTACTTTGGCTACAACCATGCGTGGCCCAGAATGTATGCCACATAGTCCCTCATGAATCTCCCTGATCAGGTATTGCGCGTCATGTTTGTCAACACAGTGGAGTGAAGGACCCATGTAAGAGCGTCGGTACAAGACACCGTCAATCATTTCATAATTGAGGGCTTTGCATCGTAACTTTCGTGCTTGCGCTCTATCTTCTGGTAAAGAACCATGCAACAGATACATCATTATTGGAGACATCCATGATGTATCTTCTACTTCGATCATTGTCTCTTGCCTGAGGGGGACTGGATTACTTAAAACCTCGATGCGAACCTCTTTTGCTAATGCTTGAAGCTAGTTGCAGCAAGTTTACTTAGAGCGTCAGCATGTTTGTTTTCGCTTCGCTTGACGTGTGTGATTTCAAATTGTTGGAACTGTGCTATAACAGCCTTGGCTTGCGCCAAGTATAGAGCCATGATATCTCCCTTTGCATCGTATGTTCCAACTACTTGCTCAGCAACTAATAATGAATCAACATAGGCTTCTAAATTTGTTGCGCCCATTTTGATAGCGAGGCGTAAGCCTGCTAGCAAAGCTTCATATTCGGCCTCGTTGTTGGTGCTTTTAAAATCCAACCGAATTGCGTATGTGAATTCTGCTCCCTCTGGACTCATTAATCGAAGACCTGCTCCAGCCCCATCACTGTTTGATGCGCCATCTGTAAACAATGTCCAGGCTCAGTTGTCGATGACTGGGACTAGGTTTTGGATTGCTTGGCATTCTTCAAGCTTATCAGTAGGAATTTCAGCGATGAAATCTGCCAAAACTTGGCCTTTGATAGTTGGTCTAGGTTTATAACAGATGTTATAACCTCCCAATTCTATTGCCCATTTCGCAAGTCGTACAGAAACGTCTGGTTTGGCCAGGACTTGGCCAATGTGAAAGTTTGTTAAAACTGTAATAACATGTCTAGAAAAGTATCTTCGCAGCCTGCACGAAGAATGGACCAATGCTAAAACTAACTTTTCCATGATTGAATACCTTGTCTCTGGATCGTTCAACATCTTGCTGATATAATAAATTGGAGACTGGACCCCTTCGCGTTCTACCAGCAAGACAGCACCTACTGCTACCTCAGATGCAGCAAGATATAAGACCATGGGTTCTTTTTCTCGAGGAGCAGTAGGTGTGGAAGTTGAACTAAACAATCTTTCATCTGCTGGAAAGCTTGATCAGATTCAGGAGTCCATGCGAACTCTTTGCTCTTTGTACAATTGCGCAAGGTTCGAATGAATGGATAAGATTTTGCAGCATGATTGGCGAGGAAGCGGTTTAGCGCAGCTAACCTTCCAGCCAAACGTTGCATCTCTTTGATGGTAGTAGGAGAAGACATTTTTTGTATTGCATCAACCTTTTCGGGATTAACTTTGAAACCGTCTTTGGTGACGATGAAACCCAAAAATTTGCTTTCCTCCATGCCGAATGAGCATTTGCTGGGATTTAACTTTAGGTTTACCTCGCGCAGAGAATCAAAAGTTCTTTGGATGTTGTCTAGCATAGTGTCTTCTGAATTACTCATAATGACCAAATCATCCATGTAGACTTTCACAGTTTTCCCAATGTCATCTCCAAACACTGTATCCATCAATCTTTGATAAGTAGCTCCCGCATTGCGGAGACCAAAAGGCATCTTGGTATAACACAAATGCCCTTCTCCATGCGAAAAGCAGTTTTATCCTCGTCTTCTTTTTCATCAAGACTTGATGATAACCTTTGTAACAATCTAGGAAACATTTCCAGTGAAAGGAAGCTAATGAGTCAACCTTTTTGTCAATCTCAGGAAGAGAATAACAATCTTTCAGACATGCCTTGTTTAGATCTTTAAAATCTACGCACATCCGCCATTATGTTTCTTTACCATGACTGGGTTTGCCACCCAGGTCTGGTATTTGACTTCGCGCATACTACCAGCATTTAATAACTCGGTGACTTGTTCGTTCATTGCCGCTGTCTTTTCTGACCCGAGGCTGCGCTTTTTCTGCACAACTGGTTCTGCTGATGGAAATACATTAAGGCAATGTTCCGCAACGTCGCGTGGGACACCAACCATGTCGGCAGGTGTCTAGGCGAAAATGTCTTTGTTGCGAAACAACAGTAATTTAGGCTTTGCGCGGATTTCAGTATTGACTGCAGGTCCTAATAGGATTGTCTGCTCAGGGTACTTATTGTTGAGTACCCACTTTTCTGGTTCATTGCTTGGTAATGTCTTGCCAGCCTTCATAACTGGTTCCTCAATTGACATGATTTCTTTCCATGCATAAAGTATAGCTACGCCATTAGATGTCGAAAAACCACAAGCGCATGCGGAGCGGAAGTAATCATACTAAAATCACGTTGCGCGCAGCGTCCCAATAGTACACCGTGACGGGAATTTGCCGGCATCACCATGAAGTTGACATTACTCGTTCGAGAACACCTCCCATTGGATAAAGTAACAGGAAAGAGGATTTGTCCTAGAGGAAAGACAGCTTCATTGCAGAACCCAGTTAATGGAAAATCAACTGGTTCCAAGCGTGCCTTATCCTCAGGATCTAGTTGCTTGAAACACTGCTCATACATGATATCCATGGAACTACCCGGATCTATAAACATATAGTCTGTTTGGTATTGCCCAAAGATACCAGTGATAACTACTAGCCGGTCTTCTTGAGGACCTCCTGGAACGATAGGAAAAATGACCTGCTGTTCGCGCCGAGTGTTGTTTTGAAAATGTTGAAGGCTACGCTTGCGCGATGATCCACCTTGAATCATGGAAACGTGCTGTTTCATTTTCTTGTTACTAGGCCCCTTGTTCTCGCGCATAATCTGTTTAATCTCTTTGCGCACATTTTGGACTAGATGTGTAAGCTTCCCGCTCTTTAACGCTTTCTCAATCTCCATGCGCAGACTGATGCAATTATCTGTTGTGTGGCCGGTGTCTCTATGATAGTCACATAACATTTGGGTCTTGCCCTTTTTTGTTTTTCATTGGTTGCGGCTGTTTAAACTGATAATTCTCAGTGCTGAAAACCTCAGCCGGAGATTTCGTTAAGGGAGTCCACTAACGTTCCCTATTCTCCTGTTTAATCGCTTTCTGAGTTGTTATCTTGTTGATTGTTGCTCGCGCATCAATTGGTGAGTACGGAGAATACAAATTCTGACTTGACTCTTTCCAGTTTCTCTTATACTTGCGACTACCTCTACTCAGGTCTTGCGGACGGTTCTAAGGTAGAGGTGGCCGGTTCGAACTTAAGTTGTGCTCAGTCTGGGCATAAACCTTGGCCGCCGCCATGAGTTTATCCCAGTTTTTGGGAAGGCCAGTTGTATCGGACAACACTTTAATCATTTCGTCGCACCTTACCACATACTTGAACTACGCGCGTATAAGGTCTTCATGGATATCTCCAATTTCCAACACTTCTTTATTATAACGTGTTATAAAATCTTCGAGGCTTTCATCGTCTCTCCGCCAGATGTTCATTACATCTGAGGAGTCGCGCACGTATCGCCATTGCTGACTAAAGTGTGTAAAAGAAATTTTTCTTTCAAGTCATTCCAAGAGGAAAGTTTACCTGCCGGCAAATTATCAAACCAAAGGCGCGCAGCGCCAGTAAGGGTTTGCACAAATAAGTGACACCACATAGGCAGTGTCCAGCACCCGAGTAACCCTGCGCCGGTAAAGAGGCGCATGTGATCGTCGGGATCAGTCAAACCGTTAAAATTTCCGACGTTGGATGGTAATTTTGCTCGCTCCAACGGAGCCAGTGCTATCTCTCTGGTAAACTTTGATTATTCATCTGCTTCGGTTGGGCGATACACCAAATTGTAATTATGCTCAGCTTCTGGAGTGTATACTGCGCGTACTTTTGGCCTGTAACTAGCATGATCTGCAGATATTTGATTAAAATCTTGCACTATCCCCTTCCTCATAGGTTCTATCAAGTTTCTCGTGTTGGGTGTCCCGTTTCTGTGAAGATCGCGGACCCAAACGAGAGTGGACAGATGCGCGGCGCTGAACGTTGTCTTCTTGCCTTCTATTACCAGAATGAACAGGATCATTCCTGGTTTTAGAATGAATTTCTGTTCCATCTTCAGGCATGCGCGAAGGGGAACAAGCATGACTTTGAGTAGTATAACTCAAAACTCGAGGTGCCAGCGAAGCACGGACCTGAGGAGCGTTAACCGGAGCTTGAAAAGCTGGAGTTCCGGTTTGGGCACATAACTGAGCATACATAGCGTTTAGAGTTGCTTGAGATTTGATTAACCACGATAATGGAGTCTCTCCAGGTGGTAAAATCGACGTAACATCAACCTGAGGAGCTGCCGGTGTTACAGGAATACTCGCATGATTAGGATCATACTGAGCATTAGCTTCACCGGAAGAATCCTCAACTATTTGTCCGTCGACCTGAGGTCCGACAACAATGCGTCGAATCCCTGATCGAAGACCTTGAAACGATGATCCGTCAGCCATGACGTGCAGATCTAAATGAAACGAAACGAAAGGTGAGAGAATCGAAATCGGTGGGCGTCAATGAAGAAACCCTAGATCAACTTGACCAGAATCAAAGTAGATCTATGGAATGGGCTCTGCATAAAAGGGTTAACCCTCCGTTTGGTTTCACGATGGATGATGAATAGAACAATACTCCGGCTGATCCTACAAAACAGAACACCGTTAGCTCGCCATGGGGAGAAGGGGGTTCTCTCCGTGACCACCCTCCGGCGTGAGAATAAGTACAGGTAGTCGGAAGTAAGTATTGTAAGTGAGAGAGTAGTTGAGTGTGAATACCTTTCCTTGCTCCAAGTTACTTATTTATAGCCGGTGTTTGGCGCCAAAAAGAGAGATTGTTAACTTTAACGGAATCTTTTGTTATTCCGTTAACGTTTGTTGGCAATCTGTTAGTGCACACGGATCGTGAGCTCATCAGCGGTTAGGGAGGCGCCATGTGTCAACATGAGATCACTACATCTTATAAATGTGAGCATACCATCACCGTGATCTTCCTCAGCCGTCCAGATGCTGCCATGTGGCAATTGGTTATAACCGAAAAGATGCTTGCACGATTGGGTGTTAATGGCTTCTAGAAGGTTTCACAGCTGTTATCCATCTATCATTCACCACGTGTACATTCTGTTATAACAGAAAAAATTCCCTTTGCTTTTGCACCAAGGATTTTGCTAAGGGAAAGTTTCTCAGGATTTACTGTTTCCTTGCGCGGGAAGCGCAAGTTAGTTAGCTGATCTTCCTTCTTCTCCTTGCTGCTTAGCACAACGTTTGGTGGGCGCTTGCTTTGATATAAATATCTGCGCAAGGTTTGTGCATGGAGCACTATCAAACAAGAATGTTCAAGGTTAACTTTGAACCTTGCGCGAGCTCGCGCAAGGTAGTTAAATGAAGCATTATCAGACAAGAATGTTCAAGATTAACTTTGAACCTTGCGCGAGCCCACGCAAGGTAGTTAAATGAAGCATCAGACAAGAATGTTCAAGATTAACTTTGAACCTTGCGCGAGCCCGCGCAAGGTAGTTAAATGAAGCATTATCAGGCAAGAATGTTCAAGATTAACTTTGAACCTTGCGCGAGCCCGCGCAAGGTAGTTAAATGAAGCATTATTAGAAAAGAATGTTCAAGATTAACTTTGAACCTTGCGCGAGCCCGCGCAAGGTAGTTAAATGAAGCATTTATCCAAAGAGAGTGTTTAAGGTTAACTTTGAACCTTGCGCGAGCCCGCGCAAGGTAGTTAAATGAAGCTTTCCTCTCTTGGATACTTAGCGTAAAGCTCTAATAAATCTTATTTTGGCAAAGAAGTCTGCGCGTAGTTTTCTTAGAAGTTATTAATGGGTATGGTTTCCTTGAGTGGCGCAAGGTTTTTGGGACCATACCCCTTCAGGATCATGTTACCGGATTGTGATTTACTAAATCCTTATAACCCGTTTTATTCTGTATTGTTTGATAACTTAAACATTGGGGGTTAATTCGACTATGTCTAGGATATCCTTGGCTCATTTAAGTTACTAATGGCCACGACCTTAAGCGCAGGGGTGTAGGCATACACCTGACAGATGCTAATGCTAATAAAATATTGAATCCCGCTGGTGGATTATTTAAGTGGCGTGTCGGTTAATCAGGTTATTCGGTTTCTGCACCGGACCCCATATGTATTGACAAACATGTAAAACTGTAAACAAGGTCATTTTGAACTATCCCAAGTTATTTATAAAACGTGCCAACTGCACCAAAATCATTTTAAATAAATGTTTACAAAATGAGTCAATTATTAGTATTTACAAGTGAAAACTGACGTATTTTCAAAAGACCAAGTTACAGGTGGCAACACGCAATAGATCGGGAGCTGCGCTATAGTGACGATAGAGGATCTTGCAAGTCCCTAGGTTACTTAAGTCTGTTGAACAAATACTTTGTACATATTTATTCGATCCACCTGTGGATCTTTTCATTACAAGCCTTGTAATTTATTTTTGAACTTTGGACACTCGGTTTGTAATAGTAATTTAAATCCAAGACTTCCAATGTGTTGTGTTTGTTTAGTTATGATGTTATCAACTACGTCACGATATTCCCTAACCGGGCCCACCGGGTTACACGTGGAAATCGGGGTGTGACAGATCTATGTTTAGATCTGAGTAAAACCTTTAAAAACATTGATTTCTACACAATATTCGGACTAATGACGTATGTTTCGTTCACTTTTGAGTGGAATGAGGCGTTGTCAAGCAAGATCTCAGATCCGGAAGCACAAGGACGAAATCGTCACTTTACACAAGCTGGACTAGCCCGTACGAACCATCAAGTTCGCCTGGATTAGCCCGAGTTTTTGTAAAATGGCTAAACTCGCTCCAAAAGACCTCTCCAGCCTGAGTTTTACTCAGTGGCTTAAGATTGGAGGGATGAACACTCGATTTCCTCAGCAAACGACGCAAAAACGCACGATTTGGATGCCAAAACCATCAAGTTCGCTCGGACGACACCAAGTTCGCTCGAACTTGTCACGAGGTTGGTGACTAAGTTCGCCCGAACTTGGTCTCCCACGTAGAATCTGCAAAAATGGCACAAGTTCGCCCGAACTCTGTCCAATTCTCAAGAGAATTAGATAAGTTCGCCCGAACTTATCTTCCCAGTTAGCAAACATTACAAGTTTGCCCGAACTTGCCTCATAACTCAACAGGTTTTCACAAGTTCGCCCGAACTTGTCCTCTGCCTAATCCAAACTTAACCGGCATTTCGGAAGACTGATGCACTTCTGTTCGCTTATCGGCTGATCCGGTGCTCTCCTTGACTCAACTCAGATCCCGCACTTCTCCCAAAACGCACCCACAGTGAGTATACTTGAATCCTTTTACGCTTAAATGCACTTTTGGGTGTCACATATGTTCGTATATCAAAATCACATCATACAACTCTTAAACGCTTATTCGTAACCCGCTGTTACATGATTATACGTGTGCTGAATTGTATGTATTGCTTGATTGCGTGTACGCCACCCTTAACATGATAGTATACTAGAGGTTGACCCGCCACCCGGAGGCCCGGGGTTGTTAAGGCTCGCATTTTACATTTCTCATTTATTTTCTCTTTTGATGTGAACGCTTGTTCGCATGCCTCGATCAATCGCGGTTTGATGGTTTGCATGAATCTAAGTAGTTAATAATTCACATCTCTTACGTATGTCATGCGGTGTATGCTAAACGCTTTTATAACTATTATGTACGCAAACCTGTATGCTCACCTTTACTTAATTGTATTGACGTTTTATTTTAACATATGTGTTAGGTTGAGAACTTTAGCTATGGATGCTTAGTTTTAGGTTTTGTTTATAAAATCATGTAATAAATCTAGGGAAGATCGGATCGGATTTCATGTTTAAGAGATAATCTTGGTTTGTAATGATTATTTGAAGATTGTATGAGTTTGATAGCATGGATATTAAATGTTGATTATTGTCTTTAAAATGATTGTTATGGAATCTCTTGATCAATCTGATTCGCCTAGTGCCACTACCCCGATGTTTCCGCCATCGGTTGGGGTGTGACACCTTATAGCATAAAATAACCAACAATACAAGTGCAACGACTAAAGATGAAAATTTCCATCTACCAACCACTTTCTTTAATGTCCTACCTCCCAACCACCTTCATTAACTCCCAAACTCTAATCTCCACTTATAAATACAAGCCTCCACCACTTCCTAAACACTTTCCACGCTCTCTAATCACTCCCAAACTCTCTCAAATCATCAATAAATCTTCCACTTTTGGCAAGAAAGTTCTAAGTCTAAAAAGAGAGTTTGAGCTTGTTTCTTCATCTTTTATTTCTTGTTTCTTGCTTTCCTCCTACTTGGACAACCTCTAGGAGTGTTAACACATGTTTACCAGGGTAAACAAAGTTGGTCCATTACCATTTTGAGGTCCAAAGTTGGGTTAAATTCAGTTTTTAACAAAGCTTTTATACATTCATCTTGTGCAAATGTTTTCTTGAAGTGTATTGTACCAAACCGAATTCCCAACTAATTTTCATGATGACGGACTTGTGTTGAGGTTTACTTCAGTAAGTATGAGGTTCATATACCTCCTTACTTTGTGTTCAAAGACCCCAAGTGGTCTCTATGTGAGTAAAAACCAAATCAAGACTTCAACCTTCAATGTTGAAGGATTTGTGTTATGGTTAAGGTGTGAACAATGGAAGCTTTGACTTCCAACAATGTTTTCACCTCCTCACTTAGTTAGTTATTGCATAACCTAAGCCACTAAGAAAACTTTCTAGTAACAAAGTGTCCAAACTACACCAAGACTCTAAACATTTGCCATGATTGGAATGCATTAGTCTAGTTTGAGCTCTCTTGGTTACTTGGTGGATTAGAGATTTTATTTTACTTTCATGACCAACCGAAATCATCAACTAAGTTGATGATTTTGTGCTTTGGTGAATCATATAATGAGGTTTAATGGATGAAAATCACCCTATCTCCTTGCATGACCATTACATGGTACCCTAAGATACTAAGACTATATAAACTTTAATATATGTATAAATATCCAAAACCAAATCTTAACACCAACCAAACTCATGGTTGAATGTTATGTTTTATGGTAGAATTATCTTGGATTAAGATTCCTCGTACATGGACTTCCATTGGGCGAAATAGTGCCTATGAAAGACACATAAAAATGGTGTCCACTATGAGTGTTTTAACAAGATAACTTTTATGTAATTTCGTACTAAGTTATAATTCGCATACAAATTCCTAATCCAACCCATCGTACTTACACGCCTTGTTCATTTTTGTAGGATAACTCGACGGCTCCCCAAACTCTCAAACGCATCAACTCACTTACGTAGAAACTTCTACGCAAACCATGAGTTTACATGATCCCATTTTACCTTTTCACACTTTGGGTGCAATATGTACAATATTATCAAACTCACAATCACGCTTTCAATCACATTATTCACATTAATCAACCCATTATGCTTAAATGATATGATTAGGACACATACATGCAAGAAGCCTTGCTTGTACAAGTATTTGTCATTAAAGTCATGAGCCAACCTTAACATTTATAGCGCTATAGGAGTAGCACATCGCCCTTTTGAAAGGTCTATGTTAAGTCAATCAATCACGGTTTTGTTCGCTTCGGTGACAAAAATACGCAACTTTGTGACACAATTGGTTTAACCCATATTTGTTGCATGCTAGTTACGTTATGTTTCATGCATTAGTATATTTTTATGCCATGTAGGATTGATGACGACTTTTCTATCTATGCAAGTAGCCAAAACTTGTATGCTCACCAATGTTTTATGTGTTGACATTTCTTTTAATATATATTGCAGGAAATTGATGATGTGACGTTTCAAGAATCTAGTATGATGGATTTAGAAACACATTTTAATTTTATGTACTTCTCTTTTTGTCGTGTTTGAACTTCTATGTTATATTTCCATTTCAAAACAATGTATCACTTAGTTTGTCAATGGAATTTGAGTTCAATTATTTTTGTCACATTTAACAAGTTGTGATGTCTCGAGCAATCTATTTCGTCCCGCCATGATGTTTCCGTCATCAGTTGGGGTGTGACATAAAACACCTGTTATTAAAGGAAAATTTGATGAGCTTTGAAATCAGAGTTGAAGAATACATGTTTTGAAATAACCCTTTATACAATGTAAATGGAAAATTTCGGGACCATTATGTAGTTTTGTTATTATAATAATGAAGTTATTATAAAAATAAAGGGGTAACTTTATAGAAACATAATCAAGTTTGATAATTGTTTTAATTAAGTCATTGTATAATTATGTAATTATTAGGTTTTCTGGTACTAATAATGATATATCAGGTTTGATTAAATTCTTTAATCTTTAATATGATGTGAAAAATAAAATAATTTATTTTAAGTTTGAAAAATACATTAATTTTGTTTAAATAGAAAATTGTATTTTTTAATGAGTAAAATTAAAAGCAACGTGCAACCAACTCTGCAACTCAAAATATAATTTGCATACTTCATCTAAAACTAAAATGAAACGCTACACCTAAGGTGTAGAAACAATTTTAAGGGCATGTTAGATGAGCTTTCCATTTCTTCTTACTAACTTTTTAATCTTCTTATCTACTTTTCGGAAAAGTTACAACCAAGTGACTTTTTCATTTCTCTTTTTCAATTCCTAAAAAGCTCCTTTTCACCTTATTACCCAAACACCATTTCATAAAAACTCATTTTTCAATGAGTCAATAATTCATAAGAAGGTAAAATAAGCTCATCCAAACATGACCTAAAACTCTTGCTATAATAATTAAAGCATAAACGGAACTCTAGAGCATATACACAAATATATTATATTCACACACATACATAAACCCTAACTGTGAATAACGAAACATACATTCATAAACGAAACGCTAGTAAACCCTTACTAATGGACGTAGGTGATGAATCTTGCAACCAACTTTAAATAGTGATAAACATACCTGCAACTTAATTGAGTTTCATGCTTTTATTACAATTTTCAGGTTAGAATTGAACTCGACAATATTGTGTATCACAGAACTGAGAACCGTACACATTACACTAAGGATGAGATTTTTTTACCGAAACACCGGTACCTACCCTCAGATCATAAACGGTACTGGTATTAGTTTTCTTTTTTGAATTTCGGTATCAGTAAATAACGGTGTCGGTATCGGTACTGATATTTTTCGATAAAAACTAGTGTTAGTACCGAATTTTACTAAGGAATTTCTAGGGGTTTTCGACAACTATGTAATTAATTTATCTTCCCATATAATCTAGAATCTTGTACCAAATTACCGATATTTTAGTTTGGAATGTGAAGAAGTTTCTTTAAAATCTTGGACTAATATATATAATATAAGCTAAACCTAAAATTACGTATTTGCCATTCCAAACCAATCTCCGGTCAATCAATAGTTATCCAAACTTCAAAGCCATCTTCTTTAAGGTATTCAAGAACTCCCACCGTTGTAGATTGTTCACCATGTACTATAACAAATTTGTTATTATTGTTTGAAAATGGTTGTAGTAGATTATTTTTAGTGGATGTAGATTGTTTATAACTAAGAGATAAATTTTAGTTAAGTGAGTTAGTTTATAATAAGAGATAAATTTTAGAATTTTATATTGTTTATGCTCTGGGGTTCTAAATTTCAAATAGCCAAAATGAGATACTCAGTCGGTTGTCATCTCTCAGGTAGGTAAGTCGGTTCGTTTTCAAAATTTCAAAGACTTTGTTTTGATATGTTACTCCCATCTTATCAACTGACATTATTAAAAAATAAAAAGCATATTATTATTTAAAACCCAAAAGCGGTGCCAATGTGGTAAAATACCAAAAAATTGGTACCGAACCGATATATTCGGTACTGTATCGGTCTTCACTTTTCCTTAATTTCGGTACCGGTATTTTCGGTATCAGTACCGATACGGTACCGGTATGATACTGATCTCATCCATGCGTTACACGGGTCGTGGTTCTCATGGGTTTAAACCGTATCACGCTCAACCCTAAGGTCTGATACAAAAAAGAATCCATACACATTGTCTTCGGGTCGTCGTCAATGGTAGGGAAGCTTAAAACATTCAAAGGTTTAAATATGTTTTTATTTTATAAAAGCCACCCAATATAAATAATATCCGCATTAGCATAAAAACCAAATAAAATATTAAAAAAATGGTAATCCGGTGAAAATTAAAGATTAGTTACTTTAGAAAGTCATATAAAGTTTAAATGATTTAGTTAAAACAATTAGCAAACTTAATTACATTTTAGTAGTAGTAGCATTTTCCTTATATAAATAGTTTAAAGAGTATGGATGGTACAATTAAGTCGTCCATTAATTGTGGTTCCTTCATTGACATAACATCACATATCTCATTTTAATATTATATTCTTATTGTTTTTGATGATGTAATAAAGGAAATTCCAATTCTTAATGTGGAATAAATTATGATCGTTTAAAAACACATTAAAATAAAATAAAATAATCTCAAGATCAAATTAAGAGCAGGCTAAGCAAGCTAGACTACAACAGTACAACTTTTATCATTATTATTATTATTATTATTATTATTATTAATTGTCAAGGTGATCGATCACTTAATATTGAAAAGCTCTTTCCTGTTATTAAAGGAGAAATTAATTAGTTGTGATCTATCCTATTCATATAAGAAAAAAAGTTATGGTGATCCACTACTAGAAATTAAATGTGCTTGAAATGTGTTTAACATCTGCCGGAATTGGTGTTCACCGATTGCAGGGTAGGCTTATAGCAAGAAATAACATTTCTTGTCCTAATCTCTAACATCTGAAAATGTAATTTATTACAAATATCTTTTTTATTTTTGGAAATATAATGTAATACAAACATTTTTGTGTTTTGTCTCTAGTATCTAGGAACTGAAGTACAAAAATAGTTGTGTTTTACCTATAGTGTATGTTATTGATACCTAATATGACTTTTCATAGATTCAAACAACACATTAACTCATTACAATGTTCAGTTGGTGGGTTTCTCATTAACGTATGTCATTGGTGGACATATCATCTACATATGGCAATAAATAATGTGACTTGTTATCGGGTAAAACAATATAATAACAAATGACAAGATCTACTAAGGCTAAATTGGTGGTGGGGAATATTGGATTTTAATAATTACAACTATTCGTCGTTGACTGCCAACAGTTCTAATTTAAAAAATAACCACTGGGAGTCCCAACTATTGACCTATTGGCCACCAATGGACCTTGACTAACAGAACCCTAACGTCGTTAATCTACGGTCATCTGAAAACAGTTTTTGTCCCGAAATAGGTTTGTAAAGGCCCGATCTAAGGTTAGAAAGAGGTTTAGGACGAAAATGTTGAGTTTTCCGGCCAAAAAGTTGAGTTTTCCAACCAAAAAGAAGTTTTCTGACGAAAAATGAAGTTTTCCGGCGACTTCAATAATTGGGTCTTTTACGAGAAAAAAGGTTCCTAAAGGTAAGTAATAAGGTTACAAAGAGGTTTGAGACGAAAATATTGAGTTTTCCGGTCAAAAATGAATTTTCTGGCCTATAACGTTTTTCTAGCGACCGGAGACTAACGTCGTAAGGGTTCTGTTAGTCAGGGTCAATTGGAGGCCAATACGTTAATAGTTGGTACTGCCAGTGATTATTTTTGACGTTGAGACTGTTGGCGGCCAATGACGAATAGTTGGGATTATTAAAATCCAATATTCCAATTGGTGGACATATCATCTACATATGACAGTAACATCTAAATGACTTGTTATCATCTAATGTGACTTATTATATGTTAAAACAACACATTAATACATACCAAGGCCTAAGTAGTCGACTTATCATTTAACATACGTAATTAACACTTAATTTACTTGTTATGACCTAATTGTAAATTTGTCTGTGTGGAAATTTTAACTTCTTCAACCATGCGTAGACGTATTTTACTTTTATGATTTTGGTTTAACTAGTTTATTGTTGGCCATGTAATGTGCATCTAAGGTTGTGAACAATATGCCTTCACAATTTTTATTTTTCCTTGCCTTTATGTTGTCTTTCGATTTGGATTTGTCCCCCAGGGTGTTAAAAAATTATCGAATACATTTTTCTCAATGTGAATGACATCAAGGTTGTGTCAGGTTAAAAATGTTTTCTAGTACGGGAGCTCTCAAAAGATGCTTCTTTTTCCCGGTTATTAGTCATTTTCATAATATATAATTCTAACTCATACCTGTTTTTAGGGTCATGATACAATAGGAAGTTTCTTTGGCTAGGAAGACTAGGAAGTAATCTTGACCATCAATTGATTTAATCAAGGGCTAAGATTAAATAAGTGAAACTGAAGAGAAGAAAAGGGCGCGTGAGTTTGTGTAAGGGCATTCTAGTCAATTCAGGACAATAGTTTCTTTCTCCTCCAATTCCCCCCCATTTTTTAAACGTTGATAAAATTTTCATACGACATTATTTTTTTTTATAAAATTGCACAAAAAAACGACCGTTTTTTTATCTTTAAAACGAGTATACTATTGCTATATTTTTGGAAAAAAATTTCGAAAACCCAGTTGCGTAAAACGGAATGGAAAAAACTCAGTTGCGTAAAAAAATGTAAAAAATGATTTTTTTTTAAACGCAATGCACACAAAAACAAAGAGGAACTGGATTTTGGGTTACTGTTGGCATCAAGATCAGCAAACATATTTATATCAGAAACAGAAGCATGAGACTTTTGTTGATTATGATGATAAGAAAGTGAGAGATCTAGTGGCTGATCATCAAAGGGTATCATCTGCTGCTGATAATATTTTGTCTTCCTGTTCTGTTTAAACAGTCACAAGAACCTTCAACAGCTGCAACTTCAAACTCCACCTTCAACATACAGAAGCAGAAGCATGAAACTATTGTTGATAAAGATGAAAAATAACTTCAATAACTGTTATTTTATGTGGGCATTGAATAAATATATCAGACAGATTTATTAGCAACTAGATAGATATAATTATAAAACGCAATAGCCAGAAAACACAAAGAAATGTCTTATTTCTAAAACGCAATAGCCTAAAAACATAAAAGAAAGTGTACTTTCTAAAACGCAATGGACTGAAAACACATAAAAATGTGTTTTACCTAAAAAACAATGCCAAAAAACACAAAGAAATGTCTTATTTCTAAAACGTAATGGCCAGAAAACACTTAAAATGTTTTTTTCTCTAAAACGCAATGGACTGAAAAGACAAAAGAAAGTGTTTTACCTAAAACGCAATGGTCTGAAAACACATAAAAATGTGTTTTACATAAAACGCAATGCACAAAAAACACAAAGAAATGTCTTATTTATAAAACGCAATGGCCAGAAAACGATTAAAAATGTCTTTTTTTTTTTCTAAAACGCAATGACTAAACCAGGATGTAAGAGATCAAAAACTGTCTATAAAAATGAGGCAATTTCCAGAAAATTAAATTTTCTGATGCAGCTCGACCCCAGCCAGGGGCTGCCGCCCCTTGGACCCTGCTCCCAGGGGCGCTGCCCCCGGACCCTGCCAAGATCGTAAAACGCAATGACTCAATTCAAAAACCCAGATCGTAAAAATGCAAATTCAAAAATTTCTTACATAGATCGAAGCCGATTTCTTCACCGATTGACGAAATTTGAATGTTAGAAACACCTATCAGCGACCGAATCGAACGAATCGAGTGATTCGCTTCAAATCACAGGGGAAAATGAGATATTCTATGAAATTAAACTGGGTTTCTTAAAAAAGTTGAAGAACACGTTGATTGGGTGTTTGAATCGTTGATTGGTGACAAAAATCGCACTATAATGTAGTGATTATTGAGATAAAAAGTGAAGAAAAAGGTTGAAGATGGTGAGTTTTGAAAATGGTGGGTTTTGAAGTTACTGGGGGAGAAGAAGGAAGAAGATTGGATACGGTTGACTAAAATACCCTTCCTCTTTATTTTAAATTTTACCACATGTTATAATTCTATTGCTTCCTATCCTTCCTAGCCAAAATAAACTTCCTATTTAATCCTCTTCCCCTATTTTTAATCATAACTATGTGACTTATTTATAAATTATTATCTCTTCAACATGTTATCAGTCACATTTTTTCTTATGATTTTAGATATTATTTTTTCTTGTGATTTTAGATATTAATGTGATAGTATAGATAACACACCATGAATGTTAATGTGACATCACTCGTAATATCATCGTTTGCATGACATACCATGAATGCTAATATGATAATATTCATAGCATGTCACATCACATAACATAGATGTTAGCGTAACCGTAGATATGGCATGTGTCCATTTCCTACCATTTACCTTTTTTACAAACCCAACAAAAAAATATTTTTCATAAATAAATATTTCTCGGCCCTCGATTACAATTTGCCCGTAAATACATCATATTTAGTTATGGTGTCAAAAAACCTATCTAGCCAGGCCAAACCATCAGCCTGTGTTTATGAAGTCAAGGGTCTAGTTTTCCGTCCATTGTAGAACCAACATAAACGAGATCGAGCAAAAGGTCGATGCCTGTTAAATGAACGTCATAAGACGACGTTTAAGGCGACATGCTGCAAGTTAAGCAATATAACAGTTTGGGCACACCTCTCCTTCGGGATCACATACTACAATAAAATACGGTCACACTTCTAAACGTTTTCGCCTCGGTTCCAAAGTTGATATTTTAAAAAACCAACAAAAGGAATATTGTTTGAGGTCATTTTCCCCCTAAGACCACACAATATGGAGGGGCTTGAAGTTGGGGCATTTTGTGACACGTGGACCATGTGTCAGAACGGGGTGTGGTTAAAACGGACAGTGTGACCCGGAGCGTGGAAACGTGGCTTTTTCGACACGTGTCACACACATTTTGTATTATTTTATAATTAAAATTATAAAATGTATTAAAAACTTATAAATATATTACTAGTAATTAAACAAATACATAACACTAAAATAAAAAAAATTACATAAATTTAAAAAACGTTACCTAAAATAAAAACACGAAACTAAAAAACACATAATTTAAATTAAAAAATCTATTTCCCACGCCAAGCGGTGCTTTCACGGTGGTGCACGTGCCTATAGTTGATAAGAGCCACTTGAATGATGTCGTCCTCCCCGAGATCACCACCCTCGAGCTCCACGACAGTGTGGATCGTCTCGAATCTTTCGCAATCAAGAAGAACCGTCCTAAAACGAGACGATGGAGTCGACGGTTTGGTTGTTCTCACCCGTATAGGCTTGAAAGTGTTGTCGGATTGTCCTCCAAAAAGGACCACTCGAGCGCCTACCCGGCGGCGTGTGGTGGCTCAAAGATTCGACCCACCACTCGCAAAGTGCAATATCTTCTTCGGTCCACGCAACAACTGTCATCTCCTCGGCTCTTTTTGGGTGAAGTGGAACGGCGTTGAGAGTTTGTATAAACTTGGGTGAAGTGGTGAAGTTTGTAATTTAAAAATGAAGAAGTGGGTTGTATTTTATAGTGTAAAATTAGAATTTTTTGAAAAGGTAATTTTTTTTAAAAATTTTAAAAGTCAACCGTTGGGGTTAAACGGCTAACATTCACGACCATTAACCACGTGCCACGCACGTCGACGTCAAGATCTCTTCCACGCCGGTGGAGATTCCCGCCTAATCAATAATGTCGTGGGACGGTGTGAACGGCGTTCAGCAGCAACGCCATTTTTGAACGCCCACACCGTGTGGTATAAGAGAAACATATACATCACATGTTTAGGACAAAAGACCTATCCATTCAGGCTCCTGCCAAATTAGGACTAACATGACAAGGATTGCTCTTGTTTTTTCTAAATCTTTTATTTATATAATACACAAATCTCTATACATATATATAAAGGACTATCAATTTTGTCAACACTGCTACAGATTAATATGATTCCAAGTTTCAAAATTCATTTTAACAAGATGCATGAAGCTAGTATTTATGTACAATATGTATAAATATAGGTTCATTAAAAGCTCAAGCTAATGTGGTAAGAAGTTGGGTATTTGAGGAATGAAGTGAGAAATTAGAACAGAACCAAAGAGAGATCCACAGCAAAATGGTGTCAAGAAAACACCGAGAAATCTCCAGTTTTAAAACCACTGGAAGAAGTGGCTTGTAGACCCATCCCCGAATGAGCGTATACCAGCTGGTTTCACCACAGATCTACATAAAGGGCATGTTCTCTCTCTTTCAAACCTGCAAAAAATAAGATAATGTTGACTGTTCAAAAGTCTAATCATGTCATCAAAATTTGGTTAGCAGGCACATGTAACAAACTATTAACATCAAATTAAAAGAGTCTGGGTTCGAAGGGGAGTCTAACCATTCTGAAACGCAATCTTCACAGAATATGTGTTTACAACGCAACAAAACTGGTACTTGCATCTTTTCCCGACAAATGGCACACAAGTCTCCTGCTTCAATTACCTGCTATAAGGAAAACGATAATCTGTGAACGTTTTAGGCATTTAAAGAACCTAATTGCATCATTGTAGAATTCTACCTGTTCTGGTGTTGCATTTGATCCATAATGGACTTCCTTTCGTGATAACGCCTTGAATGCAGCCCATAGAGATCGAACCTGTGAGCAAGGAGACATACACTACCAATTAACTCCCAATATATAAAACTTAATAGATACATAAATACATTGATTTCAAACTGCTGACGCTTCATACCTTCTCAACTATGGATGTAAGCTTGAAGGTAAGATATAACCCTGTTATCAAAGACGAAAAGAGGCTCCCATATTCTTTGTTTAGGAAAAAACGGTACCAGACGGGAGCAGGTAAGAATGCACGGTATAACAGCAGTGCATACTCGACTAGTGTCAGCATTTGACCCTAACAATAATAAAACATGTCAGAATGTCCTTATGCGCGTGTGTTTTTTTGAAACTCAAACATCACAAAATATTGCTTTTTTTGGCCATTATGGTGATTAACCATATTTTATATTATGTCGCATTACCTGCCTACGAAAAGCAGGACCCTTGCCCTTTCTATAATACATAAGCAATAACAGCTTAAAAGCCATTCCTGCCTGCCTCACCATTGTATCTGCACGAAATAAAACACATTTAAAATGATGAAATACTCACATATTTACATAGTATGTAATATTCAGTTTTGCCATTTTTTTAAGTAAAGATGGCTTAAAAAGTAATCCCAAAACGGTAATTTCATACCGTTCACAATGATCATGAATATAGCATGCCAGAATGGTGGTATTGCTCTTGGTGGAATCATGAATAAGGGATAACAAAGATCATCATATTTGTACCACCAATAAACTCCAATCACTTGAAGCGCAAAAACTACAAAATAACCAGCAAGAACAGATAGTCTTCTCTCCCACTGCAAAAAATGTCAAATTTAAGCTCAAGAAAAGATGCCTAACGGTGTTTGAATAAGTACAAGTGTCATCGTTGATCATACCTTCAATGCCGTCTGCTTTTGAAGAATTTCATTAGACTTGAACAAAAAAGCAGTTACATAAATCGTGACGAAGAAACCTGCAAATGATGATGAAACAAAGCGATGAATCCAAATTCTACACGTTTTTAAAGAATAAAGGCAAATTGAATTTTAATTATCCAAACTATGATCCATCCATTGACTGATAATAATTCATATGGCAATGTCACCGGTGACGACACTTTCGTTTTAACTTTCAATTTCTTTGCCAACGTCACCCAGTCTAATGAACATTACAATTGACTAGTTTTTATCTCAATCAAAATGTAAATTGTTTTGAAACGGCATTACTGAAACTAAGGGGCAGACATAGATACTTCTCCGTCCTACTGACAATGTGACTAGTGACACTTTTAACTTTTACGTTCTTTGCCGATGGCAATCCCAGTCTAACTAAAGAGTAAATTCACCATCCGCTAATGAACAACTAACTGAAATTTAAACCGATAAAAACGTAAACTATTTTAAAACGACAAAACGATTAACGAAAGTAGAACATTGCCGATATGAATTATTACCTTGCAGATGCTGTCTGATAAACACAATCAACAACAACAAATAAAACGGAACAAACTGCGCCATCCACCTCGAAACCTGCTGCATATTATACCGCTGTCCTTGATACGTAAAATAGTTACGACTCCCATTCTCCGCAGCCATTCCAGTGTCTCCTCCTCCTCCACCACCACCATCTCCAGCATTCACTGGTTCTTCTTCTTCTTCTTCACCAATTATCCTAATAGAAACCTCCTGATTACCACCACTATCCGTATCCGAATTACTCGCGTGAAGGTGATCACGAATCAAAGTCTCTGATTCATGGCTGTTTGACCTAGTTCTAAGAACACCAGAGTATTCTAAAACTGTAGTTACAGGTGATTGTAGAAATCGAATTACCGGAAACGAAGTCGTACTATTATTCGTAACCCTAACCCTAGATGGGTGATCAGAATTATCGACGCTCACACCGATTCTTTCCATCAACACAAATTGAAATCAGACAAGAAACGACATGAAATTGAGACAAGAATCCCTAGAAAGAAGGAGAAAGATAAGTGAAGTCAAAGAAGTGGGATGTAGTGATGTTTGTGTGTGTTGAATTACTGATCAGAAATTGGGGATGAATTACAGGGTTTTCTTGTGAATAATTCCACTGGATTTCAGGATTCGGAGATGAAAACATTCCATGGTAGGGAAGACGTTGGTATACATACTACTTGCACCCTGGTATCCATATTAGTACAGCTATCGAAAATATTAGTGTCGAATCTGAACAAAACAAGGCATCGAATATTATGGTACGGTACTGGTATTACTACTGGTATCTTGGTCTAGTACCTGGTTTGGTACCACCGTGTATTTTTTAATCTTTTGAACATTTGTACGTGTTTCAAATAAGTAAAATCAGCACGAGTACAAATACAGTACAAGTATCAACCAATCAAGTCCATATGGTTGTCAATTAAAATCAATCAAGTCTCTCCTTACATTTTCTGTTAGTCAACTGTTAATTATCAATCAAGTCCCTCGACCAGGGTATTGTTATCTTTTTACTTAGAAATGGAAGCGCAATTTCGCCATTTCATTATTTTGTCTTCTATAACCCAATATAGCAAATTTCATCCCCTTCAAAACCCAAAATTGAACCATTCGCTCCTCCCATCTTCTCCAGCAAGCCTTGTCTGTGTTCAATCAATGTTCCAGTTTGTTGCTTAATAACGGAAATGGTTGGGTTGGGAAGGGGGTTTGGAGGATACGACCCGATGATATCTACATGATCGGGATGTCGCGTCCCGTTCAAAGATAATATTTATTTGCCCAAATTACCCTTAATGCTGAGTTAGTGGTAGTAAGGGGTCGAAACATGAAGAGTTTGTGGTTTGTGTAAGAACTGGATTGATTATTAACGTTGTCACAATTATGAAGCTTGCAATATGATCTATTTCTTTGTTTGTTGGAAAAGGGTGTCCGAATGTACCGACAACTTGATATTAACTACTAAACGACATTATATGAAAACTTGATTACTTGGTTAAAACAATAACTGGGAACAAGGTTCACACCCGCTTCAATAATCGCAGGACCGGGGCTTCTACACGGTTTAAATTGATTAGTTGAGTTAATCGATTAACGGATTTAATGTCACGTGGCTTAGGTGCCAAAGGTTATCAACGTTTAAAAGAACGGACCGCGATGCACTTCTTTACCAAGAACATGTAAATCCAAACTTAAGATAAAGCATAATTGCACATCACCATTTTGCAAAGTCAAATTTTATAATCACTCAACAATTTACGAATTCAAAACAAATGCAAGACAATTATCAAAAGTTTCAAATGCTTTAAACACAACTTGTCACAAAATCAAACTAAACATAAATGTATAAACCCTAGAAATCTTACAAAAATCTACACCGGGGTGAAACCCGATGAGACTAGCCGCTCATGGTGAATGGAACCTGATCAACGATTGCTTGAAGCTAGCACACGAATATCTTGAAGCTTTGATGATGGTTATGATGAAGGTTAGGGTTGATGATTGATGGTGATGGTGGATTGATTGGTGAGATGATGGTGATGATTGAGAATTAGGGTTGGGATGGATTGATGGATGATGATTGTGGATGATGATGGTGAATCGAATAGGTTAGAGATGGTGTGGATGACGTTCTTGGATCCAAGAATGCTTAGTCAAGTTCAAAATTGTGCAACTCTCTGTAAAATACCCAAAAAGTGTGTTTAAACTCGTTCGAACAACAACAAATGCGAAAATCAGCGACTGAATGCAGAACATGACGTCTCCCGACGACCCACCATGGCCTAGGAGTGACTTTCTACGCGTGTTTCCCATCAACGCAAGGTGTCACCGACGACCTAGGAGGGCGTCGGCGACACAACGTGTAATGTTGCTTTTCTGTTTGCTTGTTTCGCGTCCCCAGTTGATCCCGTTTGCTCCCCAATGCTACATAAAGTTCCCAAATAGCTCTTTAAACTCTGTTAGACCTGCAAAACACAATTCTAATCAAAGTAGACTATTCGTAACCAATAATTCATGTAAAAATATACAATTAATACGATAATGCAACGAGTTTTCGATCACGCATCACATCCCCACACTTGTTCTTTTGCTTGCCCTCAAGTAAATCTGTTTTTCACTTTCACATGGATCAAACAAAAGACACACTTTCCATTCTCAAAACACAAGTTAAAGTCTAATGTCATGCCCGGTTCGCAATTTTCACAATTTACAGGTTATTTAACGGTTAAACAGATTCCCGATTTTAACACATAAAATGGTTACCCGAGATTAACCCGCCCTTGAAACTAACACATCATACATGTCATTCACAATGTTCTCTCCACTCTGTTAAATATTTTGCTAATAATGACGCATTAGCAATTTTCAAGTAACCACTAAAACCGATTATAACACATACCCGCATAGGTTTGCAACTCAATCATTCTCCACCAATTAACACAACCATGAGGCACAAGTCAAAAGGTCTTTAAGGATTGTAATTAGGGGTGCCAAACGGGTCGTGTTCGCGGGTTGGCGGGTTCAACCCGACCCGAACCCGAAAATTTTACATGAACCCGAACCCGACCCGAACCTGAAAATCGTATCATATATATGAACCGAACACGACCCGAAGTTTCATGGGTTGACCCGAACACGACCCGTTTAACACGAATTTTTTAATTTTTATTCTGAAATTAATATATTAAAATTAAAAATTACTTAAAAAAACACAAATGTATATAATATTATCATATTTAAATTATAAAATCTATGTTAATTTCTCTTTGTAAGTTATAATCATGACATAAAATACACGCCCCATTTAGTTTATGACATAAAATATATTATAAAAAATACAATATAGTATAAATGTGTTAAACGGGTCAACCCGCCAACCCGACCAGGTTGACCCGAACCTGACCCGTTAACCTAAACGGGTTCGCGGGTTCAACCTGAAACTGACCGGAACCCGTTTAGACGAAACCTAAACCCCGCGAATTTCGTGTTAGGTTCGTGTCGGGTTTTCGGGTCGTGTCAGAAATTCACACCCCTAATTGTAATGGGGCTAGGCTAAGGGTATGGAATGAGATATTTTTAAAGTGGCTAAGGTGATGAAAACTCGATTTTTATTAAATCAACTACCGAAACAATACTAAACTACAAAAATCAAACTAAGAGGAAAAAATTTTGTATTTTATTAAACAAACTACTAACACTTGTTTTTGTACTTTTCACAACAATTTCTCACTATTTTTCATGCTATTTTTTGAATTTTTGATTTTTTTTTTTGCAGAAATACATTACAAACTTACAAAACAAAATAATCCTAAAATCGAATTTTCATCACACGGCTTAAAATTAAAAAGGCTTAATGAGTCAATGGTGAAGTGGGTTGTTAAACGAAAGGTTTAGGCTCAAAACTGGCGACTAAGGGATTAATTTCGGGTAAGGATGATATAAAATGGTGTAAAAAGAAAATATTTACCTAATGCCTTAATCATTCTTATGCTCGTACTCGTTTTATAGTCTAAAACGCATCAAAAGTTGCAAGTTCTACTATACGCGAACTAATGGCCCACTCAAACAAAGAATATATATGTCTATGATATGTGTAAGCGAAATCTCACGTGAAAAGGGGTATGGTATGTGATATGCAAAACACATTAGTATCTTAGACGAACTATTCCCAAATAACCACTCGCAATTTTCTATAAAATACCTATTAAATACTCATCATGTTAATATTCGGAACTTGACCATGATAAAATACCAAATGGGTTGTGCAATCCCTCGTTGACTTTGTTAATCGTGCTTTTCGAATTTTCATCACACGGCTTAAAATTAAAAAGGCTTAATGAGTCAATGGTGAAGTGGTTGTTCAACGAAAGGTTTAGGCTCAAAGCTGGCGACTAAGGGATTAATTTCGGGTCAGGATGGTATAAAATGGTGTAAAAAGAAAATGTTTACCTAATTCCTTAATCATTCTTATGCTCGTACTCGTTTTATGGTCTAAAACGCATCAAAAGTTGCAAGTTCTACTATACGCGAACTAATGGCCACTCAAACAAAGAATATATATGTCTATGATATGTGTAAGCGACTCAAAATCTCACGTGAAAAGGGTATGGTATGTGATATGCAAAACACATTAGTATCTTAGACGAACTATTCCCAAATAACCACTTGCAATTTTCTATAAAATACCTGTTAAATACTCATCATGTTAATATTCGGAACTTGACCATGATAAAATACCAAATGGGTTGTGCAATCCCTCGTTGACTTTGTTAATCGTGCTTTTTTTAAATTCTTTTTTAAAGGACATATTTTGAAAAATCTTGAAAATTTTTCCCCATCCTTACGCTTGAGGTCAACATTGTCCTCAATGTGTAGAATTTAAACGAAGGTTCAAAATCGCAACATTTTCTCCCCATCCCCACACTTGAAGTTAACATTGTCCTCAATGTGTAGGGATGAGAGCTTTTAAAACGCACAAGAGATGTGACACAACTAACTTCCTAAATTTCACCCTAGCAAAAAATATACACAATACAATCCACTTATTAAACTAACTAATAAACAAATTTAAGAAAAAGAAACGTAAGCACCTGGTATGTTCATTTTTCATGTGCTCCTTGATCCTTAAACAAATGGTCGTCCTCAACGAACATGAAAATACATACAAGTCTCAACAATCATGTAGAAGCAAGCTTCTCAGAAGAATTAACACCCGTTAGTTAATCCAAAATTTTACCAGTTTTATAAAAGATTTACAAAGTCATTCGTTATTTAACTTTGATTTTGTGGAAAATAGTTTACAACAACAACAATCTTCCTCTGACTTGAGCCTTCGCTCCTCCCGTTCTCTAGCCTCAGATATCACCGCAGACACTGTATCATACACGTCTTGGTGTCCACGGTTGTAGCTACCGTAAGTTGCATGACGCCTATTAATCACAAACTGCTCGACGCTACCCGACACTTCGTTGTGTCGCCGAGCAAACCTTTTTCTCGGGGCCCCTTGCCCTTCTTCCTCAAACTCATTCTCATCATTGCCTTTTTCCATCTTCTCATCATCACCCTCTCCCTCTTCGGCATACTAGTAACGGAGCCCCGTGTGTTTATCAGAAATCTTGTGCATATGACCAACTAAATCAACATAAATGTGTGACCCCTTCCTCAATTTTGCATATGTTCATCATGGCGATGTGTCTCCATCATAGCTTCGCCTCCCTGTAGAGCAATGCATGAAGGACACGGAGATCCCACATCCGGACCTTCCCCCGGCTCCCTAGTCGGACCACCACATTCTCCAACGAAATGTTTTGAAATATTTTTCCTTCAAGAGAGAGCTGTTTCCTATCATACATGCCCTCTGTGTAGTTCGGAAGGGTTGACTCGAGAAGATTGATCAGATCTGCCTCAACGATGCACTGTTGCCAAAACAGGTTGGTGTCCTAATAGTAGTAGTTGTTGACACCAATGAATCGAAGTTGGAAATTTGGTTCATTGTATCGAAGGTCATGACCATGGTTACCCTGCCTGTGTCCCCTACCAACCGCCACATATACGTAGAATTATTTGGATTCTCTAGCCTCAATGACGCCAACCAGTCGGTTACCGCCTTCAAATATACCCTTTGTGTTATGCCTTCACACCAATCCAGTGCTTTTTCCCCAACCCAATCGTTCAATTTTTTAGTAATTCCGATTTGTCGGAATTCCTCCACATTCACCAACCGTTCGCATATGCAAACTTCAGCCTCCCCATTCTTCACTTGAGCCATCTTATATTCCCACAACTTAGCCTCCAACTTTCTGTTAAACCTAAATAACAGTTTTTTCTTATCCACCAACCACAACTCCCCGTTACTATCATCCTTTTATTTGGCCTATTTCCAATACTATCGAAATAATCGGTCCTCTATATCCGGTAGATAACACAGTTGTTGCCATTTTACCGGTACACCAGATGAGGATGAAGATCCTTCATCCATGGTTTTAGTTCTCTTGCGGCTAGCCATGACTACAAACAACAAAAAGGAATAATCAACATACCGCTAAACATTTATACCAACTCAAACCTAAGCATGAACCATGATGTTGAACTTCAATTTATATTTAGAATTAAATTAGCCATTTTAAACTTTTCAAGTAGCAAACTTTATCATCCGAAAATCAACTTTTATGTTTAATACCTAAGTTCATGAGATTTCAACAATGTCCAACATCATCTTTATTCTTATTCATATGAACAAGTGGGTGTAATCACATCCCCACACTTGTTCAATGTCCAATCCCAACCAAAACAAGTTTTACCCATATTCAAGCTTCTATATCATGAGTTCATAATAAACAACCTACTCTTAAACAAATACGTTTAAAATTTCAGAAGAAATTAACAAACCATGTGATAATCATGCTTAAAAACAATTAAATTTCATACCTTTGATGTTGTGGAAGATGTAGAACTAGTAAAGATGTAAAAACAAGCACCTTAAAGAACACCCTAAGAAAACCCGAATTTGTAGCTCAAAAAATTTGCAAACAAACAAGAATTGCTGAACACTAAGTCAGGGGTTTTATAGCTCTTGAAATTCTACACACTTTAGGATCAAGAATCATTTTATTTGGTGGAGGATTGAAGAAGTTATGAGAGCTTGAAGGTTAGGGTTCTTGAGAGGATTTTGGGAAGAACATGAAGTGAGATTGGGAATTATGATGTTGAGAAGACCTTATGTTTGTGTTTAATGAGGTTATGGGTATTGTGTGAAACCCTGGTCGACTGTGTGGTTCAAATTGAGTTCGAGGGTGTTTTCAATGGGGTTTTAGGTGAACAGGTTGGCCCTTTACGTTTAAAACTGAAAATCAGCGTCGCCGACAGGCTACCCTGCCGTCAGCGACTCCCCTGGAAACCTCAACGGTCATCGACGGCTTAATCCACTGTCTACGCAGATTTGTTGTCGACGCTGGCTGTTGGCGATGGCCTAGTGCCCCATCACCGACGGCACCTTTTTTTTTTGAAAATACGGACGAAAATACGCACATTTTACAAAAGGGGTCTAGGCTAGAAAAATCCTAAAAATTGTTAAAAATCGTTTTGTGAATTTTTATGGTTTTAGTTGAAAACAAAAATTCATTTTAACGAATCCTACCACCCCCTTTATAATCGTGTATTGTCCCTAATACACACAACACGTCTAAAACGTAACTTGCATCTTCATGACCCATTCGTGATTACTGGAACTTCATACAACAAGGAGGTTAATATGAAACGAAATAACGATACAAATAAAGAACAAAGATAGACGAAGCAAGCAAAAATGTTCAAACTATACAAGGTGTTACCGGTCCTTAGTGGACCTCATAGATCAGAATGCTTGCCAAGAAGCTTACCGACTCTTTGTTCGTATCAATTACCTCATTACCATCGAGAAACGGTTTTAGCCGATGGTCGTTGACCATTTGCTTTGACCTATCATTCTCGTCTCATTAATCTCTACTGAAGGGGTATGGTCCCAAAAACCTTGCGCCAACCAAGGGAACCATACCCACTATTAAATTCTAAGAAGACCTTGCGCAGACTTCTCTATCAAGGAAAGTCACTAAAACCCTGCGCCAAGTATCGAAAGAAGGAAAGGATCACTTAACCACCTTGCGCGGGCTCGCGCAAGGTTCAAAGTTAACCTTGATCAAATTCCTTGGATAGCACTTTATGTACAAACCTTGCGCCGATATTTATATCAAAGCAAGTACTCACCAAAAGCGCTGCGCCAAGCCGCAGGAAGAGGAAAGAAGATCAGTTAACTAACTTGCGCCTCTCGCGCAAGGAAACAGTTAATCCAGAAATTCTCCCTTAGCAAAAATCCTTGAGTGGGTGCAAAAGCAAAGGGAATCTTTTCTGTTGTAACAGACTGTACACGTGGCAAGCAACAGATGGGTAACAGCTGTGAAACCTTCTAGAAGCCACTAATACCCAATCGTGCAAGCATCTTTTCGGTTATAACCAATTGCCACGTGGCAGCATCTGGACGAATGAGAAAGATCACGGTGATGGCATGCTCACATCTATAAAATGTAGTAATCTCATGGTGACACGTGGTACCTCCCTAACCGTTGATGAGCTCACGATCCGTGTGCACTAATGGATTGCCACAAAACTTAACGGGATAGCAAAAGATTCCGTTAAAGTTACCATCTCTCATTATGGCGCCCAAACTCTGGCTATAAATAAGTAACTTGGACTTCAAGTAGAAGAGATTCGCTCTCAAATACTTTCTCTCTTACTATACCTCATTTCCGACTACCTGTACTTATTTTCACGCAGGAGGGTGGTCACGGAGAGAACCCCCTTCTCCCGTGGCGAGCTAACGGTGTTCTGTTTTGCAGGATCAGTTGGAGTACTGTTACATTCATCATCGCGAAACCAAACAAAAGATTAACCCCTTTATGCAGAGCCCGTTCCATAGATCTACTTAGATTCCGGTATAGTTGATATAGGGTTTCTTCATTGGCGCCCACCGACTTTCTTTTATCTTCTCATCTTTCATTTTGTTTCACCTAGATCTACAGCTTCATGGCTGATGGATCATCGCTTCCAGGTCCTCGATCGGAGATCCGTCGCATCGGCGGAGCTCCTTAGGTCGACGGACAAATCGTTGAGGATTCGTCCGGTAAAGCTGATATTCCGTATGATCCTGATCATGCGAGTATTCCAGTAACACCGGCGGCTCCTCATGTTGACGTTGCATCAATTCTCCCACCTGGAGAAACTCCATTATCATGGTTGATTAAGTCTCAAACTGCTCTAAACGCCATGTATGCTCAGTTATGTGCTCAAACCGGAACTCCAGCTTTTCAAGCTCCAGTTAGTGCACCTCAGGCCCGTGCTTCGCCGGCGCCTCGAGCGTTGAGTTACGGAACCCAGAACCAAGATCGTGCACCTTTGCATGTATCTGTGCATGGAACTGAGATGTATTCTAAAACCAGAAACGATTATGTTCATTCTGGTAACAGACATCAGGAAGAGAACGTCCAGCGACGACAACCAGTTCACTCACGTTTGGGCCCACGATCGTCACAAAAGCGGGACACCCAACACGATGAGTATGATAAGACTTATGAAGAAGGAGATAGTGCAAGTGTTTTCAATCGTCTATCTGCAGATCATGCCAGTTACAAGCCTCGGATCCGAGTAGTGTAGAATCCCGAGGCGGAACATGATTACAACTTGATTTACCGACCTACTGAAGCTGCTGAACAGTCAAAATTCGTGAAGGAAATTGCTCTAGCTCCGCTAGAGCGAGCAAAATTGCCATCGAATGTTGGAAAGTTTAATGGATTATCATATCCAGATGATCACATGCGTTTGTTTATCGGCGCAGGATTTATTGGAGGTGGATTCTACCTATGTGGTGCCATTTGTTCGTCCAGACGTTAACCGGAGCCGTGCGACTCTGGTTCGACAACTTACCAACAGGTAAGCTCTCCTCATGGAATGATCTTAAGGAGAAATTCCTTACTCATTTCAGTCAGTAGCGTTGTTATGTTAGAGATTCGTCAGATGTGATGAACATTTGGCGAAGAGACAATGAGGGTTTGGAAGACTTTATTACGCGGTTATAACAAGGAGGTGTTAGAGATCGGTGATGTACATGAAGATCTTATCCGCGCACAGTTCAAGTACGTGGTAAGATGTGACGAAATGATTAAAGTATTCTCTGGTACTAGTGGTTTATCGAAAAGTTGGGATAAGCTCATGGCAGCAGCCAAGGTCCATGCGCAGACCGAGCGCAACCTTAATTCAAACAGACCTCCACTACCTCAGCATCGTCCTAAGGATTTGAGCAAAGGAGGTCGGAAGTTTAAAAAGAGTTGGAAAGACGCGAATCAGAGTTCTTATTCACCATACTCCCCAATGGATTCTCGCGCAACCATTAACAAGATCGCAACTCAGAAAGCCATCAAAAATGAGAACAGAGAGCGACAATGGACTCCTCTCACCAAATCTCCGCGGAAGTCTTAAGCACAGAGAATTACCAATTCAAACAACCTCAAGCTATGAAGAACAAGAAGGGCCAAGATCCAAATCTCTTCTGTGACTTCCACAAGGACACAGGGCATACAACCGACAATTGCATTAGCCTGCGCACAGAAATTGAAAAGGCCTGAAAAGTGGTAAGCTGACACACTTAGTGCAATCAGTTCAAAAAGAGGTCAGGCAACTCACGCGCGGTGATGAGAGGCCAAGCAATAAAAAGATGAAACAAGTTGCCATGATTCAAGGGAGCTCGTCGCGCAACCGCAGCTTTCAAAGGTTCCGAGGATAGAAATGGCGAGAGCAGCAAGTAATATTTCCCGTTGTCCCCGACGGACCTCAGGAAGAAAGACCTGTTGTGATCACAGGTACTTTCGGCCACTACAAGACTGACTACATGTTGATAGATCTGGGTAGTTCTATGGACATCATATATGAGCAATGTTTCAAGCAATTAGATCCGGAAGATAACGCACGCCTAGAACCGGGTGGACTTCCCGTTGACTGGATTCTGCAATGAGGCTGTCTTTCCTCTCGGACAAATAGTTTTTCCCGTGACTCTCTCAGATGGTAAACACTCGCGAACCATTCAAGTAAACTTTATGGTCATGCCAGCAACTTCCCGACACGATGTATTATTAGGACAACGAGCGCAACGAGATTTTAGCATGATCACATCTGCGCCACATCCCGCTTGTGGTTTCCCAACACCAACTGGTGTAGCCATTTTGTTCGCTCGAAAAGAGATCATGTCTATCGAAGAACCAGTGGTTAAGGCTGCCAAACCGTCGTCACCAAATGAACCAGAGAAATGGGTTTTGAACAATAAGTATCCAGAACAGCCAATTGTTCTTGGACCTGCAGTTCCTATGGCCATTCGCGCAAGACTTAAAACCTTGTTGTTCCGAAATATGGATATCTTCGCATGGACTCCTGCAGATATGGTAGGAGTTCCGCGCAAGATAGCTGAACGTTGCTTAAACGTGTTCCCGTCAGCACAGCCGGTGGTCCAAAAAAAGCGCAGCCTTGCATTGGAAAAACAAAAGCAATGAATGAGCAAGTCGCAGAGTTGTTGGAAGCTGGTATACTGCGCGAAGTCAAATATCAAACCTGGGTCGCAAACCCAGTATTGGTGAAAAAGCACAATGGCGGCTGGCGCATGTGTGTGGATTTCAAAGATTTAAACAAAGCTTGTCCCAAAGAATGTTATTCTCTTCCCAAGATAGACAAAAAAGTTGATTCACTAGCTTCTTTCCGCTGGAAATGTTTCCTAGATTGTTACAAAGGATATCATTAAGTGCTGATGAAAAAAGAAGATGAGGACAAGACAGCTTTTCGCACGGGGAAAGGTATTTTTTGTTACATAAAAATGCCCTTTGGCCTCCGCAATGCGGGAGCTACATATCAAAGATTAATGGACACCGTCTTTGGCGATGAAATCGGCAAGACAGTAGAAGTATACATCGATGAGTAATACAGAGGATATGATGCATGAGAATATCCAGAAAACCTTCTATTCCTTGCGCAAGGTCAATTTAAAGTTAAACCCCAGGAAATGCTCTTTTGGCATGGAAGGGGGAAAGTTTCTTGGTTTTGTAGTTACTAAAGAGGGGTTCAAGGTTAATCCAGAAAAGGTGGAGGCCATCCAGAGAATGCCGTCTCCCACCACCATCAAAGAAATGCAACGGTTAGCTGGAAGATTAGCTGCGCTTAACCGTTTTTGGCTAATCATGCTGCAAAATCATTCCCATTAATTCGAACCTTGCGCAACTGTGTAAAAAGTAAAACGTTTTCATGGACTCCTGAAGTGGAGAAAGCTTTTAAAGAAATGAAAGATTGTCTTATTCAGTTACCCACACTTACTGCTCCGCGCAGCAAAAAGCCGATGATTCTTTATCCTTCGGCATCTCCAGTGGCAGTTGGAGCAGTATTAATGGTTGATCGCGAAGGTGTTCAGTCTCCAATATATTACATCAGCAAAATGCTGAACGATCCAGAGACACGCTATTCTATAATGGAGAAATTAGTGTTAGCTCTTGTTCACGCTTCGCGAAGACTGAAACGATATTTTCAGGACACGTCATTACGGTCCTGACTAATTATCATATTGGTCAAGTCTTATCTAAACCAGATGTCTCAGGACGCCTCGCAAAGTGGGCAATCAAATTGGGAGCATACAACATTTGTTATAAGCCAAGACCAGCCATCAAAGGTCACGTGTTAGCTGATTTCGTCACTGAAATTCTAGCGGATAAAATTGAAGAATGCGAAGCGATTCAAAATCCAGTGCCCATCGTTGATGACAGAGCATGGATCTTATATACTGATGGCGCATCAAACAACGTTGGAGCAGGAGCTGGGTTACGCTTGGTAAGTCCAGACGGTGAAGAGTTTACTTATGCAATTCGGCTTGAGTTTAAGAGTACGAATAACGAAGCAGAGTATGAAGCTTTCTTAGCAGGCATGCGCCTGGCTATTAAGATGGGGGCATCTAACTTAACTGCTCCAAGATAGTTGTTGAACGAATTACTGGTTCTTATGATGCAAGGGTGATGTTATGGCCCTCTATCTAGAACAAGCGAAAACTCTCATCACTCAGTTTAAGCAATTCAAAGTTGTTCATGTAAACCGGAGTGAGAATAAACATGCCGATGCCTTGAGCAAATTAGCCGCGACAAGTTTTCAACATTTGGCAAGAGAGGTTCGCATCGAAGTATTAAGCAACCCATCAGTACCACTCAAACAAGTGAGCATGGTTGAAATCGGAGATTCATCTTGGATGTCTCCAATAATTATATACCTGCTGCATGGATCGCTTCCAGCAGACAAAGCTCAAGCAAGGAAAATACAATGCAAGGCCATCACTTATGAAATGGCAGATGGTATCTTATACCGGAAGTCATATTCTGGACCTTTACTTCGTTTTGTGAGCAAACATGATGCGCAATATTTAATACGAGAAATCCACGAGGGATTATGCGGTATCCATTCTGGACCACGCATGGTGGTGGCCAAGATTATGAGTACAGGCTATTACTGGCCTGGAATGTATGTTGATGCAGTTGAGATTCTGCGCAAGTGTATGTCCTGTCAGAGGGATCCTCCGAAGACGTTGTGCCCAAAAAATCCTCTTGTTCCAATAACCACTGCTTGGCCTTTCCAACAGTGGGGGATTGATCTTATCGGACCTTTTCCAGATGCGCCAGGCACAGTCAAATTTGTTATTGTTGCAGTAGACTATTTCACCAAATGGGTGGACGCTAAGCCATTAGCATCCACCACAGCCATGGTAGTTCGTAAATTTATATGGGAACACATTATCTGCCGTTTCGGCCTACCATTAGGAATCATCACCGACAATGGTCCCAATCTCACAGCTACAGAACTACAAGCCTGGATGCAGGAAATGAAAATCGAACATGTTTTTGCTCTGTTGCCCATCCGCAGGCAAATGGTCAGGTAGAAAGCATAAATAAACAACTAGTGGAAGGCATAAAAGCACGCCTGGGCACAGCGCGACGTGACTGGGTTGATGAATTACCAAGTATACTATGGGCGCATCGGACGATGCCAAAAACAAGCACTGGCGAAATACCATTTAGTCTTGTTTATGGCACAGAAGCTGTAATACACACGGAAACCGGCCTTCCGTCACCCAGAATGATAGCCCTTGAAAAGCATAATAGTGAAGAGAAGCGCCGACTTGATCTTGACTTAGTTGAGGAGAGGCGCGAGAATGCAGCGATACGCGAAGCAAAGTACAAATCTCAAATGGAAAAATATTACAACAAACGGGTACGCGTATGCACCTTCTAACCCGGAGACTTTGTACTTCGCGACAATGAAGCATCAAACGTTGAAAAGCCAGGTAAACTGGCACCAAAATGGGAAGGACCTTATGTGATGAAGTCCTTGGCAAAGGAGCATACACATTGAAGCGTTTGGACGGTTCCAGCGTCCCACGGACCTGGAACTTCCAGCAGCTGAGCAGGTGTTACATGTAATCTCAGAGCTCATCAAGCCATGCGCTTTACATGAGCCTTCTTACATTAGTTTTCATTTGTACTCTTAGTGGCAGATTGTAAGCTTTACGCATTATCAATGCAATAACATACTTTCTGTCGCTACTTATATTCTTTTATATATTTATTACAAATGCATGCAATTCCTTTGGATAAACAAAAACACATACTCATGAGCCACAAGATGACACAATGCTTGCGCTCACACATGAGGTTACTTATTGTTCATTTGTCTATCCTAAACAAGTAATTGGTCACATGCAAAAATTGTAAACTAAATATATTATATTCACATTAGAAGTACTTACGCATCAAGCACAACAATACATCAAAAAGAAAATATAAACATCTACGAAAATGGAAACAATCTAACTCTATTTCCCTGCATCCTTTGCACCTTCTTGTTTCTTCGCTTCCGAAAAAATCTCTTTTAATCTATCAACGAAATCATCATGCTGCAGCGCAACGTCAACAAGGTCCATAACAGGGATGTGTAAATGATCATAACTCTCTTTGGTAGCAGTATAGAGAGCAACAGTATCGGTTACATGAGTAGCAGTGCAGCTTGTATCCCATTGGGTTTTCAGCGCATGGGCCACATGAAGTGTGCATTCCTTATAGCCCTCAGTATGGCCATCATTTCGCACTGCCACCATTAGTTCCGCCACCCTCTCATCTAACTCCGTAGAGTTCAAGATGGAGTTTGCAATCTGCAAGACAAAAACGTCAGTATAAGATATAATGATTCAGCAAAGATGTATATATCGCAAGAAAGGGAAAGTACCTCCACAATCCCATATTCTCAACCAGGTAAGCTGGTTCATCAAGGACTCTATCAAGCTCTCTGCGGTAGCATGAGCGACCTCCGTATCATTAATTTTTTGTTCGCCTTTGGTCAAACGGCGGATCAACTCGGCCTTCTCAGTTCGATGAAGGTTGATATCCTTTTTCAAGGTATCGACCTCATCCTGCAGCCACGCCTGGTCAAATAACATAGAGGTTAGATCGTCAATCTCTTTATTCTTAAGGAGGAGAGTCATTTTGGTTGCTACCTCATTCTGCTCACTCTTCTCCCTATGAGAACGAGCCTCTGCCGCAGCAGCAACCGCATCATCTTTCTCCTTTTTAAGTTTTTCAATCTCGTTGCGCAGAGAAATCTTCTCATTATTATCCCGATCACAAGCCTCCACAAAGTGCTTGCGATCGTCTGCGTGTTGCGTGGCAGCAGCATCATACTTGCGCTTCCATGAAAGCGCAGACCACTCTTTAGTCTTTTTCTCTGCCTCAAACTTGGCCTTCGCAGCCTCAAAATCCATAACCATCTTCAGTGTATTTTCCCTTTCAAACTTAGCTTTCGCCTTACCAATTTCCACTTCATCGCGCTCCTTGTTCATGCTGCGCCATTCGCGCACAATCCTGTTTATTATGGAGGAGGCAAGGGCGGACTCTTGTAAATATGACTCATACGTAGCCTCATGGTTTTTCTCTTCTTGGCGCTTCACCTCCGCCGGAGGGAATATACCACTCCCTACAGGAGCGCCAATCGGTGAAGACATCACCCTATTTAACTTTCCACACTGGTTGGTGGATTTCAGATGCCCGCTTATCTGAATAAGATCGATAATAAAAATCCCCAAGCGTTTCCTCAGGGCAAATTGGCGATTCTTCATCAGAGTCTTCAAAAGAAGACATAAAATCTTCATCTCGTGTTGAAGGGCTAACACCCTTAGGAATAAACGTGGAGGGTTCAGCAATAGGTATGGATGGTTTCTCTTGCCCCGCAGCTACTGACCCTTTCCCAGGAACATCTGAAGCAGTATCTTTAACTTGCTCGCTAGCAGGACTCTTGGCAACGTCAGGGACAGTATCTTTAACCTGCTCGTCAGCAGGATTCTCAGCAGCAAATTATTTCGGCTCTTCTTCTGGAGCCACTTTCTCAGACCTTTCTGGAATAATGGGGTCTGTATAAAAAATAGGGGCGCTCAGGTCCACATCTTCTCCTTCAATGTTCTCAGGCCTGCGCGACGAAGGTATAGAAGAAGTTGATACCGACACAACCTTTACAATTTTCTCTGTACAAATAACCACGTGTGTCAAGCACAAGGGCACTGCACAACTATTATTAAAAGAGTACAAGGAAGCAGGCATACCAGGTGAAAATTTCTTTGCAAAGGCTTCCAGATTGCCTTTCTTGCCAATGCGCGGGAGCGCAACCTTTTTTGGTGGCGAAGGAGGTACAGTCTCAGACTCCTTCCTCTTCCTTGAAGTACGCTTCAACGCCTCTTCAGGGCTTGAAGGGATTTCCAGAGGGTCATCTGGATTAGAGGCAGGGATAGATGAGGTGTCGATAGGCTTATGCTTTGGTTTCCTCAAACCTACAGGCGCAAGCCTTCTAATGAGTCTGACACCACCATGTAATCACACCAAGTGTCAGATACGAGACGCGTACCTTTCTTGCCTTCAGCTTTTACAGCAGCAGATGGCTTAGCCTTTTGCTCTGTTTTGGAGGAAGTAGGCGCAACAACAGCAACAGTTGGCTTCTTCTTTTTCTTTGATTCAGGGCCTACGCCCAAGTTTAGCAAATCACCTACATGGTCAATAATAAAGAAAGAAACGTAGCGCCATAAGTTACATTGCAATATTACTTAAGAATCGGTACCTACAAGTAATATTGCAATAACTAACTCAGGCCTCGCAGTTATGACTTACCAGTAGTAGAAGAGGGCTGCGCATTGAGATCTTCCTTCTTGGGGATTTCAAAATTCCCCAGGATTTGATCAAACCATGGCTCTTCATTCTCTGCGAGCGGCACCGCAACCATCTTCCCATTATCTCTCTTGTAAGCCACCAAGTGCAGTGGCGCAACTATTTCGCAGAGCGCAACAATAAAACTTCAATCAAATATACAATATTTACGAAAGATAATTCTAGGGAAGCATGAAGATACTTACCAACTCCATCTTCAGTGTAAACCGGCTTTTCTCGACGTTCCTTTTTCCACAAAATGCTCATCCATGCAGCAATGAGTGCCCTCTCCGGCAACATAATATTGGGCACATCTTTTATATTTTGGTACCATGTCTCGTTGGTCGGAATGGCCAACGTCTCCAATTCTATATCCTCTACGGCCCTAAAGGTCATCGTCATCAGTATAACCGCCGCTTTCACGAAGAAAAACTTCTGTTTCCAGTCATGGTAAGATTCGGGTGGCACTATCAACAAACGTTTGGCTTGAACACGTTGTTGGAATGAATAAAAACCTAAAGAACAATGAAGCTGGTAGAATACTTGAAACTTCTCCACCGTCGGTATAATCTGCATCGTCCGGCAGACGAACTCGAAGTGCCGAATCCTCACCATTCCCATCGGCTTCAGTTGGGAAATACGAAACTTGTAGAAGTCAAGGATCTCCAACATGAAGTGGGTCACTGGAAGCCTGAAATTGCCCTTGGCAAAGTAGTCGTAGAACAACGTAATATAACCGGCCGGAGCGTCCGCCGCCGTGGCACCCTCTCTAGGAAAGAAAGCTCTCCAGGATTTGGCAAAAAGGAAATTGTCAATCAAGGCATCAAAATACGCTTTCCCCCACTTTAAAGGTGGAAGAGTAGACGTCGCCGGCGCCTCGACTCTTCCAGAACTAGATCCGGTCGCCAAGAAAGCTGCAGAAAGAAATCTTGAAGGAAGGGCTTTTTCTCAGAACGAAGGAAGATGATCGGAGTTTTTGTAAACACCGGAAAATATGAAGAATACAAATGGTTCTCTCTCTAGAATAACGTCTGGTGAAGAAGAAATGGGAAGCCATTTCCCTTTATATACCAATCGCAATTAATGCCAGATACGACTGCAGCGACTTTTCCGACCATCACTCTTCCCCATGTAACTGCAAGGGCGAGTGGGGAACAGTAATCGCCTCACGCGTGCGAGTGTTGCCGAATTATTATTAAATGGAGTAAGACACGTACTGTTGACAGCCTGTCAACAGTACCCCACGTCTCAAGAACGTGCGTGTTCACCAACTACATCATTTGGATGAGCGACACGTGTCCAAATATATTTGAAATTCAAATATCTTCCAAAAGATCACTTGTGACACGTCACAAAAAAGCATAAAGCAACAAAAGACCAACACCCGTACAACGCAGCATACTTTTTAAGTCTAGTGCTCCACCTACTCTTTACTTCCACATAGGAGCAACACTGGACTGGGGGGACTTGAAGGGGTATGGTCCCAAAAACCTTGCGCCAACCAAGGGAACCATACCCACTATTAACTTCTAGAAGACCTTGCCCATACTTCTCTATCAAGGAAAGTCACTGAAACCCTGCGCCAAGTATCCAAAGAAGGAAAGAATCACTTAATCACCTTGCGCGGGCTCGCTCAAGGTTCAAAGTTAACATTGATCAAATTCCTTGGATAACATTTTATGTACAAACCTTGCGCCGATATTTATATCAAAGCAAGTACTCACCAAAAACGCTGCGCCAAGCCGCAGGAAGAGGAAAGAACATCAGTTAACGAACTTGCGCCTCTCGGGCAAGGAAACAGTTAATCCTGAGAAATTCTCCCTTAGCAAAAATCCTTGAGTGGGTGCAGAAGCAAAGGGAATCTTTTCTAGTTGTAACAGACTGTACACGTGGCAAGCAACAGATGGGTAACAGCTGTGAAACCTTCAAGAAGCCACTAATACCCGATCGTGCAAGTATCTTTTCAGTTATAACCAATTGCCACGTGGCAGCATCTGGATGAATGAGAAAGATCACGGTGATGGCATGCTCACATCTTTAAAATGTAGTAATCTCATGGTGACACGTGGTACCTCCCTAACCGTTGATGAGCTCACGATCCGTGTGCACTAACGGATTGCCACAAAACTTAACGGGATAGCAAAAGATTCTGTTAAAGTTACCATCTCTCATTTTGGCACCCAAACTCAGGCTATAAATAAGTAACTTGGACTTCAAGTAGAAGATATTCACTCTCAACTACTCTCTCTCTCTTACTATACCTTATTTCCGACTACCTGTACTTATTCTCACGCTGGAGGGTGGTCACAGAGAAAACCCCCCTTCTCCCCGTGGCGAGCTAATGGTGTTCTGTTTTGCAGGATCAGTTGGAGTACTGTTACATTCATCATCGTGAAACCAAACGAAACATTAACCCCATTATGCAGAGCCCGTTCCATAGATCTAGTTAGATTCTGGTCTAGTTGATCTAGGGTTTCTTCATCTACCATTGTAGGACCCTTCTCTACCAACAAACGGGAGAAGTGGTCAGCCACCACATTCTCGCTACCCTTCTTGTCCCTAATCTCCAAGTCAAACTCTTGTAGTAACAAAACTTATTGGATCAAGCTCGGCTTGGCATCCTTCTTTTACATTAGGTACCTGACAACAGTGTGGTCAGATAGATAGTCACTTTACTACCCTATATATATACCCTAAATATATCCAATGCATACACCACCGCGAGTAGCTATTTTTCGGTTGTATAATTCAATTGTGCATCCGAAAGAGTCTTACTCCCGTAGTATAAGGAAACCGGTTTTTTCTCTACCCGTTGAAGAAACACGACCCCAACCGCATAGTCACTTGGATCACACATGATTTCAAATGGTAAAGACCAATTCGGTGATTGCAAGATTGGGGCCTCAACCAATTTCTCTTTTAACATGTTAAAAGTGTTTTCACAATCTTTATTAAATTCAAAGGGTTGATCTTTTAATAACAAATTACATAATGGTTTTATGATATCACTAAAACCTTTAATGAATCTCCTATAAAACCCCGAATGACCCAAAATGATCTCACGCCCTTAACACTCGTGGGATAATGTAAAGTAGAGATGACGTGCACCTTAGCATGGTCAACCTCTATCCCACATCTCGACACAATAAGCTCCAACACATTCTCTTCTTGAACCATAAAATTTCTATTTTCCAATACAAAACTACATTTGTTTCGACACATCTTTTTAAAACTTTTTCGAGTTGGTTAAGGCATGCGTTATAAGACGACCCAAATATTGAGAAGTCATCCATGAAAATCGCTAAGGACTCCCCACCATATCTAAAAGGATACTCATTATACACCTTTGAAAGGTGGCGGGGGCATTACATAACCTAAATGGCGTTTTGCCTAAATGCGAATGTGCCATATGGGCAAGTAAAAGTGGTTTTAGTCTGATCTTCCGGATGAATAGCAATTTGATTGTATCCCGAATATCCATGCAGGAAACAATAAAATTTTTGTCCGGCTAGCTTTTCAACAATTTGGTCAATGAAATGTAAAGGGAAATGGTCTTTGAAAATTGCGGAATAAACTTCCTATAATCAATGCAAATACGCCACCTGATTACCGGCCGAGTGGCTACCTATTCACCCACGTCATTTTTTACGACTTAAATGCCTAACTTTTTAGGAACGGGTTGTGTTGAGCTCACCCATTGGCTATCCGAAATAGGGTAAATAATACCCGCATCTAGCCACTTCAACACTTCTTTCTTGACCACCTCCCGCATGTTAGGATTCAACATCCTTTGTGTGTCACGAGCACGAGTTGCACCATCTTCCGTGATGATCTTGTGCATCACCACCGAAGGACTAATACCCTTTAAATCTGCTATGGTCCACCCAATAGCCGCCCTATTGTTGAGCAACACCTTCATCAACTTTTCTTCTTGCTCCCTGCTTAGATTATGTGCAATGATAACCGGGAGCATGTTGCCCTCCCCCACAAAAGCATATTTTAAATGCCTGGGCAACACCTTAAGTTCAATAACCAGCAGCTCTTCCAACGATGGCTTCAACTTGGTGTCTATCGTTTCCGGAAGACTTTCCACTTGGTGTGTCCAAGGTGTTCTTCTTTCCTTCACCGCCATCACCTCCATCTTTTTCTCTTCCTCATCCATGCTCAAATTTGTCTCCATATGCAACCTGTCAAACATAAAGCATTCCTCTATTATGTTCTCCTCATCGACAACCGTGTCGCATAGAGGTACACACGCGTCAACAATGTCTGCCATATAACATTCGTCGTTGACTATAGGATTCGTCAATCCCGAAAAGACATTTAACCGCAACCAACGGTTACTGAAAGTCATGTCGACTGTGCCCGTTTTGCAATTTATTTGGGCATTTGGTGTTGCCAAAAACGGTCGACCCAATATAACCCTTGGTTGCTTAGTTCGGTCGAAAGAGACATAATCGAGTACAAGAAAGTCCACCGGGTAATAGAAGTCCTCAACTTTGACTGTTACATCCTTGACTATCCCACGGGGTAGTTTGGGGGTTAAGTCGGCTAACACAACAGTGGTGTTCGCCACTTGAAGTGGACCAAATTCATATCGGTCATACAAAATACCTGACAAGATGATCACACTTTCCCCAAGATCCAAAAGTGCCCTAGTTATTTTAAATTCTCCAACTTGAATGGAGAAGATGGGTGCTCCCGGATCTTGCAACTTTGGTGGAAGTGCACCCGAAAGAATGGAACTCACATTTTCGGTTCAATCAAGTTTCTTAGGAAACTCATAGTCCTCTTTTGGGTGCATAAATCTTTCAAGTACTTAGCATATGAGGGTACTTGTTTGATGGCATCCAGAAGTGGTAAGTTAATTTTAACTTGTTTGAAAACTTCCCACATTTCTTTTTTTTTTTGTGGGCCATGTTTTGTAATCACTTTATTAGATGGTCCCAACAAAGCTTCGGGATAAGGGGCGATATTACCCTCCACATCCTTTTCCTTAGCCTTTGGGATGGGGACGGTAACAATGGGGTATTTTTGTTAATTTTTAGAAAACGTTTTATTTTGTCCCATTTGACAGTCAACAACCTCATCATCACTAGCATATTCCACCAGCCCTTCAACAAGCCGGGGTGATGCGACTCGAAACCGGTATCTACGACTCAACCACTACGTAAAGAAATTTTATTAATTGGTACCTCACGTGTGTTTTTCGGAGCCGATCCTTGATGCTTCGGGTTTACCTTGGTGTCACTTAGGAGTCGTCCGTCACTTCTTCAAAGTTGGGCCACTTCTTCGGCTAATTGACCCACTTGCTTTGCTAAAGCCTCATGCGACTTGTCCCGCACATCCTTCTCATTTCTTGTCTCCTTCATCATATTCAACATGGCATCCATCTTTGCACTTAAGTCGTCAACGCCACCTTGGTTATTCGCCGACCCGCTACTATTACCACCTTAATTGTAACCCCGTTGGTAGCTGTTATCCCGATTTTGATGCCCTTGGTTATCACCTCCTTGGTTGTAATTGTTATGTTGGTGACCCCCTAGGTTACCACTTGTCAGTTTTGATATGATGACCTACCTTGGTTTCCTAGTTAAAAGTTTGGGTCCATTTGGTTTTAGGCATTACCATCTCTAAAAAGGCAATTTCCAGAGAATATCTTGAAGCTCCCTCGAGAATTATTCTCGGTTTTCAATAATCATAGATCTATCTAGGATAATGCTATTAGGGGTTAATACAATCTTGTGGGGCGTCCATCAAGTATCTATCTAACTATCCTTAGGTTAATTATTTTAAATTTTAGTGTAATCTTTAGTTTAATGTTTTTCTATAAGAAATATCTTTATAGGAATAATCCACACTCAAAGGAAGGATGAAAGGAGCCAAAGGGACGTTAAACTAGCACCCTATGCACGTAAACAAACATTCTCGAAACAAAATCTGCATAATAGTCAGTGCAGCACGGTGCCGTGTAAGGTAGGCATGCCCCCGTGACTCAAGTCTGCATATAAAATTTTGAATTTGGAACTCTGACACGGGGTCGTGTCCCATAGACACGCCCTCGTGCCAAACTTCTGGAAAATTTTCGGTACTAGCACTTTTTGACACGGGGCCGTGTCCCCAAACACTCCCCCGAGTTTATCTACCAGAAATTTTCTCAGAAATTTGTTACTGGCACTTTTTACACGGGGCCGTGTCCCCCAAACATCCCCCCGTGTCCAGTGCCAAACTTTTTGAAAATTTTGTTGTTTTTAACCCACATTTTACACATTTTATCAATTTCAATCAATTTTGGGCACATTGGGGACAATGTGTGATTTAAGTGTGGGGGTAAGCTTAACTTGAAGTTGTTTGTCCTAAAAACGAGCCTTATACAAAACTCTACTTGGAAACGCTAGAACACTCCAAATCTTTTTCAAAATCATTTTTTTTATTTTATTTTTGTCTTGTTTATAGTTTATGTTAGAAACCAAGAATTAAAAATTTTCAAGCTTTTATAAAGTTTACAACCGACAGCACCGAGATAAAAAGAACCATATAAGAAAAGTTTATAAAAAGGCATCTTTGTAAAATTTGATGTATATATAAGTTCAAATATTTTCCCTTTTCCCACAAAAATATGAGTTTTGAGCCTTTACTGAGCATTCAAATTCATATCTTTACTAAATGCTCATTTTTCATTTCTTGTGTGAATAGCTGAATGGTTCTTACAAATCTAGAACTTAACAAGAGGATACATTCCCGGTCCTTACAAACAAATCTAAGTAAGTATATGATAGAGGCATTAGGATATTTTAAACCCTTCTTTTTCATCTTCAACTTTATTTTCTTTTCCACCCAAAAACAAAAATATTCCCCTAGTTAAACCCTTTGAGCCTAAAACCATTCATTTCAAAACCCGCAAAACGCTATTTTGCACAAACCACCCATCAACGAAAACCAATTTTTCACCCCTTTATTTTAGTGAAACACGGTTCTTTTGAAAATTTTATAAAAAGAAATGACTTAGTATTATAAAAAAACCCTCTCTGGCTACTTGGAATAAATAAGCAAAGTTATTGCTTATAAATATTACAATAAGTCACATATAAATAAAATTTCAAAAAGAAAACCGATGTTCTACGTTTTAGCCACTTTTCAAGAATTTTATATATAGCCTAATGAAATTTTATAAAGGCGTGTTATGCCCAAAAATATTTATTTTTCTTAATAAATGTTTTAAATATATCATGACGAATAGGATTCTAAATAATATAAAAATAAGAATAAAAGAACTTGGATTTCTGACACTCTACAAATAAGACGCTAAACTTCTTCTCTACCAAGTCCATTTGGGCGTGTAAGCAATTATTAAAGAGTTTTATTGAGGACAAGCAAATATTCAACAGTGGGGGTATTTGATATGCGTCAAATGCAACATATAAATTGTATCAAATACGGTCGAAAATCAACCCTTTTTGATACTAATGTTGGGAAAAGTGTGTTTCTTTGTATACTTTTGATTTTCAGGATTAAAAGAGCTTAATTGTACAAAAGAAACAAATTAATGGAAAAATCCAGCATAAGTGTAAAAGAAGGGAAGATAACACACTATACTAACCCTCCAAGCTTCACCGGATCAAAAACAATAAATCAGAAGACTAGCACGAGGTCGTGCCTAGTCGTCATGGAGCTGTGCCCCTTCAAGATTCCAGATCAGAAGAAGACAAACAAAGCAGACAAAAGGCATGGGGCCATGTCCCAGCAAACACGGGTTGTGGTCAACTTCTAGATTCGAGTATCTGGGTTCGTACAACAAGTACAATGGCCACGGGGTCGTGCCGTTGACGCACGGGGCCGTGTAGCAGGCAGATCTAACAACAATACTAAATGAAGACAAAGAAGAAGGAAGACACGGGGCCGTGCCCCTCGGGAACGGGGCTATGTGAGCCCATTGTTTACAGCTATAAATAGGGGTGCTTGGTTTCATTCCAACTCATCCCTTGGCAAACCACTTCTCTCACACCTGCCGACACTCCACCACCACAACACCACCATCATCCACCATATTCATCCGTCATCCATTCTAGAGTGCGTGTAGTAGTCTCAGGATCCAAGATTGATTGTAAGAGTTTTTTTCAAACAAAGGCCATGCTTGGCTAATCTCTTACATCACTTGGTGAAGACAAGTTATTTATGTATTACTTTTGATTTCCTAGCTTTGGTTAACTTTTTAATTGGGTATGTATTAATGAATTTAATAACTAGCTTTTTATATTGAAAGTGAGTTTTTATTATATCATCCTTCATGTTTTGTTGATTCACTCATTTGTGTCTTTACGGTGCGCGTTAACTATCTAGAAGGGGGTTAGAAGGGGTGGTTTGGGTAAAACTCTTGCATCGTTCAATGTATAGATCCTGTGAGGACTTGGTTTAAGCTTATTTGGACTTCCTTTGAGGTAGATAGCATTAAATCGAGGGAAGTAAGAACGACTTGAATCCCTTATAACTAAACTACTATTAAAACTTTAAACGGGCCTTGCGGGACTGTATCCCTGCTGACTCAGACCAATATGGCCGAGGGTAGCGTTGCCTCCAAAAGAGGGACATGCCACATTTTGCATTAATAACTTAGTTAATTATCTTTCAATATCCTGGCCTTGCGGGACTGTATCCCTGCTGACTTAGACCAACATGGCTGAGGGTGTTGTCGCCTCCAAAATAGAGGCATGCCACTATAACTAAGATAATCTCTTAAAAAACCCAATGCATGAAATCATCAAAGGATACGTAAATAATGAGTCGGAGCCAAGTGATGCTATCTTGTCTATTCGTATTTTATTTTATTTTATTTAAGTTATTACTCTATCTTTACTTATAAAAAAAATCTTTCCTAAAAATGTGATTAGATTAGACGTTGACAATATTCCGGTGTTAAAAGCTCTTGTGTCCTTTGACGACCTCGGTATCTTACCATCACTACACTACACCAACGATGGGTGCATTTGCCCAAGTGTGAAGTAGAGAGTGATAGTGGAATATCGTGTTTTTTTATAAATTTAACGCTTGAATAAACGAGTAAAAAGTACTTAAGTATATCTAAGATTCATACCCACCTCGCTCACGTCACAACACACGGAGGATAATTCCTCCAAGTGTGTATATGTCTCATCATTGGTCCTACCATTGAAGTGGGGTAGGATGTTAATATAGTTGGGTTTACAGTCAAAATACCGACTTCCTTGAGATGGAGGAGCAATAAGTGAGTCGTTCTCGGTAATCATTGGCCTAAACCGACCATTAAAGCCTCAGGGTGTTTGTTGTTGAAATTGACGTATTTAAGGACCATTTACTTCTTGGTTGACCGTTCTTTAGTTAACCCGTTGATTACCCCCACCCACGAATTGTGGAGTCCTGTTATGGTTCGCATTATTGTTGTTGTTGCTGTCGTCGACCCGGTTCCGTTGGTTGTTGTATCGTGGTTTACGGTTATTGCCGTAACCGTCATTGCAGGCGTAGTTGTACCCATAACCACCAACGTTCTCCACCTAATTGGCATTTTGATAGCCAATATCCTCATCTTCAAAACCCCTACCGTTGTAGAAGTTCCCATTGTTGTTATCATCCCAACCGCCTTCTTCGAATCATCATATTTCCCCTTGTCTTCCGAGTATTCCGAGTGAATGCTAATGTGTTTCAATGATTAATAACCCGGAACGTTATACGACTCATAACTGGGAATATTATTTCGCAACTCATCAATGTTGAGATGCTTCGTTCGCGGGATTGCCATGATTTTGGTTAACCCCACGGTTGGGATTAACATTTCGGTTGTTTAAGTTAGGTGGTAATGGGTTTTGGCGGTTACGGTTTTGAGGTGGAGGTGTGGGTGTGCGTTGATTTTGGTTTTGTGCACGGTTTAGATGTGGTGGTGGCAGTGGTCTTGAATTGTTACCACTCCCTGGTTGATTGTTTTGAATTTTTTTGTTTTTGGGGAGGGTAGTCTTTTTGGTTTTGGTTGTTGGGTTGGTTGGAATTTTGGCGATCCATTTAGATAAGTCCAAAGGATGGAGTAGGTGGTGAATTTAGGTTGGGTGGATTAGGGGTAAGTGTTGCCTCTAACTGATTGGCTAGGTTTCTTCGTACGACCCGCTCGATTTCCATGTCGAACACTAACGGAGAAGTCCTCCCGGAGTTCCTTATATGCATGCACTACATGTAACCTATGCAAGTAACACACTCGTGTAACAAAGAAAGCGAATATGACAAAGTAAAACAAAGCACATAAACAAAATTATCATATGAAAATCAAACAATGTCCTAACACAAAGTGCACGAACTCCCCGACAACAGCGCCAAAATTTGATCAGGATGTCGCGTCCCAGTCAAAGATAATATTTATTTGCCCAAATTACCCTTAACAATAAGTTAGTGGTAGCAAGGGGTCGAACCACGAAGAGTTTGTGGTTTGTGTAAGAACTTGATTGATTATTAACGTTGTCACAATTTTGAAGCTTGTAATACGATCTATTTCTTTGTTTGTCGAAAAAAGGTGTCGGAGTGTACCGACAATTTGAAATTAACTGCTAAACGATGATTACCTAAAATTATATAAATAATTGATTACTTGGTTAAAACAATACTTGGGAACAAGGTTCACATGCGGTTCGATAATCGCAAGACCTAGGGCTTCTACACAATTTAAATTGATTTAGTTTAATTAATCGATTAACGGATTTAGTGTCACATGGCTTTGGTGCCAAAATTACAAAGAACAGATCGCGGTGCACTTCTTTACCAAGAACATGTAAATCCTAACTTAAGATAAGGCCTAATTGCATATCACCATTTTGCAAAGTCAAATTTTATAAGCACTCGACTGCTTATGAATTCAAAACAAATGCAAGACGATTATCAAAAGTTTGAAATGCTTTAAACACAACTTGTCACAAAATCAAACTAAACATAAATGTATAAACCCAAGGAATCTTACAAAAAATTACATCAGGGTGAACCCCAAGGAGACTAGCCACTCATGGTGAATGGAACGTGATGAACGGATGCTTGAAGCTCGCACACAAACATCTTGAAGCTTTGATGATGGTTATGATGAAGGTTAGGGTTGATGATTGATGGTGATGGTGGATTGATTGGCAAGATCATGCTGATGATTGAGAATTAGGGTTAGGATGGATTGATGGATGATGATTGTGGATGATGGTGGAGAATCGAATAGGTTAGAGATAGTTTGGATTATGTTCTTGGCTCCAAGAATGCTTAGTCAAGTTCAAAACTGCGTAACTCTCCATAGATACCCAAAAAGTGGGTTTAAACACGTTCCAACAACAACAAATGCGAAAATAAGCGACGAAATGCAGAACATGGCGTCGCCAACAGCCCACCATGGCGTCGACGACGTGTCCCCTATGTTGTCTTTTCTGTCGATGCGCACCGACGGCCTAGGAGGGCGTCAGTGATGCAACGTGTAATGTTGCTTTTCTGTTTTGCTTGTTTCGCGTTCACGGTTGATCCCGTTCGCTCCTGGATGCTCCATAAAGCTTTTGAATAGCTCCTTAAACTCCGTTAGACCTGCAAAGCACAATTATAATGAAAGTAGGCCATTCACTACCAATTATTTACATAAAACATAAACTTAATACGATAAAGCAATGGGTTTTTTATCACGTATCACTACATTGATCCGACAGATTATTAGGGTTAGTACTTGTGTCTCTGTTTTGAAGTTTTATGTTGCAATGTCATTGAAAATTTATTTGTAAAATCACAACTGAGAACAGGGTATCCTATGCAAGTACTAAAGATTCGATTTTTTTGTTATACATGACGATGAACCTTCTTAATTCAGTCTTTAAAGTCTTCCACAGTTGTGAGTTTACTGGCAGCCCCTGTCGATCATATGTAGGTGGTAAGTATAATTTCATAGGTTGTGCTGATATTTATGATTTTGGCATGGATGCACTAGAATAAATGGCTAAGCAACTTGGTTATTCTATTGACATGGTTTTATTTCCATTTTAACATTACATATGTATTTTTAGATTTGAGTTTGAAGTATTCGTCTAATGATAATGATTTTACAAGCTTGTTTGAGCTGTTTGTGGTGGGGTTCAAATTTATTGAAATTTATGTTGAATACTGTACCTCTCGTGTGTTGATGATACCTTGTCATGAAGAATTCATTACACAGAGTCCTCATGGTTCTCCACCCGAAAGCCAAGATGTTGAAGTGAATGATGCTCCTTTTGTTGATCTGTTTCAATGTGATTACAATGATACTAAAAATGGAGATGAATAAGATGAGGAGGACGATGATGTTCATGAGGAAAATGATAATGAGGGTAGTGATGATCAGGATTTTTGATGAAGAGGTTGAAGAGGAAGTTGATGTAGAAGAAAACGAGGGACAAGGTGATGATGCAAAGGGTCAAGATGATCCTGATTACTAGGTGGAAGAGTATAATCTGTTGTATGATGTAGATGTTGACATGCAAGAATTCAGAGGCAATGTTGACTCTGATGTAGAGGAAAATGGGAGTAAAGAAGATGTGTTTGAGGATGACCTCAATGTGGATCTCGATGACTTTTAAACTGATAACGAAGATGAAGATCGAACAGTATTTGATAAGGTTATGAAAAGAATGAGGAAGATTAGGATATCAACATTAAAGTCTATAGGCCCTGATGCAGCATGTAATCCCTTTTTCATCGGGCAGCTGATTCCTGATAAGGAGAAACTTACTAACATGGTCAAAGCATTTGCTCTTGAATCCAGGCGACAATTGTAAATAAGTAAAAAACGACAGGTTAAGGTTTAGGGTGGTGTGCATGGGGGAAAACCCCAAGTTTGACAAGTCCTGAAGACTATGGGTCCAAAATAGTAAAAATGAAACTTCTGTGGTAGGAAGGGCAAAAAAAAGCATTAACGAAGCATCCCCCATAAAATAAGGAAGAAGCCAAGTAAACCTACATGTCCATGGGTGATGCAAGCGAGCCAGCCCGCAACTGAAGCTCACTGGTGTGTAAAAACATTGAACATGCACACCAATGTCGCGCCCCAACCGATGGCGGAAACATCGGGGCGAGACGAAAACGAGATTGCAAGAGACTTCATAATGACTATTTGCGACAAGTATTTAGTAATCGAAATTTCATTTCATTTCTAAATCGGAAATACAATGTTTGGAAGCAAATACAACATCTTGTATCAAGTAAACAAAGTGCAATACATAAATGAATTTAAAGTGCGTTTCTAGTCGTCCTACTAGATTTCTTTCAATGTAACGTCATCAAGATCTTGCAATACATATTAAAGTACATGTCAACACATAAAGCATTGGCGAGTATACAAGTTTGAATTTCTAGCATAAGTATAAAATGGGTTAAACAAATCCACATAACATAATCGTATACTCAGGCATATCATAACAACACTAGCATGTACCACATAATTATCAACCCAAAGATTCCACTAGTGTAATCTTGTCTTTGCAACGACACGACCGTATTTGTATAACTTAACATGACCACAAGAATACGGGCGGTGTGCTACAATGACAAGAATAATGCAAGAATGACTTCTGGCATATATGAAAATCTAAGCATAACATATTAAGTGATGGAGAGGTTTAGGAATGTGATTTATATGTGTTTAATGTCTAAGCTTATGCATATTTGGTTGTTTACACGTGTGGAATTGAATAACTATGAGAAAATGGTGTTTTGCAAGTTAAACATGAAGATTGGACGTGTTATTAGGAAAACAAAGGGAGTGGAATTGAAGATCTTAAGAGATGGCATGATAGAGGGCTGAATTACGAATGCATAGGCGAAAACGGTGCGTAAAACGGAGCTAGGGTTTGTGAGAATGAAAAATCATTATCTTGAACTCTAAGGACAATCAAGGGAGCATCTAGGGCATAAAGATTGGAGCTTTTCACTCCCATTCATCATCATCATCACCGATTCCATCATCAAGATCATGAATTTTTTTCTCAATCTATTAAGCTTGTGAAGATCGTTCATGTGTGATAAGCGGCTAGACCTTTTGTGGTTCCCTCCAGGTGGAGGATTCTTATAAGCAACTCGATTTATGTGTTTGGATTATTGTTTAAATCCGGTAACCTAAGCATTCGATGCTTGTTACCGGTTGAGTTGACTTGATTGATTTGTAAACGGTTGATTTTGCTTTAAACCTAGTTTTGATTCTTTTAATTCCCGAGAGTTCTAGTAATTGGGATATCCTAGATAAGGATTGGGTTTGGTAATCTTTAATTGATAATCGTGTGATAACCTCTCGTTGTTAATCAATCAGAGTACTTAGTCCTCTTTTATCACAATCAATTAATCAGGTTATACAATTATGTCTATGTAATTGTAAACAATCAAATACGTAATTGAATTGGCTTTGAATCTAAAATCCGGAGGAAACCATTGTTTATCCCATTGATTACAACCTTGTTTTCTTAGTAATTTCTAGTTAATCAAACAACCAAACAAACCGAGTTTACATTTTTGCAAGTAGTATAATAGTATTTAATTGACAACACTTTCCACAATCCTCCTCTTGTTCGATACCCGACTTACTCTAGCTACTATTTAATTTCGGTTTTTGCATGACACTAACGACAGTCATCATTAAGCATGTTTAAAGGATTGTTTGTTTGTGTCAAGCATGTTTGTTTGTGATTGTGTGAATTTTATAAGTTATATGTATTGCACCCCAAAAAGTTGTCTAAAATTAAAAAAAAGGGTCATGTATACTCATGGTTTGCGTAGCGATTCCACAAAGTGAGTTGGATGATTCTTGAGTTTGAAGCACCGGAGTTACTCTAAAGGAAAGAAGGTGTGTGAGTTCTGATTTGATTTATGGATTGGATTAGGATTTAGAGTTAACGTATAATATGAATAAATGTAATAATAAGCATAAACGTATTAAAGTAAAGAACCATATAAAATTGTCACCCAAGGAGGTAGGATGATGAACATCCATTAAACCTCATTATATGATTCACCAAAGCACAACATCGTAAACTTAGTTGATGACTGGTTGGTCATGAATAAAGTAAAAGTACAACTAACTAAGTTTGCTAAGTAGTCAAGTAAGAACAACCCGGGCTTATCATACCCAACATGGCAAATGTTGGAGGCAAGGCGGGGTATCTTACTTTGATTCTTGGAAGCTACTTGGTATTCCTCTAAGTCTTAAAACAAGCAAGAGAGCAAGCTAGATGCGTGCATCCCGAGCATGGAAAGTGCTCGGCTAAAGCGGGAAATATATTTATCTTAAATATTATAAAGTTGTAATGATTACCGGATATTTTGTCATTTGTCACACTAGATTATCAAGAAATTGAGTTCATGCATGAATTTAGGTTGAATCCATCTTCAATTAAGAAAAAAAGATGGTTGAATTGAAGTTCTCCCATTTCACCCTTATGTTTGTGTGTGTTGACACACATCAACCCAAATATTGGGTTTTTATTTCCTCCATGTTTCTAATTTATTGCATCAGTCCCTATAATTTTGTTAGTTATTTTGTTTGATCAAAATTTTCATTCCCTACTATTTAACTTATATCATTTAACTTAGTTATCTCATTTCGTACCATAACACATACGAACATACTAGTGAATAAAAAATCCAGGTTTTAGGGTGTTACACCTACACATTGGCACCTGTCTTTGTCATCTTTGTTACATGTGCCATTTTCACTTGACCAGAGCATTTGTGTTGGTGAGACATAGATTAAACTCCCTCGAGCTGGGGGTATCACTGGAAGCAACCTCTCTATTCCTACGGGTAGAGGTAAGAGCGTTTACATCTTACCCTTCTCAGGCTCTACCTTAGCTTTGATAGGATAGGATTTACTAAGTATGATCATAATGATGATATTTGTTGACATGACTTCACATTATCCATAAACGAAGCCCGATTAACCCATTGAACTCTAATAATTCATAAGCAAAAATGAAAAACAAAACAATAGAACAATTAAACACATCTCAAATCTTGCAAACACAAGCAATCTAATCCTAACTTAGAGGTATCAAGAGCCGAAACTAATTGATACAAATAAAATCTTTAAAATGCTACTGAAGTCGAATTTCCATCGTACCTTCTTCGACATCTGTTTTGTTCTATGATCACTTCTCTTTCTACACAAAATAATTCACAGAAATTCGAATTAGTTACTTTAGTTCATGTCACCATACTAAATTTTATGTCAGCCATGGCTAAGAAAGATAAATCAATAAGAAAGTTGTAGTGTTGTTCCAACACAGCACAAAAAAATAAAACAAAATTTGTGCAAGGTGTGATGGTTTAAGTGGCAACTTGGGTAGGTCAAGTGGTCAAAACAGGCTCAATATCATATGATAACATGTTTTAGTAGAAAAAATCTTACCAACAACAAATAGATATTGTTTAACTCGGAAGAGTACACAAATTAGCCAATTTTCAGCAAGCCAACCACCATCAAATATGAGAAAGCAAGGAAAGACTAAACAAAATATATAAATCACTAATACTTTATTACTATATCTAAATTTGAAATAGTCAGATCATTAAAATCATATCACCATATAAATAGAAATATAAAATCTAAGAAATGTGTACCAACAAGATTGAAAGAAGAAGTCGTCTAATCCCTAGCTATTTTCTTTGAGCTCAAAACCTATCATCAGATCGGTTCTCATCACCCCTGGAAATTAATTCCTTCATCAAGACATGTTCTTAACGCTTTATCATCTAACAATAAACTAATCAATTGTGAGAACAAAATTCTAAGTGTTCGACAATCATAAGTTCAGTGATTTTTTACCTTTATGATTGTTTGGTCCATTAAATTGCTTTCTAATTCGGGTTTTTATCACTATTTGAATCGTCATTATCAGCCACTAAACGAAGGTGGTTCTAAACTTTGGCATTGGGGTTTCACTAGTTTCCTGATAAATTCCAACCTGCCAAATAAAGACAAATATGAAATTAGGTAAACTTAAAAGAAACAAAATTTAAATTTTCAAATAAACTTCAAATCTTAAATATTGATACCTCTAAAGCTATTTTGGAATCACAGTACGAAGTGAGTATGACAATTTTGTTAATCAGTTCTTTTAAGATCTAATGGAAAACAATTTAGGGTTTTTGATATACCTAACAATCCAGTAGTGGTTAGAGATGAAGAAGAAGCCATCTTGATCGGTTCCCGTTTAGGGTGAGCTGTTAGGATGGAGATGATTGATGATAGTAGTTATATCACCAGTTGAATACGAATTCGGTTATTATAGTGAGGGAGGCCGAAATTTAGAGTGTGTATTTAGGGTTCCCAATAACCTGTATTTATATGCTTCACCCAAGGGGAAACCCTAATTAACTAGTACGGGCCTTTATGTCCATCAAATAAAGTCCAGCTAATTTCATAGGGATAGTAAGGCAAATTGATCTGGTTATTAGATAAATGATCAATAAGGGCACCATAAATTATTTATCAAATAATTTACGCTGACAAATTTGGGTAAAACCTCATATTAGGAAAAATAACAATTAGCCCTAGATTCTAGATTCAATGTATAATACACCCCTTTGAACAGCTATGAGCCCTTTGAATTTCAATCAAAAAGTTGAATGTATTTATACATAATGACTTCTGTGGTGGATTTTCGAAAATTGAAACAATTAGGCAAGAAGTCAAGATATAACTTTTAAAAATTTAATCACATTATCTGTATATATATTAAATGGGATTTTTATGAAAAATCCCTTGCACCCACATCTAATCACAAAGCCAATATCAGCCAAAATAATTTAGAAAATGGAAGCAAATCAAATATATGTTAATATACACATAAGTGGCCTCACAATCTTCATTTGAATCTTTTTTTATGATGTATATATCTACGAATTAAAGTACACATAAGTAAATATTTTCACGATTAGGTAAGGAACAGGTGGAATCAAGTCAATCACCCAATACTAATCCCACAACTAAACCAACACATTTAAGAGAAGAACCATGTCAGTCACGTTACTCAGAGAAAAAAACATAGCATCTAATTCAAGTTGAATACACGATCACAACAATATTATAAAGTAACAAAGATCATAAACATCAGCAAAAATTATTTAGTGAATACAGAAGGTAGGTATAAACTAGAACCGGTGCTTACCAATTTTTTGGTATTTAAAAGCTGGTTCCAGGATCCACATTGAATTTTAGAAAAATGATGTCACTTTGAGTTAAGGCAAATAAAAACATGATGATTAACAAAACTTCACTTCGGGTTATTACCTACACAATAAACTTCACCTGCTTGAAGAACCACTTAACTCGCTGTCTTTTTGTTCCATCGCAAGAGGCCTGTAGAATAATCTAACCACTGAAAACAAACGGGCTGAGTTGACCAACAACATTTATCGTCTAAAATAATTAGCTGGACCAAAAATCTCATTAAAGGTTGCCTTTTAAGTACCAACTATGGGATCCTCAATTGCAGTTATGGAAACTTAAAAAATGTTTCATGTCACTATGCCTTTTTACAATAGTGTTAACTACACCTATGGAACGGAGAAAGATACAATGTTGTTTATATTTTGGTATAAAGGAACCCACATTTCATAGTTATGAAAAAAATAATTTATAAAGTAAAAATAAAATAAAAATCTTCAAGATATTAATGTAAACCTGAGCAAGACTGCAAGAGGATGGACTTCATTACCAAATTCCATTAGTGCTTACTTGTATGGGATTCCAATACTCCTAATGAACAAAGATAAATAAAACCAATTCACAAATGAATCTAAGCAAAGGCTAATAATCACTTAAATAAAAAGAACAAATGGAATAGAAATTCACATGGGCAACTGATTATCATTGTATACATTAAAGTAAATGGAAAGATATGGAGTAAAAAAAAGGAAAAAAATCTTGCACCTAAGTCTAACGTTTATAATCGGATGAATAGAGGCGCTTGTAAACCAGGGAACTAATAAACAACTTCCGCCCTCGCTCTTCTATGATTTGAGAACCTAACCTAAGTCTGTGATTTCAAGAGCCTAAATTAAATTCAAGCAATTCTAGTGAACCTATTCATAGAAGAATCAAGCGATTCAGATGAACAATTAGAACCGATGTATCTAGCCACTACTACATCTGTAATATGAGATTTAATCCATGAATATTAAAGTTCATGACTGGAAAATGAGCATCTAGAAGTGGTTAAAGTTCAGTAATTCCTCCATCACACTTAATATGGCATGCAAAATGAATGGCTCTTAACATTTCAAACAGAAAACTCATGGAAAGGGCTGGTAAAATCAAAAATTTATGACCTGATAACGATCCCTCCATCAAATCTCTGGAAAAAATACACGTGGCAGGAAATTCAAAACAAAATTCTTTGAAAGACCAACGAAAAATCGAAACCCATAAACTGAACATTAATTAAAATCAAGAAACCCTAAACCCTAATATCTAAAAACAATCAACCAACATTCTGAAACATATAGCAAACAATTGAAAAGGGAAGATAATTGACGCTTATATCAGCGGGTTTAGTGATGACGGCACAGAGTGATGAAGGGGATGAATCCATGAAAAACCATTAGTATCGCCATCGATTTCCATGTAGATGGCAACAATTATGTGGTGATCTTGATGATTATGTAGATCACAGTTGTGGATGGACTCTAGGGTTTGCCTTCTAGAGGTTGTGGATCGCAGAATATTAACGAGGGAGAATCGATAGAGAGTGAAGGCATATTGGCGTATTAGGGTTTGGTGAATAAGTGATGTGGGTATGTTAGAAGGTTTTGTATACCTGCGTCATTCACGGATATGAAGCATCGCGCCTAACCCGGTTTCAAATAATTTTAAACCACAATTTTTCCCGCACAAATCAAGCCGAGGATGCACCAAAAGGTGCCAAATGTTCCACATCTACTTATTTATTATATATAAAAAATAGATTATAGATAATTTTTTATATTTGTTGTTGTCTTTAGTTAATAATAGTTATTTATATTTTTATATAGCTTGCTTTAAAAAAAATTGTTGAGATTGGACCCTATAAAAGAACAGATGATAGAAAGCCACAATATCTTCAATCCTTTGATCCATAATAAATCTTACATCACCAGTTGCAAATATCTGATGAAGACAAAACTCAAGATCTGCTGACACTGAAGGTCTGCTGAAGCCAAGCACTGATGAAGAAACACTGTAATGGCAAAGCTCTGTTGAAGACCAACAGTGGATCTTCTCAACGGTTGCTCCAACACTCTTTATATTATCTTTAGTGTATCAGTGGTTAGCTAGCAGATGTTGTAGTTAGTTATAGTTGTTAGATGTCATTTTCACACTAATGTCATCATAAAGATGCTCAATGGTTTCACATGTACTATAAATAGAATAGTGCATGTACTGTTCTATTTGATCACTTCTATTCTACTTAATCAAATATCTTTCTTCTACATTATGTACGAACAATCAACGATCTTAGGGTGATGGGAAGATTGTGATTTTACATGCATATGTGATTCATTACAAAAGCATGATAAATTGAAAACAATATTCCTATTGTTGTGATATTAAAGTTTGTTTAATTCCGCTACATTTTCATCTTATTTTATCATTTTCCATTGTTTTCATCAAAACAATCACAACAATATCAAATTCGGATCCTAACAATTGGTATCAAAGCTCAGTTAATCGAATTTGATTTAACAATCAATTTGATTTGAATAGATCAGCTCTCACTGCTAATTCGTTTTTTTTCGTTTGTATTAAAAAAAAGTTTATTTACATATCAAAGTTTTTAAACAAAATATGTTTGTAAACAATCAGAATATCTCAAATTCACAGGATCCTCATAACACTTATTCCATGTTTAAACCTTCGATGCTTGTCAGATCTGAGTAAGGTATTTAGCAATGTCGGATGGGTCATATACTTGCTCAGCAAAACAACGGTTGCTGGAGGTCGGTTGTATTTGGACCTCATGTCTTAAAGGTCCCAAGTGACGAGGACCCAAATATTCAAGTGTCTAAAAATCCTGGAGCAAGATTTCCAAAAAATTGAACTAGATGCAAAAGCTTTTAGCATCGTTGCTTCAGCTTTGCCAAACGAAATCTATGCAGGCCTGTTGCATTGCAACAATGCAAAGGAGTTACGGGATGCCTTGAAAGAGCAATCTGGTGGGACTGAGGAAGTAACTGAAAACAACAGAGAAGTTTTAAACCAACAATATGAAACATTTTGTCATGTCAAATGAGAGTCATTAACCCAACAGTTTGAAAGATTTAGTTATCTCATTAGTGAGCTTAAATGGTTAATGTTGAGTTTGCAAATTCGACTTTAAATAGTCGTTTTCTTAGATCATTACCAGAAAAGTGGGACACTATAGCTTTTATAACCCGAAATTCAGTTGGTTTTAAAGAAATGAGTCTAACACAGCTTCATGGTAGGCTCTTCACCTATGAGAGAGAGCTGAACCAGAAAAAGAAGCTATAAGAATCTGGAAAGGTGGCTGATGACATTCCGTAGTACAACACTTCTGGGCCAAGAAGAAGCTTCTGGCAGTAGTAAGGATCAGAGTTATGATCATTTCATTGATATAACTTCTCGGGGTAATTTCGACTCTGATTCTTACACACCCAGTTATGCATTTGCTGCTAATGGGGAAAGCCAAACTTCTGATAATTTATCCTTTGAGTTGAATGACCTTCAACATTTTAACTTTTCAGATTTTGGAAGAGATGGATATTTCACAAACTTGCTTTATTGAGTGTTAGGGCTAGCAAGTTGATGTAGCGGAAGATTAGATAACAAAGGACGAACACGTTGATTCTGCGAATACCCATGTTGATCTTTCCCAAACCCCCAAGATTCAACCCAAAGGGCAAGAATTTGAAGTGATAAAAACTGATTTCTCAAAATTCAAGTCTCCCTTTTCATTAACTTTAGAAACATATAAATAGAAACTGAAATTCGAAAATGGGCCTAAAATACACTTGGGCCAAAAACTAGAACAAAACAAAAGTTGGCAAAAAGCCCAAAAAAACATAAAATGATAAAAAGTAATGGAAATAAGCCTTTTTTGGGCCCGAACGTTAACCCAAACCGCTGAAGGCCGTCTACAGCAAAATGGGATTTTTCCTCACGGTCGTTTTGACTGGTCGCACGCCCAAAACGGACCCCCGTAGCCCAAGTTAGAGCCATTTTAGTGAAGCCCCATTTGTCACGCGATCTTGGGCCTCCAAATACAACATAGCCCGCTCCTCCACACTTGGGCCTGCATCACAAGTATTACAAGAGAACTGGTAGAGTTCCGAGGGTTGCATGGGGGGGTTAAAAGTTGGGTTGGATAAGGCAAAGATTAAATGCTATAAGTGTAATAGGCTAGGACACATTGCTAGGGGATGTAGGTTTCAAACATTTGGACCAATTGTCACACATCCTTGCCCTAGACCTCAAAACACTCAAAGCACTGCTCACTATTCCCAATATACCCTGCTCCTCATATACAAAACACTGTTTGCTATGTTCAGAACATAGTTTTGATTATCCCCAGGCATCAAAAGACTACTTATGAAATTTTATACAAGATCAAACCACTGATCTCATATTTCAAAATCTTTGGCTGCCCATGTTTCATTTTAAACCATAAAGATTCAATTTCAAAATTTGCAGCCAAGTAGATTGTGGTTATTTTCTTGGATACTCAACCACTGCTAAAGCCTACAAAGTCTTTAATTCAAGGACTAGGTGTGTGGAAGAGACTTTGAATGTAAAGTTCAATGAACTTTCTTCATTAAAAATCCCAGCAAATCCTGCTGAATTGTTTGACCTAGACAAATTTAAATTTGAAGATGTGTCTATCAAGACTAACCCTGCAGGTACATCACAATCTCCTCATCAAGACAATGGATATGGCATTGTGATCTCATATAACAAAGTCATTTCCACCACCAGAGCAACAGATGTTACTAGCAACTGTGAAAACTCTGCCACTGCTGCATCAACTGTTGTTGATCCTCAATCCTCTGCCAGCTCATCACATTTAACCTCTGTTGACTAAAGTCCAACCTCTATAGATAAAAGTCAACATGTTTCCACACCTCTCCCACCTATACCTCCACCTCCATTTCAAGCAGATGTTGGCTCTTCAAAATTGTCAACAGATGTTAGCTTAGATGATTCCCATCTGCGGCCCTCACCACAAAATGCCATTGTTCCATACAAGGGAGATCTGATCTACCTTAAAAGTCAACCATCTGATCAAATCATTGGCAACATCAATGATGGGGTGCTCACTAGAAGTCAATCCCAAAATATTCGTCTTTTTGCCGGTTTCCTATCTCTCACACAACCCGTCAAGTACAAAGAGGCACTGAAAGACAACAGTTAGGTAGAAGCCATGCAAGAAGATCTCCTTCAATTCAAGACAACAAGTTTGGGAATTTGTACCGTTGCCAAAGGATGTAAGTCCAATTGGCACAAAGCGGGTCTTTAAGAACAAAACTGATGAAAGGAGTATTGTTGTCAAGAATAAAGCTAGGCTTGTGGTTCAAGGCTACAAACAAGAAGAAGGCATTGACTATGATGAAACTTTTGCTCCAGTTGCAAGATTGGAGGCCATCAGATTTTTCTTAGCCCTTGCTGTCAACCACAACATCAAGGTGTATCAAATGGATATCAAATGTGCTTTTCTCTATGGTAAGATCCAGGAAGAGGTATATGTGTGCCAACCTCCTGGTTTTGAAGATGCATTTTATCCTGATCATGTTTACAAGCTCAATAAAGCGCTTTATGGCTTGAAACAAGCACCTAGAGCGTAGTATGAAACTCTCTCCACATTTCTCCTTTCCATAGGCTTTACAAGAGGTAAGATTGATAAAACACTATTTTTAAAATGGAAAGGAAAAAAACTAATGATTGTCTAAATTTATGTGGATGACATTATTTTTGGATCCACTTGTGAATCAATGTGTGAAGAGATTAGAAAACTCATGACAGCAGAGTTTGAAATGAGTGCAATGCATGAGCTCCAATGCTTCCTTGTACTTCAAGTTATAGATGCACAATGGCACATTCATTCATCAAAGTAAGTATGTGTAACACCTTGAAAATTTCGTCCAATAAAAATCCGACACGTGTCCCGAAAATTCTGGGTTTCTACGAGTACCCAAGAAGGACTAAAGACGCCGTCATGTTATTTAATTAACCTCAGAACGAGCATCGGAAAAAGTCAAGGGATCAAAGTGGCAAGTTTCTAAAAATTTCATCTCTGGGAAGTCCTTACGGACCGTAACCATCAATGGTTACGGACCGTAAGGCAATCAAAATGATGGTTTCAGTAAGGCGGTTACAGACGGCAAGCCTCAATGGTTACGGTCCGTAACCATTCAAAATTAGTGGGCGCCAGAGGTCCTTACGGACCGCAAGGAATGATCCTTACGGTCAGTAAGGGGTCACCAGCGACAGGTTGCATGGCAGCCTACCATGTATGCCGCCTTGCCGCAAATGCCACTCATATCTTGCTCTTAACACGTCCCTAAACACTTGTTCTCATCTGGGATCATCCCCCTACACCTATCTTGATCCTATGCATTCCCCATTGCTATAAATAGCAACCATGGGTGAGCTCCCAATTTGCTCATCCTTCTCTTCTTCTCTCTATTGCTCACTTGGAGGTTCCTAAGCTTCTTGGGGACTTCCTCTGAGTCTCTTAGTCATCTTTGGTTCACTAGTAAGTGTTCCTACCCTCTCCTTTCAGTTTATTAAGTTCTAAGTTAATGTCAAAGCGTTGACGTAAAATGATTTGACTTTGAGCTAAGACCATTATGGTCCAGCCAATGTTCGTAACGAACATGGCTACGTGATCGTAATAAGGTAGGTGTTAATCCCTCAAGAGGGCATCTCCTGATTACCACGTTTGCTTGGTCAATTGACGGGTCAAAGTCATGTTAATAAAAAGTCAAACGGGTCAGTTTTGAAATAAAATCATAATTTTCAATGTAGATGTTATAAAACCTGTTTTGACACTCTAATAACTTAGTAATAATTGTAAGAACATGTGGGAACATGTTCGGCTCGTCAATTCCAGGTCTAAGGTCGGTTCGCAACCGAAAGTCGCAAAGTTTGACTTCTGCTTTGACTTTCAGTTCTGACCCGATTTAACAACATTAGCTTCTGTCCCTAAGTTGCATTATGACCATGTTAGTATACTATAACCCCCTGGAGTTATAGGACATGGTCGTATAGTAATCCGAGTCATTATGCAAGCATCTGTTAAATATGCCTAAAACGCCCTTTTCCGTATAAAATGGTCTAAACCTAAACTTGTTATCAAAACTCTATTCCTACTGATGTAATATCATTATTAAGGTTATTTGGGATATTTATTCAGGTTGCAAACTGAGTTTAATCTCTAGTTTACACATTATGTCCTTAAATGACGATATCACCCTTTCGGCACTTAAAATGAGTTTTAAACATTTTTATGAACCAAAATCTTATGCTTACTGATATAATATATGTATTAAATATATTTTGGTTATACAAACCTGGTCTCAACAACAGTTTTACTTAAATACCGTTTAAATCGTCATTTAGCGACTTAATCGCCCTTTCGGCGCATAATGTGGTTTAAAACCACATTGGAGCCTTGAGACTTGATACCTACTGATTTCAAAATATATTTTCAAATTATTAACAGTAGTACATGTCCCAAACTCAGATTCCCAAATAAGTTATCAATTATATGTGAAATGACTAAATTACCCTTTCGGGACATTGTTTGGTCTATAAACCACGCATATAATTGATGTCCTATTGATATGACACCATAAGATAGTTATTTTTACAGAATGTTTATATTAATAACATCAGTTTACATATAAGCTCGTTTATTACATTTTATAAATGATGAAAATACCCTTAAAGGCATAATTTACTTGTAAAACCATAACGGGCCGTCATATCAATAACCTACTGTTGTAATAAGATATTTTAAAACTAATGGCATATGGAATTTGTGTAGGACTCACCCGGTTACCTAGTTTCGCTTATATGTGTACGGTTAAGCCTCCATGACTAGTTTACGTAATTTAATCGAAACGGGTTTAACCATATCGAAATACTCTCATATTCCAGAATGTAAAAAGAGTACCCATATTATCCAAGCCCTAGTACTTGTCGGGTCCAATATACATTCTTTTCCGGTCACCGTTTAATCTAGCGCTTTGTACCGTTATCTTTATTTTAAGTTAGCCGGTCTAGGTCAATGACCAAATAAAGACCCGCTAGCTAAGTAATCGGTTAATAATACCATCTATTCCAGACTAGAGACTTCCATTAGATTGTCGCCAAGCTAGTTTATTTTGATTACGGTTGTGCTTTGCTTATTTTCTTATTACTAAGGACTTTGCAAGCCAGGTAAATACTTTAACTTATTTTCCCTTATACGGGCTTGGGATACGGTATACTAATACCGCATGGTTGGTTATGGGATCAAAGACCAATGAGTCGGGAATTCAAATAATCCAATTCGTATTGCTTAATATTAAACATTTGGGGGTTAAAACGACCGTGTCCTGGATATCCACGGCTCATTTAATTGTAAATGGCCACGACCTAAGCACGGGTGTAGGCATACACCCGTCGGATGCTAAATTAAAATTATGACCCATTAGGGATGCACCTATTAAAGGTGTTAAAGTGGTGTGTCGATTAATCATGACCCCGGCATAGTTTTCAGGCTCTAAATGTATTACTAACATGTAAAACTGATAACATGAAATTATTTATCCAAAGTTATTTATAAAACAAAGTACCATTGTGTACACGAAATTTTTCGAAATGTTTTCAAATGAGTCGGTTAAATGTATTTACCAGTGAAAACTGACGTATTTTCAAAAGACTAAGCGCAGGTGACAAGTAAACGTAATTAGGCTGGAAGTGCTCGGCGAAGCTTAAGAGGAATTGCAACTCTTTGCTTTGAAGGCCTTAGTCTGTCAAGTTTCCTTTTGTATTCACATTTCGATCCGCCTATGGATCTAGTTACAAGCGTTGTATTATTATTTTTGAACTTTGAACATTCAAACGTTTGTAATAGTAATTATCCAGACTTCCGCTGTGTATTATTGTATTGCTTGGTAATGATGATATCAACTTATGTCACGATATTCCCCAACCGGGCCCACCGGGTTATATGTGGAAATTAGGGGTGTGACAGGTTGGTATCAGAGCCGACTCTCGAGTGATTTAAACACTAGCCTTTTGTGTTTAATCTCGGGAATACATAATAACGCACATCTCTCAGACTTTCGAGTCTAGACTTTTGACCTAGGTGTAATCATTTCCATCTTATTATTCTAGCTTGTATTTTGTTTAACTTGTTTTTGAAACATGGATAATGCCACCTAAGTTTAGACGTGGAGGAAAGGGAAAAGGACCCATGAGGGGTGGACCCTCAATGACATGACCATCTTTCATTGGACCATCCTTTAGACCACCATACAGACCCTCTTTAGCTGGAGCAGCCAACTTACCTGAATACAACCCTTACGAAGGATCCGGAGATTCTTCATCCCCCTTTGAACCTTACCGACATTCGATATCACATGAATACTCCCCACCTCATTCACATTCTCAGCATTCCTACCATTCTCACCATTCCCATCAATCTCACCATTCACACTCCCATTCCCAACAAGAATACTTCAACTCCTATTTCGATAACCCAGTCAACCAACCCTCACCCGAAACCCCTCCAGTTGACTCACTGACCCATATGGAGGAAGATTCCGACCCGGAGGAATTTCCACAAATCGGATCTTACGGTCACATTATCGAGCTGTCTAGTGGCTCGAACTCCTTGATCTCCGTTCCGAGGTCCTGATGATTATGAGCAACGATGGGGACAATATGTGTTTGTAAACACGCCCTCCTACCACAGCACTCCCCATCACCATTCCCTATCACCACATCCTCAAGCCGAGGATGTAGAAATGCAACAGGTGGACCAACCTCAGCCACCACCTGAATCATCATCACAACCACGCTGAAAGCGTGGGGCACGTATGTCGGTACGTGCTGGTCAAAGGTCGGGTTCGCTACCACCTTTACCACCCTCTTACCCCATCATCTCTGAGGACCCACAAATGGGTGGACCCTCAAACACCTCGCCAGTGACGGAACCCCCGCCGCAACCAGCTATTGAGCCTTTGCCTCAACCACCTCTACCGCCGCCGGATTTTACCAATCTAATACCTGCATATACAGGACCATCAGGGTTTCACACTGTTGAGCCTCCTGGCTTGTATAATTACATTCACCATGGAATGGAGCAGGACCCTTATTATGATGCAGTCATTCATAATAACCTTTATCATTCCTCTTACCCTTCCTACCCACCTCCTTATACCTCTACCGGGTATCCACCTTATGGATATCCGTATCCAGTTGCGCCTCAGCCGCAACCACCTCCACCTCAGCCGTAACCCCAACCACAAGTACCACTCGAGGCCATTAATGAGGCCTTGGATCAAGTGAGGGAAATGCGATAACAGGTCAAGAAATCAGAGAAGAAAACAACAAAATTTATCAAGAAGCTTTACAAAGCCGTAAAAGGAAGGAAGGATGACTAGTATTGTATTTTCATATATGTAATTTAAATTCCAAAAGTCCCTGCATGGACAATGTTATTTCCTTTTCAGTCCCTGTGAGAACATTATTATTTCTGTTAGGATCCTGCGTGAACCATTTTGTTATTTCAAGTCCAATATATATTAGGCAATTATGTAACGTTTTCTTTAATGGAATTTCTCCACGTTATGTTTCATCTAATTGATCTTCATAATTCAATCAGATTTTATTGATCCGCTATATTATCCCAAGATCTATTAGCCAATGACTATGATCAACTAGGAATTGGCAAAATGAAAATTTCGTAAGTAACCTTCTGTCTAGCAAAGGTGAATAATGTTCAACTTCCAAATTTATCATTTCTCTATATTTAACTCTCAATGAGGAGTTACCCTTTAATTCCCCGCGACAATTATTGCCACATTAGTCAAATGGGTAAACGACAATGTTCGCACCCTATCGCCTAAATGATCCAGTGAGATCCTGGTTAAATTATTCAAACACTCAATATCAGTGTAAAGCCAATGAGCAATAATACAGTAGTGGCGCATGACGCACTAACTGATATATTCTGTACTATGTCCAATCTATAAATGCCTATGATGGTCCTTTGAGACCTAGGTTATATATAAATATACTACATTTAATATTTAAATCCTATATGGTCATAAGAACCATGTCGTGAATAAGGATACACCATAGCAACTAACTAAATCCATCTCAAAATATTGAAGTAAACTGCAGCAATGGCTGATTCAAATGAAGTGAACAGCAAACGCAATGATGACGATACCAATGAGAACATTCTTATTAGTAAGAATGATTTAAGAGAACTTATTGCCGCAGAAGTCGGCAAGGCTTTAAAGGATAAATCCGAACGAAACCGGAGTCGAGTGCTTCTCGCTCCAAGCCTGTTTCCAAACCCAAATCTCAGCCAGGCCCCTCGAAGTCGAAGAAACGTGAGGTATATCCCTCGAATGTAAGGAGTATAGCAAAGAGTGACGAGCAACCTAAGAAACCGAATGTTGATGGCGATGGATGTTCCTACAAATACTTTGTATCTTGTAGATCCCGTGATTTTAATGGGGAAAAAGGAGCTGTTGAGTGCTTAAGATGGTTGGGCGAGATGGAGACGGTGGTGGATACCAGTGGCTGCGCTGATAAAAATGTAGTTAAGTATGTGTCTCAGTCGTTCAAGGGCGATGCCCTTATCTGGTGGAAAGCCTTGGTTCAATCTAAAGGCAAGGTTCATCTTTACAATTTGAGTTGGTCCAAGTTTGTGGACTTGGTGAAAGATACCTACTGTCCGCCCCATGAGGTAGAGAAAATTGAGTCAGATTTCTTGAATCTAACTATGAAGAACATAGATTGTCGGAAATTTGTTACTGACTACAACTCTCTCTCCAGGCTAGTGCCCTATCTAGTTACTCCGGAGCCTAAACGTATCGCACGTTTTTATCAACGGGCTAGCTCCTGAAATCAGGAGTATGGTTAAAGCGATGCAGCCTGACACCTACAAGTCTGCTGTAGAGTTATCCCTCTCCCTCACACAGGATTATGTGAGGCAACTGTCAGTTAAGACTGATACTGATGGAAAGAGGAAACGGGAGGATAATAACTCCCAGAGGTTTAACAAGAAGGGTAAGCATGGGTTCAATAAGGACAGTCAGAAATCAGGTGACAAACCCACGTGCAAAACGTGTGGGAAGCAACATTATGGGCAATGTCGCCTAGACCAGAAGCCGAAGCAGTGCAACATCTGCAAGAAAACAGGGCATAAGTCTCATGAATGCCGTAATATTAAAGATGCCACTTGTTTCGGATGTGGTGAAAAAGGCTACATCAAAACAAGTTGCCCAAAGGCAAATACCGAGGGTAAACCAAAACCTCAGAGGCAAAAAGGGCCACTGCTAGAGCCTTCCAAATGAATGCTAACGAAGCAGTAAAGGATAACAATGTAATAACGGGTACGTTCCTTATCAACGATGCTTTTGCTAGAGTTCTTTTCGATTCTGGCGCCGATAAATCGTTTGTAGATCATAAATTTAGTGAACTATTAAACTTGCCGGTAAGAACTCTAGACATAACCTATGAAGTAGAGCTCGCTGATGGAACTATAGAAACCGCTTCTTCCATTCTTGACGGATGCTTCATAACCATCAAGAATCATTCTATCCATGTCTCCCTTTTACCTATGAAACTAGCGGGATTAGATGTAGTCTTGGGCATGGATTGGTTATTGCATAACCAAGCACGCATTGCCTGTGATAAGAAACTCATCGAGATCAAATCCCTGTCTGGTAAAATCCTCACCATTCATGGAGACAAACGCTTTGGACTGCCGGATAAAGTCGTTTTGTTTAAGGCATCTAGATGTATGACGAAGGGATGTGTCATCTATATGGCACAAGTCACCGTTGAGGAACCAAAACCAAGGATTGAAGATATACCTATCATTTCCGAATATCCAGACGTGTTCCCAGAAGAATTACATGGCCTACCTCCTGATAGGCAGGTAGAGTTTCGAATTGTTATCATACCTGGGGCAGCTCCTATAGCTAAAGCTCCGTATCGTTTAGGGTCAACTGAGATGAAGGAATTGAGAACCCAACTGGACGAACTCTTAGAGAAAGGTTTTATTCAACCTAGCTCTTCGCCTTGGGGAGCTCCTATCCTTTTCGTTAAAAAGAAGGACGGATCAATGCGAATGTGCATTGATTACCGTGAACTCAACAAGATAACGATCAAGAACCGTTATCCTTTGCCCAGGATCGATGATTTGTTTGACCAATTACAAGGTGCAAGTTACTTCTCGAAGATTGATTTAAGGTCAGGTTATCACCAGCTTAAAGTTAGAAATGAAGATGTTCAAAACTGCTTTTAGGACAAGATATGGACATTACGAGTTCTTGGTGATGCCTTTTGGGCTCACTAATGCACCAGCAGCATTCATGGATCTCATGAATAGAGTCTGCAAACCATACATAGATAAGTTTGTCATTGTCTTCATAGACGACATACTCATCTTCTCTCGAAATCACTCTGATCACGAGAAACATTTGGGGTGCATTCTTGAAATTCTACGCCAGGAAAAGTTGTACGCAAAATTTTCTAAGTGTGAATTCTGGCTACGTGAAGTTCAGTTCCTTGGCCACATAGTGACTGAACATGGTTTCCAAGTAGACCCAGCAAAGATAGAAGCAATAATGAATTGGGAAGCCCCAAAGACACCTTTCGAGATAAGTAGTTTCTTAGGATTTGCTGGTTATTATCGAAGGTTCATTGAGAACTTCTCACGAATAGCCGCTCCTTTGACAATCCTAACTCGTAAGGATGCTAAATTCAACTGGGGTCCAAAACAACAAGAATCCTTTGAGACGCTAAAGCATAAGTTGAGCAATGCCCCGGTGTTAACCCTGCCTGAAGGTGTGGAGGAGTTTGTAGTTTTTTGTGATGCATCGCACACAGGCATAGGATGTGTGCTTATGCAGAAAGGCAAAGTGATTGCTTATGCATCACGACAACTAAAAGTGCATGAGAGAAACTACACCACCCATGATTTGGAACTGGGTGCAGTAGTATTCGCACTTAAACTTTGGAGGCATTATCTATACGGAACAAAGTGTGTTATCTACACCGATCATAAAAGCCTCCAACATTTGTTCAATCAGAAAGACTTGAACATGAGACAACGACGTTGGATGGAAACACTCAATGACTATGATTGTGAAATTCGATATCATCCAGGGAAAGCGAATGTAGTCGCTGATGCGCTTAGTCGCAAGGAAAGAGTCAAGCCTTTAAGGATCAATGCCAAGAGCATTGAATTGAAGAATAGCTTAAATGAAAAGCTATTATTTATACAAAAGGAAGCCATGTCAGAGGACAATATCGCAAGAAAAGGATTAGGTGCAACCATTGATCAGTTAGCATCTGGAAAGGACGGAATGTTTAGGCTTAATAATAGAATCTGGGTTCTGATCTTTGGAGGACTTAGAAATGTAATCCTCCAAGAAGCACATAGTTCTAAATATTCGGTTCACCCAGGAAGTGACAAGATGTATCAAGATCTTAAACCCAATTATTGGTGGATGGGTATGAAGAAAGATATAGCCAATAATGTAGCAAAGTGCTTGACGTGTTCTCAAATTAAGGCAGAACACCAGAAACCGTCAGGACTTTTACAACAACTTGAGATCCTAGTGTGGAAATGGGAAATGATAACAATGGACTTCATCACTAAGTTACCCAAGACCAAGCGTGGCAATGACACGATTTGGGTTATTGTAGATAGATAGATTAACCAAATCCGATCACTTCTTGCCAATTAAAGAAATATACGACTCTGACAAGCTGGCTAAGCTTTATGTTGATGAGATTGTGTCCTTGCACGGTGTGCTGGTATCCATTGTATCTGACAGAGATACAAGATACACATACCACTTTTGGAAAAGCTTCCAACAATCTCTAGGCACGAGATTAAACTTTAGTACAGCTTACCATCCTCAGACGGATGGACAAAGCGAGCGTACCATTCAAACCTAGGAGGACATGCTTCGAGCTTGTGTAATCGATTTAGGCGGAAGTTGGGATGATCACTTACACCTAATCGAGTTCTCTTACAATAATAGTTATCACACAAGTATTAAGGCCGCTCCTTTTGAAGCCCTATATGGAAGAAAATGTAGGACGCCTGTGTGTTGGGCCGAAGTTGGAGAAGCTCAATTATCTGGACACGAAATCGTTCTTGAGACCACGGAAAAGATTGTACAAATCCGTGATCGACTTAAGGCAGCTCGTGATAGACAAAAGAGCTATGCCGACAAAAGGCGTAAACCATTACAGTTCCAAGTTGGGGACAAGGTTATGCTAAAGGTGTCACCTTGGAAAGGTGTAATGCGTTTTGGAAAAAATGGCAAGTTAAGCCCGAGGTACATTGGACCATTCGAAGTAATCGAATGTGTCGGATCAGTAGCTTATAGGCTTAAGCTACCTGAGAAGCTTAGTGGAATCCATGATGTTTTCCACGTCAGCAATTTGAAGAAATGCCTGGTGGATGAATGGCTAGCAATGCCTCACGAAGACAAACAAATCGATGAAAACTTGCGTTTCATAGAGAAACCAATTGCGATCGAGGATCGACAAGTTAAGAAGCTTCGTAGGAAGCACGTACCTATTGTGAAGGTCAAATGGGATGCCCGTCAGGGTCCCGAATATACTTGGGAAGTCGAGTCCAATATGCGACAAAAGTACCCTTATGTATTTGAATAAATCTCGAGGTCGAGATTTTTATTAAGGGGATGAAGATGTAACACCTCGAAAATTTCGTCCAATAAAAATTCGACACGTGTCTCGAAAATTCTAGGTTTCCACGAGTAGCTGAGAAGGACTAAAGACGCCGTCATGTTATTTAATTAACCTCTGAACAAGCATCGGAAAAAGTCGAGGGATCAAAGTGGCAAGTTTCTAAAAATTTCATCTCTGGGAAGTCCTTACGGACCGTAACCATCAATGGTTAAGGACCGTAAGGCAATCAAAATGATGGTTTCAGTAAGGTGGTTACGGACCGCAAGCCTCAATGGTTACGGTCCGTAACCATTCAAAATTAGTGGGCGCCAGAGGTCCTTACGGACCGCAAGGCATGACCCCGGTCCGTAAGGGGTCGCCAGCGACAGGTTGCATGGCAGCTGCCATGTATGCCACCTTGCCGTAAATGCCACTCATCTCTTGCTCTTAACACGTCCCTAAACACTTGTTCTCATCTGGGATCACCCCCCTAAACCTATCTTGATCCTATGCATTCCCCATTGCTATAAATAGCAACCATGGGTGAGCTCCCAATTTGCTCATCCTTCTCTTCTTCTCTCTATTGCTCACTTGGAGGTTCCTGAGCTTCTTGGGGACTTCCTCTGAGTCTCTTAGTCATCTTTGGTTCACTAGTAAGTGTTCCAACCCTCTCCTTTCAGTTTTATTAAGTTCTAAGTCAATGTCAAAGCGTTGACGTAAAAACGCTTTGGCTTTGAGCTAAGACCATTATGGTCCAGCCAATGTTCGTAACAAACATGGCTACGTGATCGTAATAAGGTAGGTGTTAATCCCTCAACAGGGCATCTCCTGATTACCACGTTTGCTTGGTCAACTGACGGGTCAAAGTCATGTTAATAAAAAGTCAAACGGGTCAGTTTTGAAATAAAATCATAATTTTCAATGTAGATGTTATAAAACATGTTTTGACACTCTAATAACTTAGTAATAATTGTAAGAACATGTGGAAACATGTTCGGCTCGTCAATTCCAGGTCTAAGGTCTGTTCGCAACCGAAAGTCACAAAGTTTGACTTCTGCTTTGACTTTCAGTTCTGACCCAATTTAGCAACATTAGCTTTTGTCCCTAAGTTGCATTATGACCTTGTTATAGTATACTATAACCCTCTGGAGTTATAGGACATGGTCGTATAGTAATCCGAGTCATTATGCAAGCATCCGTTAAATATGCCTAAAACGCCCTTTTACGTATAAAATGGTCTAAACCTAAACTTGTTATCAAAACTCTATTCCTACTGATGTAATATCATTATTAAGGTTATTTGGGATATTTATTCAGGTTGCAAACTGAGTTTAATCTCTAGTTTACACATTATGTCCTTAAATGACGATATCGCCCTTTCGGCACTTAAAATGAGTTTTAACATTTTTATGAACTAAAACCTTGTGCTTACTGATATAATATATGTATTAAACATATTTTGGTTATACAAACCTGGTCTCAACAACAGTTTTACTTAAATACCGTTTAAATCGTCATTTAGCGACTTAATCGCCATTTCGGCGCATAATGTGGTTTAAAACCACATTAGAGCCTTGAGACTTGATACCTACTGATTTCAAAACATATTTTCAAACTATTAACAGTAGGTACATGTCCCGAACTCAGATTCCCAAATAAGTTATCAATTATATGTGAAATGACCAAATTACCCTTTCGGGACATAGTTTGGTCTTAAACTATAAACTACGCATATAATTGATGTCCTATTGATATAACACCATAAAATAGTTATTTTTACAGAATGTTTATATTAATAACATCAGTTTACATATAAGCACGTTTATTACATTTTATAAATGACGAAAATACCCTTAAATGCATAATTTACTTTTAAAACCAAAAACGAGCCGTCATATCAATAACCTACTGTTATAATAACATATTTTAAAATTAATGGCATATGGAATTTGTGTAGGACTCACCCGGTTACCCAGTTTCGCTTATATGTGTACGGTTAATCCTACGTGACTAGTTTACGTAATTTAATCGAAACGAGTTTAACCATATCGAAATACTCTCATATTCCAAAATGTAAAAAGAGTACCCATATTATACAAGTCCTAGTACTTGTCGGGTCCAAGATACATTCTTTTCCGGTCACCGTTTAATCTAGCGCTTTGTACCGTTATCTTTATTTTAAGTTAGCCGGTCTAGGTCAATGACCAAATAAAGACCTGCTAGCTAACTAATCGGTTAATAATACCATCTATTCCAGTCTAGAGACTTCCAGTAGATTGTCGCCAAGCTAGTTTATTTCTATTACGACTGTGCTTTGCTTATTTTCTTATTAATAAGGACTTTGCAAGCCAAGTAAATACTTTAACTTATCTTCCCTTGTACGGGCTTGGGATACGGTATACTAATACCGCATGGTTGAATATGGGATCAAAGACCAATGAGTCGGGAATTCAAATAATCCATTTTAATTCGTATTGCTTAATATTAAAGATTTGGGGGTTAAAACGACCGTGTCTTGGATATCCACAGCTCATTTAATTGTAAATGGCCACGACCTAAGCACGGGGTGTAGGCATACACCCGTCAGTTGCTAAATTAAAATTATGACCCATTAGGGGTGCACCTATTAAAGGTGTTAAAGTGGTGTGTCGATTAATCATGATCCCGGCATAGTTTTCGGGCTCTAAATGTATTATTAGCATGTAAAACTGATAACATGAAATTATTTATCCCAAGTTATTTATAAAACAAAGAACCATTGTGTACACGAAATGTTTTCGAAATGTTTTCAAAATGAGTCAGTGAAACATATTTACCAGTAAAAACTGACGTATTTTCAAAAGACTAAGCGCAGGTGACAAGTAAACGTAATTAGGCTGGAAGTGCTCGGCGAAGCTTAAGAGGAATTGCAACCCTTTGCTTTGAAGGCCTTAGTCTGTCAAGTTTCCTTTTGTATTCACATTTCGATCCGCCTGTGGATCTAGTTACAAGCGTTGTATTATTATTTTTGAACTTTGAACATTCAAACGTTTGTAATAGTAATTATCCAGACTTCCGCCGTGTATTATTGTATTGCTTGGTAATGATGATATCAACTTACGTCACGATATTCCCCAACCGGGCCTACCAGGTTATATGTGGAAATTACGGGTGTGACATTATGTTAAAGAACTACTTACCAAATTTGATATGAATGATTGTAAACCATGTAGCACACCCATGGTAACCTCAAAGCTTGTCACTGTTAATGACAAAGATGATGTGGTTGTTCAAACTCTTTATAGAAGTATGATTGGGTCTTTATTGTACCTAACTGCATTAAGGCCAGATATCATGTTTGCTACATGTGTTTGTACCAGATCCCAGTCAGCACCTAGAAAGTCAAACCTCATTGCTGTGAAAAGGATATTCAGATACATAAAAGGTGCTCCCACACTTGGTATCTGGTATCCTGCTAATGTAAACATTAAGCTTTCAGGTTATACAGACAGTGATTTTGCTGAATGCCACACCACCAAGAAGTCAACTTCAGGAGGATGTTAATTCTTAGGCAATTTCTCAGTGTCTTGGCAAAGCAAAAAGCAAGCTGCAGTATCTACATCAACAATAGAGGCTGAGTATATTGTTGCTGCAAGTTGCATTGCTCAACTCCTATGGCTTCAAAATCAACTACTGGATTTTGGTGTAACTGCTCTAAAGACTCCTCTCATGTTGGATAGTTAAGTAGCTGAAAACATCATTAAACATCCGGTATCTGATTCTACCACCAAACACATTGACATTATACATCATTTTGTGACGGATTGCTATGAAAAAAGTTTGATTTCTCTGCATCATGTCCCAACTAAGGATAAACTGGCAGATGTTCTAACCAAAGCATTAGATACATCTACCTTTGAAAGCTTGATCTCAAGAATTGGGATGCTTAACATGGATTAAAAGCAACGTTTTGTTTTCCATGAATAAAAGGCATTTAAATGTTTTCAGAAAATCAAAATTCCATCCTTAAAAGTAGCACAAATTGAAAATTTTCAAAATCCCAAAAGTCTGTTCATAACCACAGCTTTTCAAAGAAATCATCTGTTTGGTTTACTTTATCAACTGTCAAAGGTATCCCCTGCTTCTCATTTTCCACTGTTAGGTAAACCACTGTGTTTCCTAACCTCTGATGTCTATCCACTGATAGTTAAAATCACCACTGTTTCTAACCTCTCCTGACTCTCAACAGAGGTTTTCCAAACAACTGGCTTCCATTATCCAACAGAGGTTGCCACGTGGACAAATGTTAGCCATCAAATCTTTTAGATAACGCTGCCATGTCAGCATTCACTTTTTCACTTTATAAACCCTATTTTATCCAAACAAAGTTTTTCCTTGTCATCTCGAATTCAAAAATGCTCAAAGCGGTTTTCATTACTCTCATCTTCTTCACAAATCCATACTATTCACTCTTCCACCATGCCTCTCATCATCAAAGCCCCTCATAATTACCTTCCCATCCTTGAGGAAACCGACAACAACAAGGCATATCATGCCATGATTAATGTTCTAAAAACTTCCAAGTACAAAAATATCACGCAAACAAAAGCCCCAATCTATCTTGATACACTTCGTCAATTTTGGGCAAATGCTGAAGTACAAATTCAAAATGAAAAGGCCTATACATCAAAGGTGGGTGAATCTCTCATTCAAATTTCCCCATCCACCATCTCCACTTTTTTTAGCCTTAACGATCTAAATGGCAAAACATATTTCACAAAGAAAGAGTTACATGATGAATTTATTGAACGCGGGTACGAGGGTCAGCTAGCTTACAGGTATAACTATCTATGAACCCAACTTTCCTGCTGATATGAAATTCTTTTTCCACACTTTGTTGTTATGTTTGCCTGCCAAGACTACTGCTTTCAATGAAATACCTTTATACATCCAGTATCTGGTTGATAAAATCTGACTTCAATTTTTACCCATGTATTGTTTTTTGATTTGCTGACAAACTATAACAACATTGCAAAATATAAAGCTTTTCTTATACATCCAAGGTTATTGAGTTTTTATATTGAATCCCAAGTTTGTGAAAAAGATGCTAAACAAGGTGTCATCAGTCCTGTTCGCAGCCTTACACATGAAACTTTTACTAGAATTACAAATCAAAAACCAAAAGTTTTGAAAACACAAGAAGAGGGGGTTTAGCCAATTTTAGATGCTAACACATCAACTGCTCAAACCTCTGCTGCTGAGCCCACTGCTCCTTGTGATCATGACACTACAACCAGTGTTGTGCAACCCACACCAGCAAAATCCAAAAAGAAACCCTCCAAATCCAAAAAGCCCACTAAACCAAATAACATAAAGAGGTTCCTCTGGAAGATAAGATCCCAGAGGTTAACCCAATGACAACACAAAAGTCACTTGAAACCACTTCTGCTACTTCCTCACAACAGCTGGAAAGATCTCCACCATCTAGCCTACCTCCTCTTGATTCCTCACAAAAGGAACAAGTTGTAAGCACATGGACACCACAATATGATGTAACTGAATCACTTGATTCAATATTCCACAGCCCCTTTCCCAGGGCAATGTGACTTTCTACACCACAACCCTCTCCCACAACCATCTCACCAGCCATTATACCTCTTTTTCGTGCAATAGAGTTGACCCAGACACAAATCAGTTCCTCTCAATCGCTTATTCATGAGAGTTCTCCTCTACATGTGACTGAGTCTGAGTTAGGGATGGAAATTGAAACCGAACCCGAGGGGTAAACCCGAAACCCGACACATTTGGGACGGGTTTGGGGTCGGATAATCGGGTTTGGATGGGTTTGGATTTTTTTCGCGGGTTTGGGATATGGTGATATACCCATTTACCTGACCCGATTACCCGATAAAGTGTACCCATTAACCATATTGTATACCCGACATAATTTCTTGTATATTTTAAATTATCTATATATATGATACATTCATTTTTTTATACATATAGATATTTTATTTCATATCCATTGTAGTTATTTAATATATTTATATAGTGATAATATTACATGTAACTGATAACAGCTACCCGATAGATACACAATGGGATTTGGGTCTGATATACTCAACGGGAATTTTTTTTTAAATTAACAGGTTTACCAGAAAACCACGGTATACCCGATGCCGATGGGTATTTACCCGCTAGAAACCCGATGGGTTTTGGGATGGTTTGGGACAAGCTTATCTAACCAGGTATGGGTTTGGGATTACCTAAACCCACCCCAAACCTGACCCATTGCCATCCCTAGTCTGAGTCTAACCTATTAGCTAACCCAGAAACAGCTAAGGAGGCTACACCTCAGGAGTTACAAGTAACTCTTGGTGGTAATTCAAGTGAAGCAACTACTACAATTGTTGCCACAACAGTGGCTCAGTTGGACAGTGGTTTCATAAGTAAGACTTCCTTGAAGACAACAACTGTTGAGGCTACAATTGTAACCTCTGTTCCAGTTGGAAGTTCCCAGTACCAAGAAAAAGGGGCATTTGTTTCTGAAAACATTGAGATTCCTCATGTTCATGATTCAAATACAACTACCTCTGGTAGGGATTTAGATGATCCTATTAAGTTAGATGATGAATTAAGATACAAGAATTGACGGAGAGGATGTCTTCCATTGAATCCTCAATCGCTGAACTTAAAACCATGATAAAGCAAGTCCAACAAAACTCTTAAAGTCAACCTTCCCAATCATCACAACCATCCACAAAGCAAACTGCTGATGAGCTCTGGTCTATAGTGCAACCCATCATTCGAGCTCAAAGAGAACTAGCAGATATTCAGCATACAACACACATGAAGCTTTTAAGAAATATGCTTGAGGCTCATTACAAATACACACAAGCAGATATTAAAGCCATCAAAGCTCATCTCTTACAAACAACCGGCACTGCCCCAGCTACAATCATTTTTCAAGATGTTCAAGATGATGCCAAAAAGGGGGAGAAAGATTCTTTGAGGAAGTTGCAGCCTGATTCTAAAGCAAAACCCAAGGAGTAACAAAAGCCTAAAACCACTGCTATTGCATCTGAAGCACCTTTGGGAAAAGATATTGATGAGACTCTAAACAAAGAAGCTGAAAAGATTGCTGAGGATAAGCAGAAAAGACAAGATACATTGGAGGTCAAAGCCAAAAAGCTAGTTAAACAAGCACAAGCCAAACAAGGGAAAAAGAAGATGTTGGATCTTAAAAAAGAAGAAAGTCTGCTACAAAAGTAAAACGACTAACTGTCACCTCTTCTAAAACCACTGTCTCAACATCAACACATGTATCCTCTATCCAAACCAAACCAAAATCACCACCAAAACCTACCACATCAACAACTGCCCCAGCAGATGTTAGCACCCCTGTTGTATCAACAGTTGTTGATGCAACAGAGGTTATAACAGATGTTGCTCAAACCACTGCCTTAATCAGATTTCCCACATTAACTCAACCATTAACCACTCCACTAAGATTTCCTGAACAACCCCCTCACCAAGAATCAAATTTCAACGCAAAAGGAAAAAAATTATGATTGAAGAAGATGATGAAGGGATTCCATCACCAATTCCTTTGTCATCACACAACCACTATCCAACCACTCTCATCACCTCCATCCAATTCCGCTTCTAATCCATCACCTACCACTTCACTTTCATCTGTTCATCAACCTTCAACTTTTTTCCATTGGCTGCTCTATATCCTTTTGAACTACATGCAGTAAGAAAGGAAATAGAGTCATTTTATGATATAGAGGATCCAAAGCAAAGAAACTTTCCATCTCTTTATGGGTATCAAAAACCTAGAAACTTTGATGAATACTTAATGCTAAAGGTTAGACAAGCAGAAACCTTGGAAAAGGAAGAAAATAAAGGAAAAGATTACAGAACTTTACAAGGAGCAATGCAATTACAACTTGAAAAAGTTAGACACATTGAAGACTTTGCTTAAGACCTTTGTAAGTCCAACTCAGAAAAGATTACAAATGAAGATAATGGCCCTGAGCTAAACAAGACTACCTCGAGCACAAATGAAGCATAAACCATATAAAGAAACAAGAGCTCAATTCAAAAATTGGTCTGCAAATGATCTTAAGGAAGAAATTGAAAGGATTCAAGCCATGCTAAAAAATCCTTCTCAAAAGGTGACTCCACCTAATGGAAAAAGGGCAAAGTCTGTTGATCAAGATAATTCATTGAAGATCAAGAGAATCATGGAAGATCTGGTACCTATAGAAACTTGGAGAAACTCAGATTAAAGGATCCATATGTTCCAAGAAAGCCAGAGTATCCACCAACAACCACTGCTCCTCAACAGACCCATACCTCTAAAATAAAGTCTTCAACATCTGCTTTACCCACCATTACCTTGAATCTAGCAAAAAGGCAAAAGGAGATGGATGAAGAAGATCAAAGAAAGTATGAAGAACAAAGAAAAGAGGGGATCAAGTGTCAAACACTCTACCATACTGATGCTGCAAGTGATAAGCTTGTAGAAACACTGTCAAAGCTTGTTAACAGACCCATTTCACCCACTCATAAAAAAACTTCTCCCAAGAAAGCCATCAGAACCAAAACTTCTAAAATGGAAGTCAAACATAGACACCCATGAATTGACCTTGTTCAGGTCAGATGTCAAAGCTCAAACAATTAAAATGGAGGATGCATATGGTCTGTGTGTAGAAGACCTCCAAGATCTTTTGAAACTTGAGCTTGAAAGGGAGTTTGATGATATGGTTGTCCTAAACTGTGAACTTCAATTCAAAGGTCAAATTAGGGAACTATTGACGAGGAATAAAGTTAAGTTTTGACATCATTTGTTATAGGAGGAGATTGTTGGGATTGAACCCTATAAAAGAACAGATGATAGAAAGCCAAAATATCTTAAATCCTTTGATCCATAATAAGTCTTACATCATCTGCTGTAAACATCTAATGAAGACAAAACTCAAGATCTGCAGAAGCCAAGCACTGACGAAGAAACACTGTAATGGCAAAGCTCTGTTGAAGACCAGCAGTGGATCCTCTCGGCGGTTGTTCCAACAATCTTTATATTATCTTTATTGTATCAATGGTTAGCTAGCAGATGCTGTTAGATGTCATTTTCACACTAACGTCATCATAAAGATGCTTAGTGGTTTCACATGTACTATAAGTAGAACAATGCATGTACTGTTCTATTTGATCACTTCTATTCTACTTAATCAAATATCTTTCTTCTACATTCTGTACGAACAATCAGTGATCATAGGCTGAGGGGGAGATTGTGAGTTACATGCATACGTGATTCATTACAAAAGCATGATAATTTGAAAAACAATCTTCTTAGTGTTGTGATATTAAAGTTTGTTTAATTTTCCTGCATATTTCATCTTATTTTATCAACTTCCATTGTTTTCATCAAAGCAATCACAACAATATCAAATTCAGATCCTAACAAAAGTATATAAAATGTTCAGTTTATTATTTGACATGTTTAGTTATTTTTTTCATCTTATTTTATCAACTCCCATTGTTTTCATCAAAGCAATCACAACAATATCAAATTCAGATCCTAACAAAAGTATATAAAATGTTCAGTTTATTATTTGACATGTTTAGTTATTTTTTATTTACATAACGAAGGTGATGTTATGTTTTCAATGTTGTGCTATCATACATAACAAAGATATTACGTTGTTAACATCAATTTGTTTTACAGAAGGCATTTTATCGTTTTTAACAAATTGATGCTTTCTCTATGAATTGCCTGCAAGTTGTGGATACTGTGTTAATCGAAACAAACAACGAATAAGAACGTAACTTACCTTCTTCAAGCACATATTTAATGATAATAACATTATGTAATCGTATATATATATATATATATATATATATATATATATATATATATATATATATATATATATATATATAGGATGATAATCATTACAGAACACTAACTATTGCGAGAACAAAAAGAACAACTCTAAAACACTAAATTTTAGGATTTAAGGTTCATATTTATCAAATTTATGGTTCTTACATTCATATGTGTATTATATATACATAAAAAAACCCACATATTTTTACCTACACATAGCCTATACACATGTTGGTAATTTAACCTACACATAACCTGCATATGTGTAGGTTTTACAAAAAAGTGAAAATTTTTTCATATTTTGTTTTGAATTATAGTGTTAGAAACAATAGATCTTACATTTGTAACATTTTCATTTACTTTTAGGTTCTTAGGATAAAAAAAGGATGATTCATTGTGTTTTGCGTGTTCTCGCAATATTTAGTGTTCTGCATAGAACATTCCCATATATATATATATATATATATATATATATATATATATATATATATATATATATATATATATATATATAGGGGATGGATCATGAGAAAACTAGTTTAAATGAGAAAACCAAAAAACTAACTAAAAAAGCCAAAAAAACATATCAATTTTTTTATTCTTTTTATAAAAAATTGCTACATATATTATATAAAAAAACTTTTAAAAATAAAAATAAAAAAAAACATATAATCCACATGTGCAACATATATACATATAATGCACATGTGTAGTACACATATAGTGCACATGTGCAGTACAAGTTTTTTTTTTTGAAAAAAAAAAGTTTTTTTATACATAAAAAGTAGTGATTTTTTATAAAAAAAATTGTAAAAAAAATGTATGTTTTTTATGTTTTTTTTGGCTTTTTAGTTAGTTTTCTAGTTTTCTCACATTTAAGTAGTTTTCTCATGATCCTCTCCCTATATATATATATATATATATATATATATATATAGGGTTGGGTTCGGCTACAAAGTTCAAATTTCCTAAAAAGTATAAAAACTCATAAAATACTATGATTTCAGCCATAAAACACATATAAAACTCACACATAACAGAGTGATGATTATAAAACATACAAAAAATTAATATGTCCATAAAAACTTCAAACACACCATCGTAGAACTATGAATATAAAACATAACATGCTAATCAACATAAAACACAATAATGTTTGTCATTTCATAATTAGATTCTTATCATAAAAAACACAACATAAAACCCACATATACAATGTTTAAGTAATCTTCATTATGTTATTTGTAGGTTTTTGGTGTGGTTTATGGTTGAAATTTTGGTGTTTTATGACTTTTTACACTTTTTAGGAAATTTGAACTTTTTAGCCAACTCCTAACATATATATATATATATATATATATATATATATATGAATATAAAAATATTATAAGCATAACATAACCTTCTTATGTACATGACAACCTAATTTTGTACATGTACATGCCTAGATTTGTAATTTGTTTTGCTAGTTCGTGTACATATCTACTCAATACTTGCAACACGCCTTCCATGAATGTTATTTGCATGCATACAGTTACCAACTAATATATCAATCTTATACTAAATGCAACCTATATTTTAAAAGAAACCGATATGTAGTTTCCTTAACTCTAACGCTCACATTGCATGCAATGTTGTAGTAATCGCTAGTCAGCTAGTCGGGCGGTGAGGACTAGCGGTTAATCGATGATTAATTAAAACTAATTGGAATTAATCAGGGATTAGTCGGTGATTACTCAGCGCCTAGTCAGATTTTTTCAACCATGATTGCATGTCATAAGATGATATATATGTCAAACAAAAGCGTGTCAAGGAAGCCCCTATCATAAAATAAGGACTATGTGTCATCTTTTTATGGCGCACATTTATAACACGCGTTTATAGTTGGTGTTTACGACACGCATTTACGACGTTCATTTATGCGTGTTATGGCTTTAGGTGTTTTAATTTTTTTTTTTTCATAGAATTAATAATTCCTTAGAACCATTCTAGTTATTAACTGCTAATTACTAACCAAAACAATGGTAGAGTCAGCATAATGGAGTTTCTTATCCGTAAATCAAGAAAGTACATCTCTTTCTCTGTCATTCCTACTTTATTGATAGCTATAACCTATTGAGAAGGTAGGTTCAGTCCAGGAGGCTAGTTTGACTTGAGACCCAGACTCGCTGAGATTCACAGACCTTTCTTTATGAAATCACACAACAGGCTTACAACATGGTACTAATTATACCTCTAGAGTATAGAGGGGCTAAAGAGGGCCTATGTTGAGGCGCGCAAATACCAAAACAATCCATTTGGTAATTATGAGTTAAATATATAACAAATAGTTTTAAGTTAACAAAAATATTGTTTGTCCATACAAAATATCACCTAAAAATAAAGGTTACCCTAAAACTCGATCATTCTTTATGAATTACATCAATATCCGCATCCATAAATTCATCTTTGCGTTCCTGTCATAAGAAGAAAATAAAGAAAGAAAATGTTAGAACTCATGGCAAACAACATCAAATTCTTTATTCAAGATGCTAAAAATGTTGGTCGGCCAAAGCTTATCTAATAGATTAATTCATAAACATTTCTATAATAAAAACTGAAAATGTTTTAAAATAAAATGACCTTTCTGCCAATTTTGCCAAAAATAAAACTTCAATCTTGAAAAGTTAAGGCGTCTTTTTCTTATGAACTGCCAATTTTTTTGGGGTGAACATAATATTTTCCCAACACTCATGGAATCATGGGAGAAACACCTGAGGTATATAAAGCATGAGTAAGAATTTTAACCAATTCATCAAACTTGGGTTTGTACTTAGGAGTGATAGTGTCTGCAAACTTTGGCAACTTGCCCAAGTGTTGTCTCTCCTCAAGTGATTTTCCAACTACCAGAGTTTGCAAATAATAATAATAATAATAATAATAATAATAATAATAATAATAATAATAATAATAAATAAATAAATAAATAAATAAATAATTTTATAATTTTATAAGCTAGTAAAGAACATATTTCATTTGTACATGTAGTGTATTCCATTAGTTAAAATTTTGAAAGTCCAAAACCTAATTACATCTCAAACCACAAATAACAAATTGACGCCTATACATGATGATTTAAAAACAGTTAATTAATAAAAGTTACAATCACATGTAATTACACTACTTCTGTCACCAAATAATGATATGCATACACCCAATAGGAAACATGATAATGGAGAACCAGATAATGGATAAGAGCCCATGGCAATTAAAGTCTAGTGGCATTTTGGGGGTGGGATAAGGCTTAGGAACCAGTAGGTTCTGGGTTTGATTCTCATAAGGCGGTTTTGTTGATCAGTTCTATAAGTATGCAATGAAAAACATGTAAAAGTAATACTTATTATAGCATTCAGGCTAGCAGAGTATCCAGAAACATATGCAACCATTGAATTCGACATGCCATTCAGCTTGATCTTGTTTCCGTTTATGATGTATATGATTGATGGTAGTTCCGAGTTCTTAAGGGTTAAGAACTCGTGACTATGGAGATAGAGGAGGTTGAGATATATGTGATGTTATATGAGAGTCTAACCTAAAACCCTCTCTAGTTATCTCCTTAAATACACCCAAAAGGAAACCTTTATTAGTTAATAAGGGTAATGTGGTCCATCAACAATCACCAATTAATATATTATAAGGTATTATATATTTTGATCTAATATTTTATAAATGATTATAGTGGCCATATATTAAATATAATAAATTATATTTAATCTAAAATTCTCCTACTTGACCGAGTAATCATTTATTATGAATACTAGATAAGTTTGATCAGAAGTTAATGCTCATTTTAGCTTTAAGTCAAGAACCATAGCAGAGAAATACAGTCTTTGAGTCATCATTCAACTCAGGATCTAACAATTATGATCAATATAAACAAGCCCTTTAAACGTTTGATTTGTATTTATATTTGACTATATATCAATACACTAGCAGAACATATCTTAGAGACATACAAAATCAAAACTAATGAGGAAAATGATAATTAATCATTCATAGTACGATATGCAATTTGCGGATAGCCATCAATAAACTCACCATTATTATAAGTGCTCACATAATAGTTATGGGTGATAGACCTTTAGTTATAGGATCCTACATATCATGAATTTATTCAATACAAAATTTAGTTTCCTCATTTCATTCAAAACCGAATACTTAATTTCGTATCAAAATTTAATGCAACACCTCTCGAACTGTTACTATTCAAGGAAATATGGTAGCTGACTTTATCACAATAAGTCTTCAATATATAATTTATATGGATTTAATAAACTTATGAGTCCAGTAATAAGTTTTCCACAATAAATAGTGACTACTGCTTTGTGATTAGTAACATATTATGTCATTATAACTTAGGTTGTTGTTATCAGTTCATTATGACTCCTCCATGAGATATATTTGTAGATATATTTGTCTGCTGACATAAGGATACATCAGAAATTTTCTTTTAGTTATCTTTGAATATAACAAAATTAAAGTAATCAACCGGTTTGAGTTCTCCTTCTTCTTTAAATTATAGTCTCTCGTTTCCTTGAAAGATATTGTTATACTTTATTAGATGCTTCACATTAATCTAGACATATCTAGGGTGTTGTAATGTGAGTAATATCTTAATGAGTATAGACTTGAACTTACATAAATCTTCTAATTAATGAAGCATAAGGAAATGATCTTATAAATCATATTATCCTCTTAAGTAGAAAAATACTGTTTGTTACATGTGTAAGGACCCATTTAAGGTAAAACTTATAGAATAAAAGTAATGTCCCATTGGGTCTATCTTAGTATGTTATGATATCTATCATGTAAGAGATATATCTGAGATCTATTATATAAAAGTAGGTGACCATGCTTTAACTTATGTAACATATACTTGTCAAAAGAATGTCATCTATTTAAAGAAAAGTTTGTTTTAGTTTCTCCCATTCATCTCGAGGTAGGTACTTTAATCTACTTGGTTCTAGATAAAAATAATTATATCAAGATTTCATCACGTTCTTGATGTTTGCATTAACCCTTTGTTTGACCCTTAAAGGTTTATGCATAGTTACTTTATTTATCTGGTCTAGCTTGTTTAGTTTATTATTTAGCTTGTATTGGAGTGGGCTCAGGAAGGCTTATGGGCCTAAGGTTTAGGGTAATGGTGGACTAAACCTTTGCTATATATAGTAAATGATGTATTAGGGTTTAGGGGTTATTTGTTTACCATCATTAACTTGTATTAGACAAAGCTTTTGTATGTAAGTACATCAAATGGAACTTCTCTATTTCATGTTATTTCTTTTGCCTTGAATCAAGCTTGATTGTGTGATTCCGCCACCAATCAAGCTACGTGTGATATTGTTAGATCTGGTTTTCGGGACTTACAAATGCTCTCAGAGCCTGTTAAACCTGTTTTCCAGGCTCAGATCTGATATCACACTGATTCAGGTCGTTTCTGTTGCTGATTAAAGGTTCTGCTTGCATTTCAGATCATCTACTTGGGTTTCAAGTGCATTTCAGATCTTCTGCTTGTGGTTCGAGTGCATTTCGGATCATTTGCTTGAGTTTCGAATAGATTTCGGATAAGTTCTGTTGAGTTTCGGATCATTAGTCAGGGTTTCAGATAGATTTCGGATAATCACTATTGAAGATTGCCTTCATTTCGGAGCAACTACAAAGGTTTTCAGATAACTTCAGTTGTCTCGGATTATTTCGGATAAACTACTGTTCCGAATTGACCTGTTACAGATTGCATTTCGGATTAGCTACTATTTCGAATTGTCTCTCGGATTGATCAAATTTCTGGTAACTGTTCCGAGTGAACCATTTTGGATAGGACTGTTTTGGACTATTCACTTTTATTATAAAAAATTATTTAATTACTATTCGGTAAACTTAAAAATGATGAACACTAACGATGTTATGACTGATGCGGATCTCACTAATGCCACTTTGGCTACCATTCAGACTCAAACTCTGGCATTGCATGAGGAACTCGATCAGATTATCGGCACGTCTACCCAAATTCCAAGGCTTTTGTATGGAGACGATTACTTCGAGTGGATATGGTGTTTTGAGCAGTATTGTAAGGAAAAAGAACTTGGGATTTGGAGGTTCATTAGAGACGGACCTCGTACCATCATGTACGCTACGGAAGATGACCCTCTAACTCAGATTCCTAAACCTGAGAATTTGTGGACATATGAGGACCGTAGAATTAAGGATGAGGATGATAAGGCCATGGAAAATCTCACCATGGCTCTTGGTCCAGATATGTCAATCTCTGTTAGAAACTACACGACCACGAAGGAAGTTTGGGATGTGCTCAGGGCAATGCTGACATGAAGGAAGGCAGGGTAAATATGTTGAATCAACAGTTTAGTTCGTTCAATCACATTTATGGTGAAACTGTAGAAAATCAGGTCAGAAGATTCGTCAAACTTGTCTCACAAATGATAAGTGTTGGTATCACAATCACAAACAGTGGGATGAATCGTCAACTTTTGAATTCATTGCCAAAGAGCTGGGATGCTGACGGTTCTATGATTAAGCGTACACAGAATCTGAATGAAGCTACACTTACTGAGCTGATTGCTAACACCAAGTCGTGTGAGATTGACAAACAACAAAGAGAGCTTAATCATAAGAATTCGATGATTGTTGCTGGGATGATAAGTTCAAACAATGATTTAATGTCTCAGATGTCTCGGAGTCATCCCAACATCATTTTCAGTCCTGTTCATGGAATGCCGAACAATAACCTGAATGTTGTTTTCAGTCCGATAACACAAGCTCAACTGCAAGCTCAAAGACCAACTATGTGTACCCACACCACAAGCTACTGTTAATACATCTGCCACATCTACCTCAGCCCAGCAATATCCTCAGCATGCCAATGTGGTTTTCAGCCCAATGGACCCTTCATCATCTAAAAATATCTCATCCCCACCTTCAGCAGAGAACATCGCCTTTCTAACTAAGCAAAATGAAGAAAAATTGGCTCCTGCAGCATCTATGCTTAACAGTTTAAACGCTTCTTTAGCAGGTGATCTCTTGCCCCCATCTGTCTTAGCAACTGATATCAATTAGGTGGTCGAGAAGATATAGAAGAGCTGGATGCATCTTGGAATTTGGCTATGCGGCATTTCGAGCTGAAAAATTTCAGAAAAAGTATGGTCGTCCTCCTATGTCAAACATTCGCGGCGGAACTTTAAGAGACAAACTAAGATGATTCAAGTGTTATGAGCCAGTACACTTTGCAAGGGATTGTAAGAAGGCATCGGTGGGGTATGAGGCTACTCAGGCAGCTGCTGTTAGGAACACTAAGAGATCTATGGTTGCTGTTACACCTGCTCAAACTTCCATAAGCCAAGGGAATACAGGAGCAGGAAAGGGTTTGATGGCACAAGAACAAAGTGGTTTCAATTGGGTAGATGTTGTGGTGCAGATGGAGTCGGTCAAGATTGCTGAAGTTGGAGAAGCCAATCATCATTGTTTAATGGTGCAAGTTGAGGAACCTAAATCACTCTCTGAAACGATAAACTCTCTTTTATGTTATGAACACTATAGAAATAAAATCGCACAGATGAGGGCACATATAATCAGTGAATACAACAGTGCCATGTCAAAATGCATCAGTCTACGAGAGAACAATGAAATTCTCTATGAAAATATTGACGCACTAAAGAAGGACATAGCTCAATTCCACTTGGACCTAAATCAACAAAAATGTTGGGTCCATGATTACAAAAACAGACTTAAGGTAAAAACTTTGGAATGTGATTCCGTGAGAGCTGAGCTAGAACTTCTCACTAGTAAGTATCAACGAAATGAGTTGAACATAAAGAAATTTGATACTTCCACCGACACTATTCGTAATCTATGCAATGTGCAACTGGCTTTCAGAGAAAAGAAGGGTAAGGATTTGGGTTATAAATAGGTTCCACCGCCATAAAATCATAATTACTCTAGAATGGCCACTACTGAGTAAGAGATAGAAAACTATGATAAAATGATGTATGGCAAACCAAGCGATTATACTCCATGGGAACTTTTCAAACAAAAGAATGCTAGACCCACTGATTTTCAAAAACCCATGAGTTTTGTTAAAAACATGGTCTTGGATAAAAATTGTTCAAATGAATCAGTAGGTAATTCGGAACAAGCAAAAGAGTCTGTGAAGAAGTTAACAAAGAAGTATCAAGAAAATGTGCCAAACTCTAATTCAGTAGACAATACTACTGTTTTAGTTCATTTGCAGAGTCAGTGATAGTGGAAGAGGAGTCTGAAGTGGATGATGAACCACATTCAAATGATGCTGATAATTTGGATGTTTCTTTATGTGTTAAACATCATTTTTACATTTGGAACTATGTTCAGTCTATGCTTACTGAGACTAAGGGTTTTTCTGACGATATTTTGATGATGTTGCTAAAACTGAAAATTTAAATGATGTGGTTGTTAAGTCTGATTGTGATGACAATGTTTTACTAGAGGAGTCTGGTCCATCAGCTGATGGATTCATAAAAGCTGTTTCGAGTAATTTGAGTGACTCAGACCACTTTTCTATTGTGACTGAGACCTCAATTGATGCCTCAGAGTCCTCTGACTGTGATAAAGTTGAACATATTGTTGTGTCTGATTGTGTGAATGAAATTATTGATGAACAGGTTGATAATAAGACTACAAATTCAGGTACATTCTGAAGAGGCTAAAAAGTCTGAATCAGATGGTACATCAGATAATGAGCATAGTGCTTCTGAAGATTCTGAAGAGGCTAAAAAGTCTGAATCAGATGATAGCAAAACTATTTTTGACGAAAATTGCTCATCATCTGACGAATCAGATCCAACTGATACCAAAAGCTCAAGGACTGAAGAAAAGGTCTCTATGGAAACTAATTCTTCAGCTAATCCCAAAAGGGAGGAGACTAAAAGAAAGGTTTCTGTAGAAACTGATTCAGCAGCTGATTCCGTAAGATCAGTTTCTGAAAAAAAGGTTTCTAAAGAAACTAAGTCTATGAAATCAGCCCCTTCAAAGAAAAGGTGAACACGTAAAAACAAAAATTAAAAAATAAAAAATCGAAGAAAAACCCACCTCTAAAGCTAGCTGAACCTAAGTTGAAGGGTAAAATTATCTATACTCACTCTTGTGCTGATCATTGTGAGCGGGTACATCCAAGGCTAAACATGGACATATGAAATCATCACCATATGGGAAGAAGAGACCCAATTAGCTCCCAAGAATAACACAAGCTGAACTGAAATTCTTTTTCGCTAAAAGACAAAGTTGTTTTAATTGTGGAATTCCAGGGCACATAGCTAGAAACTGTGTTCATCGTCCATTCGTGCCTTACTACTCAAGGAACACATATCATCAAGTAGCTACGTGTTATCGATCCTACGAAAATCGATTCACTAAAGCCAAGCCCTCTGATGGAGACTGGAATCTGGCAAAGAAACTTAATCAAAAGATTTCAAACATAAACATTTTCAAAATCAGTCTGCGAAATCAAAAGTAACATCGCCGAAAATTGTTTCAAACAACACGGATACTAAAATTTGGAAACGCAAAGTTCTTGCTAGACCTCCAACTCTACTAAAACTCACATGATATTTCGTGAGGTTTTTTATACAGACAGTAATGGAGAACCCAGATCAACAATGGCATGGGTTCCGGTTTCTAACTAATCTCGCTATGTGTGTAGTAACGATTGTTGTTCCAGGCACATGACAGGAGACATTTCCCAATTGAATTATATAAAAATATTCGACGGTGGATTTGTCAACTTCGCGGGAGGAGAAACTGGAGAACAACAATGAAGGGTACAGTAAAAACGGGGTCCTCAACTTTTCAGATGTGAATTATGTTCCTGAACTCAAACACAGTCTCTTGAGCGTTTCTAGATGTGTGATAAAGGTTTAGAGGTTCTCTTCACCAAAGGAGGATGCGTAATCTTGAAGCTAGGAATTGTTATTCTAGAGGATTAATTCTTACTTGAAGCAGAATGTCGAGGAATGCTTACGTGCTTGACATGAACAAAGCTCCCACCGATCAAGTTACATGTTTGTTCTCAGAAATCACTGAACATGATGCTATATTGTGGCATCGATGTCTGGGTCATCTCTACATGAAGAATCTTAATCGATTGGCCAAAGATAGATTAGTCAGAAACCTACCAATCAAGGATTTCATGCAGGTCGAGAAATGTGAATCATGTGCTCGTGGGAAACAACATCGTAAGCTTCACAAGTCCAAGCTCATGCACATGACTACTAAAGTTTTGGAATTGCTTCTATGGATCTTTTTGGTCCTATAAATGTGTTGAGTAGCGGAGGAAAGGCTTACTGTTAGGTTATCACTTACGATTTCTCTCGTTTCACTTGGGTGTTTTTTTGGAACAAAAGAGTGAGACTACAGGTTTGATCAAGAAATTTATCACTCTCAGGGAAAATCAGTTAAATGAGCGAGTGAAAATTATTCGATGCGACAATGGGATGGAGTTTAAGAATGCTGAATTAAATGACTACTGTGCCTTAAAAGGAACTGATCGACAATATAATGCAGCTCGAACTCCTCAACAAAATGGAGTTGCCAAAAGACGAAATCGAACTCTCATTGAAGTTGCTCGTACGATGCTGATAGACTTCGGCCTTCCACTGATATTTTGGGAAGAAGCATTGAACACTGCCTGTTATGTTCAAAACCATGTGATGATCAATAAACGTCACATGAAGACTCCTATGAAATAGTTGAAGGGCAAAAACCTTTTGTGCAACATTTTCGTACTTTTGGTTGTCCCTGTGTTCTCTTGCTCATGGATGCCAAAGGTAAATTTGAGGGAGAGGGGATCCATGCTATTTCATTAGCTATTGATGTGTACAAAATGCAACATATAAATTACATCAAATGAGGCATAAAACCAACCCTTTTTCAGTACTATTGTTGGAAAAAGCATATTTCTTTGTTCCTTTTGAATTTACAGGACCAAATGAGCTTAAAAGAACAAAAGAAGCAAATAAGCAGCCAAAACCAACATAAATACAAGATGAAGGAATAACGTGACACACCTGACCCCTTAGCAGCACTCCAAAAAGAAAAAAAACATGAAGACAAAAGCTAACCACGGGGCCATGCCCAACCAGGCATGGGCCGTGGTTAGACCTGGCTCCTGCTGGCAAGACAAAAGGAAGGTTCTAAGCCTACCACGGGGCCGTGCTCACCAAACTAGGGTCGTGGTCAACTTTTAGATTTGCAGAATCTTCATAGTACAACGAAGAGTTGAGCACGGGGCCGTGTCCAGAGGCCACGTGGGCCTATGGGGCCCTGTGCTGGTAGCTGCAATTAATGAAGAAAGAGAAGGAGATGGCCACGGGCCGTGTCGAGTGGACACAGGGCCATGGCCGGGGCATTGTTCTGACTATAAATAGGGGTGCTTGGTTCACTTCAAAGGCATCCCTTGGAAAACCACTTCTCTCTCACTTTGCCATCATTCCACCACCACTACAACACCAACACCCACCACCATCATCCATCTATCATCTTTAGAGTGTGTAGTAGTCTCAGGATCCAAGATTGATTGTAAGAGTTCTTGTCAAACAAAGGCCATGCTTGGCTAATCTCTTACATCAGTTGGCAAAGGCAAGTCTTTAATGTATTACTTTTGATTTTTAATCTTTCGGCACTTTTTAATCGGGTATGCATTAATGAGTTTAATAAATAGTTTCTTATGTTGAAAGTGAATTTTCCTAACCATTTCTTCGTGATGTCATTGATTTGCTCATTCGTGTCTTTACGGTCTATATAAAGCACGTTAACTACTTGGAAGGGGGTTAGAATGGTGGTTTGGTAAAGTTCTTGTCTCGTTCAGTATATAGATCCTGCGAGGACTTGGTTCAAGCTTACTAGGACCTCCTTCAATGCCCTATGGTATTGGATGGCGGGGGTGCAAATAGCTTGAACCCCTCATATGTAAACTACTATTAAAACAATAAATCGGCCTCTTGGGATTGTATCCTTGCTGACTCAAACCACTTGGCCGAGGGTAACGTCACCTTCAAAAAAAGGGCCTACCACTTTTCGCATTAATAACTTACTTAATTATCTTCCAATATTCTTATCTTTTGGGATTGTATCCATGCTGACTCAAACCATTAGGTCGAGGTAATGTCACCTTCAAAAGAGGGGCTTACTACTATAACTAAGATAATCTCTTAAAAAGTCCGAAAGTGCGAAAATCATCAAAGGGTACATTAAAGAGGAGTCGGATCCAAGTGATTCTATCTTGTTTATTTGTATTTCATTTTTATTTATCTTTTCATTTTTATATTTACTTTTATGCTTCAAAACTTTTATAAAAAAATTTAGATCAACTAGACGTTGACGCTAAACCAGTATTAAAAGCCTTTGTGTCCTTGGATGACCTTCGTATTTACCAACACTATACTATGCTCGTGATGGGTGCACTTACCCTAGTGTGTGTTTAGTGTTAGTACAATATCGTGTTTTATAAATTTAAAACTTGACTAATGTGTAAAACAGACTTGAAATATTAATAAAATCATATCACGCTCGACACGCACCACTATGCAAAGAACACCACGTATCGTGTGTACAACAAAATTAAGAAGCAGATTGTCGAGACGTACTATGTGGATTGGCTAGAAGAAAATCCCAAAGACACACGAGTTGGACCTGATTAGTTATATTATTATTCCTCTTTGTTTAAGTCCTTTCCTATTCTGTCTGATGAGGTGGTTAATGTAGGTATCTCAAGTACAACGATACACATTCCAATTGTAGTGGAAGATGACACTGTGCCTTTGCAAGATGCGTTCAAGAGACTTACTATGGATCAACTGGGATTCCACGAAACTACTACGGCACAACCTCAAACTTCACCAATTCAGTAGCCGGTTTCTGAATATACTACAACAAGTACTCTTGATGATGCCGTTCACAACGCTAAAGCCTCCACCCAACAGACAACTACGGGACCATCAAATCTAAATGTCCAAGGAGCTTCACTGTTTCCGGAGCCGATTCAGTCTGACTGCACTATAGAGCCACGGGTGATCAACACTGCTACTTCATCAAATGAGGGGGAGCAAACTGGGAGAGCATCATGAAATTTTTTGAATCTGCCAACAAACCTGCAGGTTCCTACTATAGCAATCCTACATCGTGTCTAGAGAAGCCACCCAATTACAAATGTTATTGGTCTTGTGACTGCTTGTGTTCATCATCAACACATGTTTATATTCATGCTTCATTTCCCAAATTGAGCCTAAGAACATTAATGTTGCTTTGGAGGAACCAGGATGGATAGATGTAATGCATGAAGAGCTAAATCAGTTTGAAAAGTTGGGTGTTTCGAAATTGGTGAAGCTCCCCAAAGGAAAACATGCTCTTGGCACGCGTTGGGTGTTCAGAAACAAACAGGATGATACTGGTGTGATTGTGCAAAACAAAGCACAATTAGTGGTCCAAGGTTTCAAGCAGATTGAAGGACTAGATTACGACGAGGTATATGCACCAGTGGCACGTCTAGAAGCCATTCGCATCTTCTTGGCATATGCATCATACATAGGATTTACTGTTTACCAGATGGATGTCAAGATGACGTTTCGATACGGGAAGGTCAAAGAGGAGATCTATGTCGCTCAACCCCCTGGGTTTGTTGATTCAAAAGCAAGACTATGCCTACTAGTTAGATAAACCTTTGTATGCACTACACCAAGCAAAATTCGACATGACTGATTCAAAGCCGATGGACTCCCCCAATGCGGAACGACCTTTACAGAAGGAGGATGCTGAAGGAAGTCTGGTTAATCAGACATTGTACTCATCTATGATCGGTCATTAATGTACTTGACAACGAGTCGGCCAGACATTATGTTTTCCTTCTGTCAATGTGCTCGTTTTCTGGCTAATCCTAAACTTTCTCATCTTACCATTGTTAAAAGAATCTTCAGATACGTAAAGGGAGCTCCAAAACTTAGACTCTTATATCCTAGAGATTCCGACTTATCTGTATGCCTTTTCTAGAAGTAAACTTGGAGGGACAGACAAGGATATGAAGTCTACATTGGCTGGATGCCAATACTTGGGAGACAGACTCATTTCATGGCAATCCAAAAAGAAACAAACAGTATCTCTCTCGACGGCGGAAGCAGAATACGTTGCAGGTTATTTGGATGCAACACCAGCTTGAGGATTACGGTTTGACTTATCTTAACACTACTATCTATTGTGATAATGTTGTCGCTATCCAAATCATTAAAAACCATGTTTTTCACTCCAAAACCAAGCACATTGATACCAAAGTTCAATTTATTCGAGATTGCTATGACAGAGGATTGATTAAACTCGAACAGATCCATACTGATGCAAATACAGCGGATCTCTTTACAAAACAAGTCAGCAACTCAAGATTCAAGGTGCTTGTGGATTTTTAAAACTGATCTATTTCACCAACTGAGCAACTAAAATAAGGGGGTTTTATAAACAAATTAATGATAAAAAATAATTTGTGCATAAAGTATTCTACTCTTGCACAAATTTAGGGGAGAAATACTTGCTAGGAAGTGAAATAATTTTACATGCTAAAAAATTCATTATATAAGGTATCGAAGCTGAAAAGGCGAGGATCCACTGCGATGTGTTGATAGGCCTATCGCTCAAGTGACAAAATACTACAAGCTATACATCACATGGGTAACATATTATCAGCATATGATTTCATGGTCTTAAATCTTGCGTTGATTGATAGCCAACGTCTGAGGTCTCGTTGTATACCGATGAGTCATCCAGGATATCAGGACTGCCCTTCTGTTGCATACGGATTATATCCAGACCTAGGCACGACCAGGATATCCTTAAAAATCCGAAGAAGGGCCAAAACCTTAAAAGGAAGGAAATCTCAGTCACGAGAAAATTCCGTGTGCCTTCAAAGTTAAATACGTACCATACAAGGTATTTGCCTAACCCTCTTCCGACACTTTATTGGTCACTCTGTTGTACAAAGTACTGACCTATACACCAATAAGTCTGACGTTGTAAAAACAAAGGACGAACTTGGTATACTCACTCGCTACGATGAACTGTTGTGCTTACCTTGATCGCGGGGGTATGCCATGTTATGGACAAAGTGGCGTTGTAGTATACTTTAACTGATCAAGTCACGAGGTTGAAAATTGAAGATCGAATCGATAAGTTTAAATAGAAAAATATATTGGCAATTGCGTGGACCAGTCTGATTAAGCAAGTGCTAAAAAATATCCCTTAATCAGTTCAAAAATGATTTAATCCCATAACAAATATCCCTCATCTTATTATTATTATTATTATTATTATTATTATTATTATTATTATTATTATTATTATTATTATATTTGTGTTCAAAAGGGTTGTTCGGTTGGTCGGATCGTCAATTTCTGAAAAAGATAAGTTACTGTTCAGATCTAGCCAGAAAAAGGGGCCAACCAATTTTCTGATGGGCCCCATGGATTCGGATAAGGTTCATGTTTCGAATTATCCGGATTGGGCCAGGACCATCATTTCGGACAACTGTTTCAAATTGGACCTGGTCCACCATTTCGGATTGGCCCAATTCGAAACAGTACATAAAGGACGATTCGAATCATTTGAGTTACATTTCTAATAACTGAGCATTTCAGATTCTCTCTTGGACTACTAACTTGAATTCATTGTTTGCATGTTCCCTTTGCATTTCAGATATATTTCAAATGGACCTCATACATTTACAAGCATTTTGGATAAGTTTCGGATGACTGCCATGTATTTCGGATGAGTTTCGAATCAACAAGTTTTTTGGATAATCATCATGATTATCCGAACTCTGACATGATTCCATCCAAAATGTTAGACTATTTCGGATGACTGACAAGGGTTCATCCGAATTGTCTTTTGAACCTTTTTGCCATTCGAAACTCAGTTGACCCTTTTGACCTTTTGACCCCTTGAGCTATTTGACTCTTGACCCCTTTACATGTTGACCTGTGGACCTGCTGACTTTTGTTGACCAGTCAACTTATCAACTAAGTTAACTTTTTAACGACACCACTTAACTAGGTTAGTTTTTGGTGCAGAAAATGGCTCAAAGGTGGTCGATCAAAGAAAACTCAATGTAGAAGCATTTCACAATCAAGCAGGACATATGACAGATCCTCTGGAAAAATATTACAAGATCTTCCACTCGATGATCGTAGGATTAAATTCCTGCCGCATCACGCATGCTCTAAAGGTGAATCCGATGATTTGCGGCGATATGATTCAAGATTTCTGGCTAAACGCGAAGGTGAAGAAAGGTGGATCTGACAAAAAAGGGGCAATCGAATCCAAGATCCAAGAGAAGGTTATTATTATTTCTGAAGAAGTGATGATCAACCTCACCACCCAATGTCATATGCTAGAGACAATGTTATTGCAGCTCTACGACACATGAGCTATGAGGGCGATTATTCAACTTTTCTGAAGAAGCTGTTTCCACCCTATTGGAGATTTCTAGTGCACATCTTCTTACAATGCATCTAGGAGAACAAAGGTGGCTTGGATCAGCTAAATTAAACTCAATCGTCTGCTCTGGTCGCTTTGGTAAATGACTGGGATTACAGCTTCTCTACCTTATTTTCAACAATATGAAGAACATGTTAGAGAATCTAAAGAAGAAGGTTTTCCTGCTATACTCAAGGTTTCTTCAAATGATCCTCGACGAGAAGTATCCAGATCTGGTGAAAAGCGCTAATCTTCTGAACCTAAAGCCAATGGGTTAAGGTTGTTTTAAAGCTGCATGCAAAAGTCGAGATAGCGTAAAGAAGCACAAGTTTGTGGGAAAGTACGATCTGGTAAAACATGGGAAGTTCAGTTTGATTGTACCTGCACCTAAACCATTGAACACCATAGTGGCTGAAGAACATGATGTGTAGTTTGTAGGAGTTGGTGTGAAGCTGATGATAGAGACAGAAGACTTAGTTACAGATGACGAAGATGCTGAGAGTGAGTTGGATTAGATGGACACTAAGAAAGTTGAGGAAACAGTAAGAGGCCTGAATCTGATAACCGCTGAAAATCTTCAAGCACTACTAGCATCGCTACAGGACAATTCCAGGAACCATCCTCCTGAAATTGTTCCTTCTTAAGAAATACACGCTGAAGATGTCTCAACTGTTGAACTAGAATCCAGAAGAAGCAAAGAACTGAATCAGATATCTCTGCTGATCCTAAACCCACAAGTCCAAGCGTTCATGCTAGGCACATTATGCAAGCTATACCTGAAGACACTACCATTGTTCTAGATACAAGCATTCCAGATATTTCAACCTTCGAGGCATCCATTGGATCACAGCTAGAGAGTTCTAGAGGCATTCGATTTGAAGCTAGCAGTTTCAGTGTTGGGTTTATTGAGCATGATGAAGTGGCAGTGCAAATCGCTACAAACAAGATAAAGTTTGTTGAACATTTTGACAGTGATGATGATAAGGAAGTGGATGTGGGAAACTACAACGAAGAGTCATTTTATTAGAACAAGACTCTATATTGAAAGATGCTCAGATATCATCCTTGCAAGCTTAAGTGTCTATCACAGATCAAACTATAGATCAGCTTCAGGGTGACGTGTTAATTTGTTGGCGGTGATGGTATTTGTCTTGAAAGCAAAGTTAGAAAAGAAGTTTGGTAAATAATTTTCCGATAAGGACGATGCCCCTATGAATGTAGCTCAACACGATCAACCAGCTTGTTGATGCATATGGTTATCGCCTACATCATCGAAACACATCGAGTCTGTATATATGAGCATAACGTTGTATTTAGTGTGTTGGGTAGACAACTCATACGAGTTGGACTCAATTCATACGAGTTGGACACAACTCGTACGAAGTGACTTGTTCCTTGTGCGAGTTGTCCTTGCCTATAAATAGATGTGTGCTCATTTGAATGTAAGTATCTTTTATGACTCGGACGGTGGAGCTCTGTCTGGCTTTTCCAGGAACTGTAAAGTTCGATAATCAATGAAACAGTGTTTAAATAGGAACAAACTTGTTTACAATGTCGCATAAGCAAACGGATTTCGCACGTTAGGTTTTCCAAATTAGTGCCTGAACAGATCCGACAACGGACCTACAAGTGGTATCAGAGTAGGAGAGGCCTGATTTGAAGCATTAGACTTATAACATCACATCTTCTACTCATCCCTTTCTATTTTTAACTTTTCTTGGACATTACACGGATAAAATGGACCGATTTTCAAATATAATACATAAAATCCATCATAGTAAAACCCTTGAAAAGATTAGAGCTAAAAACGATCAGAATCATGTCAAAATGGCAAAAAACGTTAAAGTGTAAGAACAATTCGCACGAACTTATAACACTTTGTACGAAGTGTGCATCCAATGCGTACGAAGTGACATATCACAGTTCGTACGAAGTGATCTTCTAAAAAAAAGAAAAGGCGTGAAATTCCAAAATAGATTTTGGACATTTTACATCATTAGATTCCTATTGTCAAGACGAGTTTAATGGTATAATCTGGTAAATATAGTTTTCAGAAAGATTTTAAACGTTTTTAGCAAATCGATCCATTAAAATTGTCGATTATAAAGTCTTATTTTGCATAAAGTGTTTGAAAACCAAGTTTTTCATTGAAAATGGAAGAAGTTTGTAAAGATGAAGTTCCTGAAGAGTCTAATCATTGTTATTTTGATGAAAGAGAACTTTTACAAAGTGTTTGTGAAGCATATATGGCTCCTAATGTTTTTAATGTTTTTTATGGTGATCAGGAAAATTGTTAGAATACGCAATGTGAAGAAGATATGATTGCAGAGAAAATCTATATGAGTCGAAGAAATGAAGAAGAAGCATACTCTAGGGTTGAACAAAACAAGAAAGTTGAGAATGTCCAAGAAGAGGTAGTTGTGGAAGAAAGACAATGCACAAAAGGTCTCGAACCGTGGAAGTCTTGCTTAGAGAAGGATGAGAATTATAAAGGGTTTAAATGTCATTATGATAAGTTGTTAAAAGATTTTAAAGACACCAAAGAAGCTTATGATGTGTTGAGCAGAACATTTAAACACTTAGAACAAGTCAACTTAGAACAGGGCGCTACGATCACAATGTTAAAGGCTACAGTCATGAGTAAACAGTTGGCAATAAATACCCATATTGATACAATTTCCAAATTGAAAAATGAGTTAGAAGCAATGAGAATAGAGACTGAAAGGGTTGATAAAAAGTTAATCAGTTACTCAACAGCTTCATATATTTTGGATCATATTCTCCTGAAGCCGACTGGAAAATATGACAATGGAAAAGATATTTACGGATATCAAAACAAAGGATTAGGTTACAATCGATGTCCACCCTCGATGTGGAACATTTATGCCCTAAAAATTCTGAAAGGGTGGAAGAGGCGCTGAACTTGAAATTAAAGATAGTAAAGACCGAACAAGAAGATCAATTGCCTGACAACATTGATGTTACCTATTCAAAATCGTATGAAAATGATGGATCAGATGTGATTAGAAAAGTGGTTGAGAATGTTTTGGGACAAGAAAAAGATGAAAACATTTTTGAAAACACTCAAACATGAAAAAGCATGTTTGAGTTCACAATCTGAAAATGATGAAACTTTTCATGATGCTTATATCAAAACATTAGAAAATGGTACAAATGATGATCTAGGTGTTTTAATGTACAAAATGATTGGATCTGATGAACTACATTCTGATTCTGAATTTCCGATTCAGAATGTGAACTTAAACAGAGTTGAAAAAAATTTCAAACTTGTTGAAATCAAAATTTCTGATATAAAAAGTTTAACAAAAGAATCAGAAGTTTTGAACTTTAACAGAAATAAATCTTACTATTCCAAACCCAAAAATGTTTATTCAAATAACCAACAAAGAAATTACACTGGTTGAAAGGGTATGCAAATGGTAAGAAAACAATAACAAGTTTAAAAAACCAAAATATATGAAGAAAATGACTTTTGTACCTGCAAATTCAGAAAACACAAACGAAAGTCAATTCTATAAACAATCTAATGAAGAATTTTTCAAAGAGCAACAACGTAAACAGGTTAAGGAACCTTCTGTCATTGACAGTAGGACATGCTTTAAGTGTAACAACGTTGACACATTGCAAGAAAATGTCTACAAAATAATCCTAAATCTGTTAATGATGTAAAGAAAAATTATGAAGATTTGAATCAAAAATCATCACTCATGTTCGTACCAACACAGGTTTAGAGATAACGTTCAAAATCTATCAATGAAGAAAAACCAGTAACTACGAAGTTTTCAAAATTTGAAACTGGTGAATCTTCAAAAAGTAATGGACAAAAGGATTCTACATTATATTTCAAGAAAACTTTAAATAAAAACCAAACATGGGTGATGAAAGAAAAAGTTGTAGGAAAAATCAAACAATCAGAAAATTGAAGGTTTAGAGGAGTTTCTGAAGCTTGATTGTGAAAAGAAAATTAAAATTGAGGTTGAAGAAATAACACCTAAGACTGAAAAGACTTGGGTGTCACTGTTCAATTAATTGTTTGAATTTTTGTGCAGGAACTTCCGAGATAAAAGCAAATTACTGAGAGTGAAGTTCTGTCGCACACAATGAAGATTTGGCCAGGTTATCAAGTTTTACATAAAGGCCTTAATAAATTTCTAATAACGTTTACTTTATAATTTTACAAATTTTTGAAGAAAATTTGAAAATCTCACAGAACCCTCACTGTTGAACAGACAAAACTTATGGAAATAAATGTTTTATAAATACAAAAGTGTCAAAGTTTTTGTCATAGTGAGGGGGATAGGGCTTAAAAGAAAAATTGTGAAGTAGTAATGGATGGCGAATTGAAATGATTCTCATCGGTTGGTCAATGTTTTTCTATAAATAAAAAATACAAAAAATATGTTTTTGAATTTTAGGGGGAGAAATTTTTTTTCCAGAAAATTCAAAAACATTTTAAATACAAAAAGTACAAAAACATTTAGAAAAGGCAAAAAGAGTTTTTGTGTGAAAAGAGGAAATGATAGTACATCAGTGGACTATCACAGTGTGCTAAAGATTTGAAATGTTAAAAAGTTTAAACAAGTCTCACTAAGGATGTGCCAGTAGGCTTCACACGTTCAGTAGAATGTTTCTAAGATATAAACATAAATAGCATAACTTCTTAATCTGTGGCTTAATATCTCTCGGATATATGGACTTGGTACTCCGAAATTTCGTTTCACAGATTGCCTGATTGTGAGATACTAGGTCTTTATATATAATTGATATCTGGGATATTATACAAGTTCTTCTGGTTTTGCGTCAGTAATGGACAAGAACTTGTAGAATACTTTGGCTTATTAATCCCCAAATCTGCAGCAAATTGTAAGTATAGAAAGATCCAACAATTGCAGTACAAAATATTCCATAATGGAACACCACCTTTAAGTCGAGCCTTCATATCTTTGTCGGTACCGTGGTACTAACCTGAGCTCTCAAGGCCTCACATTACCCAGATACAAATATCAGTTAGCTATACTCACATGTAAGATGAAATCTAGGGAATCTTGATACGGAGGTATATTCTGAGGTGGGAAACACAGTTAAGTCAAGTTCTTAATCTTACCTAACGTATCTCAGATCAATTGAGAAATGTGTAGAGGTTTAAGAGGACAAGTATATTGGCAACTAGGTGAATTTGTTTAAATCTTAAAAGGCTTAATCAAGGTCAACGGTACTAGTGATTTGTTCAAAAACTGATATGATCCTCTAACACGAACTTACAAAAACATGTCTGTAAATATGTTTGTACATAGTTAGTGTCTGATATTCATTTCATAAAAACAAAAGGATTTTATTCTTTTCTTAGTTTCGACTACGAATGATGAAAAGCTGATTTTCAAATCTAGAGTTGCTGAACAAAATCTAAAAAATTGAAATCGTTCTAGAAAGTTTAAAAGTTCATTAATTTGAAACTTACATTTGAATAAATGCATCAGTTTGTTTCAAAATGTTTTAATCAAAATCCTTAATTTGAACTTGATACATAAATCAAATATTCAAGGTCATTAATTTAGACTTGACTAACTGAGAGGGTTTTATAACTGATAAGAAGACTAAAAATTTGAAATGTTTATGTTTAAAAATATCAAAGTTTGAATCTAAAATGTTTATTTGAATGTTTGAGGTACTTTGAAACAGGAAGTAGATTTTAAAGGGGAGCTGGATAAACGTGTTGATTAAAGATAAAAGAAAGCTCAAAGAAAGGGGGAGCATGTTGATTCAAGTTTTATCAAGACAAGCTCAAGAAAAGAGATTAGGATTGCAAAAGATATAAAGATCAGAGAATATTAAAGTATCTGGAGTTGAATTGAAGATTGATGACTATGGCAACAGCCAAGGGGGCAACTGTTGATGCATATGTATGTCGCCTACAGTCATCGAAACACATCGAGTCTGTATATATGAGCATAACGTTTTATTTAGTGTGTTGGGTAGTCAACTCGTACGAGTTGGACTCAATTCGTACGAGTTGGACACAACTCATACGAAGTGACTTGTTCCTTGTGCGAGTCGTCCTTGCCTATAAATAGGTGTGTGCTCATTTGAATGTTAGTATCTTTTGTGACTCGGAAGGCGGAGCTATGTCTAGCTGTTACCAGGAAGTGTAAAGTTTGATAATCAATGAAACAGTGTTTAAATAAGAATAAACTTGTTTACAATGTCGCCTAAGCAAACAAATTCCGCACGTTTACGTTAGGTTTGCCAAATTAGTGCCTGAACAGATCCGACAACGGACCTACACAGCTGAAGAGAAAGTCATAGCTGATGTAGAACATGAAGCCGGATTAGTTGCAAATCTAGCATCTGCACAAAAGAAGAAAAGAAAGCTGCCTTCAAATAAGCAGAACAAAAAGCAAATGCTGATAATGAAGAATCAGGATGTGAACCCTCTTGATGAAAACTTCCAACTAAAGGATCCAACGAAAACGTCTGACCGATATGTTATGGAGTTGGGATCAAGTCTGTATGACAAAATTGGAAACAAATCGAAGGTCGCTAGCTAGAGATTTGATCATGACAAAGAGATGTGGCTAATTATTTGTGAAAGTGGACACAAAAAATACTACTTGAAGCAGTCACAATTTGAGTCTTGGACAAAGATTGACTTGCAAACTTACTACGTGCTCCATATCATGATTCAAATCCAAATCAGCAAGGGAGAGGTTAGGCTTTCTGCGACAAGCTTGAAAGGGAAGTGAAGAATAACTCTCCCACGATGAAAATTGTTGAATCATATTTAAAGAAGAGTCCTGGAATTCGCGATCCACACACCAAACGAACTATTCAGAACGTGATGTGGTCGCCAAATGACAAAATAAAAAGTCATTCCTGCTGCACCAAAGTTTCTAAAAGGCATGCTCAAGAACTTCAACTTCTGGGCCTACGATCCAAGGATGGAAGAAGCGGTGATTTTTACTCAGGAAAAATCCTTTCGGTTAGGAGACACATTGGATCTTATAAGCTTTTACGAAGAGTACATCAAGATTTTGGGTCATCATCAGATTCGCACCAACGACCAGTATGAAATTTGTGCGAAGTCATGGACGAGTGTGGTAGCTAATGTGATTGGAAACAAACTATATGTGGATGCTAGTCCACTGTTTGGAGGGAGTGCAGCTGGTGGATCTTCAAGCTAAAGCAACACTAATGCAGTAAACCTAGGGGGAGATTGTTAGACCCTTAAAGGTTTATGCATTAGTTACTTTATCTATTTGGGCTGGCTTGTTGAGTTTATTATTTAGCTTGTATTGGAGTGGGCTCGTAAAGGCTTAGGGCCTAGGGTTTAGGGTAATGGTGGACTAAACCTTTTGATATATATAGTAAATGATGTATTAGGGTTTAGGGGTTCTTTGGTTGCCATCATTAACTACTAGGCAAAGCTTTTGTATGCAAGTTAATCAATTGAATCTTCTCTATTTCATCTTATTTGTTTTTCCTTAAATCAAGCTTGATTGTGTGATTCCGCCACCAATCAAGCTACGTGTGATATTGTTAGAGCCGGTTTTCGGGACTTTGATGCAGGCCTAAGTGTGGAGGAGCGGGCCATGTTATATTTGGAGGCCTAAGATCGCGTGACAAATGGGGCTTCACTAAAATGACTCTAACTTGGGCTACGGGGGTCCGTTTTGGGCGTGCGACCAGTCAAAACGAACGTGAGGAAAAATCCCATTTTGCTGCAAATGCTTGCGGCGGTTTGGGTTGACGTCGGGCCCAAAAAAGGCTTATTTCTATGACTTTTTATCATTTTTATGTTTTTTGGGCTTTTTGCCAACTTTTGTTTTGTTCTAGTTTTTGGCCTAAGTGTGTTTTAGGCCCATTTTCGAATTTCCGTTTCTATTTATATGTTATTAAAGTTAATGAAAAGTTCGGACTTGAATTTTGAGAAATCAGTTTTTGTCACTTCAAATTCTTGCCCTTTGGGTTGAATTTTGGGGGTTTGGGAAAGATCAACACGGGTATTCGCAGAATCAACGTGTTCGTTCTTTGTTATCTAATCTTCCGCTACATCAGACTTACACCCTTACATGGATTTTATTGGCTTAAAGACAAAGTGTTCTTTTGTTTTATGAACATATAAGTATGTAAGTCAGTTGTTAGGGAAAATTGTTTTAATGTTCATCTAATGAGCTCTAAATTGGTATAAGCTACTCAAACAGTGATGATTCTCAAAGAAATCTTTTGTAAGATAGGTAAGAAAGATTCTTTGATAATTTATCTCTTCCTGAGTATACCTTTGACAATCAATTATGCTTCTTCGTGTCTTAACGTTTATATTAGGATTTGCTTTAGCTATGAACACTCTTAGGTAATTCAATGAAATCCCAAACATTATTCGAACACATAAAATCAGTTTTACTAGAAAACGGTTTTATTCCATTTAGAAGATTGATTGATGCTAATGGATTAAATAGAATAGGTAGGATCAGTAAACTTTCCATTATCCGTTTCAACTTTAGTCAGGGAGGATATGTAATCATCAAAGTTAGTACGCTTTTAATCCTAGTTAACCTCTTGAGTTGATTATTAGGTATATTAGAAGTTTCAGTTTTATGGATTAGCTCTTGGTTAGGTTGCTATCATTATCAAGATTCTAAGTGTGTAAGGGTTGGTGCAGTATGGTGTACAAGAGGTGTAATCGAAGTTAAATTCGAAGTAAGATTTAATGAATCTCTTCCCCACGTCTCTTGTATTCCTTGCAAGTCATGATAAAGACTTTTACAGTTCCCACTGACCTTAGAAATCTTTAGGAACTCACCATGCTTAGGGTTAATATTTAAAGACCAATAAATTCTAATAGAGAAACAAGTTAGTGACGTTAGCCATTGTTGTTTCTCTTGTTGAGGATTATTTTAGTTTTGGTAAGAAATCTAAGTGTGCCCGCAATTAAGCAACAATGAAACTTTTGTAAGAGCAACATTAGATTCTAAAGAGGCAAGTTTTGATGGAACAGTGTCGAGATGGAGCAATGTCTTGTACAAGAGGTGTAAATTTAAGTAATTTGAAGTTTTTACTCCCCCACCCCTTACATGCTCCTACAAGTTATTATTAAGACACTTGATGCTCCCACTGATCTTTGATATCTCTAGAAATGCTACAAGAGGAGTTTCAATGATGTATGTGGTGGGAAAATGTCATTCATATATTAGACCTGCTATGATTTCCTTAATGTCCAGATGTCATAAGAAGCTTAAGTGTATATATATATATATATATGAATGAATCTCTTTAAAACCACGGACCATATGAGACAAATTTAGATACAAATTGGTAGTCTTTAACTGATAAATGAATTATGTCTGAGTATTCCATTTGGAATAAGTACCACGAATATCAATGAAATATAACTTCTAGTGGACCCATACTTATTCCTAAGCCAAGTAATGTTTAGGGCGTTCAATACATGATTTAAAATCACAAAGAATGAGATTAAATGAAAAAATCACCCCCATCAACCATGTCATGATTTCTCATGAACTTTGGTTACAATGAATGAAATTTATGGGTCTCATTTTTCTTTTTCCAAATTCTCATTTGCATGATAACAAAAGTTGTGAAAGTGTATAGTGTCATGTAGTTTTATCTTATAAATGTTATATCCAGATATTGATAACAAATAATATGAGCGATTAAATTAAGGGTGACGTTATGTTGTCTATGCAAACCTCACAACTGTCATAATGTAGCTTAAGTATTGATAAATAATTCTGATTAATATCCAGAATATATAAGGTATCATAAAGCCTAATTAAAAGACTGTTTACTATGGTTCATTTAGCTTTAACATTTAATTTTGTCACTAACTCTCATGTTAGTTATTTGTTGATTTCTAATAAGGAAACGCATAGAACCCGACTCAACCTATCATGTGTAAGTTGGAATATCAAGATTAGCAGACTTAAATTAGTAGGGGATTACCTAATTAATTTATTCAATTGTTCTTTGGAATTATGGATAATCTTGTTGCTCATGCCTAGTCTAATGACATAATTATGTAGTGAGATTCTCCCTTGAAGAACCTTATAGTTGGAATCAATACTTGTATTGTGATTATCAACCTTAGAACTATCCTCTTTTTAGGTTTTAGTGATAGTGAGGTGAATTACATCTTATTTTCCAGTTTTAGGCATTTCTTTCCTGTACGTTTGTTGCTAATCAACACACTCATTTTCCTTTGGTACTTTTGAGTGTTATTAGTTGATTTGAAGGCATTAAATTGTACTAGTGGAAAAATTACTATGTAATGCACTGGAAAAATATACTTATTTCCATATGTAAGCCCTAAATTTTATGGGTCGTGATTTTGTACATTATGATGTATTCATAGATTCCATTTAACCCCAATTCACATAAATTAGATTAGTCTAAGGGAAAACATAAACTAGAATAAATCTACTGATAGTATCTATTTAAATAAGTTCTTGATCATCATAAGAGACATTAATTTTGACTTATCCCATTTGTCTTGCTCTACTTTTCTTCTGCTATACTTTTATCAGAAAAAAGCTATAGGATTGTCAATCTAACTTAAGGAGAAAATCTTATAGAAACTCTTTAGCAAACATATTAGTCTTTGACATTAGAGTGGATGATATACATGAGATACTAATTTATAGAAGAAAATTGTAGTGAGTAATGTTATGGGGTATTAAAGTAAGGCAGACAAAATATGATCATAAGATTAATGAAGGATCATTAATATGAAATCATTATTCGAAGAAGTTGTGATATGTCTATTACTAATATCAAACTAATAGACTAAGATTATTTGAAATTCTACTTAAATGAAGACAAATTACCTTTGGGCAGAAGACAAATCACTTAAATATATGTGCAAAATAATTGTGACAGATCACATTTAGAAAGAAGTGTGACAATTATCTTAGTTATGCACATGTTAGATATGCAAGGCAGGAATGAATCAAATCACATTTGGGCAGAAATGTGACACATGTTTGTAAGGCATAAATAACTTAGCTTGTAATTAAACTTGAACAATAAGATAGATGTATGAAATCACTTTTGGGCAGAAGTGAAATATCAAAAGCTCATTCAAGTTAAGCTATTTGATTTTAAAAAATACTTTCATTTCATTTAGGTATTTACAAAACCAGTAAGTTAACACCAAACCACCTGAAATTAGTTCACATCAACAGTTCATGAGATATAGAGTTTTCGAGAACTTATGCAATTTCTTTTTTCTCTAATGAAAACTCGAGTTTAAGTGTTTTGAGTACTTCATAGATTTTGAGTTCATTAGTTCCTTATGTGATGTCGACCTTTTATGAGATTTCGACTTTTAATGAGATTTCGAGTTTACTTATGAAATATCGAATTCTCTTATGATTTCGAGGTCTCTAGAGATTTCAAGTTCTTTATGAAATCTTGAATCCTTATGAGTTCTTAGGATTTCAAGTTTACTAATGAAATCTCAAGTTTTAGGAGATTTAAACTTCTTTTTTGAATTTTGTTAATATCTCGAAATCTTATAAATCAATCTTGAAGAATATTGATTATCTCATATTCTTTTGTGATAAGAATGGATGATTTCAAAAAGCTTATATATTATTCAGTTTCCTAAATTTATGCTTTGATAATTATTTTCATTTTTTCGAAATCTTTTACAGATATATCATATCACTTATTTCGAAAACAAATGGATAAAATATAATCAAAGCTATGAAAAAACATAATCTTTTTTAAACGATCATCCTAAATCTTAAGAATTATTCGAATTTTATGATGAACACGAAGAACATCATCAAAGAATTTTATGAGTTTTTCATCTGTAATCAAAACCTTAAACATAATTTTGTGTGTAGATTTCGATTTTAACAGTAACTTGGATTTTTCAGATGGTATAACCTAATTAAAAATTGTTATTTAACTCTTGGCTGAAAAATGTGAACATCTGTTAAATTCGTTTTTCATCAAAATTTAGTTTTCTAGTTTTACTTCCAACTTTAGGGTAAACCAACAGAACTGATGTGAGCAACATACGCTTTAATACCAGATGTTGATCAGTAATGGAAAATATGTAAAAGTAATACATGTTACAACATTCAGGCTAGTAGAGAATCTAGAAACACATGCAACCATTAAGTTCGACATACTAATCAGCTTGATCTGGTTCCATTTAAGATGTATATGATTGATGGTTGTTTCGAGTTCTTAAGGGTGAAGAATTCGTGATTATGGAGAGAGAGGAGGACGAGATATATGTAATATTATTATGATAGTCTAATCTAAAACCCTCTCTAGTCATCTCTTTAAATACACCCAAGGGTAAACCTTTATTAGTTAATAAGGGTAATACGATGTATCAACAATTACCAACTAATATATTATAAGGAGACCCGTGGTGGTTCCATTTTTGTGCGTGATGAACAAATACCACGCGTGGAAGATGTCCACATCCCACCGCCACTTGATTATCTAACGCATACAATTTGATAACGCTTGATATATGTTACGCGTGAAGAATGGAACATGTGAGGGGGTGTGAGGGTTCATTGTTGGGTGTTGTGAGTGATAGAATAATGCTTGGTGACGTCGCAGAACTTGATTGAAAGTTGTGAGTGGGTGATAAGTGATGAGTGATGACCACCCCTACCCCCTAAGGTATTATAAATTTTGATCTAATATTATATAAATGATTATAATGGCCATATATTAAATTATATTTAATCTTATAGGTTTTTCCCAGATATATCGAGTTTCCTTCTGAATTGGTGTATAAACATTATTGTCTAGTGGAGATGAATATGATCGGGTGATTCCGCTCGTGGCACTATGAGACTCTAGTGGTCTGTCAGTAATCCAAATTTGTCATTAAAAAATTATATATAATGGATAAGAGCATGATACTTGATTTTTAACATAGAGAAGTTATTCATTAAAAAGTTCCATTAATAATAGATGCTAACACAATTTATGAATTAAACCTGAAAGTTATAGTCATTTTCACGTATTATTAGACGAAATGATTAATTTGAATTTGTGAAAATATGTGAGAAGACTATTGTGACACCATGTCATTTTAATTAGTGTGGATGACATAACGGCAAAACTTGGAAAACATAAATGCATCCAAAGTCCTTTAAACAACAAAAGAACATATACTAAATTACATAATCAAATATAAATTGTAAGGATTCTCCGAATTTGACGAGTAAAATCTTAATAACAATCTTGTCCTTAATATAAAAAAAAACTTCTTTTTTTATTCGAATGGCTTAACTTTGTTAGTAAAAAGAATCTAATAATATTGGCGTAGTTATAAATAGACGCTCATGGCAATGCATTACGCATAACAATTAAGGAAGAGGAAACAATGGAGCTCCCGACCCTTGTTTTCTTCACCATTGTTTTCCTCTTCTTCCTCGTCCATGGCCTCGATCTATACCATAAAAGGCCAATGCCACCTGGCCCTGCGGGCCTTCCCATAGTCGGAAACCTTCTCGACATTGGACCAAAACCCCACGAGTCACTAGCCAAGCTCTTTCTTAAACACGGTCCACTTATGACCATCCGTTTGGGCAGTGTCACGAGTGTGGTGGCATCCACACCCGATGCGGCCAGAGAAATCCTACAACGTCATGATGACGTATGCTTTGGCCGCATGATCCCAGACGCTGTCACTGCACTGGAGAACCATAACTTGGCGGTCCTGTGGATCTCAGCCAACGAAGACTGGCGAACCATCAGAAGGGCACTCAACACATACCTCACCCACCAACACAAACTCGACACTCTTCGCGATCTTCGCCAGAATGTCATGGAAGGGATGCTAGAGTTCCTTAGGGCGTCCACACTCAAAAACGAGTGTGTTAATATAGGAAAGTTGGCATTTGCGGTTGCCCTAAACCAGATATCCAACACATGCATTTCACAAAACGTGACCAATTACGAGTCCGAGGATATCGGAGGTTTTAAGACCGCGGTGAAGACAATAATGGAGGTGGCCGGGAAGGTTAACATAGCCGACATATTCCCAGTATTGAAGCCATTGGACCCGCAGAACATACGACGGCAAGCCAAGGCTGCTTATGGATGGTTTGATCGAGTGATGCTAGGTTTCAAAAACGAGAGGATAAAGCATCGGGAGTCGAAGCTGCCAAGGTTTGGTGACATGTTGGATTCGTTGTTAGATTACAGTGAAGATAATGTAGTGGACTTTAATCTCGTACACATCAAAATTTTACTAGTGGTGAATCACTAAATCCACCTTTATATCATGACAACAAAGATATTCAGTCTTAAAAGGAAATATTCTAACCATGAATGAAGACTAATGAGACATAAAACAATTGAAAGATATCTCCTGAAGTAGATTCTGCAGATTAGTATGCAACTATTTTTAAAACGGATGCGACAAAAAACGAATATTAGTTGGTATATTTTAGAAAAATAACATTTTGTGTAATACCTCGTTGAACATTTTGTGTCAGATATTTTAATAAACACAAAGACGATGTAACAATATGTTTATAAATTACAGGATTTGTTCTTAGCGGGTACAGAAACAAGCTCAAGTACAACAGAATGGGCGATGACCGACCGAGCTGTTTCTTAACCCTGATATATTTGCAATAGTTTGAAAAGAAGTTTCTAGCATAGTAGGAGAAGATGGAAAAATCAATGAAGAGAAAATCCTCGACTTACCATATTTGCATGCTGTCATCAAAGAAACAATGCGACTTCATTTGTCTGTGACTCTATTAGCGCCTCACAAAACGGAGAATGAAGTTAAACTCGGTGACTATATTGTGCCAAAAAAATATACAAATCCTTGTTACGTATGGGCCATGGCACGAGATCCAATGTATTGGGAAAATCCATTGAGCTTCATGCCTGAAAGGTTTTTGAAAAGCGAATAAGGGTCAACACTTGCAGTTTTTACCATTTGGATCTGGACGAAGGATGGAATACCCTTGGCTCATAGGGTGGTGAGTTTAATGGTGGCATCGTTTGTATATCATTTTGATTGGAAACTTAGTCATCCTAGAGAAGAGATGGACATGAATGATATATATTTGGCCTAGCCTTGCTAAGAGCAACACCACTTGTTGCAACCAATTAATAAGCTCATGAATTCACGAAGCAAGTGTACACGTGTTGTTTCATGGTCAATAAAGGATCTATATTGTGTAATATTTGTAGTAAGAAGTTTGGTTGATAAAACTGAGCAAAGAATTGGAAAGTAAAATAAGTACAATTACAATATTAACCTTTTTATTATTAACCCATTTCTAGCCTCGTTACATAAATTACAACTTTGTGTTCTCTGTTTCAATCAACCATTTTCATCTTAGGTGTAGCTTTTCAATTTGACTAAAATCTAAATCATTTTCTTTTTTTGTTCTTCAGATAAATTTTTTTCTGTACACAAAGTACAAAAACTTTTTGTTTTTTCCTTCTTTAGATGGAGAGGATAACCAAAGGTATAAGCAAGAAACATCAAAGAGGGTTTTATGGTAATTTGTGAACATTCCATTGGAATGTTATAAATTCCATCACTAAGTGAAGGATTGTTAAAATCTATTGAATTGTGAACCAAACGGACTTGACGAATTATAGATTTTAACAATCCTTCACTTAGTGATGGAATTTATAACATTCCATTTAACTCAACCAAACATAAGTTTTTATATTCCTATAAATTCTGTGAACCAAACGGACTTGAGGAATCATAATGAAGTATTTGAATAGATATTCCGCACACTTTAATTTAGTGGAGTCGCATGGCTTTGGCAGCAATTATGATTGGTAGGCTTCCTAAATAGGTTACCTCCTAGTGGTCTATTGGTTAATCTGACAATTTGATCTTCTTGATAGTCTAAGCCGCAACCAACCTAATTGTATAGATTTCGTAGCAAGCGGAAGGGACACCCAAAGGTAGCATCGTTGCCTTAACCAAGCAAATCCCGTCATGTCAAAAAACTACCCTTAAGCCACAAAACAATGGTGACACCTTACCCTTGTCAGAAACTATTTTTTTTTTTATTTTAACAATGTCAAACTCCTTAACCAATCAAAACATAAACACCAACACAAATCCCAACGGTCAGACAAGTGCATCGACATTCACAGTTTCACACTATGTTTATAGGTACTCCTTAAGGAATAAACAACCCGCTAGCTCTACCCTTATGGGTGGCGGCGGTGTTCTAGCAAAAAAATCTCGGGTCAAGAGTGGGTACTGACAGAAAACAAAAAATTCTTTAAGAGAGCTAGAGGAAAATAAAACCAAAGATTTGAAACACAGATCTCGGGTCAAGTGGGCTAAGGTCGGTGATGAGAATTATAAATTCTTTCACTCGATTATTAATTATAGAAGAGCCAGCAACTCTATCCAGGGATTGCATATGGGGTAGGTCATGGACCATGAAACCATCTACAATTCAAAATTTGTTTTCAGGTTTTTCTTTCAGGGAAAAATTCAGAGAAGACATGGCGATTAGGCCTTTGTTGATGTGTAACATCATCAAGAAGTTATCGGATTTTGAAGCGGTTGAAGTTACCGCTCAGTTCAACAAAGTGGAGATCAACAAGGTGGTTTTTGAATGCGGAGATGACCCGGCCCCGGGGCCAGGCGAGATTTAACTTCATATCTTTTAAACGTTTTTGGCATTTCTAGGAAGATTTTACTAATATATTGATTGTTTTTCATGACACAGGGGTCATTAACATGGAATGTGTTGCTTCATTTATCGCTCTCACACCAAAGATTAAGGATCCGTTGTCTCTTAATATCTATAGACCTGTAAGCTTGTCGGGGCGATTAACAAGGTTATTTCCAAGATCCTTGCAAATCGCCTCAAGAGGGTTCTTGGCTCACTTATTTTGGATTCCCAGTCGACATTTCTAAAAGGTAAATACATTTTGGATGGTCCCGTTATTGTAAACGAGCTGTGCTCTTGGATCAGGATACAAGAAGGAATCTTTTATCCTCAAGATTGATTTTGAAAAGGCGTATGACAATGTCACCTGGAACTTCCCGGTGTCCATTTTAGCTCAAATGTGTTTCCCCGAACGTTGGTGTAAATGGATTTTTGGCATTTTGGAGTTGGCTAGGGCTTCGGTGTTGGTTAACAGGGCTACGACCTTCTATTTCCAATTCCATAAAGGGATGGGCGACCCTACATCTCCTTTTTCTATTCCTGGTTATGATGTAAGCTTTGTCGTGCATGTTCGACAAAGCGGTAGAGGGTGGGGACTTTGTTGGTATTCGGCTTTCGAATGATGGTCCATTGATCTCTCATCTTTTTTATGTTGATGATGATATTGTCATCGGTAATTGGTAAAGGGTTAACATTACTAATGTGGTCCGTCTTTTATGGTGCTTCCATGTGTGTTCATGTTTGAGAATCAATCTCTCTAAATCCAACTTATATGAGGCAGGGGTGGAAGGTGTGAGGGTGGAAGATTTGACTAAGGTGGTCAGCAGCAAAGCGGGTTCCCTCCCATTTAAGTATCTTGGGTTGAGTGTGAGGGCCAATGTGAATCGGGTTAACAAACGGAGACCGGTTTATAAGGTTTTTGAGGCTAGGCTTTCACTTTGGAAAACATCAGTTCTCTCTATTTGTGGTAGGATGACCTTTCAAATCCGTTTCCAAACTATTATTTTTCGTTATACGAAGCCCCCATCAATGTTGTCAAAGTTTTGGAAAAGGTTATCCGAAAATACTTATGGGGTAGTTCTCAAGAGTCGAATAATATGACTTGGTTTCTTGGGACAGGGTGGCTATGCCTAAGAGCGTTGGTGGGTTGGGTCTGTGCAAATTAAAAACGATAAAATTTGCTTTACTCTCAAAATAGGATCAAGGTTTAAGAATTAAAAATATAATCTTTGGGTCAAAGTTGTTGAAGCATTACATTCTCATAGAAGTTGCTAGAGTTTTTGTTTTTATCTTTGCAGGTCCAATTATGGAAGCGTGTGGGTCAACATCGCGAAGCTCACCTCTAATCCCGACCATGGCTGCCCTTAGGAGAAGGAATATTGCGGTTACGGATGAGGTGTGTAAGTTATACAATTTTGGAGGGGATTCGGCTGATCATCTGTTTACGAGGTGTGAGGTGGCCTCGGTTCTTTGGCAAAAGATGAGTGCTTGGTGCAAGATTCCTAAGTTCCTAGTGTTTTCCTTTATAGACATCCTTGAAGTGCGGATTCTTATGGGTTAAGGGGAGCGAGCAAAGGAGTATTTGGAAGGCTAAAAACTATTTGATCTTTGAGGGAAGACATGCTAAAATCATCAAAACATCTTTAGCGAACTCCGCTCTCTTGGATATCTTTGGATTAAAAATAGATTCAAATTCAAATGTTTGACTTGGGATAACTGGTGTAATAATAATAATAATAATAATTAGAAAGATAACGAGTGGTAAACAAGGGTAATTCCATTGCTGCAAAAATAATCGTTAAGAAACATCAAAATTTAGCATTTCTAGAATTATATAGTTTAATCATTAAAGAATTAAAATATAAAAAAGAACTATTTTGTGAACTGAAAAACAAAATGTAGTGCGGGTCAAACCATACCAATGCCGTGACAAACTGAACAACATTGTTACACGTATGGGTATTATCATATCCGGTATCGATATTCGTTTCTTAGGTTTTCAATCGATGTAAAACACGTGTCGATAGGATATCAGTACTTTATTTTTTTGGGTTTTCTCTTTCGTTTGTCATACCGGGTGTTGTTATTGTACCGAGACCATAACTAACCGAACCGATGCCGACTAAATTTTCGCCTAACCGTGCGGGGGAATTCCACTAGTTTTAAACTAACATGTGTATTAAGTTTAATGTAAATGTTTTTAGTAAGTTTAATGCAAATGTTTTTTTACTAAGTTTAATGTAATATATTTTTTGAAGTACGTCAACTTCAGTTTACATTGTAGACAACTTGACATAATCGGGTTATCGGGTGGAGTGATCACTAAAACTTTTAAACAATGAGAAGATCCAAAATGACGACTAAAGCATATAAATAAATAATGAGAAGATCCAAAATGATACTTTTTTTAAAATAAAGAAGATCCAAAATGATACTTTTTTTAAAATAAAGAAGATCCAAAATGATACCTTTCTAGAAAAAGAAGATCCAAAATGACGACTAAAACGAGAAGATCCAAAATGATGTTATTGAGATTAATAGATTATTTCATAACAGATATATAAATATTTCATACTTTTCTATGTGTACTAAATATACAAATACTAAGAATGAAAGATATAGAATCTTTCTATAGTAATAAATAAAATTTTTTTTTGACACGTGTCACTTCCTCGTGTTTTGTTAATTTATTTTTTTATTTATCTCTCATGTTAAATAACAATAATAATAATCTTATACTAACAATTAGATAAGAATATATAAGATAAAAATTATAATAATAATAACAACAATAATAAAAAGTAAACAATACTAAAAAAATATTATACGGCTTATCATTAATAATATAATTAAATAAATATATAACATTAAATAATAATAAAGATAAACGACTTATCATTACAATATAATTAAATAAATAAATAAATAGCCTTAAATAATAATAATAAAGTTAAAGATTATATATTAACAATATTAGTTTGTTATAATAATAATCTAATATATTAATATTAATAATATTATTATTGAATTAAATAAGAGAGCGCCATGTGAAATTACTTGGAATCATTTATTAGAATTAGATTAGATTGCATTATTGTTTTTTTTCAGCAGAATTGAATAATTATTCTGTCTGGGGCATATGCTTCTATCAAACTATAAGTTTTTTTACATGCGTCATTATAATGGTTTGGACTCTCGTTATAGTCGCATAATTTTTTCAAATGTAAAATCTAGACAACTTAGTTTCAACTTTGTAATGTTAGACGTAGAGTTATAATTGGTTTAAACCCATTATTTATCGCACATTGCATCAATATTTAGACAGACCACTATTTTAAAAAATATAACAATTCTATACTCCATTCAAAGAAAATTTAATTCTTACGGCATATTTCATAAAAAAATGATGAAATATATAAAAACGTGGGGATTGATCTCCACCGTTTTGTATCATAATATCTCTTGAATACAAAATTGAGACGAGTGTTTTATCTATGAAATAAACAAATAAGCATGAATGTGCTTAAAACTAACTAAAATAATTGTATCTCATAATTTGAATGTATCATGAAAACATTATTCAACCTCATGTAATACATATGTTTTTAACCTAATAATTAATAAATAAACAAAGAAAAAAGTTATAATAAGTAAATAGTATATTAAAGATTATTTTTGAAAGATAAAACATGACGACTGTATGTATTAATATATGATATTATATTTTATTCAACACGTTCAATACACGAGTTTTTTAAAGATATATCATTTTTATTATTTACTATATAAAATTACACTTATGCAACCCGGGTAATACACGGGGTTCTAACCTAATACATATTTAGAAAACACTGAAAATAATGGTAAATATTACATGAAAATAATTTTATGAAGGTAGTGACAATTATCGTTATCATAAAAAAAAGATATAGAGTTAATTATACCTATGGGAAGTCTTTTACGTATAATTATATAGACTAAAGCATATAATGTACCTTTGATCCTTAAATACTAGAAACGAGTTTCGACGGAGCCGTTAAACCGTAAAAAAAGATGTAAAAACATTAAACCACACACGCAGTTGCAGCGTGTTAACTCGCAAAATTTTGAACGAATCATAAAACGATAAATTTGTAAAATATGTAAAGTATAGCAAAGTTAAAAGTGGAAAAGTGTTAAAATAGAAAGTATTTGTAACAAATATATAAAAAATGAAAACTATGGAATTAAAAGTGTAAAATATGAAAACTATTGAAGTTGAAAGTGTAAAAGATAAAAAAATGAAAGGGTTAAAAGTAAAAGAAAATTGTAAATTGTAAAGTAAAATAAAAGGTCAAAGAGTCAAAGAAAAAAATGAATACTAAAAATGTGAGTAGGAGAATTTTTACAAAATAATATAGAGTAAATTACACAAATGGCTTCATTGTTCACTCGTGTGTAATGCAGATTGCCCCAAAGGTGGATATATGTTAGTATAAAGATTATTATAAAAAATATAATATTTTTTAAAATGCGTCTACTTCAGTTAATATTGTTGACAACCGGACATAAATGGGTTATTGTGTGCAATGCCCACTAAAACTTTTACATGCTTTGGCTGGAATGGGGTCCGACATGAAAGGGTGCGGTACACCAGCAGAGGGGGTAGGAGTGGGGGCGGTGTTGGGGGAGACGTGGAGGTGGGAACGTCGTGAAGATGATTGTGGGTGGTGGGCCATACTATTATCAACCAACTAAAATTTTTGTTTGTTTTTTTTAACTTATTTGAAAATAATATTGTTTTATTGGTATGTGGTAGTGAAAGGGGGTGAAATGAGAGTAAGTGTTAGTGAAAGAAAATGGGAGGTGATGTGCCAGTAAGGTGACAGTTTTAACATTCCGTATTTTTGTATTTCTTATCGATTTATTATAATTGATATTTCTTGTAATTTCGAGATTAATCAATGAAAATCGTATTTTATATAATACTTGTTTATTCATACTTGCACAATACATAATCAATCACGAATACACATTTTTTATTTAAAACCAAGTCATACTTCAAGATTTTATTTGGAATGTTATTTCATAAGTTTTATTATTATTATTATGCTTGCATACATTTAACCCTCAACCAACTCATTTAATACCTCAAATCACCTTCTAACCTCCTACCAACTCATTTAATACCCCAAACCTACATTCTAACCTCCAACTAACTCATTTAATATCATTCTTAACTCCCAACCAGCTTCATTTAAACCCCAACCACTTAACCCTATTATACATTCAACCCCTAACACCTTCCAAACACTTGCACCACCTCCATATCACTTCCAAACTCTATCAAATCTTCAAGATTTTCAACTTTGGGCAAAAGGTTCAAGAACTAAAACCGGTGACTTTGGTATTCCATCCTCTCAAAACCGCTCACATGCATTTTGTGAAAATTCTTCGCAAACCATGAGTATATCTGACCCATTTTACGCTTGAAAAACACTTTGGGTTGCAACATATATAATTATGAAACTCACAATCAGGCTTAAACAAACAATCAATCCATCAACATGCTACATGATATGTTATTTGTTATACATATTATGACACATTATATGCATGCTATCTATCATTAACTTTCGAAACCCTCCCTTAACATGTATAGCACTATAGGAGTAGCACACCGCTCGTTGTCGGGTCATTGTTAAGTATTCAATCAATACGGTCTAATCTATTGTGATGATAAGATTACGTTAAAGGACACTTTGGTTTGATTTATAGTTGTTGCAAGCTAGTATGATTATATAACATAGTATACAGTTAACATGTGCATTTGAGACTTTTATTCATACTTATGTTATGTAGACAAACTAGTATGCTCACCGACATAATTTGAGTTGACGGATACGTTATACATGTTGCAGGAAATAATTGATGTTGATATCGCAAGAAATCTACTTAGAGCTGATTTAGGAACTAACAAATTTTACTTATGCAATATACATTTTAGTCATGTAACTTGCAAATTATTGTATTTCCTTTCAAAATAATGTAATATTTGAATTTGATGAAAAGAAATCAAAAATAATTTTAATTTACTGTCACTAATTTAGTGTTATGTTGTCTTTGACCAATCCCGTTCGTCTCGCCTGGATGTTTCCACCATTAATTGAGGCGTGGCAACAATTACTTTATGAAGACTAAGGAATATAAATAATGAGAAGTTCTGACATGACGTTATATTAGAATGTTTATTTTAATAATATTTAATATATATATATATATATATGTATATATATTTTATGCATATTGTATATATTAAATACAAATATTAAGAATAAAAGAATATAATATAAGTATATATACCAAACAATGAATATTGATATAAGCAAAAGTGCACATGTTTTTATATCAGTTTAAAGCATTCACATTCCTTACATCAAATTTGAGGTTGGTCTTTATATTATAAAAAGTGGTTGTGAGTGGATGAGAAAGGAAAAGTTACTGTTCATTTATATATGGGGGGGGGGGGGGAGGCACTGTTCACCCTCTATCAATTTTTAATGTATTTAGAAAGTGTTTATAAGTGGATGAGAGATAAATGATAATGATAAAGTTATAAAAAAATATTATGTAATTGAAATAAGAGAGAAAATGTAATGTTTTTAGTGTAATTATATATGTAATTGTTTTTATGCTTTATTTAAAGAAATATTTAAAACTCAAAATAAATAAAGGAAACAAAATTGGGTGAAAAACTAAAGAAAAAGAGAAAATTTGCCCAGATACGCCCCACGCGTCGCCAGGCACGCCCCATGCCTTGCCTCCGAAAATTGCCAGACACCTCCAGATGATCACAAAGCAAAGCCGAGTAAAGAAAAGCCTAGACACGATCATGCTCTTAAGGCACGCCCCGTGTCTCGGTACTAAAAGGCAAAACCTGACTTCTGGAAGATTGGGAAGATCCGATGGGACCCTCAAAGTTGACAGACGCGGTTTAGTTTTCTTACAAAAAGATGGTTAATTTTAATTGTTTATGCACTAGTTAAAGTTTGAATATTTATAAAAACACAATAAAATACTATCACACTATAACTCACGTTGGGCAAGTGCACCCATCGTTGGCGTAATATAGTGATGGTAAGATACTAATGTCGTCCAAGGATACAAGAGTTTTAGTACTGAGTCTTTGTTAACGTCTAGTCAAATCCAAAAGTTGGAGTTTTAAAAGATGGCTCAAAATTAAAATAAATAGGAAAATTAAAAGATAGTAATCAGTGATAGGCAAAGGGGATGCTTATGATCAACATACTATTAAATAGCTCTGACCATGGGGTTGCAAGGACTCGATTGTCAGATGAGGAACTGCATATTTTAATACATAATATTGTGTAGTTCTTTTTAGGGACTCTAACACACTCAACCAGATCACTTTGAATAAGCAGGGAAACACCACTCCAGGTCGGGTATAATATTAATTAATTATATAGTTTAAGGAGTTTATATTACTTGTCTCTATTAGTCCACCAATGCGTCGTCAATTCCCCTAAGGTAGATACTTTTATATAAACTAAGTCCTTTACAATTTGGTGCTATCTCCGGGCAAAAGCAAGAGCTTACCCAACCCAGAGTCTCATCCAAAACCTTTAACATCCACCAAGATTATCAACATATTTTACTCTACATGCACGTAGAAAACATGAGCGACCCAAGGTAATGACGTCACAATATTATTGGTAGGTTTTAAGGGTTAGACAAAAACTATAATGACCTAAGGTAATAGCAACCCAAGTTAAGGGAGACACTCTCAAGAATCTAGCCAAGAATGGCCATGGAACTAGATGTTACCAAACTTGAAAAGATTATATTAATCATAAACGCTTGATTACACTAATTATTCTTGAGTTTTTCTTAATGATTACAATAATTAGAGATAATGGGGTAGATGAGAAGTGTGTAGTGGAGAAGAGGGGAGAAAATGAGCAAGCGAAAATGCTGAAGAATGGCCTCTATTTATAGGTTGGCTAGGGCCCAGACACGGGGCATGCCTAGATGACATGGGGTGTGCCTGCCTTGGTTATTGGCTACTCTGGGTTCCTATGGCATAGGGTGTACCTATGAAGCACTGCCCGAGGTCAACTTTGTGGGCCCACTAGATCTTCCAAATCTTCTAGAAGACTTCTTTTGTCTTGTATTGTCGAGGCACAAGGCTTTCCTTCAAGGCACGGGGCGTGCCTGGCTTTTCTTCACTAATTTTCATGTTGTGGTATTTTGGAGGTGTTTGGCAGTTCCCAGATCTGAGGCGTGGGTGTGTCTGGTGAGGCATGGCGTGTCTGGACATTTTGTTCTGTTTTTTCCCGGTTTTGCTTCCTTTGTTGTTCTTGGGTTAGTTTTGTCCTAAAATCCAATATAACTGACAGATTGTAGTAGGTCATTTAGACAGGCACGCCCTGTGCCTTGAGCCCCAACAACCTATAAATAAAGGTCATTTCTACCATTACAACTTGTTCATCTTCTCCCCTCTTCTCCTCTACACACTTCTCTTCTACCCCATTATCTCTAATCATTGTAATTATTAAGAAATACTCAAGAATATTTAGTGTAATCAAGAATTTCATGATTAATATAATCTTTTCACATTTGAAAAAAAAATACTAATTTCATGGTCATTCTTGGCTAGATTCTTGAGGGTATTTAGGTGACACTTACCCCCTTGATGGGGAGTTCACTAAAGAATATCATAGGTGATCAAGGTATATGTGTGTGTGTATGTGTTTGTTCATGACATTAGTTTATTAGTAGTTTATTGAAAGTGAGTGAAATATTAGCATCACCATTAATGTGGGTCATTAGTATTTCGGCTTAACCCTTAAAATTTACAAATAACCTAGTGACGCCATTAACTTTGGTCGTTCATGTTTATAATGTTTATGTAGAGTCAAAACATATTGATACTCTAACCGGAGGTTAAAGGCTTGGGAAGGGATTTCTGGTTGGGTAAGCTCTTACCTTTATGCGGAGCTAGTACCGAAGTGTCAAGGACTTGGTTTTTATTAAAGTTAGGGGAATTGAAAACTCACGAAGGACTAAAAGGAAAAGTAATTTTAACCCCTTAAACTATCTAATCATTTACTGAATAATAGTGGTGTATACATTCCTTGTTGATTGGGCGGTACCATTATGCTTTGATTCCGACCTCGAGTGGTGTTTCCCTGCTACAAGTTCGAGTGTGTTAGGATTCCGACCCAGATACTGCACAACATTACGCATTAACACACATAGTTCCTCGTCTAACAATCGGGCCCTTGTTACCCCATGGCAAGAGGTAGTTAACGAAACATCAAGAGGTATGTTGATCATAAACACCCCTTTTTCTTATCATTGATTCTACTTTTTTATTTTCTTCTTCATATTTCTTTTGATCCATTCTTAAAACTTTTACTTTTGGGTTTGACTAGATGATAATGAAGACTCGGTACTAAAACTCATTGTATCCTTTGACAACTTCGGTATCTTACCATTAGTGTATTACGCCAATGATGGGTGAACTTTCCCCACGTGACGTGTAGTGTGATAGTATAATATCGTGTTTTTATAAATATTAAAACTTGAATTAGTGCATGAATTAGCTAAAAATAACCTTCTTTTTATTAAGTCACTACATCACGCCAAATATATTGATACATATAATATGAATCATATATTTTATGAAAGTAGTTTTGTTAATGCATGTTTATGTAAGTGTTGAAAAAAACGTCCAGTAGAACACGCTGAGGAGCATCTACTGACATAACAAGTCATCTGAATTTTACAAAGAAGTGCCTGAAGTCCACTCAGTCGCAACTGAAGTCCACTCAGTCACAGCTGAAGTTCACCAGAAACACACAGCCAATGTAGAAGAACTTTAGCTGAGAATTAGATAAAAAGATATAAGACGACTAAACCAAAAGGTCAAACATACTGAAGCTTAACTTTAGACCTCTGATAACAACTTCAAATAATGAAGAAATTATTAGACGAGAAAGAAAAGCTTTAGGAGACTTTAGTAAATATCAGAAGACATCAGTTGTTGAGCTAAGGTTAAAGCCATCAATCAGAATACGAGATTCTTGAAGAATAAAATATCAGTACACCAGGAGTCTCACTAGGAGTCTCACTGACGGAAAACTCTAAGTGTAAACCTTCTAGAAGCAAAGGAAGTCAACGCAACTAGACAATCAACCAATCACTATAAATAGCAAACACAATCATTTTCTATGAATTATCCTCAAAGCTTAAAACATTAACCACATACTCTATTTTTCGAACCTTTTCTAAAACCCTTACATACTCCATGGCCTCTTCATCTGAAACAAACAAGCGTGTCTTCGTGTCAAGATGTACTGTACAAAGTTAATCAATATGAAGAACTCAGAACCACAATAGTAGCTGTAAGGAATCACCACTTGCAGAAGTCATAAGCATCAATCACAATGCTCCTGAACATTGCCTACAAAAACCATGTGCAACAGTGAAGGTGAAAATGGTCAAGAATGACCATGGCTCTAAAGAGGAAGCATTTGTGGGGTGCATAACTAAAGATGAACCATTCCGCATGGTTTTGGATGTTTTTAAGAGAATGTTCAAACTTTGAAGGATGCGGGAATATTCAAGTGTACCCTCAGACGATGAAGTCAAGGAAACTTTGAAAAACATTGGTTATCCATAAAATACAAAAAGCTTCTATTCTTCATCTCAGGTATCCATTTTCACCACTAACCGAAGCTTATTATCCTTCAATTTCCAGTTATTTCTTTTGATTCTTCATCAAACCTTTTTTTTGAATCCTCATTTAACCTCTGTTTATATTACCACCAAACCTTCATCAGATGTAACGTTTCCGCAATTAACAAGATTATATTCTTTCTCTCTCCATTTTGATTCTCAAATCGCTCCCTTCACTGTATTTGAGAAGGCGACTTTTCAATTTCTGGGAGATGACATACTAAACAAATCTTTCAAATCTGGGTTTTGCGAGTGCACACAAGGTGTTTGTGAAATAGTCTCAAAGAACAAATCTTTGTTTTTTATATATATTTATATTAACACCAACCATGGGTAAGGGGTTACGTGGGATTCTATTTAGAGGGTGGGCAACTCGCGGTTGCTACCGTCTTTCGTCTTGTATAGTGTTCTTCGTTCACTGGTTTTCTACCTCTACAACTCAGCTCGAGTTCGGTCTACCGTTTGTGTGTTTTTTATTCAGTGGCATGGCTCCTACAAGGAGCGGTCGGAACGTTAAGTCAGGAGGCCATGTGCAAGGCTCTGCTACTGGTTTAAGGACCTGCCCCTTCAAATTTTTCCACGACTGTAAAGATGGCAAACCGGGGTCTGGGGGATTTTTCCGCCTACTTGAACACATGCAAAGCACCCACCTCAAGACAGAAAACCGAAGGCTATCTTTGAAAGAGGCTATCTCCAAGGACTTGGTCCTTTTTTTGGATGTTGGGGAAGTTCTTAGGGTAGGAGATAAATGGTTATGTGGGAGGTGCATGGTCATGCATGCGCTCAGTAGGGGGTGCAAGCATGATGATGAGGTCGTGTCGTTTGCCATGGTCTCATGGGATGTTGAAGATTTCATTGTTGGGATCCAGAAACCATGTCAAGTGGTGGTTGACACAGACCCACGTTGTCCAACAGGGCTGGTTGGTGATGTTAACCTCCTTGAGCGTGTTTTTTCCATCCCTATTAAGACCGTTAAAAGCATTCCCCCTAGTTGTCGACTGGCGTTCACTCAGGTCTTAATAGGTGCTTTGCGTAAAGTGGTGGCGTCGCAAGGATCGGTTAAAAATTGGGTCCAATTGCTTTTGCTACTGCGTTGCACCTTGAGGGTGGTTAGACCATCCTCTAGACAAGAGCGGAGATCAGGGAACAGTAAATCTCTGCAATGTAGAAACATCTTGTATGCACTTGCAGTTTGGAAAGATGGGTCTGGGTTTAACGATTTGGTCTCTTCCCTATTGGATAACATAGGGGAGGCTGGGGCTCATAGGGGATAATGCAGGAGAGAGGAAGACAAAGAAAGGGACCCTAATATTAAGTAATGTCTTCGGAAAGTCAGGGATTGACATTTCATGGCTGCGGTTAAGGTTTTATGCTCGAGTGGAGTTGCCCCTCTAGGTGATTCGACCTTAAAAGCTCTTATTGATAAACACCCAGTGGTGCCGCCACCGTCCCTGCCTTCCAACCCTTTGGCCCAACCCACTCTTTTTGTTGATGGGGAGTGTGTGCTCAAATGTATCCGATCCTTCCCTAAATGGACGTCTTGTGGTAGGGACGGGATGCGGGCCCAACACTTGCTAGATGCTATTGGTGGGGAGGGTTCTGTGACTTCCTGGTTTGCTTACGAGCATTACTGAAGTTGTCAACTTATGGCTTGGTGGATCTTGCCCTAAGGTGCTTGCTGAGTTTGTTGCATCAGCCCTACTCACCCCCTTATTGAAGCCCGATAAAGGAATTCGACCTATTGCTGTGGGGGATATTTGGCGAAGATTGGTTTCCAAGGTAGCAATGAAGAAGGTCGGGAAAGACCTGGCCCAGTACTTGGGGGACTTTCAATTTGGAGTGGGGACGCCAAATGGGGCAGAGGCGGTGCTTCATAGTGCGAAAAGATTTCTCCACTCCTTTCATGTAGATGGTTCTCTGGCCTTACTTACTGTGGACTTTTCCACTGCCTTCCACACGGTTGACCGCACAACTTTTCTATAAGAGGTTCATCAGCGTTGCCCGTCAATCTATCGGTGGGTTCAATTCCTTTACGCCCAGCCTGCTAGATTGTATGTTGGTAACGAGTGTATTGGGGCTACTACCAGAGTGCAGCAAGGAGATCCCTTGGGGCCCCTTCTCTTTGCCCTTGCCTTACACCCCCTTATTCTGCGGGTTCAGGACCATTGTAATCTCTTGTTTCATGCTTGGTACTTGGATGATGGGACGATTATCGGCAACGCGTCTGAGGTTGCTAATGCCTTAGATATCATCAACGAGGAAGGGCCATCTCTGGGGCTTTACGTCAACATTAAGAAAACAGAGGTTTTTCGGTCGACGTGCGATGGGTGGAAAGTTCAGGACGGGCTTTTCCTGAGGGGGATTGGTAGACCAGAGAGGGGTGTTAAGTTCCTTGGTGGGGCTGTTAGCTATGATCCTGGCTTCATTGGGGAGTTAGCAGGACGACGGGCCTCGGGGGCGGTTGATCTAATGAAACTATTGCCCTGCCTTAGGGATCCCCAATATGAACTCCCGCTGCTAAGGTCGTGCATGGGGCTGCAAAGTTACTTTTTGGGTTGCGGACTTGTCAACCTCATTTGATGTTGGATGCGGCATCTCGATTCGATGATGGCCTCCGGGAGGCTATAGAAGACATAGTCGTGTCTGGTGGCCCCTTCTTTGGTGACCTCTAGTGGCGTGTAGCATCTCTACCGATGCGTCTAGGTGGTTTGGGCCTCCTCTTAGCTCGAGATGTTGGGGCTTATGCCTTTGTGGTGTCTAGAGCTCAGTCTTGGTAACTACAGGTTCATATCCTTCGAAACAGTGGGGTTATCGGGCTCGACCCGGACTATCAGCAGGCGCTTGAACGTTTAAATGTCTCGCTCCCAGACTTTGATATTGGCGGTTTCTCTAATAAGGACACCGCCCCCTCTAAGCTACAACTTTGGCGAATGCTCTGTTTAGCAAAATCGCTCTGGGAGAAGTTTTTGATTTGTCATCCCGCCGGAAGGCGGTGTTTGAGTGCTTGAAAGGCCCCCATGCTCAGGATTTTTTTACCATTATCCCGATTGAGGGGTTGGGGCAATGCATGTCTGCAATAGAATACAGAGCCATTCTCAAATACCGGTTGACGATCCCTATGTACCCGGAAGATGAAACCTGTCCAATATGTCGTAAAGCTTGTATGGATAAATATGGGGAGCACGCTGTCCATTGTAAAGAGCTCCCATGGTTCAAATATCGACATGACTGGGTGCGGGATGTTTTGTGGGACATCCTGAGAAGAGCAGGGTTTCTGCTAAGAAAGAGGCTCCTGTGAATTTCCTCACGGACCCTATGGAAGCGAGATCTACTTTGCGACCAATGGATCTGCTCGTCTTTGGTTGGGCTAGGGGGAAACATGCTTGTGTGGACTTCACGGGGGTTTCCCCTTTGGTTGGTTTAAGGGAAACGGTTTTGTAGCTGGGGCATCTAGAAAAGCAGAATCTAGAAAAGTAGAATCAAAGAAAGTGGATAAACACGCTAAAGCTTGCGCAGAGAACCAACATGTCTTTGTCCCTTTTGCTTTTGATACCTTTGGCTCCCTAGCACCGGAAGCTATCCACTTCTTGACTAGGATTCAACGGGTCATCCACAACAATTGTTCATCACCAGGAGGGCAGGGGTTCGTCTTTGGAAGATTAGGGTTTGCAATTCAGAAGGGAGTGGCGGCGCAGCTTGTGGCCCGTCTACCTTCTGTTTTGATGTAACTTGACAAGTTCTTTTTATGATGTGAAATGAAAATTTATGTTCTGATCCAAAAAAAAGCTACAAGTTATTTGAAAGATGGTCTTTCATATTCTAAGTAAGAGTTTAACTTGCATAGTTGGAAGCTGGAATCAAGGTAACAGGAGCATTATGAATATATTTGCTGCCTTAGTCAATAACAAAAATGTTGATTACGGTGCAATAATAGGGGAAGAATTGAAGAAGACTATTACATACAAGAATGATAAGTCTATGATACCATTCATTCAAATATGGAGTGTCATGCTCTACTGTATAATAAGTGGATTAGACACATTAAGCATGAGAAAATTTAACAGGTTAGTAAAACTTTAGTCCTATCATGCTAAACCAGATACGAGCGCTTGGATAGTCGGTGTTGAAAATTTCGCTAATGATTTCAGAAGCTACCTACAAGAAGATTCACCTTACCATTAGATGATCCACGTTGAGTTAAGAAGCACTAAACCTTTAGGGAACTACATCAGAAGCAAGAAAAAGGGTGCTGCTAAAGTTAGAAGCTCTCATTTAAAAGAAGTGCCAAATGTTGAATGTTCACTTGCTCATTCATATCAAATATAAATAACTATTCCAACCCATGCTACAGCTGCTGAAGAAGAAAGAGAAATGATGATAGCCCACTCACTACTCATGTGTCAGATTCAGTAAACTCTGAGCAAGGTACTATTGATCTTAAAAAAAACTTATAATAGAACATTTGTAAATAAGATCAAAGCCAATTCAAATCTATCAAAAAATGAAAGCAGTAGTGATGGAAACAATGAAGGTACTCAAAACGAGAATTGCATAAGTTGTGTTTCTCATCAACTCATAGAGAGCTGTCTGAACAGGCAGCTCGAGGACATGAGGAAATCCATACTAAAAATGTGTTTTTCCAGTCTGGTGTCAATGTTGATCTTAATAATCCCTCTTCCTTACGTCATAGAAATATTGACAAGCAACGTAACTAATGGAGAATAAATCTCTGGAAAGTATTAAGGCATGTGTTCCTGAAATACAATTACCTCATGATCTTGTATCTAAATCTGATTTATCATAATTTGAAAATAAGATCACCATCTCAATAACTGCCATTCAGCAATCCATCAAAGATCAAAACCTGAAAACTGAACAAATGAAGAAAAGTGAACAAGAAAATTCAGAATGGGTAAAAGGATTGCTGACCAAGATTGAAGAAAATGAAGTGATTTTCCAACAAATACAGGAAAGCATTTAAAAGATAAGTCAATCCAAAGTACCTGAAACTTCTTGGAATCAAAGGGGCAAACAATTAAAATAAATGCTCAAATTTTACAGAAAGTAATCCAAGAAAAGGAGGAACAAAAGAAGGCCAATACAACTGAAGTAGACAAGAGTACCTGGAAAGATATAACAAGTAAAATCTCTATAGTTGAATAAGTTAATAATAATTACATATGGCTCCAAAACAGATGGACCATGTGGGAAACAACATCTTAGCAATATATAAAGTAGTTGAAAAGATTGGAGTCAAATGAAAAGATGACTAATCAACAGGTTGCCGAACTAAAGCAACTTGTAGAGCAAACAATCAGAAACATGTCTACAACAGCAAGTAATCATCCACTCATAGCTTTAACACATGTACAATCATCACATTTCTTCTAAACAGAGAAAAATAAAATTTGAGAAAAGGACTCGATGAAAGAAAAGAAAAAAAAAAGAAAAAGAAAAGGAAATTGGATGTCCAGACTTAGAAATGACTAGAAGAACATATCAAGAAGCCTTTGGAAGCAAGCTCCCTATGGGTCCTCCCAAGCCAAAACAAAATTTTGTACTTGGAAGAGAGAAAAGAAAGAGCTAGAGAAAGCATGCAAAACAAGCAAATTAACATTTGATGAGGAAAAACTACAAAAAATGATAGTTGATCCCATCTCTCCGCTCAAAGTACCCAAAATAGAAGAAACAACAGCTTCTGAGTTTACTCAAACTCAGAACACGTCACAACCACAAGAATTTCCTAAGACAACATATGCTTATCTCAATCAAAGAGAGAATACAACATATTCAGGAAGTCCAAGAACCATGAGAACTCAACTCTAGTATATAAATCAAGAAGCATGGAGTAAATAGAGAGCAACCATCTGGAGTCAAAGCCAAACTAAAACAATGATTAGCACTTCAGACTAGGAGTATCCATGGAAAACATTTAGAAAGTTCTATAATGTCTATGAGGTACGTAGACATGATGAAAAGATTGACACCTTCTCATATGAAGACTTGGATGATCTACATATGCAAAATCTCATTGATCTAAGGACACATTTCAAACCCAGACACTGACCAAGGCTCCAGCATAGAAGAGCCATCCACAAGATTAGCTCAGTGAAGCTGGAAAGAGGTTATTCCTGATATTTGCAAAACATGATATGGAACTTGCCATAAAAGTAGATGGAAAAATTGTCAAAGTCTCACTTATTCCTCCAACAAACACAATGTTTGAGAACATGAAGAAAGCTATATCTCGAGAAATCTTCAAAGGGTCCGGAGATTATACCTGAGTAGTATTCAGAGGCAAGGATAAAAAGATATCAGAGAATATTTAAACACAACACTTAAGTACATCAAAAGAGAATACTACACTACAACAAGAGCCCTGCAGAGCTGAGAGACAAAACAATTCGAAAGATCAATGATTGCTTAGCTCATAAAGAAGAGACGAAGACACTTTGGAAGTGTCTTAAAAGAATTGAAGATTTCCCCAGAAACGGGTGCTGAGTCTTAAAAAAAATTGTAAACTTCATTCATTTTCTGTATAATAAGAACAATTCTAGTGCATTATTTCTTTTACAACACTCAGAGGAGATCGTTAGTCTATTTTTATAGTGTTGAAAAAGAACTTCAAGAAGAACACAAGTAGCTGAGAAGCATCTAATGATAGAACGAGTCATCTGAACTTTATAAAGAAGCCTCTGAAGTCCACTTAGTCGCAGCTGAAGTTCTTTAGAAGCATACAACCAATGTAGAAGGAACTTTAGCTGAGACTTAGAAGAAGAGATATCAAACGATTGAACCAAAGGATGAAATGAACTGAAGCTTAACCTCAACAATGATGAAATTATTAGACGAAGAAGAAAAGTTTCAGGAGATTTCAGTAAACATCAGAAGACACCAGCTGCTGAGCTAAGGTTAAAGCCATCAATCGGAATCCGATATTGTTGAAGAATAAACTATCAACACACTAGGAGTCTCACTGATGGAAGACTCTAAGTGTATACCTTCTAAAAGCAAAGGAAGTCAGCGCAAGTGGATAATTTCGCGCGAACTCCAAAGGGATAACAAGCAAGTTGTCAACTCGGATAAATAAACAAATAGTTTATTTATCTCACATACTTGAATCTTTATCTTATAAATAACAATACAACTGAAGACAGAAAGCAACTGATTTGAAGAGAGCATTTCAATCAATTCAAAATCTTTTCTCTCATTCATCAAACACCCAAAACACATCGTGTTCCATCTGGGTAGAATTTATGTGTACACTCAATTATTCATTATAAAGCTTTTATAAAATGAATAAGAACATAAAAATTCTATATCTCCAAGACTTGTATGTATTGATTTCAATTTTCACATAAAACAAATCAGCTAAAATATTGTTTTATTGAAATCATTAATTGCATAATTTGATTAATCTGGACTAACAAGTTTTATTTAACATACTTTAGATATTATCAAACAAATAAATTTAAAGTTAATTACCCAAATGCTCCTCTTTTAACTTTTAACTATATGATTCCTAAGTATAAGAGATTAAACGAATGGACTTGTTCTTCACTCGCCTATAATGTAATTACAGATGATCCCTTAAATGCGTACACGTTAAAGTGTGTACTAATTTAAAGTTACTTTAAAGATTATTACAAAGAATGTAATATATAGTTTTTGAAATGTGTCAACTTCAGCTGAAGTTGTTGTCAACGTGACATAATTGGGTTCTTGGGTGTAAGGACTACTAAAACCTTTACATAATAGAAGATCCATTGTGACGACTAAAGCATATATATTGTGAAGATCCAAAATAATGTTATTTCAATATGTTTATATTAAACTATTTCAATGTTTATATTTTTTCATGTATGTTTACTAATTATACGAAATAAAAATATTTCCAAACACTGAATATAACTACAAATATTATATGAATCATATGTATTATCAAAACAAATAAGCTCTAGAATTAATTTAGATGGACGGTCCTTTGTTTTACATATATTACATGATTGATACCTAAGTATAAAAAATTACATGAATTGCCCTCGTTGATCACTCGCACATAATACACATGGGGGGTAAGTTTTTGGTGGTGTCGGTTGAGGGGGGGATTGAAAAAAAGTTTTTTTATATATAAAATATAGTGAAATTTAATAAAAATGTTCAAAAAAGATTGGCATGTTTTTTTAGTTAGTTTTTTGGTTTTCTTTAAACTAGTTTTTCAATGATCCATCCTCTTAGTGGGTATATGTTCAACTTTGTGTACCAATTGAAATGTTGTTTAAAGATTATAATAAAGAATGCAACACACACACACACAAAAAATTCAAGTAACAATTATCCATGCACATGTGTATATGTATCATTTCTTGGACAAATTCCGTAATACAGTAATAGTAGTAGAAAAATACACTTTCATTTACACCACTATCCCTAATACACTACTTTACATTACCGGTATTAAAAATGCACATGTGCATCATTTTGTATAACCTTGATATAACGTTGGTACAAAAAGTTTGTGGTTTTGAATGATGAAATCGGCCCATATACATGTTTTTTTGTTAGTTAAATCTAGTGGTTGATGATTTGATTATATTTGTCACTTTATGATGTATTATGTTGTTTGGATGGTATAAAAGGTGTTGTTGTACATGTAATAAAGTGAAATATTGGTAATGGTATTGTATTATGGATGGTAGAAGGTAATGGTATTGTATTATGGATGGTAGGAGGTAATGGTAGTGTATTATAGAAGGTATGATAGATGAAAGGGAAAGTGTATTCAAAATAGTGTAACAAAACACAAAGTAGTGTAGCAAAACACGTTATATCATGTTTATACATACAAATGCATATGTGCATTTCTAATACTATTAATGTAAAAAGTAGTGTATTATGGATGGTAGTGTAAATGAAAGTGCAATTGTCAAATATTGGTAATTTGTTACGGAATTTGTCAAAGAAATGATACATATGCACATGTGCATGGATAATTGTTACTCGAAATTTTTTTAGTAACGAAATATAGTGTTTTAAAAAAAATATATATATATTAAAAAAATTGTGTGTTTTTTTATTTATTTTTTAGGTATTTTTTATTGTGTTCACACTAGTTCTTGCAATAAAGGGTGGTTTCTAACGGATCTATATATATATATAATTATGCTAACTTCGGTCATTCTTGACCACTTGACATAGTTGGGTTCTTTGGGGAAAGTGATGACTAAAACTTTTAAATAATGAGAAGATCCAAAATGACGACTAAAGCATATTAATAATTAGAAGATCTAACTTGCTGTTATACGAGTGTTAAGACCCTCGCGTTGTGATGAGGGCGTAAAAGCCTGAATAAGGCTAACATTGAATGTTGATGCGAACCTGTGTGTTGAAGGAACATTGATAGCATACACAACTTTGATGAGGTGCGTTTATGACGCATTTCGTTAACCATACACTATTTACATAAATTTTTAGCTGAATTTTCTATAAAAATACAACTTTAACGTAAATATTTTGAGAGTATATTACATAAAAAAACAACTAATCAAAAGTTTTTAATTGTATTCTTCATAAAGTTTTTAAGTCCGTATATGCATTATAGCATAATGTAAATTAAACAAAATCACTGATAAGTAATTTGTGTTGTGTATAAGAAGCTTCAACATAATATTGTTAGTCATGTTAATAAAATAAAAGGTGAAAAGTATTATATCTTTGATTTAATTATTTTGCTTACAGTTGAAAAGATACTAAAAACTAAAACGGTATTAATCCTACATTATCCTAAGTCATTGATACAGACAATTTGTTGCTACAAATGAGTTAGATTGGTATAGTGCATTGAAAGATGCTACGGCTAGAGGTAGGGGGCGCCCATCACTCACCAGTCACTCATCACTCACAACATCCAATCAAGTTCCGCCACGTCATCGAGCTTTATTCCATCACTAGTGATGGATTTTAGTGAAAATTCTCATCACTCACCACGCCCAACAATTTCCCTCACAACCCAACAACTTCCCTCACATTCTGCAACTTTCAACGCGTGATCATGGCAACGAGTTATAAAATCCACGAGTGATGAAAATGTGTGGCTGTGGTGTATAACGGACACCCCCGCGTGATGAAGTCCATCATGGTGGGTGCCCCAGGTGGCCTAAGGCGTTGTTCACTTGGATGAACATACATCTGCTATGGATGTTATTCAAGTAGCTGGTATTGGAAGAAGAAAATATTGCTACATAGGAACTATTCTCATGAAAGTCAAGTTAACTAGTTGGCTAAACGAGTTGACCAATATGTGCTTCGTAATGTATCTCGGTTGCTTTGTATGCTATAGTAATTGCACCAACATGTTTTATTAATGGGAAAATCACCAAAATACACATTTGCTAACAAAAAACCAAAATAAACATTTGACGTGCCTCCATATGTTTTTTTATTGCTTCTGAAGGTGGATCTCACAAAACTAGGAAAAGGCTACACAGACGGTTCCTCTATGTGAAGTCGCTAAGACGCTTTCAATGTTTATTTTGGCCTTTTTAGTGAGTCAATGTGTATTTGGTGATTTTCCCTTTATCAATCTAGATAACTGAGATTTGTATTTACATTCTTGTGTTCTTCTATTTGATAGTTTCAATTCAATATTGTTAGACCTACAGAAAATTAGATGATTGCAAAAGCCAAAACGTGTTGATCTGATCAAGAAATGAACAAGCTTTGAAGTTCATCTCTTCTCAAAGATAGTGAATCTTGAACGCTAACAAAACATCTGTTTGAAAACTCAAAGATCTGTTTGAAGACTCAAAATCTCTGTTGATGAAGTGTAAAATTTTGTTCAAAGCCAAAGCCCTGTTGAAGAATAAAGCACTAATGAAGAAGGCCAAACATCTGTTTAGGACTGAATAGATGTTTGGTACCAACAAACAGAGAGGTTTAAAAAACAGATGTTTACCAATGTAATAGTGTCTATAAAACAGTGTTTAGGAGTCTTAATACAGATATTAAGATCCATAAGTTGTTTCTAACATCTAAGGAATATTTTTTGTTAGCAATGCTAGATGTCGCTCCCGTTACCCTATTTGCGTTTTACTTTATTTTGACATGTTTGGTTTGTTCTTGTGAATTTCATTACATCACTTATGATCAAACCAAACTCATGTATATCTTGTTCATAACCATTATACTAAACTAACCGTTATTACTAATTTAAGAAAAATAATGAAGCGTATAGCCACGTACCTTAGAGCTTCCCTTTAAGTAGCGAATCGCTCTCGGCTTTATCACCCGCCTTCTCACTCGAGTCGCTATAGTAAACAACATGACTAATTGTTAAATTGCCATCATAAGATACATTATCATTAATTTGGCTAAGAATCATTACATATGATTCTCATCAAGCTTTATCACACGTTATTAGCATAGTATTTTCACTTAGGCAATTTGTCAAACACCTTGTGGGCATGAACCTTACACTACTTCTATTAAGTCTAGTAAACAACATTCAACCGTGTATTCACAATTCATCAGGACAATATGATCAATATGCTCAAATTGGCAACTAGAATTCAATTCATCATACCTCAAATACACAAATTAACCATCATAATTCACATATTCCATATTTTCACTAAAACCTACTTACACATGCATGGTTATTACCCCAAATACAAAATCATAGTATTTGTTTTACTAATTTTCATCAAAGGTTTGCCACTAAGCATGCAAACACTACTAAATTCATCATAGAACCTACAATCCACTCTTGAATTGCAAATCATGGTGTTTATAAAGATTCTCTACTTCACTAAAAACTAAATTTTAACATACCTTATGATTCCCATAGCATAGTTGATCAATAATTTGATTCATGCAAGGGATTCTAACACTTTTGTCCTTTCAATTTGAAGGATTTGATTATTTAGGGATAAAAGGGGGGTTTTCCCTTTCTTTCTCTACTCCTGGGTTCAATTCCCACAAAAGGGGGTTTTTCCCATATTTATTGGGTTTCCTCGTTAATTGGTGTATAGGCATATGCCTAGTGGAGATGGACATGATCGGGTGATTCCCTTGGTGGCACGATGATACTCCAGTGGTCCGTCAGTGATCCAAATTTGTCGTTAAAAAAACACAAGTTTCCCTTTTGCCCGTTTTGGTCCCTCAAGTTTAGTTTTCATTATAAAAGGCTTAAACCCATTCTTTTGTTATAATTTCGCATGTACTAACTAGGTTTAATGTTCCTTGTCGCCGAATTTATAATCATAACTAATTATATACATATACAAGTGTGTGTGTGTGTGTGTTTGTATATATGTAATTTAGTATTTTTGGGGTGTTACAAGTTCACCCCCCTTAAAAGACTCCCATGTAGTGTCATGTCCCCTCCGGTGTTCCCATTTTACCTTGACTTGATCAAGCTTTTTGTTTCTTAGGCTTTTGACCTTCCGGTCAAGGATTGTAATAAGCATTGCCACATAGCTGAGTTTATCATCTACTTCTATGTCATCGAGGGGCACGTAAGCTGCCTCGTCTCCCAGACACTTCTGAAGATGTGATACGTGGAATGTATTGTGAATCTCGCTTAATCCTTCCGGTAGCTCTAACCGTTAAGCTACTTTACCTGCCCGATCGATAATCTTAAATGGTCCAATGAACCGCGGGCTTAATTATCCGTTATATCTAAAATGGATGAATACCTTCCAAGGAGATACCTTCAACATTTCTTTATCCACTACTTCAAATACAATTGGCCTTCTTCTTTTATCCGCATAGGACTTTTGTCGATCTTGAGCCACTTTTAAGGGGGCTCACACCAAGTCAATATTTTCATTTGTGGCTTTAATCACATCTTTTTGGGCAAGTTCTCGAGGGCCCACTTCAGCCCAACATACTGGGATTCGACATTTTCGACCATAAAGCATTTCATACGGAGGCATGCCAATGCTTGAATGATAGTTGTTATTGTATGAAAATTCGACTAATGGTAATTAAGCGTCCCAACTACCACCAAAGTCTATTATACATACTCGGAGCATATTTTCTAGCGTCTGAATTGTTCTTTCACTTTGCCCATCGGTTTGTGGGTGATAAGTTGTACTAATCAATAGCTTAGTACCCATCTGTTCTTGAAAGTCTTGCCAAAATTTTGAACTGAACCGAGTATCTCTATCGGACACAATCGATACCGGCACTCTGTGCCGAGCCTCAGTTTCGTTTATAAACACTTCGGACATCTTTAGTTATGATTCATCCTCGACTACCCAAATGGCGTCAAATCCCCGGGTCGTTTTTGGTAAATTGGTTAATAGGTCCATAGTAATAGGTTTCCATTTCCAAACGGTATATCCAATGGTTGAAGCTTGCCATAAGACTTTTGATGCTCCGCTTTAACTTGTAAACAAGTTAAGCATTTTTCAACATACTTTGCCACATATTTTTTCATTCCGAGTCACCAATAGTTTTGTTTCAGGTCTCGGTACATTTTAGTTGCCCTCAGATGGATTGAGTAATGTGATTTACGAGCTTCATCAAGTACGAGGTCCTTAAGACCGCACATATTTGGAACCCAAATACTACCGAACTAGGATTTCAACCCGTTGCCACCATCCTCTATATCTTTTGCTAAGCCTGTTATCCTTTCCTTCTCCAATTTTCTTCCTTCATTGCTTCAATTTCCGCCTCTCAGTTACGTTCGAGTAGGCCCAAAGTGACTACAAGCTGCATCGACCCAAATTGGATAGGAAAGTATCCCTCCTTTTGGCTAAGGGCACCACCACCACGTTCGCCTTTCCCGAGCGATAATGGATTTCACAATCATAATCTTTCACTGTTTCTAGCTAACGTCTGTGTCTCATGTTCAACTCCTTTTGGTCAAAGAAACTTTAGACTTTTATGGTCAGTGAATATAGTGCACTTCACCCCATACAAATAATTCCTCTAAATTTTAAAGCAAATACTACCGCCGCCAACTCAAGGTCATAAGTCAGGTTTTTTGTCTCGTATGGCTTTAGTTGTCTCGAGGCATAAGCAATTTCCTTGCCTCTTTGCATGGGAACACATCTGAGATCAAGATGAGATGCGTCTAAATAAACTACTATGTCATTGGTGCCATCTGGTAAGGTCAACACCGGTGCACAAGTCAACTTTTCTTTTAGCATTTGAAATGTTTTTTCTTGTTCATTCTTCCAAACTAATTTTTCATCCTTGCGGGTTAACTTGGTCAATGGTGATCCAACTAGAGAAGTCTTCAATGAATCTCCTATAGTAACCCGCAAGTCCCAAGAAGCTTCTAATCTCCGATGGATTCTTCAGAGGCTTCCATTTTGACACTACTTCTATTTTGGACGGATCCACTAATATTCCATCAACACTTATGATGTGCCCAAGGAATTGCACTTATCGAAACCAAAAGGCACCCTTCGAGAATATAACATAAAGCCTTTCTCGCCCAAGCGTTTCCAATACTTCTTTCAAATAATGAGTGTGATTTGCCTCACTTTTCGAGGAGACAAGTATGTCGTCAACTAACACTATCACTGACTTGTCTAACATTGATTTGCAAACCTGGTTCATGAGATCCATGAAAGCCACAGGTGCATTCGTTAGCCCGAAGGACATCACGAGAAATGCCAAATGTCCGTATCGCATTCTTCTTCCTTTACCCTTAACTGATGGTAACCCAACCTCAATTCGATTTTTGAAAACCAACTCGCGCCTTGTAGTTAGTCGAATTAATTATCGATCCTCAGAAGAGGATACCAATTCTTTACCATAAGCTTATTTAGCTCATGGTAATCTATGCACATGTGCATACTTCCGTCCTTCTTTTTGACAAACACCACCGGTGCTCCCCACGGGGAAACACTTGGCCAGATAAATACTTTATCATGTAAATCTTGCAACTGGGACATTAGTTCTTGAAACTCCGATGGTGCTAACCTATATGGTGCCTTAGCCACCGGTTTCGCACCCGGAACTATTTCAATCCCGAACTCAACCTCGCGCTCAGGTGGTACACCCAGTAGGTCTTCCGGGAACACGTCTTCAAAATCACGTACAACGGGTACATCTTCAATCTTTGGTGCATCTTTTTCCGAGTCGCCTACGTAAGTGAAGTAAGCCTTGCACGCTTGTTGAATGAGTCTATGAGCTTCCATCATTGAGCACACTATGGGATTGCAACTCTTTTCTCCATAAATGATGACCCGTCTTCCGCTTAGAGATGTTAGTTGTATCTCCTTATGGAAACATATCACCTTCACGTGGTAGCGGGACAACCAATCCATCCCAACCACCACTTGGAATTCTCCCATCAACATGGCTATTAAACCAATCGCGTAATCCTCACCCTTGATGTTTATTTGACAACCTCGACATATGTCACAAACAATAAAGCTCTTGTTATTACCTACCTCTAATTCTAAAGTCATAGGTAGCTTTGTTAATATAAATTAAGGGTGTTGAATAAATCCATGTGAATTAAAAGATTTTTTTCATACATGTATCAAATAAAACATGAATGCGAACTAAATTTAAGGTAATAGTACATGTGACCACATTAGGTTCAGTCTTTGCCTCAGCCACGGTTATTTGGAAAGATCTTGCCCGCGACTTTGGGACTCCCGCCATCGTGTTGGCTACATCTTTCTTTCGCACTAAAAAATCGTGTTGGGCACTCAGATTTCTTGTGACCCGGTTGGTAGCATTTGTAACACACCGACACTTTACCGAGGCAATTTGAAACCCCATATCCCGTCTTCCTGCATATAGCACACGACTTATTTTTGTAGTAGCACTCGGCCCGATGGGCACGACCACATACCTTGCAACTCGGTGACCCTCCCTTCACATTCCCTTTCTTTGGAGGTTCATTTTCCTTCGAGTCTTCATTAAAAGAAGAACCCCAAACCTGCTTGTTTAGAGAATAAAATTGTTCTTGTATGCTTTTTCTGTCCTATTTGATTGATTCACCTTCAATTATTCAATCAAGGAATCAGAGTCAACAATGAGAAAATAACTACCAAATGGAAACAACAACTAACTATGGCTCTTGCTCATTCATGGAGTTTTCGACACACTTTTCATTCAATTTGTGGGAATTTTCTGATCTATCAACCGTCCCTAACTAACGACCAGCTCATGTTTCAGGACTGGTCTCCTTCCTTCTATTCATCAGGTTCCGCCGTAGGTATTGGTAAGTGTTCCTTTGCTTCTCTATTAACCTCTTGATCTATCGATTGATTGGATCGAAGCGTGTAAGGTCGCTGCTAACAAATTGTGCCAATCTTGTTTGAAAGCGGAGTGGAATCAAGAAACTCGCAGATCTTATTGGCGAATACCACAGATGCTTATTTAAATCTTCTAGAAAGAGTCGATGGACTCTTCTAGTCTCATGGCGAAAACTAAAAAATCCATGGTTGAGTCTATGCCTTGAATGAATCAGTAAAGTAAGAACGGATTAGTGGAATGAGGGATCAAGAGATAGATAGGGGGAGAATGGCAATCGTATTTATGCTGCGGCAAAACATGTCGCTTAGGGAATCATAAGATTGGTCAACAGGCAATGTGGGCCCCACGAGCCTTAAATTTCTAGCTACCGTTGACGTTGACACATCGGTATAGCTGCCCCGGGATTTTGAAATCAAATTGTTGGTTGTCTACTAAAGGCATTCTTGCAAAAGAGGGCTTGGATTTGCATCCAACACTCTCCTTCCACCTCTTTCGACTTGTTTTCTCAATTCTATTTCGATCTCTCGTGCAACGTTTATAATCTCTGTAAGATTCCCATAATCTGAGTAAGTCATGAGGAAGATAACATCAAATCAAGGGAAGTCAGAACAGCTTGAATCCTTTATAAATAAACTACTATTAAAACTTAAACTGGCCTTGCGGGACTGTATCCCTGCTGACTCAGACCAATATGTCCGAGGGTAGCGTTGCCTCCAAAAGAGGGACATGCCACTATAACTAAGATAATCTCTTAAAAAACCCATAGTGCGGAAATCATCAAAGGATACGTAAAAGATGAGTTGGAACCAATTGATTCTATCTTGTCTATTGTTTCTCTTTATTATTTTGGTTTCTTTCTTTATTTTTAATTATTAAACATCTTTTCTCAAAAAAATTGGTTAGATTACAAGTTGACGATATTCCGGTATTAAAAGGTCTTGTGTCATTGGACAACCTATGTATCTTACCATCACTATACTACGCAAACGATGGATGCACTTGCCCTAGCGTGTAGAGAATGATAGTGTATATCATGTTTTATAAATTTAAAGCTTGATAAACGAGTAAAAGTGATTAAAAATATATCAAAATTCATAAAACCCTCCACTCACGTCATGAAGGATAGTGATTTTGTTCGGAATGTTGTTTGGTTCAGCGTGTGATGGATTATGATGGTGCCGGAGCTCGTTGGAGGAGGTAATGTTATGAAGACGGTGATAGGTGAACGATGGTGTCAAGTGGCTTGAAGATGAAGTGTAGTTTCTCGGCGAGATGGCGGTTGTACACAGTGGAATAGCGGTGGTTATCAATTGGTGATGAAATGTGGTCAAAAATTCAGAAAACCTTGTGTTGGGATTGAACCCTATGAAAGGAACAGATGATACAGAGCCAAATAACACTATCCGAGCTTTGGTTAAACTATCAGAGGTTACAACCTTTGTTGTACATACACTCTGCTTTCCCTAAAGACTGCTCTCCTATCATCTGTCTTCAGAAGTTGCAAAGGTCTGCCAGAGTTAAAAGGATCAGAGGATACAGATCAGAGCTTAGTCATTAGTTAGATAATCAATGTAACAGTGCTAAGCACTGATAGTTAATATTAGCAGTGTTTGTAGTTAGTTACATTTAGTTTCCTGTCACTATCAACCCTGACGTCATCAAAGATGCTCAGTAGTTAGATAGTTTAGTATAAATAGGTAACTTGTGTAACAGTTTAACCCTATCTATCAAAAAATCAACTTTCACATATCATCTTCTCTGCATTTTCTTACTACCAAACTTCAATTGCAAAGGCTGAGGGGGAGTTTGTGAATCACATGCGAGTTTACCAACTTGAAAGCATGATGATGATGAAAACAAACGACCATTGCTTGTAGTAAAAGTTTTCCATCTATTTCCGCTGCAAATCTCTTTTAAAACTCAATCATTTTCCATTTTTGAAACAAAAACTACATGTAATTCAAACTCAGATCCTATCAATTGGTATCAGAGCTTGATTCATCAAATTCGATCTAACAATCGATTTGATTCGAACAGATCAGCTCTCTGCTATTAGTTTGGTTGTTTTTGCTTGATAAACAGAGTTTTATTACGTTCAAAGTTTTTAAAACAGAAATCTGTGTAAAATCAACTGAAAATGTCTCAAAACACACAGGATGCCAATTCTGGATCCTTATTCAAACCGCCGATGCTCAAAAGAAATGAATATTTCATTTGGCAACGACGAATGGGTCATATCCTTGCTCAGCAAAACACCGGTTGCTGGAGATCTGTTGCTTATGGACCTCACGTTCCGATGGTTCCAAGCACAGAGGATCCAACTAAACAAGTGCCAAAAAATCCTGAAAACTTTTCAGAGCAGGATTTCCAGAAAATTGAATTGGATGCTAAGGCATTTAGCATAGTTGCTTCGGCCTTACCCAATGAGATTTATGCTGGTCTACTCCATTGCAATAGTGCAAAGGAGTTATGGGGGATGCACTAAAAGAGCAATTTGGTGGGACTGAGGAAGTGATAGAAAGTAACAGAGAAGTTCTAAATCAACAGTATAAAACATTTTGTCACTTGAAAGGAGAGTCTCTAACACAACAGTTCGAACGTTACAGCTGTCTCATCAGTGAACTTAGACTGGTTAACGTGGTTTTCCTGATTCGACTGTCAATAGTCGTTTCCTTAGATCGTTACCAGATAAGTGGGAGACGGTAGCTTATGTAACACGAAAATCTGTTGGGTTTAAAGAAATGTCGTTGACACAACTTCATGGGATACTCCTCACTTATGAGAGAGAGAGAAAGTTAAACCAGCAAAAGAAGTTGCAAGATTCTGGCAAAATGACTGATGATTACTCATTAGGTAACACAACTCTTTTTGGCCAAGAAGAGGGATCTGGCAGCAGTAACGACCAAAGTTATGATTACTATATAGATATTACTTCTGGTGGGAACTTTGGATCTGAAACATATGCACCCAACTATGCTTTCCTGCTAGTGGGGAAATCGAAACCTCTGACAATCTATCCTTTGAGTTGAATGATTTGCAACACTTTGAACCTTCTGATCTTGAAGAAATGGATATTTTGCACCAACTGGCCCTATTAAGTGTTAGGGCTATTAAATTCTATAAGAGAACTGGTAGGAAATTTCCAGGATTGCATGGAGGGTTGAAGGTTAGGCTGGATAAATCAAAAGTCAAGTGTTATAAGTGTAATAGGTTAGGAAACTTTGCTAGAGAATGCAGGCCTCAAAATTCTGGACCAATAGTGACTCATCCTGGCCCTAGACCTCAGCACACACAAAACACTGCTCATTATTCCCAATATGCCCCTGCTCATCATGTTCAAAACACTGCCCACTTTGCACATCCTGCTACCATTGTTCCAGTGCATTATGTTCAATCCACTGCTCCACAAATTCAATATGTTCAGGCTCCATCACATCCTCAAGTGCATGTACAACAAGCACCCATTATCACTCAACCTGCTCAAACCACTGCTAGTCTAGCAGAGGTTGGTCAACAGAGCTTTTTCACACAAAGTTATGTTGACTGGAGTAGCTTGCCTGAGGATTTGACTGATGAGAACTTTGCTTTAATGGCCAAAATGATGTTGAACAAGAATTTTGTTTAATGGCCTTAGAGACAATTGCAGAAGGTGTTGAATCTATGGAGTTAGTGTCAAAAACTGATGAAGTTCAAGTTTGTGATGAAACAGTGGTTTCAAGTGAAGAACAGAAAAATGCTGCTGATGAGGAAAAGAACTCTCATGCTGACCCATGGAATGTTGATGTGTGTGAAGATGAGTGTGATTGTGCTCTCATGGCTGCTACAAATGTATCACCTCAGATCCTTAAAGATTTATGTTCTGACAAATGCATCATTGCTTTTGCAAACATTAAGTAGGTGAATGAAAACCTGAGGAACAAAATTTTAGAAGATGAACTTAATTTTGAAAAACTTATTAAAGAGTTAAAATCAAAGTTAAGTGAAAAAGATTCTGAAATGAGTAGCCTGAGACATGAGTCAAGCATAACCAAGGACCAACTCCAAACTATGGTAGAAAAATACCATGGTTGTAAAAAGGAGTTAGAAGAAACCCAAATCACTTGTGAAAAATGGGTTGAGTCCTGTAAAGGTTATGAAATTATGCTTGATGCTCAGATCAAGATCAACATTAAGTTTGGTGTAGGTTTTAGAACCTATGACCAAAGGGAGAAAAATGTTGTTGAATTGATTCTGAGTTGGTTGAAATAGTCCCAACAAATTTGGCTGGTGAAGAAATAAAAATCACAGATAAATCTGGAAACAAAATTGTTTTGGAAAAATCAGAGGTTTCAACAAAAGATAAAGAAATTGAAAAATATCAGTTTAAACCAACCTGGTCAGATGAATGTGATATTTTAGAAAACTTTAAGCCAATGGACTTTACAACCTTTGATGGTATTAAAGCCCCAAAAGCACTGGTGATCCCTATCAAAGATGTACCAGCAGAGGTCACAACCACTGCTGATAAAAAGTCTGATAGGAAAAGAAGAGTAAAGATTAAAAACTTGTTTTGTGAATTTTGTGAAAAAAAGAAATCATGTGGCTGCAGATTGTTTTCTTTTAAAAGTATATGACATTAACAAAACATGTGTTATCAAAAATTCTTCAAGATGCACCATCTGCAACAAAACAAATCATTTCACTCAAGAGTGTGCCTATCTCAAAAACTATGAGCAAAAGGTAAAAGAGATCAAAGCAAAAGCACTAGAAAGAGAAGGATCAAGTTCTACTGGAAATAAATCCAAGCAGAGTTTTGAACAAACTGAAACATCTCTTACAAAAGCGTTAAACAAAACCTCTGTTCCTAGAGAGGTGCAAGTGACAGATGCCCCACCATCAAACTCATTTCCAAGAGGGTATGGCCAACCAGCCTACAAAAGGGTTCCTCTTACTTATGAAGGATACAAAAAGCCTTCAAAGCAAAGAGTGAATAGGCATCCCTATGGATACAATCATCTGATAGGAAATGGTCAAGAGCTGATGTTACAAGAAAATATCCAAACCACTGACCATTGTCCTTGACTTGAGACTGGACCATCTGTGACCCCATCCAAAGCCATTTTGGCTTTGGAGACCTACCTTAACTGATCTATTTACTTGATGTGCAGGGACCCTCTACTTGCCTTGATAGCTTATGTTATGTAGATAGTGGAGGTTCCAGGCACATGACAGGATGTAGAGCCCTTCTCAAGGACTTCATGGCTCTTGGGGGGGGGGGGTGATATATCTTTTGGTAATAACTCAAAGGGATTTTAGGGTATGGGTCAGTTCTGGCTGGGAAACTCAAGTTTGAAAATGTGAACTTAATTGACGATCTGAAATTTAACCTGCTGAGTGTCTCACAAATGAGTGACAGAGGGTATGGATCCTTCTTCACCAAGAAAACTTGTCAAATTGTGGGACCAGAGGTTGTTAAAAAGATTGATCAAATAATTGCTGAGAGCAAAGCACAACTCACTGCACACAAGAGTGGGAATGTGTATGTGGTAGATATGTTAAAAGATAATCATATGTCCGAAACATGCTTATTCTCCGTTGCTTCTAGCAAAGAGACTGAGTTATGGCATCGAAGACTTGGACACACAAATCTTAAAACTATCACCACACTCTCAAAACAAAGTCTTGTAAGAGGTTTGCCTCACAAGCAATTTTCCTGTGAAGAACATTGTGTTTCCTGCTTAAAAGGAAAACAACATAAAAGTTCTTTCAAATCAATTGAAGAGTCCAAAACAAGCCAGTGTTTACAATTGCTTCACATGGACTTGTTTAGCCCAGTGCAAATCATGAGCTTAAAACACAAAAGGTATTGCCTAGTGATAGTTGATGATTTCTCTAGGTTTACATGGACCTTCTTTCTCCACTCTAAGGATGAAACTGCAGTCATTTTGCAAAACTTTGTTAAACAAGTAGAAAAGCAATTTGATCTTCCAGTAAAAATCTTTAGGAGTGACAATGGAACAGAGTTTAAAAATAGGGAGTTGGATGCTTTTTGTGAGTCAAAAGGAATTGTTAGACAATATAGCATTCCAGGAACTCCAGAGCAAAATGGAGTGGTTGAAAGGAAAAATAGAACTTTAATTGAGTCAGCAAGAACTATGCTTGCAGACTCTGGTTTACCCTTGTCCATCTGGGTAGAGGCTGTAAACACTGCTTGCTATGTTCAAAACAGAGTTTTGATTAACCCCATGCATCAAAAGACTGCCTATGAGATTTTGTATTAAATCAAACCTCTGATTTCCTATTTTAAAGTTTTTGGTTGTCCATGTTTCATTTTGAACTTAAAAGATTCTATATCTAAGTTTGCAGCCAAAATTGACTATGGTTATTTTCTGGGATACCAACCACTGCTAAAGCCTATAGAGTTTTTAACTCTAGGACCAAGTGTGTTGAAGAAACTTTGAATGTGAAGTTCAATGAACTTTCATCACTGAAAATCCTAGCAAATCCTGCAGAGCTTTTTGATTTAAATAAATTCACATTTGCTGATGTTTCTATCAAGCTAGACAATGCAGGTACACCACAATCATCTGGAGAAGATCAAGATCAAGAATATGACTGTGTGCTTCCACAAACAAAAGTCAATTCTTCCAACAGAGGATCAGGTACCACAAGCTCTTGTGTAAACTCTGCCACTTCTGGGTCAACGGTGTTTGATCCTCAAACCTCTGCCAGTTCACAAAATCAAACATCTGTTGATAAAAGTCCTACATTTGGGGACAAAAATTATCAGAATGTTACCTCTATACCCCCTATACCACCACCTCCATTTACATCAGAGGCTGATACTTCAAATTCACCAGCAGAGGTTAGCTCAGATGATACACATTTGCAGCCATCACCTCAAAATGCTATTGTTCCATACCAAGGTGATTTGATTTATCTCAAAAGCCATCCATCCGATCAAGTTATTGGCAACATCAAATCTGGGGTGCTCACACGGAGCCAATCCCAAAATATTTGTCTTTTTGATGGTTTTCTATCACTCACACAGCCAGTCAATTACCAAGAGGCACTGAAAGACAACAGCTGGGTAGAAGCCATGCAAGAAGAACTCCTTCAGTTTAAGAGATAACAAGTTTGGGAGCTTGTGCCACTGCCAAAAGATGTAAGTCCAATTGGCACAAAGTGGGTCTTCAAGAACAAAACTGATGAAATGGGTATTGTTGTAAAAAACAAAGAAAGGCTCGTGGTTCAAGGCTACAGACAGGAAGAAGTATAGACTATGATGAAACTTTTGCTCCTGTAGCAAGGTTGGAAGCTATTCGCCTGTTCTTAGCTTTTGCTGCTATCCACAACATAAAGGTGTATCAAATGGATATAAAGAGTGCATTTTTGTATGGAAAAATCAAAGAAGAGGTGTATGTTTGTCAACCTCCAGGTTTTGAAGATGCATTTCATCCTGATCATTTCTACAAGCTCAACAAAGCATTGTATGGCTTGAAGCAAGCACCAAGAGCCTGGTATGAAACTCTATCCACTTTCTCTTATTCATAGGGTTTACTAGAGGTAAAATAGATAAAACCCTATTCTTAAAATGGAAAAGAAAAGATTTGATGCTTGTCCAAATTTATGTGGATGACATCATTTTTGGATCCACAAGCACTGCTATGTGTGAAGGGTTCCGAAAACTCATGGCAGCAGAGTTTGAGATGAGTGCAATGGGTGAGCTCCAATTTTTTCTTAGTCTCCGAGTTAAACAATTGCAAAATGGTACATTTATCCATCAAAACAAGTATGTGAAAGAACTGCTTAAAAAGTTTGATATGGATGATTGTAAACCATGTAGCACACCCATGGCAACCACCAAGCTAGTCACCATTGATGGTAAAGATGACCTTGTTGATCAAACTCTTTATAGAAGCATGATTGGGTCCTTATTGTACCTAACTGCATCAAGGCCAGACATCATGTTTGCAACATGTGTTTGTGCCAGATCACAGGCATTACCTAGAAAGTCTGATCTTATTGCTGTAAAAAGGATATTCAGATACATAAAAGGTGCTCCCACACTTGGTATCTGGTATCCAGCTAATGGGAATATTGAGCTTTCAGGTTTTCAGATGGTGACTTTGCTGGGTGCAAAACTACAAGAAAGTCCACATCAGGAGGATGTCAATTCCTAGGTGATTGTCTAGTGTCTTGGCAAAGCAAAAAGCAGGTTGCAGTTTCAACATCCACTGCTGAGGCAGAGTATATTGCTGCTGCTAGCTGCACTGCTCAACTCTTGTGGCTTCAAAACTAGTTGCTGGATTTTGGTGTAACTGCACTAAAGACTCCACTCAGATTGGACTGCCAAGCTGCTGAAAACATCATTAAAAATCCAGTTTCTCATTCCACTACAAAGCACATTGACATCAGACATCACTTTGTGAGAGATTGCTATGAAAAAGGTTTGATTTCTTTGCATCATGTCCGTACTTCAGATCAGTTGGCAGATGTTTTAACCAAGGCATTGGATACATCTACCTTTGAAAACTTGATCTCAAGAATTGTAATACTAAACATGGATTAAAAACAAGTTCTCTTGTAAATCCAGCGTACATAGCATCTAAATGTTTTCAGAAAATCAAAAACTCATCCTTAAAAATAGTTAAAATTGAATTTTTCAATAAATCTTTAAAAGTCTGCTCATAACATCTGTTTGCTCAAAACCTCTGATAGGCTTCAAAATCTTATCCACTGATAAAGTGTATCCTCTGTCTTCCATCTTTACTACTTTTTCAAAACACTGATAGCTATCCACTGATAGTGATAAAAATAAGTACTTTTCTCATCAGAGGTTACACGTGGCCAGATGTTAGCCATCAGATCTTGCAACAGATGCCATGTCATCGTCACTTTTTCAAAACCCTATAAAAACCCTGTTTTATCCCTCACCAGTGTTTACCCTAAAACTGTGTCGATTTCAAAAATCTCAAAACAATTTTTCTCTCTAACACCATGGCTCCCAAATCAAAATCTTCGAAGAAATCCAAACAAGAACTTCCACCTAACACTCTCATAATCAAAACCCCACATAATTACACCGCCATACTTGAAGCAAAAGACGCAAATACTCACTATCATCTAATGATTCGAATTTTGCAAAAGTCAAAATTCAAGCACATGTTAGAAGTCAAAGCCCCAATTTACATTGATTCTCTTTGTGACTTCTGGAATAATGCTAAGGTTCACTCAACTGCTCCTGGTGTTCCTTATACAATAATCTCAAGAGTAGGGGAGTGTTGATGTAAATTAGCCCCCAATCTATATCTCAAGTTTTCAAGTTAAATGACATAGAACATCCTGTGTCATTTCCCCACAATGAGATCCAAGCAGAGGTTCTGGAAAGAGGTTATGAAGGCCAGATGAAAGGTATGACCATCTTTAAACCTAACTTTCCTACTGAGATGAGATTTTTCTTTCACATAATTCTAACTTTCTCTCAGCAAAAACCACTGCTTTCAATGAAATTCCATTGAACATGTAATATCCGGGGTATGCAATTTTAACTGACACAGATTTTAACTACTCCTAGATACTGTTCAATGATCTTGTGAATAATTTTCAAAATATTGAAAAAAGAAAAGCTTTTTTGATTCACCCACGTTTTCTGAGTGTTTACTTACAAGATCAAATCAAAGGTCCTGAAAGTAAAATAGGCGCTGTGACTAACCCAGGCCGCCTCAATCATGAAACCTTTACCAGAATAACAAACAAAGATAAAATTGCGAAAACACAAGTAGAGGAGGTTGAGCAAGTTTTACCTGAACAAAATGTTCAAACTCAACTCTTGCTACTAAGCCCACTGCTTTTGGTGATCAGGGCACCACAACCGCTGCTCTGAAGCCCACACCAAAAATCCCCAAAAAGAAAACCAAAACACTTACCCAAAAGCCCACCAAATCCAAAAAGGGTCCTCTAGAAGATGAGATCCCAGAGGTTAACCCAGTGACAACACCAAAGTCACAAACCACTACTGCTACTTCTTCACAGCAGATGGTTCAAAGATCTCCAACCGGCTTTGAAACTCCTCATTCTTCCTCACAAAAAAAAGGTTGTAGACACAGGGACACCAAATTATGAAGCTCTATATCCACTTGGTTCTATCTTCCATATCCCCTCTCCCAGGGCACTGTCGCTTTCTACACAGCCACCTTCACCAATGACCACACTTCCACCTACTATGTTACCATTTCTGAATGCAATTGAATTAGACCAGACACAAACCAGCATTTCTCAACAACCTATTACTGAGAATATACTTCATCAAGACGCTGGGTCTGACTCTTTATTCATTGCTAGCCCATCAGCAAATGAAGAGGTTACATCCCTTGGGTTACATGTAACCCTTGGTGATGGTTCAACTCAAGCAGCCACTACAATTGCTGAACTCCCAAGTTCTCGGTTGGACAGTGCTTTCATTAATAAGACTTGGTTAAAGGCAACCCCTGTTAAGGCAGCAACTGTTACCTCTGTTGTGGGAAGTCCCCAGTTCCAAGACAAAGGGGCATCAATGGTTGAAGCTGGTACTAAAACCACTGCTAATGATACCATCGATACAACTACCACTTCTGGTAGGAGTTCAGATGATCCTATTAAATTAGGTGATGATCTAAAATATCAGGATATGACGGAGAGAGTTACTAAGATAGAACATTCTGTGGACGAGATCAAAAATTTACTGAAGCAGATGATAGCTACAAAAAGTCAACCCTCTGTTCTATCCACTGCTGATCTCAAAGAAGTTCTTAACCCTCTGTTTCAACATCAACAAAATTATTTGGATCTACAACACAAGCACCAGATGAGTGATGTTAGAAACATGGTTGAGTCAAGGTTCAAGACAATGCAGTAGACATTAAAGCCATCAAAGCTCATCTACTCACAACCACTGGCCATGCACCTCCAATGGTTATCTTTGGTACAACAGATGAAGCCAAAAAGGGGGAGAAACCTTTGGGAAACAAAAAGCTGAAAATAGATGATGATAAGGCCAGACCTACATTAAATATTCCAAGGCCTGATGGTTCAAGGAAGAAAGATTTAACTGATGAAATTGTAGCTAAGGCAAGAGCTAGTCACAGGAAGACAGTGATTGAGGAGAGCAGAGTGTTGATTGAGAAAAAGATTGAACAACAAAAAGAAAAAGGAGAGGTTGGTACTTCATCAAAGAAGATACCTGCTAGAAAAGCTAGGCAACCAACAACCACACCTCCTAAAACTAAGCCTGAAAACATTCCAACCATCAAAACCTCTGTCTCTCAAAAACCTATCACACCTTCAAAACCACAACCCACATCCACACAAGCAGATGTTACAGATGCAGCTCTATCCACTGCCATGATCACATTTCCCACATCAACTCATCCATTATCCACACCACCAAAAATACCACCACCACCATCACCCACTTTAAGGTTTAAAAGGAGAAAGATCACAAAAGTGATAAATGATGATGAGATTCATGCACCTCTCCCACTATCATCACAACCAATGACCTCCACATCAGAGCTTACAACATCTTCAACTCTTGAAGTTACTCCTGCATCAAAGTTGTATCCTCTTGATTTACCAGCAGCTAGGGAAGAGATCCTAAGTTTCTTTTCAGAGGATGACCCTGACAAAAGAACAATCATATCCCTTGATGGCTATCCAAAACCTGCAAATGTTGATGATTACCTGGAATTGAAATGGAAGCAAGCAGAGGATATTGCCAAAAGAGAAACAGCTGGTAAAGGCGATAAAGAAATACAGATTGCCATGTCCTTTCAACTAAGTAAAGCCAACATCTTACAAAACTTTGTCAAGAACCTGAGCAACCAGTTGTCAGAAAGGGAAGATAAGCTGCTCAAAAGTGAACTTATTGAGTATATCATGGAGAATAAGATGTATAAGGCAACAAGGGCATAGTTAAGGGATTGTAGTATAGATGAGCTAAGAGATGAAATCAACAGAATGCAAGAAATGTTGAAAGACCCTCTCAAAAAGCCAACTCCTCCCGACTGGGATTTATACAAGAAAGATATGCCTAAAAAGAACTTAAAGTTGAAGAGAATGAAGAATGAACTAATTCAGAATCATTATGGTTCAAAGAACCAAGTGATGAGATGGGGTCAGGTCAGGTGATAGACACTTACAAAAAGTTGGAAGGAAGGAGGAAAGAGGATCCATCCGTGCCTCCTAAACCTGATTATTCAAAAGAAGATGCTATTCTCAAAGCCCAACTCTCCAAAAAGTCCAGCACAACATCTGCCCATTCCACACTTGCCTTGTTACACGGAAAAGGCAAGGGGAGATGTCTGTAAAGACTGACAAAGAGTTTGAGGATACATTTATCAAAGAAGGAATACAGAACATGATTGATTATCCAACAGATGATTCAAGTGCCAAGCTGGCTAAAGATCTATCACAAATAGCTCCTTCTCAATCCTCATCAATAAAAGCTCCTTCAAGAAAACCTTCAGACCCAAAAATTCTAAAGTGGAAGGTCGACAAAGACACCCATGAATTGACACTGCTCAAGTCTGATGGTAATGCCACTAAACTATCCATGGAAGCTGCTTATGGGCTTACAATAGAAGACTTCCAAGAATTATTATGTTTAGAGCTAGAGAAAGATGTTGATGACATAGAATCTCTTAACTTTGAACTTCAATTCAAAGGTCAAATAAGAGAATTCTTCCTGAGGAATAAAGACCAAGAATAAAGTGTTTTTGGCATCATCTGTTCCAGGGGGAGATTGTTGGGATTGAACCCTATGAAAAGAACAGATGATACAGAGCCAAATAACACTATCCGAGCTTTGGTTAAACTATCAGAGGTTACAACCTCTATTGTACATACACTGCTTTCCCTAAAGACTGCTCTCCTATCATCTGTCTTCACAAGTTGCAAAGGTCTGCCAGAGTTAAAAGGATTAGAGGATAGAGATCAGAGCTTAGTCATTAGTTAGATAATCAATGTAATAGTGCTAGGCACTGATAGTTAATATTAGCAGTGTTTGTAGTTAGTTACATTTAGTTTCCTGACACTGTCAACCCTGACGTCATCAAAGATGCTCAGTGGTTAGATAGTTTAGTATAAATAGGTAACTTGTGTTCCAGTTTAACCCTGTCTATCAAAAGATCAACTTTCGCATATCATCTTCTCTGCATTTTCTTACTACCAAACTTCAATTGCAAAGGCTGAGGGGGAGTTTGTGAATCACATGCGGGTTTACCAACTTGAAAACATGATGATGATTAAAACAAACGACCATTGCTTGTAGTAAAAGTTTTCCATCTATTTCCGCTGCAAATCTCTTTTAAAACTCAATCATTTTCCATTTTTGAAACAAAAACTACAAGTAATTCAAACTCAGATCCTAACACCTTGAACACTAAAAAACTACTAGACTCGAAAACTCACTTCATCTTGAAAACTGAAGCAGATTTCGAGATGGTGAACCGGGTGATATTTTGAACGTGATGGGTAAAGTTGATCGGTGAAGAAGGTGGTCGTCGGAGGTTGTTGTGGGTAATGACCAGTTTTGAGTCTGATGTTGGATTCGAAAATGGAGAAGGTACGGTGGTTAGAGGAGTAGCGGTTATCGGAGTTGCAGGTTTAAAAGATGGTGAATGGATGAATGATGGTTGGCAGAAGATGTGGTTCGGTATAACTCGAAAACAATAGGACTCGAATACAACCTTCAACTCGAAAACTCCTACTACTTCTCATAAACTTAAACTCCAAAAAGTGATTACAACTCGAAGCTGGTTAATGTTATGAAATCTCAAAAACTCCTTTAGATTTTTTGTCGAAAACTAGCAATCCAAACAATGCGAACTCAGAAACTTTTAATTTTTTGTAGAAAACTCTTTACAATGTGAAACTCGAAAACTTTGCATAAGTTGGAAATGTTGTTCTCGAGAACTTTGAAATCCTTGGCAAACCTCGAAACTTGAATGGCAAAGTGAAATTTATTGAATCTGATGATTGGGAAACCATAACACGATTTAAAATTAGGAATTTAATCCACTCCTTAAAAAAGATCTAAAATATTTTGAATATTTTTGAAAATTTAAAAAGATTATGTTGTAATCTTTTATTAATTTTTATGAAAATCTGCCCAGCAGGTTATCAAAATTCCTTTGAATTCTTGATGAAGAGTGAATTGAATCCCGAAGAACATGAAGAACTATGATGACGATAACCACGTTTTCTTCGAAAATTTGAATCTTGATATTAACCTGAGCCTAGAAAAAGGTTCTATAGGCTCTGATACCACTTGTAAGTCCCAAAAATGGATCTAACAATGATATCAAACAACCTATTGACTGTGTGGAATCCAATCAATAGGTATTTCAATAAATAACACGAAGAACACACTGAATCACTTTAACACATTGCACCAGATTCTATTACTTAAACAAGCAAAACTGTCTAGTACAAGATGAACACCAAAATCGCCTCTCACTCTCTAGGAATTTCTGTAACTAGGAGGCGTCTCTCTAAGTGGCTAGCCCTAGTTTATGACATAAAGCATGTTTATATACACTAGGTAAGTCCACGCCCCACATGGTCCCCTCTTGGGCCTGCCTGGCCCACATGGCCTTAGGTATGGCCCAAATAACCTATAAAGGTCCAAACACTAATAGGAACTAACTCGGTAAAGCCAGGTTTGTAACCATAGCTCGTTGCGTATATTTGAAACATTAGTCTCACACTTTAAGGGCCCAACATCAACATAGGTGGTACGAACATAAAGTACATAGACGGTATCGGTTCGTTTACCTTGTAGAATCCGTTTAGACTTGGTCTCGAAGTTATCAAAAACCATTACTTCTTTTGCTCCAAAAATGATATACCTACCTATTCCAGTATATGAGGAACTAACAACATGTTTTTCTCATCCATGAGATCTGATAAGCGCTGTAAAGTACAAACCATTGCTTCTTTTCGGGATGAAATCTGACTTCATCGACATGTGCGATGTTGTGTTTCGAGTTTTCAATAATCACCACCACTCTAATGCCTTCATATTTTTGTGGGTTTTTAACCTACCTTTGTCTCCCGTCATGTGGTTAGAACAGCCTGAGTCTACGATCCAATCATCCAGCCTATTACCCAAGTCTTCAGTTATTACACTTAAGGCTAATACAAATTCTTCTGTTGCATAGAATGCTTTGGTGTCCCAATGCTCTTCTTCACTTATATCAGCTGCATTACCTTCCTCAGCTTTCTTATCTAGACTCCCCTTTCTTACTATCTCGGTTGTTTCTTTGGTATCCTTGTTTCTTGCGATCACTCATACCTTTTTGACACGACCCTTTATTTTCCTATGCTTCTTTCCGCGAACATGGCTGTGTCTTCTTTCTTGATGGGATCGGTTACTGTTTGACCTATAAAAGAACAAATGATATCCAAAAGCCAAACCATGATCCATAGACCAAGAAATAAGCAAAAGATTGAACCAGTCTCTCCCTAAAGATAGTGAATTTGGAACACTCAATCAGAACATCTATTCAAAAGCATGACAAACATCTAATCAAGACTTGGAACCGCTGTTTAAGAGGATACAACATCAACTGAAGCTAAAGTCTATTAAAGACCAAAGCCCTGATCAAGCCAAAGGTCTGCTGAAGAAGACCAAACATCTGTAAGGCCAAACAGATGTTTGGACAACTGCAACAGAGGATAGCTTAGACAATGGTTTCTCAATGTATCAGTTTATCTTATCAGTGTTTAGAATTAACCTAGATCAGATGTTAGGATTTGTGCAGATGTTTGTAACATCTGTGGAATCTTTTCTGTTAGGAATGTTAGATGTCACTATCAGCGTGATGTCAGCAATCAATAAAAGAGCTTTCCTACTAAGTATAAATATATCACACCTGTTAGTGATCTATTCATCACACACTTCACCTTTTCTCTTGTACGAACTGATTTGTTTCGTGATCAGCTGAGGGGTAGTCTGTAGAATCAATTGAATTGTAAAACATTTGAATCTTTTGAGATTAATGAAAAACAATCATTGATGTTTGATCAATACTTGTTTACAAACAAGAAACTCAGTTTTAACAATTGGTATCAGGGCCTGGTCACGTTAAATCTGATTTCACAATCAATTTAATACAAAAAGATCAGCTCATCAAAAGATCTAATTCAGTTCGTAGCTCAGGTTGTATAATGAAGAACTAAACAAGTGTCTTTCACATACTCTGTTTTTTCTTAAAAGAACTTGAGAAAATGGCACAAAACGATCCGTACAACACCGGGTTCAGCAATAGACCACTATGTTGGTCTGTCGCATTGTAACAGTGCTAAGGAGCTGTGGGATGCGCTGAAGGAACAACTTGATGGGACAAAGTATGTTATCAAGAATATTCGTGAAATCCTTAACCAGCAATATGAAACCTTCACCCCTGTCAAAGGGGAGACCCTTACTCATCAGTTTGAACGTTTTTTCATGTCTTATCAGTGAATTAAAGTTGGTTAACAAGGAATTTACAAAAGCCACTTTAAATAACCGATTTTTAAGATCTCTTCCTGAAAAATGGGACACTATTGAGATAGTTATGAGGACATCCCCATATTTCAAGAACATGAGCCTGATCCAACTTCATGGAAAGCTCCTAACCTTTGAAAGGGAGCTTGTCTAACAGAAAAAGCTCCAGGAAACTGGAAAGGTGTCTGAGAGTTACGTTTTTGGTAACATAACACTTTTGAGTCAGGAAGGATCATCGTCTGGGATGGGAAATGATTAGAGTTTTGATCATTTTATTGATATTTCTACTTGTATCAACTCTGGTCAACATTCCACCAGTTATGCTTTTGCAGAACACGATGATGCTTTGTTGTTTGTACTTGATGATCTTAAGCACATAGACCCTAGTGATCTTGAGGAGATGGGCATATTGCACCAGGTAGCCCTACTCGGTCTAATCACTAACAATTTTTTCAAAAGGACTGTAACACCCCGGCCGTGTAAAACAACAACCGCGGCAGAAACGTTGGGGAGTCACGTTAAAGGAATTGTGTTCAAACACATGGAATTCAAAGTTTTGTTTTATTACATTAATAGTTTACACTGTCTTGGAACAAAATACAATATTTGTCTTTAAGTTTTTGAGTAAACTAAGGCCCGCGTCCATCCTATGCGAAGCATGCGTTCCTAATCATCAAACATTAGCTCCTGAAACATATGTGAAAAAAGAGTTAGCATAAACATGCCGGCGAGTACATAGGTTTTGTGTGTCAAATTCATGGCTTTGAATTCATATTAAAATATCTTGTCCGACTTCGAGAGTCGATGAGTATAAACCTTGGAATAAAAAAAGTGTTTAATATTGCAATATATTTAACCAACTTAGAAAGTTGACATAAGTAAAAGAAAACCTTGTAGCCATGAATCTTGACCAAAGACATTTCTTTTGTAAAACCGAGTTAAATCGATTTAAAAGAAAACATTGTATGGTTTATATCTTTAAGTGAAAATCATTGCGCGACATCGTTTGAAAACATTTGTGGAAGTGATTTGGGTAACGCCATGATATATAATATGATAAAAGCACTTATATAGGAAGTACCAGCGGCGTATCCACCATGATTTTATTATACTATACCCGTCTCGTTATCTTAAATCACTATCCATAAACCAATCATCGGTGTTATAAACCATTCGTCCGTGTTATAAACCAATCGTCCATGTCATAAACCATTCGTCCGTGTATTAATTGTGAAAACTATGGCCGTTCTTTAATGAATACATTCAAACATGTGATGACTCGTCTAGACCACCAAAGGTCTCTTTAAATCGACTAACAAACCACCAAAAGGTTTGTTAAAATACCGTTTTGTCGTTCCCCAAACTTCCCCACAAACACCGGGAATTTTGGTAACGGGGTTGTCAGTCCTTTGGTACCATAACATACTACTGGTCGGCTCAGCCAAAGCTAATGAATGTCATTCGTGTTACGGATAATGCACCAACAAGTTGTTCACATTATTGAAATCGTATTTTTTATATATAAACCGTAGACTTTGTTTTGAAAACTAGAAAACGATTTAGCACATATGAGTCACCCCAAAACATTTACAAAACGTAAAAGAGGGGAACTATGTACTCACTTGGGATTGCGTATGTGTTCTTGATCAACGGAATAAACAAAGCTCAAGTGCGTCCTAATGTGTCGGATAACTATGTTAGTGTGCCGGGACTTAGTCGGAGGATTCGGGTAGTATGATGGCTTATAAACCAAATGAGTGTTGGAACTCATGTGATATGGTTTAATAAACTTAACATTCTAATTTGGAAATGATCCTAATATGCTTGGTCGAATCCTAAGATTTACCAAGCGGGTCAGATTCGAAAGTCAAAGCGGTAGTCAAACCGCTCGACTTACGACCCAAATAAAGCACTAAACTTGTGACGAGTTAGACATGTTAAAACCATGTCTAACTAAGTTGTAAAACTGATTTGGTATCAAAACTTGGAGTTTTGATACCTAAAAATAATTCGTCGTAAAATGCACTTATGCGCATTTTTTACTTTTAATAAATAAAACTTTGATTCGTCACTTCGCCTAGTAAACGTGGTAGTCAGAAGGTGCAATCGCAAGAGATTAATACCTTCATGATTACGATCACGTTGCAAAGTTCAATTGAACTTTGACCTGACCAAAATGGTCAGACGCGAAAATCAAACAGGAGGCCAAACTGTTCGACTTTTAGCGCAAAATAGCTAAAATATTGAAAGAACTAGGAAGAGTACTTACTCGTGTTGAAGAACACTTTCAAAACTCAAGATATGAGGCTTTCAAAGGCTGGAAACCAGCTCCAAGAACGATATAAAGAAGAACTTCATACTTTGCTTTGAAGTGTTTTGAAGTGGTGTGAAAAAATGGAAGAATCATGGGGTATTTATAGTATTTTAGGATCAAGGAGGTGATGACAAATGTCCTCAAGTGTGGATTAGTGTCCTAACATGTGTCAACACCAAATTAAGTGTTGAAAAATGAGTGCTATGTGTCAAAAATTGGAGATAGGTGGCAAACTTGGTGAAGAAGCAAAATCTTTATTATTTTTTTGACATTTTTGGTCCTTGGACTTGTATTTTCACTTGATTGCCATTTTTAACCCCTTTAACCTAATATTTAGGTTATATAAAGGTGTTAAGACATGTGTAACTTGGATTTTTTAGGAAATGTCATGGATGTTGGTTCGTTCGGTTGAATGGTTACACGTTTCGCAAATAACGCACAACGCTTTATCGAACATGAAAATGAACGAAATTTCGCAATGATTGACATTTTTGCATTCTTATCAATAGAATGTAAGATTTTATTGAGTACAAAAATATTCGTATTTGTACACATGGTTCGTATCTTGAATACGGACTAATAGACTTTCGCATTTTGTCGAAAATAGTCCCTGGGCATTTATAAGCGTGTTTTTGTCATACCTAACCCTTCGAAACTTATATCTAAGTTATGTAAAGGGTATTTAGGGTATGTGTAGCTTATGTCCTTGTTCCGGAGTGTACGTTGTGTTAAACTGATTACGTTTGAGTACCAGTTTACGTATTACTTTCAAAAGAGGTTTTTGAGAGTTCAAAATTGTACAAGGATTGAAAATGTGCAAATATCATAGATAATTATACAAATTTCAAAAATAAAACACAAGGTTTCATTGAATACTAAATCTTTCTGAATTGTACAATGATTGAAGCGGCACAAATGTCACAGTTTCCCCTACTTTAGGAAATTTCGTCCCGAAATTTAATTAAAGGCAACTTATGAAAACAGATGTGGGTTGTAGGTCCCATATCCCGTATGGATCGTCACAAAACTGATAATCTACCAAGGGTGCGGAATCCCCTTGATAAACCGATTAAATAGAAACAAGAAACTAGATGATGAACTCGAAAACAATTCACAAACTGATCTTCTGTGATTATCAAACCAATTGTTTACAACCACTCAAGATCCCAAGAACTCACAGCCTTTCTCTGTGTTTTCTCAAAACTCTCTCTAGTGTCTATGATGTCTAACCTAAACCCTAAAGTAGAGAGCTGTTTATATACTACAGCCATGCACATAGGCTAGGTTATGGGCTACGATTTGGACAAGCCCAAATCGCCTACCATTCCCCTAATGCGGGTTTGGTTGGCCCAAACACTACTAATTAACCAATACAAAGCTAAACCCGCTAACCGTTTATCAATTCACTAATTACAAGATATCCAAAGACCAATCTAAGCTGTTGTCACAATTATGCACCAACAAACTCCCCCTTGACTAATCATGTCTTTAGTCTTCTTGCAATCTTCAACGTCTTTGGTCTTTGGATAGCTTCAGCTTTACTAGCTTCTGTCAGCAACAGACTCCCCCTAAGCCGATGCATCCAATCACCAAATCTTCAAAATCGTTAGCACTGGAGTAAACTCTAGTTCAGCTTTTCCATAGCAATCTTCAAACTCTTCAAATCTTGTCTGCAATGTAGAAAGGAGGTTCTACCATGCATCCAAACAAAACTCCCATATGATCACTTCAACTTCTCAGCAACACACTGCTTCAATTTGTATACTATAAAACAAACATTTTGAGAAACCATAAGAATTTTCCAACATAGTTAAACAAATTATTATTAATAAAGAGATGGTATCACGGTATCACAGATTAAACAATTTTCAATTCAACACAGCACTCAAACAATTTTGTCTAACACACTATAACCTGCAAGGTTTTAACATTGTGAGCTTAGCTTCTAACATCGTCTCCCCCTATCGGTAATAACTCTTCCATGAACAACCATTTTCCGTACGCTAAGAATTTTAAAGGAAAAAGAAAATCATTTTGGATTTTTATATGTTTTCTGAAAGCAAATAACAAAAGCAATATATACTCTATTTTGTGAGAGTCACCGATAAGAAGATCATATCAACAAAATCAAACTGTTTTTACACTACCAGATAATTCTTAAAGTAATTTTCATGAAAAGCAGTCCAAGATAACTACCAATATATTTGTCCACTTAAACAAAATGCACGAACATTTCAAGTTCCATTACCGTGTGAAACATTAAGGTAATATTATACTGATATATAAGTGTGTCCCACTTCAGAACATACCCAACGATCAAGGTATGCACAAGGATTCCTCGTAGTAGGTGAGTATACCGAAATTCATCCTTTTGTTTTACAACGTTAGATAATTGGTGATCATGATGGTACTTTCGTACAACAAAGAGACAAATATCTAACGAGGGTTAGGGCAAATACCACATATTTTGGTACGATTTATGCATTTTGCACATTTGAATGACTCTCTAGGAAAGCTTCTTCATATCTGGGTTTGGCATTTTAGCTCTTTTAAGATATCCTGGTTGTGCCTAGGTCAGCATATATCTGAATGCAGCAGATGGACAACTCTGATATCCCCAGATGAAATAACAGCATAAAGACCCAAAACCTCGGATTTTGGCAATCTCTCAACGCAAGATTTAAGGCTATAAAACCATACAACACTGATATGTTACCCACTCATACACAGTTCTTTAAGTTTATATCACTTTGGTAAGTTGATTATTTCATGCATTTTGCCTACTGGTACATCATATGATGGAGCTACTATCACACTTATGCATTTTAAATTCAATTTCAGTGTGACAGTCTAACTAGCTGATGTACTATCACTTCTTCTTTTTCACACAGTGACAACTCATTTTTATCTTCTATTTTCTTTATTTTCATGTTTTTCTATTTTTTTATGTTTTTGGTTTTTAAGAACGCAATAAAATATTTACAAAATTCTTATGAAAAATTGTTTATTCAGGATTCCTTATCCCGTTGAGTTCGACTAAATGTTCAAAACGAGCTCTGTCAAACGCTTTTGTGCAAAGATCTGCAAGGTTATCTAATGTGTCAACTCTGTGAAGTTCCATCATTCGTTTTTCAGCACAATCCCGTATAAAATGATGGCGAATGTCAATATGTTTTATTCGACTATGCTTTACGGGATTGTTTATAATTGAGATAGTGGCATTATTTTCTATCATAATAGGAGTACGAATGAAATTCAAACCGTAATCGCGCATCTGATGTTGTATCTAGAGAACCTGAGAGCAACAGCTACCTGCAGCAATATATCTTGCTTCACACATAGATGAAGACATGCAAGACTGCTTCTTGCATTGCCATGACACGATACTCCCTCCTAAGAACTGACAACCACATGTGGTAGATTTTCTGGTTGATTTACATCCTCCAAAGTCTGAATCAGTGTAAGCGACAAACTTCAAATCACTATCAGCAGGGTACCACAACCCAAGTTTAGGTTTCCCCTTCAAGTAACGTAGAATGCGCTTCACCGCTTTCATATGTGACTCTTTTGGATTTACTTGATATCTGGCACAAAGACACACTGCAAACATGATGTCAGGTCTTGAAGCAGTCAAGTACATAAGAGAACCAATCATTGCCCTATACTGAGTTGGATCAACATCATCCACACTCTCATGATCTGGACCAAGATTGTGATTCTCACAGATAGGTGTGTTGAAAGTAGCGCAATGCTCCTTTTTGAAACGAGACAAAATGTCATACACATACTTTGTCTGGTGTATAACATCCCATCCTTCTTTTGTTCAACTTGCAAACCCAGAAAGTAGGACAGCTCACCCATCGCACTCATCTCAAACGTGCTCTTCATTACCTCTTCAAATTCATGACACATGCTCTCATCAGATGACCCGAATATGATGTCATCCACGTATACTTGTACCAACAGAAAATCTTCCCTCTTTCTCTTAATGAATAGTGTACTGTCAACCAGACCTCTTTCAAATCCATTCTTAAACAAATGAGCTGACAGTTATTCAGCTTATAAACCTGATCTGGATAGTCTGGATCAGTAAACCCATCTGGTTGTGAGACATACACCACTTCTTGGACTTTCCCGTAAAGAAACACACTCTTCACGTCTAGTTGGTAAACTTTGAAGCCCTTGAATGATGCGAAGGCTAGGAACAAGCGAATTGCATCCAACCTTGCCACTGGTGCAACACCTCATTGTAGTCTATCCCTTCTTGTTGATTGAATCCCTTCACAAGTTATCGAGCTTTGTTCCTAGTAACAATCCCTCGATCATCTTTCTTGCACTTAAACACCCACTTTGTGCCTATTTCCTTCTCTCCTTCTGGTAGATCAACTAGCTCCCAAACCTTCAATTTTGTGAACGGAGCTAGTTCCTCTTGCATCGCTTCGACCCATGAATTATCTTTTATAGCCATATGCACATTCTTCGGCTCCTCTTGGGTAATAAAGCAACTGTACAAGCACTCATTATAATTCCCGTCTTCTCAATCGATGCAAACAAACAGGAACCTTCATGACACCTCTTCTTGTCTGAACACCTGCAGCAGGATCACCATAATGTTCTCTACTGTATAATCTCTGTTTGCTCGTGTAGTAGCAATGGCATCAAATTCTAAATTATCACCCAGATTGGATCCAACCTCCCCCTGAATATTCTGATTTGCAAAGGGTTAGTGAAATCCTCCCCCTGAATAGAAATAGACTCATTATCACTTGAATCCACTGCTTCTGCATTTTCATTTGCATTTGAGGAAATTTCTGGAACATCTGTCATTGATATACTCGATCTTGGCATAAAGTCACCTTCTTCATCCTCACTAATCACTGTTTGTAACAGCTGAGACTCATCTGCATTTGAAAACTCAGGAATATAAATGATTTAAACACACTATCATAATCATATAATATAGTAGGACCACTCGTTGATTGTTGAGGCGAATAACTCATGATTTCGACGTTAAACACAAATTCAATTTTACCCGTTTTTAGATTAAAAACCCTTTTATTCGGTGATCTAGGTACATAACCTAGAAAGTAACCTTCATCAGCCACCTCACCAAATTTTTGTTTATCTTTATTTTTCACAATTGTTTAGGGTAATCCAAATGGTTCAAAGCCTTTCAAGTTTGGTTTCCTGTTAAACAATAGTTCGCGACATGTTTTGTTAAATCATTTAACAGTTAAAACTTTTTTTAGGACATAACAAGCTGTGTTCCCAGCTTCTCCCCAGAAAAGAACTGGTAGCTTGGAATCAGACAGCATAGTCCTAGTGGCTTCAATCAACATCCTGTTCTTCCTCTCAGCGAATCCATTTGTTGAGGTGTAAGGAGCTGAGTATTGATGTTCAATACCCTTGCGCAGACAATAGAGATCCAGAATCTGATTCTTGAACTTCGTGCCATTATCACTCCTTATCCTCTTGATGTGTGCATCATGGACATTCTCCAATTTTGTATAAAGATCAATCAGCAACTCAGCTGTCTTATCCTTTGTACCTAAAAAGAAAACCCATGAATAATGTGAGCAATCATCTGTGACAACTAAACAATAGTACTTTCCACCTATGTTCCTTACGTTCACTGGACCAAATAGATCCATATGAAGTAATTCATAAGGGGCATCTATGGAATTTACTGTTTTAGACTTGTGAGGTTTCTTATCTTGTTTTCCCTTTTGACATGGAAGACATTTATCTTCCACATGAAACCTCCGCACTGGCACCCCTTCCACTAAACCATTTTTAATAATGTAATTTATTTTTCAGTAGTGGATGTGGGCCATGTGTCTATGCCATAAAGCCTCAGATGCTTTTGACAACAAACATGCCACCACTGTGGAAGAATCTTTAGCACCCATGTCCATGACATAGGTGTCATTCCTCCTAGGCGCTCTCATCATGATCCAATCGTTTGGTATCACCAAACCCAGTTTCAA